>CM054112.1:213780371-215016621 GCA_028673005.1 Tanypteryx hageni | reverse complement strand
TGTGTTTTGCAGTTTGTAAATATACGTATACAACCAGCCCTGACGGTGAATCATACTTATTATCCGAGACCAAACAGTAAACCGGCCGGGACGCCGGGACAAGAACTGACAACCGGGACAATCCCAGTCAAATCGGGACGCATGGTAAGCCTATTTATACATGTACATATCTTCGCGGAATCCCAGCGTTTCGTCGAACTGGTCCAGTACATGCACACATTTTTGCGGACCCCTTAGACTAGGGGTCGGCAACATACGGCCCGCGGGCCACATCCGGCCCCCGAGAGCGCTTCATGCGGCCCGCGAAGATATGAGGAAATAGTGGTCGGTAAAATTTTAAATAGAAAATTTTGTATTTTACAATGAAATTATAGTATCAAAACGGTCCCTGGTGTAGTTTTAACGCTAGTAAATCATTTGAACGTGCTTTTCAATAATACGAGACCACAGAATCTCTAGGTAACGTCTGATATCAACGGTCATCCGGCACGCCGAAGCTATTGTGACTTCCAATCCGGCCCTCCGAAGTATTCACAACTACGTATGTGGCCCGACATGCATAAAAGTTTGCCGACCCCTGCCCCAGACCATATCCGCGGAGCCCTAGAGTTGAGAAGCGTGGATCTATATCACAATACTTTTTTCTACGCCAGTAAACCTATAAGTTTTTAATCGTTTTCTCAAAGTGGCTGACAGTTTTCCTTCTGCGGTGCTCGACACAACAAATTTGTTTTTAATAGCTGTTGACAAAACATTTGCAGCGATTCCAAAATCTCCATGTAATTTATTTTTATAACTTTTTCAACCTCGAATTGAAGAAAAAATGTAATTGGAAATTTCATCTCCTTCGAGTCATACAAATGATAACATGAAAATGATTGGAATGTTAAGGATGAAATGAATTCACTTCAAGTTCTGGAAAACTCTAATAATAGAATGTTCGACTGTGTACTCAACCGCGTCACTTCAAATACGGGACATTTACAGTGCCAACGGACTATGCATACTATATCTTTCGCAAGAGATGTGAAAAACTTAAGGCGTGTACTGAAACATTTCATGGTGGTTCCTAAGAACTAATTATCATTAATCAAAAAAGAATTTAAATTTTCGTTAATTTTACGGTACAATTTATAATTGTGATGATTTTTTCCTTAGATATGCATCCCAAAATGGAAGAAAATGGGTTTTCGGAACTACGATGGGCTACAAAACAGATACGTGGCTGCAAGCGTATATATACATATATTTCGGCCTTAGAGAACTAGGGGTAGGATGGTAACCCTGCCAACCACCGTAGTTCCCTCGGTCTTACACGATATTTTCCAATCCCGTCCTTTCGAGTGTTATAGAAGTTACTATCGTTTTCGTTGCCTTTATGCATAAAATAAAAAACTGATGTGACCGCCACATGACTTTCTCCATACCTCTAATATTTCTAAAAACTCCAAATAGGTTAAATGGTAATAAATATTTTAAGGAACTAGAAGAAAAATTTAAAGACTTCACAAAGAACAGAAAAAAACTCAAGCCTTCTGATATTGGATATAGCCACTAAGCTTAAGAAAATAAAAGGTAACGTTATTAACAATAAGATGTAACTAAGCGTCAAGTGTTTACAAAAGTTGCCTTCAGGTGCTGTAATGGCAGCAAAAAAATATAGTTTTTAAAATATCTCTTAAACAATGCAATTTAGAGGAAAATATTTCAAACAAACGTTGTAGAAAATTAAATATCCTACAACTTTTAATCCAATTCTTTTTTACATTCATAAAATATTAAAGCGAATACTAAAAAACGGATATGTGACAAGAATAAACACCAACTATTGTTTGACTGATTTTAACCAAAAACTTCTCAACTCTTGTCACTTGAATAAAAATATCAAATACAAAATTTTGCGTTGATCTGATTAATATTTTTTTAGTTATGGCGCCCACAAAATTCCTATCACACACACGGACAAACAAACACGCACAGACATAATCAAGAAAATGGTCTAAACGTGTTCAGGAGACCTCAAAAAGTATATTTCCGTTGAAATTTCGAAATCGATTTTTTTCATGAAAACAAAACCTTTCCCTATACTACGTATGGAGAAAGCAAAAATACGCAATTACTTACAAATTATAGTATGCATGTAGCATACTATAATTTGGAAGTTCAAGCGTCTCACTTATTTGATATAACCGAATAAATCCTCAGTCCATGCCCCAGTTAATACGTATTACATATATAGAAATCCCTTAATAAGAGAAGGGGGAATAAGATAACGTGATATCTCAACTGATGGAGAGTTTAATTTGAAAATGGAGGGCCCGCTAAAGATTCTATTTTTCCCTTCTCTCGGTTGGAATTCGAAATGTTTAAATTCATTTCCCAACCACTATCCCAGACTTCAGCTATACTTGCTTAGATCGATCAGGGGAAGATCTGAGACAAAAGACAAATACCATGTATTATTTCAGTGTATTCCAGCAATCTTGATTTTTTTAATACGGTCAATGTACGTGAGTTAAAATAGCGGCAAAGATGCAGAAAAGGAAGTGTGAATGTATTTTGTGTGTGAGAGGCTAGTTTAGACGTCTTTCACTGCTTAGCCAGCGATATGTCTTGCTTTGTTCGCATTCGCAGCATAATGCCGATTCGGCTTTTTTCTGTATTGTCTTTAGAAAATGCTTCGCTGACTTGCGACGGCTCACGGGCGCAAATTCTTTATCTGCATGGACGGCTGCCAGTGAGGTGGAAGCAGAGATTCGATAGGTAAGTGACGCCTTCATCTCAATTTTCGTCCCGGCTCGATTAATAAGACAATATTTAAACTTATTTTATATACGGTGAAGGTTGTAATTATGTTAACGCATACGTTATTGACTCCGAAAGAGCGTGACTTATCATAAAGAAACCGGAAGCGATCTAAGGAGTCCTTGTTCTGTTTGCTTTTCTCTTCGGAGGTTGACGGTTGAAACGTGTCTTCAAGTTATTAAACAATAATATCCTAGAGTACCTGAGTATAAAAACCAATAGAGCAATGATCAAAGATCACAAACGTTGTGTAGTGGTGTGGTATGGTTTCTTTGATCTGCTTCGTTAGATGAAAAGCCGACTAAAAACCTAAAGAGTAAGTATTTATCTGCTTTAATATTTTTTCTGATTAACTGCTTCAAATATGAAGGAAAAAAGTTAACCACGTTTTCAGGAATCTAAGGAGGGACATTTTCAAATATTTACCGCCTATGAGGAGGGACATATTACGGTGGCGTATTTATGGTGCATTTATTGATAGAGATGTACTCAGTGGGGTCATTTCAATTTATTAACAACCGGTTCGCTTCAATCGGCAGTTTCTTACATGTAAAACTACGATTATTGACTATTTAAACACATGATATTTAAATAAAATCTATGCTAGTTAAGAATTCTATATAAGGAAACGAAACTGATTCTCCGATAGTTTTGTAGCTTCAAAAATCATACCCTGAAGAGTTGTTCTCACAAAAAAATTCTCATCTTTGTGAATTTCGCTTTTTAATCAAAATACAGAGAGAGAGAGAGAGAGCATTTTTCGCTGCAAATATAATTTGAACGGAATTTTCGGAACTGAATTAAAGTTCTCACGCCATCTAACGAATTAACGAACGTATTTAGTCACTTCAGAATCATTCACTTGTATTGCGCAAAAACGGCATTTCCGTTAAAACGGAATTTTACATATCAACTTTGCATAAAATGCAGGACTAAGTTGAAGGAGTCATTTCGTTAAATTAACAGAACAAGCAAACAGTTACCGCGCTCAAATTGCACTGCTACTCCCATCTAGCCTATTGATAACTGATTGGTACCGACCAAGCAATTTGCCGATACACTAGTCACCTCACACTTTACGGCTGCTAACACCACCTCCTCATGTGTGAAGTACATATATTTGTAACGTGCGGTTCTGCATGTTGTTGCATTTTTAACATCCGGTGTGAACCATCTGAATGACACCAGTGGATGTACTAGATATCAGATGGTTTGGAGTGATCAATGAGGAAGCTCCGAAGCGGATTAATAGACTGTTTTGGATGTAAGTCATGAGTTTTTAAAAAGCGGGATAAAATAAAGCGGAACGAGTGACAAAAAGTAGGGATTTTTTCTCCAAATTTGGGACGGTGGTCACCCTACCGTAATAACAAGTCCAATTTTAATCTGTAGATAAAATCTCGGGATAGGTTCAAATGGAGACAATTTAAAGGTTCTGAAATTAAGATATCGAAAGAAGCGATTTCAATGGCACAACGTGTTTCAAAGCGTATAAGATACAATTAAGTTAAATTGGTAAAACTAGACACTAAAATGGGGACAATGGAGCGCGCGGACTATCATTGATTGAAAGCTGAGTTCCATTTCCCTTTCTCTTAAAGACCGAGTTCATTAAATCAAGTATTACATTATTGTTCTTACTCCGGCTAATAAAAATAATATAGGTGTTTTTACGCGCATGTCCAACACAGCAAGATAAAAATAAAACCTTGCGTTTATGAGACATTTCGTGTATTAAACCGATTCACAAACTTACTTGCTGATTATTGAATTTTGTAAGTTGCTAAATTGCTGACTCTGATAATAAATAAAGTATGAGAAAAGAAAACTATATGAAAATATCTAGAATAAATTAGATGATTAAGAAACTATAACTAATAGTATAATTCTTGTATATTAAATAACAGTAAGTATAATTTCTCAAACAAGCACACGAAAAATCTATGAAATTATATAGTCGAAGTCATACGATTCTCTTCTAAAATAAGCGAAAATTTTGAATAAATTAAAGTTTCGGTTTCGTACAGAAGCCAAGAAAATTCCACCCTGAAGACAATATTGAGAGAATTATGACACTCCATAAAACTTAAATTGGTAACGATTAAAGGTGAAATGTGTCTAAATTAATTCAAAATCAAACTTTTTGAACCTTTGAAGAAAAGTTGCAGAAGGCAAGGACGACCTCATTAACGAATTGAATTATAACCTTTAGCTCCTAAGTTGATTCCGTGTTTATTGTTTTTCGTCTCTCCTTTCAGGGTGCCAAGATGTTTGGACCCCAACTTGATTTTGCAGTGCTCAGCATTTTGATCTCATTCTCAAAGGTGCTAGGGCAATGCCCGTTTTCAGGACAGTCACTCTCTCCAGCAGATGAAGCAGCTCTTTTAGAACCAGTGGATCTTAAATTGGCAGACCCCTTCTGTGGAGATGAGATACCTCAGAAGCTCTACACAGGAGAGTATCTCCTCAGATCCAAGCGATCAACTCCTCAACCCAAAAGAACCAGAGGTAATTATAGCCATGGAAAACAAAAAATGCTCAGATATTATGCTTAAATTCACAATCAGAGAAAAAGAGAAGTTGAAAAGTTATGGTCAAGATTTTTTAGAATAAGCAGTACCATATGCTTGAAAATGCGAAGTTGCCGTTAAAACTAAATTGTTTTCTCTATATAACGTCACCCACGATGCTATTTTCATTGTTCTATTTATTTATAAAAATATTTAAGAATTACGTACTATATTTAAATTGGATACAAAATGTAATTTGGTTCCTGCAGTAAAAGTATGCTTTTCCCAATTAAAATATATTCTCTGCATCGTGTTTCATCCTTTATACCAATGAGGCCTTTTATTTTGGCAGTGCCAAGATATGCACCAATGCCTGATTATGATATGAAGTCAACAGTCCAGGAGGCCCTGAGGGAGGTGGCTACAACAAGAAGCAAAATGGCTCCTCTTTATCAGGATGGAGGACCTGCATCTTTACCGAAAAACAGTTCTTCGTACAATCACTATGTCAACTTTCGTTCCCAGGAGACAATTAGTATGAGTACTGTCTCTAGAGGCCTCATCCTAGCAACTGAAAAGCTTAAACATGAACTTTCTCAAAAGTAAGTGAAACTCTATATTTAAGAAAGAAATTTTATAGTTATAATTCTGTTAAATATTTTTACTTTCTCCATATACGTAGTATAGGGGAAAGTATTGTATTCATGAAAGAATCGACTTCGAGATTTCAACGGAAATACACGTTTTAAGGTCCCCTGAACACGTTTTGACCATTTTATCGATGACGTCTGTGTGTGTGTGCATGTATAGCTTATTTGTGGCTGCTCTAACTCAAAAACTATTAATCAGATCAACGCGAAATTTATATTTGACATTATTAAAAAGGCAGAAGAAATGGTTGGTAAAAATTGGTCAAACGGAAGTGGGTGTTTACTCTTGTCACTTATCCGTTATTTTGAAATATTTACTTTAATATTTGATAAATGTAAAAATGTATTAGAATAAAAGTTGTAGTAAATTTAATTTCTACAGCCTTTGTTTGAAACATTTTTCCATATAAGGCATTGTTTAAGAGATATCTTACATTTTTGGCTGCCACCACCACGCCACCTACCGACGACTATTGTTAACAATTGACGCTTAGTTACGTCTTATTGTTAGTAACTCTTCTTTTTCTTTTCTTAATTGTTGGAGCTTTGGGGCTATATCCAATATTGGAAGGCTGTGGTTTGAGTTTATTTCTGTTCTTTTTTAAGTAAATTTTTCTCGCAGTTTCTTAAAATATTTATTATTATGTTACCTATTTGGAATTTTTATAAATATTACAGATATGGATAAAGTCATCTGGTGGCCAGAACAGATTTTTCTTTTTGCAATTAAGTAGCTTAGTACATATATTTATGAATTAATAACTGAATCAATCCCTCAAATTTTTATGCTTAAAAAAACAAGAACTATGACATTCTGACAGGTATGTTAGAAAAGTCGGTTCTTCTCCATTAACTGGGCTAATTTCAATACAGTCATAGTGGCGCCGTCGATGGCAAGAAAGCGACGAGAGATTGTACTACGCCATACGCACGTATTACGGAAATTTGTAATTGAGAAAATATGACACTGTGCTTTAGGGGATTCCCTGTCCTCCACGGCCCTTCAGGTTGGGTGGGTTTTCTTTCCACTTTCACTTTGGTCCGGGTTGGGTTGGCTGGGTTGCGTTGAACTTTATTCATATTACTCGTTGCTTCATCCCAATTCATTATCCGGCCGCTTTATAAATATTTATTTGATCAACATAACAAATCAATTTCTGACATACAATAGGATTTGATCTAAGATATCTTCCTCGCTGAGGAAGGGAGGGAGGAGCAATGTGAACGTGGGACGAGGAACTCGTAATTCACTTTGAACTTACGAAATTTTCCTCGTGTTTTAATTTTATTCAACGAAAACAATCTTCTTGGCAACTAAGCAAACAATATCTGCTGTAAATAGCTATTAATTTAATTTTCTTTCGTGCGCACGCATCATTTGGTAAATGAAGGGAAATGGATTATCTACGACGAAGAAATGAACGTAAATACGTCAATTTTCTTAACGTATACACAGCGCGTGTAAGTGAAAAATAATGGCAATTTACGACAAAGGAATAAACGTGAACATAAATATTAAACTATTACTATTCGAATGAGGTATGTTTTAAAAAAAATTTTGATTGTTTCATTAATTACAACTGAATATGAAATAAATCGGTGAATCAGAAATTCGATATTTCCTTGGCATCACTATTGACATACCATTTTTTAGTTCTTAGGCATTATACTAAGTCATTAATATTTATCTTTTTTGGCATGATACATAAATCGTAAATAACGCCTCTGCCTCGCATGTATTCACGCATGATGCGTGCATATATCGTCTCGTTTTTTTATTGAAGTCAGATATAGAGATTAAAAGCGCATGATATTTGAAGTTTCCTGAGGTCATTTTCTACGAAAACTAAGTTTTTATTGGTATACAAATACACAAAAAGGTAAATTTATAAAAATTTATTTGAATAAAATAACGTCTTATATGCACTAAATGTGAAAAATAAATCAAAATTTCAAATAATTGTATGGTCCAGAAAGTAAATGTAAGTTTGATCATATAAAATTTATGTTGTATATTGTTTAACAAATAAATTTTTATTTATATTTCGTAATTATGGGCGCTGAGTACGTTAAATGAATAGGAAGTCACAATTAATTATTGTGTCCAATATTCTTAAGTATGAATTTTTCGCAACTTGAATGCTCATAAGTTGAGGTACATCTGTATCAATGTAGGAATCGTCCATTGTCTTCTGCAGGTATGGAATGACTCCTCATACATTTATGCAGTTCCTCAAGCAGCATGGTTATGTCATGGAAGAAATTCCTGGAGTGTGTCGTCCTAATCCTAAATGCAGTAAGAAATCATTGTATTTCCGCACAAGCGATGGGTCCTGCAACAATCTATATCATACATCATGGGGAATGAGCCAGACAACATTAGTGAGAATGATTACGCCCAGTTACAGCGATGGTAAGATGTTAACCATTATTTTTTGTAACTACTTTATTAAAATACTGCCTGTAATAATTATGTAGTGTCATTAATATTATGAACAAACTTTCATATTAAACTATCGTAAAAGAAGGAAGTTACATAGTAAAACATTTCAATAATAGTGATCAGAGAAATTAAAGGCAATTGTATAGATTAACCATGAATTCAAATCGAAGCTCAGTTAATGTACTAATTTTATATTTCAATGAAATGCAATATTTCTCCCTTTAATCTACAAGTGTCGAGTCGGTTAAAATTTTAAAGAATATATCGTGTTGAACTGAATTCCAGTTATACTGATCATCTAGCTCAATTCAGTGTCTGGTTGGGTCAGGGAATGAACGCGGTCATTTTTCTGAGGTCAGTCAAGCAGGTGAAGACCCCCTGGAATATGTTTGAAACAAATCAATAACCCGCCCAACCCGACTGGGAGATTGCCTACCCCCCCCCCCCCCCACCTCCTTCTCTTTGAAAAAGTTCCAGCGGACGCCTCTGGTTACTGTCTGTAAAATGATGATTTAAATCATTAAAATATAACACTGCAAAGGAGAATTTACAAATATTTTTGGGTAAACATTGCCAAAATATTATGACTATGCAATGCCAGGATTTTCATTGTATTAATTTTCTATAAATAACATCTTTAACTATCGTATTTTTGGGCTATATGACGCACCCCGATTTTTTCAGAAGATTTTTCAGGAAACAAATATTTTGGATCAACAAAACATTTAGGAAGGGCCACATCGTGCATCATTTCTATCCGTGATTAAGTCCGTATCTGGCAACATTTAAGTAAAATGTTATTGCGCTAGAACAGCTAAATATAACGGGGTTTTTTATCCGAACCGACCCTTATAGACACCTGCATGACATTTGAAAAATATTTTTATATACTCACAAACAAAATTCAAAACATTACTTACATAGGAATTAACATTATTTTACTGTTTTTCCATGTCGCGGCGTAAATATTTCAACAATTTTTTAAAAATACATTTTACTGCTTTTAGCGTAAACGTGAACGACTCATCGGTGCCTGCCCGAATGCCCGATAAGTTTAATCCGTCTCTGCCCCTTACCGATAGTTAAGCCTGAGTGCAAGATGAGATTTTAATTCCTAGTAAATTGAACGCATATGCAATAACTATGCGTACGCTCAACCAGTCCATTTTCTTCTGCAGCTCTTTTTGCCTCGTACATAACCATTTTGATCGATACCTAACTTCCTCTGTTCTACTATTTTTTCATTCTCTCCTCTAGTTGTGGCCATTTAGGACCAAGCTTACGGAGACTATGTTTCTCTTTTCCTGTCACTTTCAGTTTTTCTTCCTGATTTTTAAATTCACGGATCATTTTTCTATAGGACGTGCACCGAAATGACATCCTGGCGCTCAGTTTCCGAGCGTTTTTCCTCATTGAATGGCCTAAAGCTTATGTGTAGCTAATATCGTAGGCATATCTTTTCAATCTTATAGCCACTGCGATCTCAATATACGTAACTGTATTTATCCTAGATATATTTTTTTTGATTATGACATCTACCTGAATTTTACTGTTCCGTGGCATTAATCCCGCTATTCAACGGGCTCATTAGGAACGAACATATATGACTTACATCACAAAAGCACCGAAATTGTAATCACTGTGATAGGACATAAAGCGGAATGATGAAAATTCGTCGTCGGATTTCACGTCACATTAGGTTTTACTATATATATTAGCAATTATTTCACTATTAACTATTAATAATGTATATTTTAATGATTTTGCGACGAATGACTACCAATTATTCCATTTTGGAGATTAATGGGCTCGTGAATGTCAATACTGAAAACAGTAATAATCTTACCTAGAGTCTATAAGACGCAGGCTGATTTTGGGAGTTATTTTTCTGGAAAAAATGTGCGTATTATAGCCCGAAAAATATGGTAATAAAAATTTATCAAAATTAATAAATTTTATAAAAAAATGTTTACTTATAAATCTGAACAATGGTGCAATTTCTATTTGACAGCTGAAAATTGTCCACAATATCTGAAATACTAAACAGATTTCCCTTCATATTGAGGGATTCTGTAACGCGCGGGCGGGAGTAGCGTGATTGCTGCCACCACCTGAGGTTTAATGAGGGTCAGGACCTCGCGAGGGTTCTTGCCCTGGGGGCTTTGTGAGAGAGAAACACAAAAACTGCTTCCTCCTTTTAGTCCGCGAATGACGGCCTCCCAAATGGTGCCGCACCACGTCTTCCTCTTCGCGAACTCCACGGATCGCTCTCTCGGTCCGCCTCTCGATACTCTCCACACTCAGTCACCCTTCTCCCTGACCACTCCTCGGTCCGCTCCCTTCGCACGCCGTCCCGACACTCCCTCACCGCCTTCTCGTCCACGATGACCCCCTGCCTATGCCTTCCCGGAAGAACACAGCAGGGGAAGAACGGCCGCTTCTCCGAATACCCTCCATAAATTTAGAGGGACAGTCCAGCCGTTTACCCGGCTCATTACATTACTCCCTCTTTCTTAAATTAATTTGGGGGCTTCCCACCAATTACATTTAAAAGCTATCCAAATTAAAATTAATAACATTAATGCATTAAGTCCGACAATCCATAATTAAAATACACTTGATGCCCAAACAATCAAAACATTCCCATTACATTTAAAACACCATTAAAAGAAGGATACAATATTGCTACATAATAAAATCGTAATCTTAGCTCTTTTGAAATTACAGGTTTTCAATTGTTCGTGTTTTTAAAATCATCCATCAGTCACATACAACTTACACGGAATTCCACTATTAATACCACCTTTGCAATAATTTACAAAAGGTACTCACTTCACAGACACAGCACAAACACATATTTAGGATGTTGATGCAATAGGAGTTTAGTGTCATGGGTTGGAGACGATGGGTCCACGACTTCTCAAGAGGTAGGGGCTGCGTGGGGGTTTCGGCGAGGGTGGAGAAGGAGTTTCGCCGATTGATGTGGGTCTCTCGTTCTCTCTCCAGACTTGGGGCTCGGAGGTGGGGGTAGGTTCGGCAGTGTCTGCATGAGATAAGTGAGGGAGGTTCGCATAGTTGAAGGGAGGCTCAGGCTCTTGCGTCTCTTGTCGCGGTCTAGGAGGTTCCCTTTCCGGAGTCGTGAGACCTTTTGCTATCTTCAGTCGGTCGGCGTGGACCAACTGACGATCTCTAGCGTTATAAATCGCTTCAATTTAAAAATTCACGGCTCCCTTCTGTTCCACTATGCGATACGGTCCCCTCCACCGCTTGGAGAGTTTTCTCGTCCGTCCCGGGATTAGGACGGATTGTTGCAAATAAACCCGATCGCCCACTCGGAATGTGACATTCCCGGACCGCTTATTATATTCGCGAACCTGTCTCTCGCCGCTCTCCCTTAGGCACTCGCGGACCCTCTGGAAGCCGAGGTTCAGCCGCGCTTTCAATTCTGCCGCGTAATCAGCATGTGTCCCGTAATTAATTTCTAGTGGGGAAAAGATATCATCTATATCCCTTCCGTGAATAAGGAAATAGGGCGTTTCCTTAGTGGAGCTATGTACCGTACTTCGATATGCTAAAAGGGCGAACGGAAGCCAGTCGTCCCAATCTCTTTGATTGTCCCTCACAAAATGGGACATTATATCCATAAAAGTCCTATGGCTTCTTTCCACTAACCCGTTGCAGGCCGGATGATACGCGGTGGTTTGTAATTTTTTTATCCCCAACACCGCACAAATCTCTTTCATCAACTGGGAGGTGAAATTCGCTCCTCTATCCGTCAACAATTGCCTGGGGACCCCATGCCTCACGATTATGTTCTCCACAAAAGCACGAGCAATTGTCTCTGCCTTTTGGTCTGTCAACGGAATCGCCTCGGGATACTTGGAGAACGCGTCTTGAAATGTCAATATAAACTTGTTTCCCTTATCGATGGTCACTAGCGGACCCACTACATCCATAGAAACTCTCTCAAAGGGGCGCGTCACTTCTTCAAATCGCTGGAGGGGGGCCCGTTTCCGGTTCGGCGGAGTTTTCCGCTCGTTGCAGGAGACGCAAGCTTGGCAGTAGCGGCGCACTTCTGCGGCCATCCTCGGCCACCAAAATCTTGCCCCAATGGCATTTGTGGTACGTTGGATGCCCAAGTGCCCCGCCCATGGTGAGTCATGGTAGGCGCGTAAGAGTCGCCGCTTCATGGAGGCGGGGGCGACTATCTGATCATGCCGTTGTCCTCCTCCTTTTAGACGATAAAGAACCCCGTCGTCATCTTTGTAAAAGGTCCCGATTAATTTTCCTCTTTCCAAGTCCTTAAAAACTCCTTTAATATACGTATCCTTCCTTTTTTCTTCCTCGATTAGCTGCCGATCCCAAATCGGTTCGTACAACGGCTGAATTGAATTAATCGGTGCACGTGATAATACGTCGGCGTTTACATGGTTTTTCCCTGGTCGATGCTGAATGTCGAATTCGTATTCGCTGAGGAGCAGCGACCAGCGAGTTAAGCGGGAAGACGGGTCCTTTAAAGTCAGCAGCCACCGCAATGGCCGGTGATCGGTAACAATCGTGAATTTCCGCCCATATAAATAGCACCTGAAATATTTGATAGCCCACACCACAGCCAAACATTCCCTTTCCGTGGTGCTGTAGTTAGTCTCCGCCTCATTCAGCTGTCTGCTCGCATAAGCGACCACATGCTCGCGGCCCTGCTTCTTTTGGGAAAGGACCGCGCCTAAAGCCGTACCTGATGCATCGGTCGCAAGGATAAAAGGCTCTCCAAAGTCCGGGTATTGCAAAACGGGCTTATTACAAAGAGCATCGCACAAGGCTTTGAATGAACCTTCCGATTCCCTCGTCCAGCGAAATTCTCTTTCCTTCTTAGTCATTTCCGTGAGGGGTTTGGCCAAGGTGGCGAATTTCTTGATAAATCTGCGATAATAACCCACTAAACCCAAAAATCCTCGCAGTTCTCTGACATTCTTAGGGAGGGGAAACTCGCGAATGGCTTTTATCTTCTCGGGATCGGGCTTCACGCCTTCAGACGATATAAAATGACCCAAGTACTTGACAGTCGTCGCCATGAATTGACACTTACTCGGTTTCAACTTTAACCCTGCCTCCCGTAAGCGGTCTAACACCCCTCGTAGCCGCTGATTGTGTTCTTTAATGTCGCGACCGAAAACGATGATATCGTCAAGGTAGACAAGGCATTGATGCCCACGGAGACCTGTTAGTACAGCATCCATCAACCTTTGAAAAGTTCTTGGCGCATTTGCGAGACCGAACGGCATGCGTATATATTCATAGTGGCCGTATGGCGTTGTGAAGGCCGTTTTCTCGCGGTCCTGGGGTTCCATCTCTATTTGCCAATACCCGCTCGCTAAATCCAAGGTGGTGAAATATTTAGCGTCTCCTAGATGATCAAGGGTCTCTTGAATGTTAGGGAGTGGATAAACGTCTCCTTTCGTTACACTATTAAGCCCTCGAGAGTCCGTGCAAAAACGCATTTTTGCCTCGCCTCCATCGCTCTTCTTGGCCACCAACACTACCGGGGCACTCCATGGTGAGATCGATTCTTGAATAACCCCCTCCTGAATCATTTCCTCTATATGCTCCTTAATTAGTCCCCTCTGGCTGTGAGGCACGCGATACGGGGGCTTGGATATCGGGGCAGCATCCCCGGTATTTATTCTGTGCTTCACTCGGTGCGTGCAACCGAGGCCAGTGCCGAGGGCCTGAAAAACATCTGAATATTCTTCCAAGAGGTCCTCTAAAGATCGTCTTTCTTCCATAGGTAGGGGTTCGAGTCTCTCTCGGATCTCCTGAACAAGATTAATCTGCTCCTCGTCGCGAATACCCTCTCGATGCCGATCTCCTTCCACCTCCGCCAAAGATCCCACTATGGTATTTGCTGTTAACTTTATTTCCGAGGTGGTAAGATTACTTATTCTTACCGGAACAAGGAGGTCCTCCCTCTCTTTAAATACTCCGCGGCCCTGAATCACTCCATGTACCAGGACTTCCATCGGCTCCATTATTAATTCCTCGCCATCCCCACGAGTCAGATGATGGCGGCCGGCAGTTATCATTTCACTCCTCGGGGGTAGCAATATTTCCTCGCAGACTCGCACGTAGTCTTCTCTTCCTCCTTTTTTTGGCTCCTTCCCCCCTCCATTGCCACACCTCGCGGGAGTCACCCCTCGGACGTCATTCCCCACTTCCGTATCCCTTGCCAACGCGGTTATTTCCCCGTCTCTTCTTATTCCGTCGGACACCCCATCCCCGTAATCTCTCTCAACATTCGCTCCCTGTACTTTAAGAATTCCCCTATCTACTTTCAAAATTCCCCTCCGTACATCGATTATAGCACCTATTCGATGTAAAAGGTCCCAGTCTATAATTCCATTGGTAGCTAACCCTATCTCATCACTACACACATGGAAAGGGTGGGCCACTACCTTACCGAATATGATGAGGTTGATTTTCGTCTCGCCAATCAGCTGTAGACGATGCCCTGTTACTCCCACGAGGCGCGTGGTGTTGGGATTAAATTCTTTTCTCCGCATGGCTCCTTCTTAAATTAGGTATATCGAAGCCCCGATGTCGATGAGGAGGTCAATCTTTCCGCGAACGCTCTCCGGCGCCTCTACTTCCACGACTTGCCCTCCGATTCCTCTCCCGGCAATGGAAGGCACCACTATCTCCTGCCCCCGCATCCCTTTCACTTTTGCCGTGTCCGGCGTGTCACCTCCGCGAACAGGGGGTGTGGCGCGGAGGGGACCCCGTTTGGGTGAAGCGGTCCTCTTGGTTCGCCGTACTGTCGGGACGTTCTGGGCGGGTCCATGCATTCTCGCGCCATATGTCCGGGTTGTCCACAGCGAAAACAAGCGAAGGTCAGTGGAGAGTGGCAATCTCGGGCAAAGTGTCCTGTCCGTCCGCATGAATACCCTTGCTCTCGGTCGGAGGTCTGTCATCCTTGGGGAGGGGCGCGAGTCCTCGACCGCTTCCTCTTCTTTGGTGGCCGCAAAGCATCGTCGGGGTGTGGCCATTGCTTCGTTCTGCTCCTCAAGCGCGGAAACTCGAATGGCTTCCTCAAATGCCGAAGGATCCCTTGACAAAACAAATCTCCTAATCTCCTCGCGTAATCCCTTCAAATACTGCGCCAAGAGCGTCTCTTCCAGGATTTTATATCTGAGGGCGTTCTCCTGTGGGTCCTCGCTCATATTCCGCAGAGTATTCTGCCCCACTAAACGAAGTCGGGTGGCATACGCCCGCACGCTTTCACCCGGCTTTTGTAGGCACTCCGTAAACCTACTCATCGCCACTGAGTGCGGTTCCTTCGCCTGGAAGCGTTCTAATAGAGCCTCCTTTAATTGCCTCCACGTAAATCCCGCCTGAAGGGTTCTCAGGAGGAGCTGTGCACTGCCTTTCACCTTCAATTTGGCGATCGCCACAATCTGCATATCATTCCACTGCCCCAGCATCGCCACCTTGTCCATCGAGTCAATGAAATCACCAACTCTCGCATCGTTCCCATCGCCGGAGAAGTTATCCACTAAATGGATCAAGTCACCGATGTTCGCGGTGGCCATGGTGTCTCAGGAGCAGTCCGACACGTTCTCGATTGAAACTTCACAATCTAACTTTACACTCCACAATCCTTGTCACTGTCTCTTCCACTCTCTCTTACTCTATCTCTCTCACTCACTCTCTCATTGAGTCCTTCTCACTGTCAAGCTCTCTCTATCACCGACTTTCTCTCTCACTGCACTGGTGCGTGTTTCTGCAGGAGCGCCACCGTCCCCGGGCGTACGTAACGATACTTGTTAATCCCACCGCTGCCACCATATGTAACGCGCGGGCGGGAGTAGCGTGATTGCTGCCACCACCTGAGGTTTAATGAGGGTCAGGACCTCGCGAGGGTTCTTGCCCTGGGGGCGTTGTGAGAGAGAAACACAAAAACTGCTTCCTCCTTTAAGTCCGCGAATGACGGCCTCCCAAATGGTGCCGCACCACGTCTTCCTCTTCGCGAACTCCACGGATCGCTCTCTCGGTCCGCCTCTCGATACTCTCCACACTCAGTCACTCTTCTCCCTGACCGCTCCTCGGTCCGCTCCCTTCGCACGCCGTCCCGACACTCTCTCACCGCCTTCTCGTGCACGATGACCCCTTTTTGAGAGAAGGCGTCCTTTTCCACCACCATCTGGAAGGGTCAAGGTGCCCCCTTCTCTTCGTCTCTTGTCTTGGTGGTCCATACTCGGAAACACAAAAGGGTCCAGGGTTATGTGGTGAAACCATAACTGCCTATGCCTTCCCGGAAGAACACAGCAGGGGAAGAACGGCCGCTTCTCCGAATACCCTCCATAAATTTAGAGGGACAGTCCAGCCGTTTACCCGGCTCATTACAATTCCTATTCATTCTAAATTATAAAACAGTAGCCATTATTAACATTTTAATGATCTAAAATGAATAACTGAACTGCAAATAAATGTTTCCTACTTTCATGAGATCCACCATCCTCAAAATAGTAAACAATGTCATGCATCATACACATGATTCACTGATAGATGGAATAAACGGAATGATAAACTCTAGTTATGTGATTATTGTAATGTATACAACTGAAAACTAAACCTAAAGAAATCAATGTGGTAAAACTGCAATAAGTGGGCTTCTATGTATATTGTAATTTTCAGGTGTGCATTTGTGATATTTATTTCTGACACTTACAGGTTGAATTAAGATTTGAGAAACTGTTTAACTACATGGAAGGACACTATACAAATAACATGAAATACACTATGAAAAATTTTCATTAGCTCTGATGATGCAGATGTCCCTCCAGAAATTAAGGTGTATATATATATATATATATATATATATATATATATATATATATATATATATATATATATATATATAAGTAGTTAGGGTTTGCATTCTGCAAGCATTTGATCTCACCTTGATAAACATTAATTTTTCAAAAAGATTTTTCAAAGATTTAACCTCTGCATTCATATTTGGTCTTTCTTTATGAAACCATATTTGATTAAAACAATACCAAAAAATTTCAATCTTAAGAATATTATAACTTATCGCGTGTGGTGCAGTAATACCTCACTTTTATGCCATATATTAACGTTGTAGCTCATCTAGAAGTGAAATAATGTTAATCTAATTGTTTAAATTTATACCGGCTGAAATAACAATTTCAAGAAAATATTCAAATGTTTATTTGTGCAATTGTACTAACCTCTAATTAACATAAAAATTTCAGCTTAGTAGCTAGCCCCATAATATCTAAAAATTTACCTAGTTATTTAAATTTTAGGAATTTTTAACAGTCAAACAAATTAAAATATCAAAATTTCTATAATCTCCATTTCGTTTTTTACAAATTCTACCTTTAAAAATTTTCAGCTTCGTATTACATTCGAAAATACATAAATCTTAAAAATTTGTTTAAACAATTGCGAATTTTAAAACTTTTTCAAGATTTTCGTTTTTCTAGTTGGTTTTGCACAAAATCCTTCCTTCTGTAAAAAAATTTCGAATCTTCAGATCTTCTGGAAGTGCCGAAAAATTAGTATCCTCCTGATATATAATTATTCTGTTAATATCATATCATAAGTATATATATATATATATATATATATATATATATATATATATATATATATATATATCAATATATATATATATATATATATATATATACCAACTTGGTCTCCGACTTGGTAAGTGTCCGCTGGGCTTCCTTCAACACCTTGTTGCCACCCTCATCACTACCTTTTCATTTCCTTAAGTATATATATATATATATATATATATATATATATATATATATATATATATACATACTATTGCTATATATACACCATTGCTCTATTGATCCCCAACAAACCCTGCACACCCACTTTCTAACTTCTCCCTAAAATCCTTAAACCCAACATCCCCGGCCGCCCCATTGTTGCCAGCTTTAAGTCCCCTACAGAACGCATCTCTGCCTTCGTTGACTCCCACCTACAACCTCTCATTCGTCAATTCCCTTCCTTCATCCAAGACACTAACCACTTTCTCAAACACCTCCCCTTTCCTCTCCCACCCAATACCATTTTGGCCACTATCGATGTCTGTTCCCTTTACACAAACATCCCCCACGATGATGGACTCTCTGCCCTTAGTAAACTCCTGGACGCAAGACCACCCGACGCAAGACCTTCCTCCCATTTCTTATTAGACTTGGCAGCTATGGTGCTAAAATTGAACAACTTCTCCTTCGATGGGCGTCACTACCTTTAAATTAGAGGCACTGCGATGTGAACCCGTATGGCGCCTTCATACGCCAATTGTTACTTGGGAGAATGGGAACGACTCTTCCTCAACGTACCACTCAGACCACTTTTGTGGCTGAGATACATCGACGATGTCTTCCTCATTTGGACGCATGGACCTGACTCTCTCCTTTCCTTTCTTTCGCGCCTCTCCTCCCATCTTTCACTCTCTTTCAACCACCAATCCTCTACCTCCCACATCACATTCCTGGATGTCGATTTTTACCTTCAAGACAGCAAAATTCACACCTGTGTTCATATCAAACCCACCAACAGCCTCCAATACCTCCACTTTGATAGCTGTCATCCCCTTCATACCAAAACTTCTATTAAATTGCAAGTATTCAATACATCACTCTTGCGTCTACGTTTATACTTGCAGAAGACGAAGAATTATACGAAGTACCGTATTTACTCGAATCCAAGACGACCCCGAATCTAAGCCTGTCAAAACAAAAAAGATATTATGACTTAATTTCTCACTGAATGTATTTGTTGTATAATTCAAGCAAACGAATTCAGTAGAGATATACTAGTTTGTTCATTAATTTAAATGGTTTGTCTTAAATTTTGGTTTAAAAAAAAATTAATTGTATTTTTAAAATTAAGTCTTTATTAATTGAATACCGGATCGTATGTATATAATGAAAACTATAAGTAGATACAGTTTTTTTATCACGTGTTTAATTTGTTTAAAAAAATCGATTAAACGCGTAATCATACTTCCTACGGTCGATTCGATCTTCGATGCGTCGACTCGACGCACGAAAAATTCGTGGCGCGTCAATACATCGCACGACAAACTCGTCGCGCGTCAATTTATCTTCTGAAAAATTCGTCGCGATACACCATGACTGGTGAACGGCAGTGGGAGACACTTTTCCACAAAAACATTTTCTTTACATTTTGATAATACCAGAATAAATCGCAATTCTCTTTGCGAATTACGCGAAACACATTGGATGGTGTATGGCAAGGGGTGACACCCAACCCAACAAGTGTATCCCCCTGCCGTACACCAGCCATGGTGTCTCACCTTCCAATTTGTCTCTCGCGAGGAATTTGTCTCGCAACGAAATTATCTCGCAAAGAAATTGTCACGCGACGAATTTGTCTAATGTATTGACGCGCGATGAGCTTGTGCGACGAATCAACGCGCCACGAATTGAAACATGACGAATTGACGCGCTATCAATTGACCGCGATGTGTTGACGGTATACGACTTCGTACTCGAATTTTAGACGACCCCCGATTTTCGCAAGCTGAAATTTGGAGAAAACCTCGTCTTTGATTCGGGTAAAAACGGTATTTTGACGATTGAGATGAAGTCATAATTTTATAAGCTGTACCTTTTAAATGAGTTTTAAGTTTTTGTTAAAATAAGCAGTTCTGTCATTAAAAGTTTACCACCAATTTCTAACTATAATTTTGCCGAAATATGTTGGCATCTGGTAACTGCGTTCGCCAAATTCATTATGAGCCAATGATGCACCTTTAATATAAAATGGGAAACTACAGAGGAGAAAATTTCTATTAGCATCGACATAAGGGATCACCCAATAAATTGCATCTCGCAGGTAGAAAGGAGGAGATGCTTCACTTGGGCAGACCTTGTTTCAGGGGGGGAGAAAATCAGTCAGACTTGTTTTTAAATTCCAGATGTCATTTTATTCTGGCATGAATTTATTTCTTTTCCTCCAAACTGGCCCAAAAATTGAGGCATGTATGGTACACAAGGGCACACCTTACACAATTAAATATGGTATTCAAGTTACGACAATGTCATATGTTTTAATTTCAACTCCTTTAAGCATTTCAAATTTGCTCTTGAATCAACCGAAACATATTTTGGAAAATACATTAAGTAATATACTTTGACAAACTTTTAAAATAAGTTATACTCTTTGTTATGATTTTATTATTCTTTAGTAAGAATCTTTAGACTTGACTGCAGAGTACAGAAATACTCCTATTATAATATCATAATGAGTTGAGGCAACATAATGAAATAAAATTTCAGAAATTTTTGTAATGAATAACCTTTTCATTATTATTATTATTCATATATACTTACAGGAATTTATAAGCCAACTATCTCAGTGACTGGAAATAAACTACCTTCAGCATCACTTGTCAGCTTGATCCTCTTCCATGATTCTAACCGCCCTGATCATATTTGGACAAGAAGTGTAATGGATTGGGGACAGTTTGCTGGTCATGATATGTCTCTATCTTCCAGCGTTCAATCCAGTGAGTAACATTATTTTTTAAGTTATGGTAAAAAGTTACTATATGTGGTTCACTATACTGTATAACATATTAAAAATTAATGGACATTAATGTAAGACCATTGAATACATGAAATAGTTGGAAATTCATTTTGAATGTGCTGTTTTTACCTGTTATTTTTTCAGCAAAGTGGTTATGAATTTTCAAACAAGAATGAGAGTTTGAATCCAACTGATAATTTAGACAGCCAAGGAAGCATAGGAAGGCTGGAAAAATCACACGGGCATTTTAGTAACATAGCAGCCATTAATCAGGATAGATTCACAGATAGTAGATGGATTGTAACTGAAATGCTCAGCTGGTTACTCATCCTTTTTATGGCTATTGACACTATCTAGACTGGGAGACAATCTTTTTTTAACTCCTATGCAAAAATTACAAAAATTGCCATTCCAGTACTTGTCTATTAACTGGGCTCACCGATGGTGGTGCCGTCGATGATGAGAAAGTGACGAGAAATGGTACTACAACATCATATCTACGTAATATGGGAATTTCATAAGGAAAGTTGACACTTAGCTTTAGGGAAATCCCTGTCCTCCTCGGTCATCTGGGTTGGGTTGGGTTAATTAGGTAGTTTTAGGTTGGTTTCCTGTACACATTCACTTTGTTCCTACCCATGGCTTGGGTTGGGTATGAGTTGATCTTCACTGCTTTTACTCAGCCTCATTTGTATCTTCAGTATTTTTTTTTATTCCTGCTTAAAATGCCTCCTCTAAAATATCAAGAATTGCCAGTCAGAGAGGAAGCAAATGTGAAATTTCTGTAGGAATGTGGTTAATAGACAAGTACCCCCATTACTTTTCTAGCTTACATGTTAATTAAAAATACACCCAAAAAGAAATAATTTATGGTTTAACTATGAACATTTATTCTCAAACTTAAGAGCTCAAAAAATGATAACTTGGTCATATAAATTTCAGTTTATCATGTAATATAAGGACTCCTTGTCCCTAACCATTTATGGCCTAGCAGTAATTTAGATGAAAAAAGCATCTTGTTCCCAGACAAGAAATCATTAATAATCTGTTATTTCATCAACATAATTGCAATCTTGCTAGAAATAGTCTTAAATATTAGGTCAGAAATGGAAAAAAGCTTAAGAAGACAGTTGATAAAATTTTTTCTGTTTCATGCAAACCAAAATCATATTGAATGCCAAAGAAGAATAATGGATAATTCAATTTGATATTTTTAATTTAAGCATTTCATTTTCAGATGACGGTCCTATAAGATGCTGCACTCCTGATCAATCAGGTCCTTTACCTAAACAATACCTTCATCCTGCTTGTGATCCTATTGATGTTCCACATTTTCACCCTTTCTACTCAAAATTTGGAATCCGCTGCCTTAACTTTGTACGATCAATGACCTTGCCCTCAGAGGGATGCAAGCTTGGTTATGGAAATCAGGTACTATACACAATTTATGAAATAGTAGTTTATTACAGTTTAATGAAATTTCAGTAATTAAAAAATAAAAACTAATTAAGGAAACATAGATCACATATATTATTTAATTAACTCAATAAATGTCTCAGGTCCATAGGATCATAACTAATAATTCATATTTCTAGAGTAAGATGTATTTTTTAAATAAATGAAAATTTTCTGTAATGAATTTCAAATGAATTAAATGTCTAGATTAACTCAGATAAATGATATTAAATTGGCCAAAGATAATGTTGTTTCTTTGCAATTGAATAATTAAATCATGCTATATGGAATAGTTGGTGTAGCTCAAATTCAATCTACAGTTTGTTAATTTTATTTAAATCATAAACCCATTATTTTCTTGCTTACAGGGGAATGTTGTCACTCATTACCTTGATCTCTCCACTGTTTATGGATCTACACATCAATCCTCTAGAAAACTGCGTGTTTTTAATGGAGGATTGCTTCGTGCTGCTTACTCAAAACAGGCTGGTGGAGAGATATTACCAGAAGCAAAGGACAAAATTGGCTCATGCAATATCAAGTCTGATAAAGAGCCATGCTATGAAGCTGGTATGAAATTTATTTGATTCTAAATAAATTGAAGCAAATAACTAGTAATATGCTTCATAAAATGCAGCAAAACTATGGAGAATTTAAAGTGTTTATCGGTGATCCTTCTACAGTTGGATGAAAAATAATTTTTTGTAACAAAAAATTCATTCAAAAATTAAAAATTCATTTCTGTTCACATAACTGGGGTGGTGAAAGGTAAGCAAGGCAATGCTAGCTCTGGGGATGAGAAATGGAACTAGTAAATAACTCGGCATATGACTACTCGGCCCACAACATACTCCAACTCAGCCCCCTAGGTTGGGTAAGTTTGGTTAGATGATTTTGGTTTATTCCCATGGTCACTGTGCTCCCCCCTCTCAGGTTGAGTTGGGTAGCCTTCATCTTCTGTGATATTACTCATTGTACTATTTTCATTAAGTAAAATGCCTCCATTAAAGTATTACCAATTGCCACTGGGAGAAGATACTAGCATAAGATTTTTGCAGGAACGGGGAGTGATTGAAAGAGAATGCAAGTGCTGAATAGGCCACCTAATGCATCTCCACTTCGGCTATGATTCCTGATGGAAATGTAGTGTAGCAGGATGAAGGACTTATATTTACATTTGTCTTCCATTTTTTTGCCTTTCCTCCCGGTATTTTCATTTCTCGTCGATTTCTTGGCATTGCCAGTGCTGGTGTCACCTTGTTTACCTTTGCTGAAGTTATGCGAACAGTACCAAAAATTCTATGAAAACTTTTCTATCCGAAAATTACCTTTATTATAGTTATCAGAATAATTGCTGAGTGCAACATGAGTGAATGAGATCATAAATGGAAAGGTAGATCTCAAACATAATCCCTGCAAAATTTCAAAATATAAATATGAGAATACTTTTTAGATTTGGGTATCAAATGAACTGATGTTATTCCCTGAGAAATGTTTTGGTTCTGGAAAAAGAATAGGGCAAGGGAAGGTGAGAGTCTGCCCAACATAGAGTAATTTATTAATGAAAAATGACGTATTTCTCTAAAAATATTTCCTATTCATATTTTTAGGTAATTGTAACAAATAGTTTTTGTGCAATATAATGATATAAGAAAATTGAGATTTAAGTGAAAATGAATGTATTATATAACTAATTTAATACCACACATTATTTTTTTGCATGAAATAATTAATAATTGTTTTTTATATTAAACAGGTGATGTGAGATCAAATCTTCATCTTGACCTTGCAGTATTGCATACAATGTTCTTGCGATGGCACAATGAATTAGCCAGAGAATTGCATACATTAAATCCACACTGGGATGATGAAAGACTGTATCAAGAAGCAAGAAGAATTTGCATTGCTGGATACCAGCATATACATTACAATGAATGGTTACCTATAATGTTAGGTAAGAAATACAAAAGATATCCAATAAATTACCAAAAGAAAGATATCTTTTTAGATTTTGTGCACAATCCATAATTTTCAGAGGTAACATTTATAGTGATTTCCTGCCAAATCGTAATTTTTTAAAAATTATTACTAAAGAGTGCTGATGCAATCATAAAAATATGCTAAAATAGATCTCTGAGTTTCTGAAAAAGAGGCTCCAAAATTATGCGTAAAAATCCACAATTCATTATGATACATTAAGTTATCATACCACTTAATAATATAATAGTATTTCATTGTATCAATGGGCATCAGAAGTGATATCTGTAAAATTTAAAAAAAATCTGTTATAAACCAGGATTGTTAAAATAAAAATTATAATCCTGAATTGATGTTTCAGTAAAATTTTATATTTCAATATTTACTGGAATGGATTAATAATGAAAGAAGAAATGATAAACTTTTTCCAAAAAATTTTATAAGATACAAATTGGGGTCACCAATTTTAATATTGACACATGCTAAAAATAATGATTTACGATAATAATATTATCTACAATTAATGAGAAGTAAAAATGTCAAAAAGTTGTAGAATCACTCAATTGTCAAACATATGACCAATTGTAAAAATCTTTCAGTAGTTGGAAATATTTTTTAATAAAAGTAAACAAGAAACTATCATAACTATTAAATGGAGTGAATTATGGAGAAAAAGTTAACATTAGCGATTTTAGATTTCACTGAAGGATCTTCTTGGTATTATCATCTGCATAAAACTGCAGCTGTTATGCATGTCATCATTACTTCAGCTATTTGAAGTGTGCATACCACAGGAAATATGTCTTTTAAAATGTTATTAATTTAAAATGTTGGTATTGCAATTTTATTAGCATTATGAATCATGGTATTTATATGAATGGTTTTTGATACAAAACCTGCAGATACTGAGTTGCTCATAAATTCTCCTAATTGAGATTTCTTCCAACTGATAATTCATATATCACAATATTGCAATTTTCTCTAGATTATATAGATTCTGGTTTCCAGGAATATTTTATTTATATTAAACTCTATCTAATTTAACTATTTGATCCTATCCTGTTCACTTGTTAGCATAGCTAAATATAAAACAAATGATATAAGAGTTAAATTTTTTTTAAAATATTAATTTCTGCCAATTTAAAGAAGATAATTCACTCATGAAAGAGTTATGTTGAACATTTTAAAATTTTACCTGAATTTTATTGCAGGGAAGAAATTTATGCATAAATATGGTTTATTGAGAAATGATGTGGATGAACATGGATATGTGAAAGATTATGATCCAGAAATTCCAGCAGCTGTTATGAATGAACACACAACTGGTGCCTATCGTTTATTTCATACACTTCCACCCGGGAAAATAGAGTAAGATTTATCTTAAATTAAAGTGTAAATTTTAATATGCATTTGTGAAATTAGATCATAAAATTGTCACATTATTTGACTTTAATTTTCATTTCATGACCTGGTCACAATTAATCAAAAATTATTAGAGATTACCAACATTACTAAAAATAAATGATTATTTAATTTTTCCATATCTTTAATTTTATTTGTTATTCCTGTAGTTCTCCAATATTTTTAAAACAAAATCCTTCAAAATTGAGATTTTGATAGTTATAAAGTCTGAAGGAAAATCTAAAGCTAAAAAACATTAGGTAAAATTCAATCAAATGACTGCTTCTTTTTCAGAATTATTACACCCAAGCGAACTGTATATGATATGAAGGATCTCAGTGATAATTACAACAAACCTGGGCCCCTGGAGGAAGAAAATGTTTTTGAAGGTTTGGTTGTAGGGATGGTAACTCAGCCAATGCAAAAATCAGATTCATATTTTACACATCAGGTATATTGGAGTTAAAAACTTTTCTAAGTTATAAATATGATAATAACATCAAACCATTGCTTGGCATATTAAACTGCACTTATTATAAGGTGAATCATTAAAGAGTCACTACAATAAATATTACCTTACTTTAATCTAAATTTTATGTTACTATGATTTCAGATAACTCGTTACTTATTCAGAGGTGATAAAGCACATGGTTTTGATTTGGAAAGTATTGATATACAACGTCACCGAGACCATGGCCTTGGGTCCTACAATCAATATCGCTCTTTGTGTGGCCTACCTAAAGCTAATGATTGGGAAGATTTTCTTGATGTAATGTCTCCAGAGGTAAGAAGAATCTCTTTCTGTACTATTTTATATAAGTTACTTAAAAAAGAAAACATTCTGCTCTTAAAAGTTAATATTAGTATGGAGCATAAAAACTAGAACTCAGTCTGTTCATTTTCATTAATGAATCCAATACAATGTTTATCGGATATAATTAAAAGTCACATACCATTCCTCCTATCAATGATTTTGGGGGAAGTCTATATCCAAATCATTATTAATTGAGCTAAGGTAAGCAGACAGACATGAAGAAGCATTAAAAAATTTCAGCAACCAGTTATCTAATATCAATACTTAGTTTTACTGCCGCATTGCTTTATAAAGAAAAACAAATCAGTAAACCTCTAATGCATTTCTCAAACACTAGAATATGTATTCAGGGTTCATAGGCAATCAAGGGTAATGCCTTTATCAACAGAGGTATTTTGTTAACATTATTTATGAGTATTACTGATCAGAATATTGCTGATATAAATTTAACTATGCTATTTCTCATTAGAATGTCTACAAGCTCCAAAGTGTTTATGAGGTGGTGGATGATGTTGAACTAATGCCTGGCTGTGCAATGGAAAAACATGTCCAAGGATCTTTGGTTGGTCCAACAGCTCGTTGCATAATAGGCGAGCAGTTCTACAGAACACGTCGTGGGGATCGATTCTTCTACTCTAATGGAGAAAAACCTGGCCACTTTACTCCAGGTATATCCAGGAAAAAGTATTCATAATTTACATGATTGGTGAACATAGGAAGACATTAAAATACATCTATAGATAAGAAATTATTTATTCCTACCCCTTTCTTTTCCTTAAATATGTAATTGTAATGTAATTTTCATTTAGAAATATTATATTTTTGCATGGAGATTTCAAACAAAATATACATGCATATTTTTATTAGATTATAAAATGAAATTTAATGTGTTAATGATGATTTGTTTAAACTATTATCCTTATAAATAACATAATAACCAATTTATGTGAAAATAGTGAAACACTATACCTATATTAAACCTCTTACGGGAAGAAAAATGTTCCCCCTCCTCCAGCTCCCCCTATATGAAAAATATGTTCTTTTATAGAAACATGTATGCCGAAACCTTTCATAATTAGTTTTGTATAATTTTTACAAAATTGTTTGCAATTTAAGAATTTCTACGTTTTGCCAAAAGCAATTTTTATTACCGGTTTTTATTATTTAAGTGATTTTTAGGAAATGTTCAATTAAATTACATTAAAAATTCCACACGGTATTCAAAATGTAATCCCCTATATGACTAAGCTTTTTTGTGAATATATATTACCAATTGAGATGTAAGAAATTATGAGAAATGACACAAAAATTTCCAGCAAAATATTTCCAAATTATTTGCTATTTTATTCTTAAAATTTAAGAACGTTGCAATGCATAGACTAATTTATGTCTAGTCTTCAATAAAATCTGATACACTGACTTCATAAACTTGCATGATATTTCCTATAAGATTTCAACAATAATTTCCCAATCATTGCCATAGAATATTTACTATGTTCATCATTAAGCTAGATAAAATATTTTATCTGTTTACTGAGACTATTTTTAGCAAGAAATATATGTTGTGGTGAGTTTATTTTATCAAAACATGGTTGCTATTTGCATCAGTATTTTCATACTATTAATTTAATTTTTCCTAGCATCAATCAAGTATATATTCATTCCAGTAAAAAGGAATTCATTATGTTTCTAATGGCTGTTTAATTTTGAAAAAAAATCCCTCTTAAACATGGAAAAAGTTTTCTATATTTTTATATTTACATTAACACATTGGTTTTTAGATTTCCAGAATGTAATTAATTCAGTAAGATTCAAAACAGCTCCAGGATGATTAACTCTTAAAATTAAGTCTTATAGTGTGTATAGACTTAAATATGGCAAACTTGAATTTATCCTGAAAAGACATTGTGGAGGCCTTGTTAATTAATAAATATTTTTTAAATAAACCTCCAACATGCATATGTCACTATCTGCAAAAATAATTTTAATAATTTTATTTCAGATCAACTAGCAGAGATTAGGAAATATACTTGGTCCAGACTTGTGTGTGACACCACTGGTGTTGATAAAATACAACCACAAGGATTTAAGAAATTATCAGAGAAGTGAGTTTAAGTCTGGAACTGATTAGAGAGCTCATAACTTATTATAACTCATTATTGCAACTAATACACAATGCAAACTTTTCTTTTACAGAAATCCATTGATTCACTGTGACTCCATTCCCTACATAAACCTTCGAGCCTGGATAGAAACACCACCAGCATACAAGTAATTTAAATTGTAAATGAAGTACAAGAACCAACAAATGCTTCATTAATTTGACTATGTATGTGAAATGTACTGATTGTGATTAAACACCTTTAATTATAACAACTCACCTATAAAGTGAAATAATTCCATTTAATTTGAACCTATTAACTCTAAATGGACAATTAAGATAACTTCAATTGTCACAAAACAATTACAAAAACCAGCAACCCATTTTGGTAACAAACAAATCAACAATCAGTGGGTCACCATTAAGGGCAGTGGAGTTGTAGAGAAAATGTGCAAGTGTATTACCCAAACATTTACTAGCCGAGTTATGTTTAACAAGCTTAATATACCATTTTTTAAAACTTAACTCTTGGTATGGTTTAGGCTCACATAAGGTTATTTTAGTTATACCTCATTCCAAAAAAGTTGTTTTAAACCTGCTCTATGTCTGCATGTATGTCTGTGCATGGCTCTAGAGCAAACAAGATGGAAAAGTATACTCCGTAAATGTATGATAATACACAGAGATTTCAAAGGCGTTCTTTATGGAAAATATTTATGAGACGATATCGAAAGATTGGGGCATTCTCGAATTTTAAATTTAATATTAATCTATACCTCACAGATCATATAAGAACATGGGAGAAAAAAATATGGATTTTTAATTGCAGTCTAGGAAAATTAGCCGATTTTTTGTCAAATAGCGGAACAAATTCAGACAAAGATGATTTTTGGTAAGGAGAAAGAATGGGAAGTTCCTTAAACTTAATATTTAATTCACGCATACCCGTCATATTTGATGGGCAATCACGCTAGTATAGAAATGTTACTGTAGAGCATAACGTTTTGTACTAAGCTGATTCAAAGAATGCACTATTTTCCAGACCACACATGTAGTCGAGTGCAATGCTCATTTTTTGGCCTGCTTTCCAGAATGGAATACAATACTTTTCCTTATACTACGTATATGGAGAAAGTAAAAAATCGACTTCGAGATTTATACGGAAATACCCGTTTGAGGTCCCCTGAACACGTTTTGGCCATATTCTCGATGATGTCTGTGTGTGTGTGTGTATGTGATAGGTTTATTGTGGGCGCTCTAACTCAAAAACTATTAACCAGGTCCACGCAAAATTTTATATTTGACATTTTTATAAAATTCAGAAGACATGATTAGTTTTTGGTAAAAATCAGTCAACCTGAAGTGGGTGTTTACTCTTGTCACTTATCCGATAATTTGAAATATTTGCTTTAATATTTGATAAATGTAAAAATCTATTGGACTAAAACTTGTAGAAAATTTAATTTTCTACAACCTGAGTTTGAAATATTATCCCATATAACGCATTGTTTAAGAGATATCTTATATTTCTAGCTGCCACCACCACGCCACCTACCGACGTCTATTGTTAACAATTGACGCTTAGTTACGTCTTACAATTAGTAACGCTCCCTTTTCTTTTCGTAAATGTTGGAGTCTTGTGGCTATATCCAACATTGGGAGTCTATGGTTTGAGTTTATTTCTGTTCTTTGTCGTCTATCTCGCGGTTTCTTAAAATATTTATTTTTATGTAACCATTTGGATTTTTTAAAAATATTACAGATATGGAGAAAGTCATGTGGTGGCCACATCAGTTTTTTCATGGATACAATATTTTCCTCATTCCTCAATATTAAAGCAAATATTTCAAAATAACGAATAAGTGACAAGAGTAAACACCCACTTTCGGTTGACCGATTTTTACCGAAACTTATCAGTTCTCGTGACTTTTAGAAAAATGTTAAATATAAATTTTTGCATTGACCTAATTAATAATTTTTGCGTTAGGGCACCCACAGAAAAGCTATCAGACACACACACAGGCATCTTCGAGAAAATTGTCAAAACGTGTTCAGGGGATCCCAAAACGTGTATTTCCGTTGAAAACTCGAAGTTGATTTTTTTTCATGAAAACTACTTTCCCCGATATTATGTGGTCATATCTCTCAAAAACATTAGTCTTGGACAGGAATTGGTTCTAGGAATGCAATCGGTGGAAACACGTTTGAAGATATAACCAAATTTAGCTTACCCATACGTTATCCCATGCAAAGGCTGATTTTGTTACTCTAATTTGTCAAGTAAATATTTTAAAGTCAAGCCTACGAAACAGAATGAATTCCCCGAGTTTGAAATTATTTCTTTTAGTTAGTATTAGTTATTAGGTTTGTTTATAACGGTTGTCACGTAGATTGTTAATCCAACAATACGCTCATTTCCGTGTTATTCAAATGGGAAAATTAAAAGAGAAAAACATTTAAAAAATAAAAAATATAGTTCAAATCGCTTTAAAAACCTTCCCATTTTGCTTAACTTTTATTGCGGTTATAATTACATATATTTCTTGCTTCTACGTTCTGTAGTTGTTGCGTTATAAACAGTTATAAATGCACAAACAAACAAACAAATTCTTCAAAATATTTATGGTAGAGATAACGATTGAATCCCTCAAAATTATTCGGCAACAATTGAGAAGTTTTGCAAAAGGGACTAAATACAAATTAAATTCGTATGCAAATGAGAATATTGTCACGAGACCAATCTCCTGCAAAGAGAAAGAAACGAACGAAACAAAGAGGCGCAAGACAATACTCAAACTATGGGAAATTATATTTTGAATATTTCGTAAATAAAATATAACACGTGATTTCAATATCTTTTGCCGGACGCATTCTTTTTCCGTCCTTCTGCCCTTCGAACTCGCTCTTTCCATTTCCTTCACCTTCTCTCACCCCACTTATAGTTCACCTTTCAAACATAACCCATTATTTCAGGAGATATTTGAAATTTTAAAAATGATGAAACATAATACATAATAATTGCTAAATAATAAATGGTTAGCCTGTTAAGAAGCAGGAAAAAATCAGGAATTGATAAGGAGGAATTCAGCGCAATGAAATAATTATTATTTCGGCCAAGTCCGAATTAAAATGTTATATCCATTATGATATATGTGAGATAGGGATACGTTTTATAAAAACGGTGCAAAAGAAAGAGCAATAAGTCCTTGGAATAAATACCTGGCGAACATTCAAGGACCATTTTCAAATCGAAATAGAAATCTATGAAGTTGTTGAATTGGGTAAGAAGATTTTATTAAAAATATCCCTAACCTTATAAAATTAAATAAGAAATGAAATGTAAATAAAATTATAACACAACGTATCAAATATTTAGGGTTGGACAGAGCTATGGTCGAGCCGGTCGGGTGCTCAGTGCGCCCAAGTTTTGGATGCGCTATCGCGAACATTTATCTATGCATTACTTGCAGCTGAATAAATATTGGATATCACTTTATATCGAGGTTAAGGCTATAAAAATGATGGCATACCATTTAATTTATCATCATCAATATATTTTACAAAAAATGAATAAAAACATTCATTTTGTAAATATATCAACAAACATTAACGGAGGAGAGCGCTGTAATGACACCTCGCCCAGGGAAAAAAATTCCTCAGGTCGCGCCTGCTAATATTAAAAAGTACTTTTTCTCGCCTGAAACATATTTTCTCAATTGGACGAACCAAAAAGCTATCAACGTGCACGCTCCTAGATATCACCATCAGCCATTAGCTCTTCCCCTTTCCGCTTTCCTTCCCGTCTCTTCCTATATACATTGACCAGTTTCCTTCCATGATGATTCTTACCTTACACGCACCGATTTTCCTCCATCCCTCTTCTACTAATCCCTCCCTCTCACCTCCCTCTGACTCCCTCCCACTCACCTCACTCTCCCTCCCTCCCTCTCTCATCATTCCGATTTCAATCACTCTATTCTCCCTCCCTCGACCATCACTCCCTCTTTCCTCCCTCCTTCTCTCCTCCCTCCACAATCCTCCCTCCCTCTCTCTTCCCTCCCTCATTCTCCAGCACTCTCCCTCACTTAACGTTCCTCTCCATCACCCTCACTCCCTCTCTCCAAGCTCTTCCTCCATCCATCTCTACTCCCTCACTCTCTCCCCCCTCCCTCTCCCATCCATCCCTCTATTCTCTCTTCCTATCTCCTCCCTCTCTCCATTTCCAATCCATCTCTTTCCTCCCACCCGCTCTCCACCCTCGCTCTTACATCCCAACCAATCTCCTCCAACTACTCTACTCCCTCTATCTCCATCCCTTCCTCCATGTCTTATCACTGCCTCCCTTTCATATCCCTCCTTCCCTCTTATGTCCCGTCAATAATCTTTCAATCTGCTCTCCCCTAACTCTCACCTCACAAGTCCTAACCACCCTCCCTCTCCCACCCAATTCCTCCCTTTCCCTCCCAATCCCTCCGTCTACCTCCCTCTCTGTTCCCTCCCTCTCTCCTCCCTCCCCCTCTCCTCCCTCCCTATTACCTTCCTCCCTCACTCCTCCATCCCTCTCTCCTTTTCCCATCCCTCTTTCCTCCCTCCCGCTCCTCACCCTCCCTCTCACATTCCTCCCACTCTCCTCCCTAGGACTCTCCTCCCTATCTCTCTCCTCCCTTCCTCCCTCTCTTATCACTGCCTCCCTTTCCTATCCCTTCTTCCATTTTATCGTTGCCACTTCTTCTCCCTCCCTCTCTCTCCCTCTCACCCCATCTCCCTCCATACATCTCTACTCACTCCCTCTCTCTCTCCTCCCTTCTCCATCAGTCTCTCTTCCATGCCACTCTCCAATATCCCTCTCTCCTCTCTTCCTCCCTCTTCCCTCCTTCTCTACTCCCTCCGTCACTCCACCCTCCCTCTCTCTTTTCACCCTCTCTCCTCCCTCCATCTATCCTCCCTCCTCTCCACAATCCTCTCTTCTCCCTCCTTCTCACTTCTCTCCCTCTCTCCTCCCTCCCTCTCTTCTCCCTCCCTCTCACTTCTCTCCCTCTCTCCTCCCTCCCTCTCTTCTCCCTCCCTCCCACTCTCCTCCCTCCCTCTCTACTCCCCCCTCCTCCCTCTCTCCTTCCTTCCTCTGTCCTCCATATCTCTCTACTTTTCCCATCCCTCTCTCCTCCCTCCAGCGCTCCAGCCGCCTGCTCTCCACCCTCCTGCTCTTCACCCTCCCTCACACATCCATCCCTCTCTCCTCCCTACCACTCTCCCCCACCTCTCTCTCCTCCCTTCCTCCCTCTCCTATCACTGCCTCCCTCTCCTATCCCTCCCTCCCTCATTTCTCCCGTAAAAAACTGCCTACCCCCAACTTTCCCCTCACTACTTCTACCCACTCCACCCTCTCCTTCCCGCTCCCTCCCTCTCTCTTCCTCCCTCTCCCTTTCTCGGTGTTTCCTCCCTCTCTCCTACCTCCCTCTCTTCTCCCTCACTCTCTCCTACCTCCATCTCTCCTCCCTCCCTCTCTCCTCCATCCATATCTCCTCCACTTCTCTTTCCTCCATTTCTACCTCCTCCCTCTCTCTCTCCTCCCTCCCTTTCTCCTCTCTCCCTCTCTCCTCCCTCCCTCTCTTCTCCCTCCCTCTGTCCTCGCTCCCTCTCTCCTCCCTACCTCCCTTCCTTTCTCCTCTTTACCTCCCTACTTCCTCCCTACCTCCTCTCTCATTCCTCCCTACCTCCCTACTTCCTCCTTCTCTCCTCTTCCCATCCATCTCTCCCCCCATCCCTCTCTACACCCTGCCTCTCACAACCTTCCCATTCTCCTCACTACCACTCTCCTCCCTCTCTCTCTCCTCCACTCCTACCACTCCTATCACTGCCTCCCTCTCCTATCCCACCTTCCCTCTTACCACCCGTCATTAGTCTTTCCATCTGCTCTCCCTTAACTATCCCCTTACTACTTCTACCCTACCCGCCCTCCCTCTCCCTCTTTCTCCCTACCTCCCCCTCCCTCTCCTCCTCTCTATCCTTTTCCCGCCCTCTCCTTCCATCTCCATCACTCTACCTCCCTCCCCCTCTTCTCGTTCATACTTTCTGCCCCCCTCTCTCTCTTCCTCTCCCTCCATCTCCCTCCCTCTCCATCCCTCACACTAATACGGACACCCTTACTCCTTTCCATGACAAAAATATTACTTTCAGTATATAACTCTTGATACCTAACGCAAGTTTATCTCACTCTCTAAATCAAATTCTGTGAGCATAGACGAAATACCTTTAAATTTCCTCAAACAGTCTTTTCCCGAAACGTCTTAGGTTATTTAGGAACTTCTAAATTGCTCATTATACTTCTCAGTTTGCCATTTTATCTGGAAATCCTCGCTAGTTCGCCCCATCAAAAAGGAGAAAAGCTCTTCCTCTCCTTGAGATTACCGTTCAATTTCGATTTTATGTACTATTTCCAAAGTTTTGGAACAAATAGTTCATCAGCAAACTACTGATTATCTTTCGAAGAGCGGAAAATATGATCCTTTTCATTCTGGGTTTCGAAAATATTTCAGTACTCAGTCAGCTCTCTTAAAAGCCACCGACGATGCAAGATATGCGATCGATAAGAGAATGGTGACCATACTAATACTCTTAGACTTTAGTAAGGCTTTTGACCGTGTAAATCACGCTCGTTTGCTATCTAAGTTGAAAAATCTAAATATATCCTGTTCCGTAATAAACTGGTTCCATTCATACTTGGATGGCCGTAGCCAAGAAATCAAAGACCATAACAGAAGCATGTCAAATTAGATTTCAGTACCATGTGGGGTTCCCCAAGTTTCTGTCCTCACTCTCCCTACATCTCTCTTCAACACCTTCCCTCTCCATACCTCTCCCTTTCTCTCCCTCTCTCTCAATCCCTCTCCCTCACTCTCACTTCCTCTCCCGCATTCCCCAGCCCTCTGCTTCCACCTCCATCTTTCTACCTCCCACAACATCCCTCCCTCTCCTTCTTCTCGCTCTCAATTCGTCACCCTTCCACTCCCTCCCCGTCCCTCCCTCTCCCACCTTCTACCTCCCTTTGAATCCCTCTCCCTTCCTCTCTCTCTATCACCTTCCATACCTCTCTACTCACTTTCTCTCTCTTACCTCCATCCCTCATCCTTCCTCCATTCTCCCTCAGTCTCTCTTCCCCTCCTCTCTCCTCCCTCCCTCTCTCCACACTCTCTCCTCTATCTCTCCTCCCTCTCTCTCTCTCTCCACTCTCCCTCTATCCTCCTTCATTCATTGTTCATCACTCTCCCTCGCTCCGCAACCCACACCAACATTCTCATTCCCTCTCTCCACACTCTCCCGCCATCCCACTGCATTACACTCACACCGTCTCCACCCTCTCCATCCATCCAGCTCTACTCCCTCACTCTCTCTTCCCTCCCTCTCTCCTCCCTCCCTCTATCCTCCCTCGCAATCTCCAACATCACACTCTCCCCCATCCAACTCTCCACCCTCCTTCTCTCCTCCCTCAATCTCTCCTACCTCACTCTCTCCTCCCTCCCTCTCTCCACCCTCCCGCTCTCCCCTATCCCTTCTTTCTTCTATCTTACACTCTACTCCCTCCCTCTTTCTTCTTTCATCCACCCATCTCTCTTGCCTCCCTCTCTTTCCATGCCTGTCTCCTCCCTCCCTCTCTCCTCCAGGCCTCTTTTCACCCTCCCTCCTCCCTCCATCTGTTCTCCTTCATTCTCTCCTCCATCACTATCTTCTCCATCACTCTCTACTCCATCCATCACTGTTCCCTCCCTCTCTCCTCCATCCCTCTCTCCTCTTCAAATCCCTCTCTCCACCCTCCCGCTCTCCACTCTCCCTCTCAGAACCCATCTACTCACCTCCTTTCTAGTCATCTCACTCTCTCTCTCTATACCCTCTTTTCCTCCGTCCCCAGTCCCTCTTTCCCTCTTATCACCCATCAATAATTTCTCCATCTGCTAACCCCTACACTCCCCACACTACTCCCACACACCCCACCTTCTCCCAACCTATTGCTACCTTTAGTTCACTCTCCCTCTCCCTCCCTCCATCTCCCTACGACTCCCTACATCGCCCTTCCATTACCTCCCTCTCCATACGTCTCCACCCAACCCATACTCTCAATCCCTCTCCTTCATTCTCTCGCTCTCTCCTTCTATCTCCATACCTCTACCTCCCACAAACTCCCTCCCTCAGATTCTTCCCCCTCTCAAACCCTCTCCTATCCTCTCCCTCCATCTACTTCCATGCCTCTATACTCCCTTTCTCTCTCCTCCCTCCATTTATCATCCCTTACTCATTTCCACCTCAGCCTCTCATCCCTTCCTCTCTCATCCCTCCCTCTCCCCACCCTCTCCTTTCCATCTCCCCTCCCTCTCTTCATCCACCCTCCCACTCTCTTCCCTCCCTAACTTCTCTCTCCTCCCTCACTCATTTCACATTAATCTCCCTCGATCTGCATCCCCCTCCAACATTCTCATTCCCTCTCTCCACAATCTCCCACCATCCATCTCTACTCACTTCCACACTCCTCCCTACCTCTCTCCATCTCTCCCTCCCTCTCTGCTCCCTCCCTCGCTAGGCCCTCACTCTCTCCTCCATCTCAATCTCATAGCTCCCACTCTCCTCTGTCCCTCTCTACTCCATTCCTCTCTCCTCCCACTTCCCTCTTCCCTCTCTCTCTTCTCCCTCCATCTCACCGGCCTCACTCTCTACTTTCTCACTCTCTACTCCCCCTCTCTCTAGACCCACAATCTCTCCTTCCTCCATCTGTCCTTCCTCCCTCTCACCCCTTCCCAGCGCTCTCTCCTCCCTCCGCTCTCCGAATTCCTACACACATCCCTCCCTATCTCCTCCATCCCACCCTGCACCCTCCTTCTCCGCTCCCTCAATATACCCTCCTTACTTCTCTGCTATATCACTCCCTCCTCCATCTCTCTTTCCTCCATCCATCACTCCTCCTTCCATCTCTCTTCCCTCCCAATCTCCTCCCTTCCTCTCCTCCCTCCCTATTTCCTTTCTCCCTCTCTCTTCCCTCCCTCTATCCTCTTTCCATTCCTCTCTCCACCCTCCCGCTCATCTCCCTCCCTCTCACATTCCTCCCACTCTCCTCCCTACGACTCTCCTCCCTCTCTCTTTCCTCCCTTACTCCCACTCCTATCACTGCCTCCCTCTCCTACCCATACTTCCCTTTTATCGTTCCCAGTCCTTCTTCCACCCTCTCCCTCCTTCTCACTCCATCTCCCTCCCTCTCTATCCCACTCCGTCTTGATACCTACATTTCCCTTCATACATCTCTACTCACTCTCGTTCTCCTCCCTACATCTCTCCTCCGTTTTACCCTTCTCCCTCAGTCTTTCTTCCCTTCCCCTCTCCCACCTCCCTCTCTCTTCCCTTGCTCTCTCTTCCCTCCCTCATCCTCCCTCTCTCCACACTCCGTCTCTTATCCCTCCCTCTCTCCTCACTCCCTCTCTCTCCTGCATCCTTCTATAATCCCTCACTCTCTCCTCCATCCATCTATCCTCCATCCCTCTCTCCACCATCATTCTCTCTTCTCCCATTTTCTGCTCCCTGCCTCTCCTCCCTCCCTCCCTCGTTCCTCCCTTCTCATCTCTTCCCTCCATCATTCCTCCCTCCATCATTCCTCCCTCCCTCTCTACTCCTTCCCTCTCTTCTCCCTCCCTCTCTCCTCCGTCCCAATATACTCCCTCCCTCTCTCTCTCCTTCATTCATCAGTCCTCCCTCCCTGTTTACTCTTCCCATCCCTCTCTCTTCCCTCCCGCTTTCCACCCTCTTGCTCTCCACCCCTCACACATTCCTGCCTCTCTCCTCCAAATCACTCTCATGAATCTCTCTCTCCTCCATTCCTCCCACTACTATCACTGCATCCCTCTCCTATCCCTCCCTCCCTCTTATCTCCCGTAAAAAACAGCTCTCCCTCAACACTCCCTTCGATACTTCTGCACACTTCACCCTCTCCCTCCCTCTCCCTCCGTTTCCCTCCCACCCGCTCCCTCTCCCTGTCCTTCCTCTCCCTCTCTTCCCTCCCTCTGTCCTCCCCCCTCTCTCCTCCTTCCCTCTCTCCTACTTCCCACTCTCCCTCTCTCTCTCACTTCTAACTTCCTCTCTCCTCCCTCCATCTATGCTCTCTCTCTCTCTCCACTATCCGTCTCTCTTCTCCCATTTTCTTCTCCCTCCCTCTATCTTACATCCATCTTTCTTCCATTCCTCTCTCCACCATCGCTTACTCCTCCCTCCCTCTCTTCTCCATCCCTCCCTCCTTCCTCCCTCTCTTCTCCCTCCCTTGATATACACTCCCTCTCTCCTTCCTCCCTCTCTTCTCGTCCCATATCTCTCTTTTCCCTCCCACTCTCCACCATGCCTCTCTCAACTTTCTCACTCTCCTACATACTACTCTCCTCCCTGTCTCTCTCATGCATTTCAACCTCTCCTATTACTGCCTTCCTCTCCCATGCTTCCTACCCTCTTATCACTCGTCAATAATCATTCCATCTGCTCTCCTCCAACTCTCTCCCCGCTACTTTTACACGCCACACTTTCTGCCTATCTCTCCCTCACTCTACTTCACTTTCCCTCCCACTCTCTCCCTCTCCCTATCTCTCCCAACATCTAAATCATACTCCATCCCTCCCCATACCTCTCCATCCCTCTCCCAAATACACCCTACCTCTCCCTATTTCCCCGCCAACTCCTTCCATATCCATCCCTCAACCTCCAACAACCGCCCGCCTTCTCCTTTTTCTAGCTCTCATTTCCTCTACCTCCCTCTCCCTCCTTCCCTTCCATCACCCTCCTTCTGAAACCCTCACATTCCCATCCCTCCATCTAACTCCATACCTCCCTATCCCCTTTCTCTGTCCTCCCTCAAAACCCCCTCCCTTCTTCCGTTCTCCCTCAGCCTCTCTTCCCTTCCTCTATCTCCCTCCCTCTCTCCACCACCACATTCTCTTCCGTCCCCAACTCCTTTCTCCCTCTCTCCTCCCTCACTCATTCTCAATCAATCTCCCTCGATCTGCATCCATCTCCAACATTCTCATTCCTTCTCTCCACACTCTCCAAACATTCACTCCTACTCCCTTTCTCTTTCCTCCCTCCCTCTCTGCTTCCTCTCTTTCAACCCTCTCACGCTCTTCTCCTACCCAATCACCCACTATCCGAATTCCTCTCTTCCTCTCTACACTATTCCTCTCCCCCCTCTTCTCTCTTCCCTCCCTCTATTCTCCCCTTCAGTTTTCCCTCCCACTCTACTCCCGCCCTCTATATTCCCTCCCTGTTTACTCCTTTCCTCTCTCCTCTCACTTCTCTCAATTTCTTCTTCTACATTAGATTTATCTGTGTACTGTCTGTATCGTAATGATTGCTTAGGCAAAGGTGGTGGCAGTGTAGGTTTTTATGTACGAAAGGATTTCGTCCTCCCTCTGCCCTCCCTATCTCTTTCTTCTTCCCATTCCTCTCTCCTCCCCCTTCTATGCGCACTACCACACACACCCCTCTCACTCTCCTCCATCCTCTCTCCCCCTTCCCTTTTTGCTTACTCCCTCTCTCCTCCCACCCTCTCTTCCCCATCCCTCGCTATTCTCCCTTTTCCTTCTGCCTACCTCTTTCCTCCCCCCCCTTCCTCCCTCTCTCTCTCTCTCTTGCCTCCATCTCATCTTCCTCCTCCTCTCCACCATAACTCTCTCGTCTCTCTCCCCTCCCTCCCTATATCCTCCTTCCTTCTCTCCTCCATTCTTCTCTCCTCCATCACTCTCTTCTCCATCCATCACATCCCTCCCTCCATCTCTCTTCCCTCCAAATTTCCTCCCTCCCTCTCTCGTCCCTTATTCTCCTACGGATCTATTTCCTTCCTCCTCCTCTCCTCCCTCCCTCTTTCCACTACCCATTCATCCCTCTCTTCTCCCTAAAGCTCCTCACATTCCCTCTCACATTCCTCCCACTCACCTTCCAATGACTCTCCTCCCACTAACTCACCTCCCTTCCTCCCTCTCCTATCACTGCCTCCCTCTCCTGTCCCTTCTTCCCTTTTGTCGTACCCACTTCTTCTCCCTCCCTCTCCCTCCATCTCGCTCCATCTCCTTCCCTCTCTATCCCTCTCCCTTCCTCTCCCTATATCTCCATGCATACATCTCTACTCCCTCTGTCTCTCCTCCCTCCATCTCTTTTCCCTTCTTCCCTTCTCCTTAAGTATCTCTTCCCTCCCGCTCTCCAACCACTTTCTCTCCTCCCTCCCTCTCTTTTCCCTACCTCCCTCCTCATTACCTCTCTCCTCTCTCCCTCTCTCATCCTTCCCTCCCTCTCTCATCCTTCCCTCCCTCTCTGCAGCCTCCCTCTCTCATCCTTCCCTCTCTCCTCTCTCCCTCTCTCATCCTTCCCTCCCTCTCTCATCCTTCCCTCTCTCCTCCCTCCCTCTCTCCTCCCGACCTCTCTTCTCCCTACCTCTCTTCTCCCTCTCTCGCTCCTCTCTCCCACTCTCCCTAACTATCCGTCTCTACTCCCTACCTCTCTCATTTCTTCCTCTCTCCTCCCTCCCTCACTACACTTCCCAACCGTCTCTCCTCCATCCCCCTCTATGCCCTCCTGCTCTTCACCCTCCCTCACACATTTCTCCCTCTCTCCTCCCTACCACACTCCTCAATCTCTATCTCCTCCCTTCCTCCCTCTCCTTTCCCTCCCTACCTCTTTTCTTCCATGAAAAACTGCTCTCCTCCAATTCTCTCCTCACTACATCTACACACTTCAGCCTCTCCCTCCAGCTCCCATCGTTTCTCTCCCTCTCCTTCTATCCCACTCCCTCCCTCTGTCAGTCCTCACTCTGTCCTCCCTCCTTCCGTCCTCCCACACTATATTCTACTTCCCACTCTACTTCCTCTCTCCCTCTCTCTTTTCTCCATCTCTCACCCCTCCCACTCTCCTCTCTCCCTTTCTCCACTATCCTTCACTCTTCTCCCATTTTCTTCCCCCTTCCTGTCTCCTCAATCCATCTCTCCTCCACCCCTCTCCGCGCCATCCGTCACTCCTCTCTCTCTCCTCCCTCCCAATATCATCCCACCCTCTCTCCTCCCTCCAACCCTCCTTCCTCCGTCTCTTCTGCCTCCCTCGCTCCTTTCTCCCACTATTCTGCCTCCCTCTCTACTACCTCCCTCTCACATATCTTCCTCTGTCCTCCCTTCCTCATCATTCTTCCCATCCCTCTCTCCTCCATCACGCTCTACACTCTCCTGCTTTTCACCCTCCCTCACACATTTTTCCCTCTATCCACCCTACTACTCTCCTCCATCTCTCTCTCCTCCCTTTCTCCCTCTCCTATCATTTTATCCTCTCCTTTCCCTCCCTACCTCTTTTCTTTCGTGAAAAACTGCTCTCCTCCAACTCTACCTTCACTACATCTACACACTTCAGCCTCTCCCTCCAGCTCCCATCGTTTCTCTCCCTCTCCTTCCCACCCGCTCCCTCCCTCACTCTGTCCTCCCTCCCTCTGTCCTCCCTCCCTCTCTCCTACCTCTTTTTCTCCTCCCTCTCTCTCTCCTCCCTCCCTCTATCTTGCCTCCCACTCTCCTCCCTCTCTCCCTCTCCTCCCTGCCTCTCTCTTCCCTCACTCACTCATCTCTCCCTCTCTCCTCTCTACATCTACACTCCCTCCCTCTCTACACTATCTTTCTCTCTTCTCCCATTTTCTTCTCCCTCATTCTCTCCTCCATCCGTCACTCCTCCATCCGTCACTCCTCTCTCTCTCTCTCCTCCCAATCTCCTCCCACCCTCTCTTCTCCCTCCATCTCCCCGCCTTCCCTCTTTCCTCCCTACCTCTCTCCTCTTCTCATCCCTCTCTACTCCCTCCCGCTCTCCACCCTGAATCTCACAACTTTCCCACTCTCCTCCCTACCACTCTCCAACCTCTCTCTTTCCTCCCTTCTTACCTCTCCTATCACTGCCTCCCTCTCTTATCCTTCCTTCCCTCATATCTTCCGTCAATAATCTTTCTATCTACTCTCACCTAACTATCCCCTCAATACTTCTACCCGATCCGCCCTACTTCTTCCTCTTTCTCCCCTCTCCCTCCCACTTCCTCCCTCTACATACCTCTTCCTCCCTCTCCCTCCTCTACATCGTTTTCCCCGCCCTCTTCTTCCATCTCCTTCTCTCTACCTCCCTCTTCTCGTTCTCATTTCCTGTTCCATTCTCTCCCTCTCCCTCCTTCTCTCTCCATCTCCTTCCCTCTCCATCCCTCTCCATTCCTATCCTTCCATCGCCCTCCATACATCTCCCCTCCCTACAACTCTTCTCCATTCCTCCCTTCTCCCCCAGTCTGTTTTCCCTCTCCTTCTCCTCCCTCCCTCTCCCCTCCTTCCCTCCCTCTCTCCTCTGTCCCTCACTCTTCCCTACCTCTCTCCTCTCTCTGACTCCCTCTCCCTCTCTACACCCCCGTTCGCCCTCATTCTCAATACTCTATCTTTCTCTGCGTCCCTCTCCATAACTTTCACTCCCTCTCTCATCCCTCTCCCCCATTAATCTCTAATCCCTCGCTCTCTCCTCCACCCTCCTTCTTTCCTCCTCTCCCCCTTCTCTCTCCCTCTCTATCTCTCCTCCCTCCTCCATGTCCTATCACTCCTTCTCTCTCTCTCTCCCATCAAAAATCTTTTTATCTTCTCTCAGATAACTAACCTCTCACTACATCTACCACCCCACCTTCTCCCTCCCTCTACCTCCACCTCGTTCACTCTCCCGCACTCTCGTTCCCTCTCCTGCCCTCTCCATCTCTCTCCAACTCTCTACCTGCCTCTCCCTCCCTCTCTTTCGTTCTCTATCCCTCTTTTAACTCTCCCTCCCCCTCCATCCCTCTCTCACCGTCTCCCTCCATCTCCCTCCTTATAACGCCCTCACCTTCCCTCTTCCATCACTCTCCCTTACTCTCTCCTCTCTCCCTGTTTCCTCCCTCCCTCTCTCTTACCTCCTTTTCTACTCGCCTCCTCACTCTTACCTACCTCTTTCCTCTCTCCCTCTATCCTCCATCCCTCTCTTCTCCTTTCCTCTATTCTCCCTTCCTCTCCTCTCTCCTTCCTTTGTCTCTCCTCCCTCCATCTCTCCATTATCCCTCTCTTCTCCCTCCATCTCCCCTTCCTCCCTCTCTCCCCATCCCTCTCTTCTCCATCTTTCTCTCCTCCCTCCCTCTCCCTCCTTCCCTGTCCCTCGCTCTCATTCTCCATCCCTCTCTCCTCTGACCCCTCTCCTCCATCCCTCTCTCCTCCCACCCTCCTCCCTCTCTCTCATCCCTCCTCTCCTCCCTCCTTCTCTCCTCCCTCCCTTTTTCACCTTTCCAAAATCTTTCCATCTGCTATCACCGACCTCTCCCCTCCCTACTATACCCACACTCCCTCTCCCTACCTCTATCCTACCTCCCTCTCTCCCTTTCTCTTTCATTTCTTCTCTCCGTCCCTGTCTCCTCCCTCTATCTCTCCCTCTCTCCTTTTTCTTTCTCTCCTCCCTCCCTCTCTCCTCCCTCCCCCTCTCTCATATTAATAAGCGTCTCTGTGATATGGAGTCACGCTTAAATCGGGCTGAGCAAAGTCAACTTAGAAATGTCATTGAAATCCATGGCATTCATCCATAGACGGCGAAGATATTGTGTCGCCAATTGTCAATACTGGGAGTTCCCTTGGAATTACGCTCGTTGTAAAAACATTGACTACGCACATCTACGTTCCTGTTCTTCGTCCAATGGTTCTTCGAGATCATCCCCCATTATCGTTTGCTTCGTGAGATTTGTCACTGCGTTCGATTTTCTTCTTGCTTGGAGAGCTAACAGGATCTTTTTTCCCCGTAACTTTGGCTTTGATAACTCCTTCTCAAATTCTCCTATTTTCATAAATCATTAATTGTTATTATCATTAGGAAAAACATTAGTTTTACGGTGGTAATTGCTTGTTAAGGGGGAGTGGGGAGGGGGGGGGGGGAGGAGCAATCGCATAATTCGAAAATGTGGCTCTTCTAGTGAAAAAGGTTTCCAATCCCTGCATTAGACAAATAAATGATTCTCGTACTTCCTTGTTTCCTGGCTTGCTCTCTACTCAGTATCGCTGACGCGTCTTCCTCCACACCGATTTCACGAACAACCCTCAGAGCTTCTTCCATAATCCTACTCACTCCTACCGTAACCTTTACATGAGGCACACCTGCTGTGTTCCTCCCCGTGGTTTTGATGTTTTCAGGCAATCTTTTCCTTCAATCTTAAATCGCATCTACCTCCTAGAACAAAGAACACCTAAGTGATTTTCTCTGCCATTGCGTAAGTTAGCTTCGGCAAGAATGTTCCCTGCTAGGTAGCGCAATATTTACTCGTTCGAAGTTAAAAAATGTTTCATTGCATAATCAGTATATATAAATTCTCAAGTGTCCGTTTTTCTGTCTATCACAGTACTTTTGGGCATTTTATGGTTGAATTTAGAGCCGAAACATTCAAAACCGTTAAATCCCCATGAGGTGGCGCTTAAAAAATCAAACATCCCGAAAAATGTCCCAGGTTCGACTCCAGGAGACGATTATATTTTCCCATAAGTTTACACGTAATTTTCGATTTTTCAATGTGCAAGATTGTCTTCCTTCGTTCATCTAAATAGGTAAATATGTACCGATTTTCTTTGTTTTTCCTTATCCGACGGAAAAAAACTAATCCATCGTATTCTTGCTGTTTAGATGTTATACGATCGAAATTCTAAGAAATACGCATTCCTTTTCGAAATTTTATGGGTTTTTCGTACTCTTTCTGGGCATAGCAAACGCAACCCGCATTGTTATCGCCGAGGTGACTTTTATACATTCAGATTTCTGACTGGCTTAGCAAAATGTTTTGCGGGCACCACTAGTATTTGTATAAAATTCAGAAGGCATTAGATTTATTAGCAATTGTTGCTGCATAACAAGGTAAAAAATTATGCATATACGGGGTAATAGGAAATGAATACACGACATATAGATTGCAAAGGCACGTCACCTGTCTCGTATTGAAAACGCATATTATCACGGTTTAATTTTTTTAATGCTATTCTAATTGCATGATTTAATTGATCTGGTGATTGCAAAATTTTCTTTAAGGCCTACAGGTCAACGACTTTTCGATTATGAAACTGTTGATGAACACAACTGAGCTCTGAGCATAAGTTTAGAATAAAAATTTTCAATGCAATTATAGATACTGGAACAAATTCGCTACAAGAAAGGTATGAGCTTTTAAAAAAAATCACTATGATATGTTTCATTTTCTCTATGACTTCAGCGAAATAAAAAAATGAGCAATGAAATTCTGATTGAAAAGTGCAAGTATTTGGAAAGAATTCTAAGTAATGGTAAGGACAAAGGCATAAATGCAACCAAATTAATTGACAGATTAAAGCATTGAAGGATAAATCAAGTTTTCACGAATAATAAAATGTCATCAGGAGATTTTTGGAAACACGATGTGATAAAAATTATTAATAGTTACATAAAATGAAGAAATTTGCAATAAAGTTTCTTATTTTTACTATTTTCAATTCACAGGGGATGGTATTCAAGGGGGGCACGACAATTAAAAGTTTAAGAAACACTGCTCTAGACCAGGGGTGTCAAACGTATGGCCCATGAGGTGGTTCCATCTGGACTACGTAAAATATCAAAAACTTTAATGAAAAAGAATGGAAAAACGAATTAATCTTGTATGTATGCATTTAATCCAGGCAAACTCGTGGGAAAACATCTGCCTTAAAGAGATGAGCAGTAACAGAACTATAATGCTGTGGGGGAAGGGGTCAACATTTTATGCCTGAAGATAACTTAGTATTTATTTTTCCGAAGCCGATTTGTGAAAATACGAAGTCGACTAGCTCTGCGGACAATTAGAATACGTAATGGTGGAACACTGTTACATTATGTAATTTGATGCTACAACCACGAGGAAAACTGAAGACTACTACTTCTCAGTAGCAGTTGACGAAAGCGCAGATATTGACTGTGATATTGCACAGCACCAGGATTATCATGGCAAAGTATATTTAATGACAAATTATTAACTGATTACGATATGATTCTGATGATAGAAAAAGGAATTCGTGGAGGTATTAGTCAGTGCAGTAAGCGATATGCAGAAGCAATAGACACATGAAAGAATACAACCCCGAATTTGCTGTACTTGGACGTGAACAATCTGTACAGATGGGTGATGAGTTGCTCTCTCCCGCTTCAAAATTTTAGATGGCTTATGCAAATTGAAATTAATTGCCTTGATGTTACGAATGTTGATGACGACAGTTCCTTGGGATACATTTTGGAGGTGGACATAAGTATCTCGAAGATTTACACAATCTTCATAATGATATCCCTCTCTGTCCTGAAACTAGAATTCCTCCAAATAGAAAGCATAAGAAATTAATAACTACTTTGAGAAATAAATATAACTACGTGATTCATTACCGAAACTTAAAACAAGCACTTTTATTAGGGTTAAAACTTATTAAAATTTATTGTGTGCTGAAATTTGAACAATCAAAATGGTTGGAAAAATATATTAACTTCTACACAGAACAGAGGAAAAAAGCTGCTAACAGTTTTGAAAAAGATTTCTTCAAGTTAATGAACAATTTAATTTTTGGAAAAACGATGAAGAATATTAGAAAACGTATGAATACAGAATTAGTATCAAATGAAATATGTTAAATAAATTGATTTACAGAACAACATTCAAAGATAGGATCATTTTTAATGAAAACTTGGTAGCTGTGCATCCAGGGAAAACTACTATAAAGTTCGATAAGTCCATATACATAGGAATGGCTATACTTGATTTAAGTAAAACATTAATGTATAATTTCCATTACAAAGTTATGCAACCAAAGTATAGGGAAAATCTTATGCTATACTGATACAGACAGTTTCATTTAGAAAACTAGAACAAATAATTTTTATGAAGATGTTGATAAACATTTGCGATTATGATACCAGTGATTATCCAAAAGAACACTATTGCTACTCATTGTCAGATGCAAATAAGAAAGTGATTGGTAAAATGAAGGAGGAATGTAATGGTAACATAATAACTCACTTCATAGGCCTCGGGAGTAAAATGTATCCACTCAAAGTTGAAGATAAAAAAGATAAGAAAAAGGCTAAAGGAGTTAAAAAATCTGTGATTGAAAACACATACACTTTGAGGACTTTTATAATTGTTTAATGAAAAATTCTAAGAAATTTAGAAAAATGATGTTAATAAGAAGCACTAAGCATTGACATTATTCTATTGAATTAAATACTTATGCTAAGCAGTCATGATGATAAACGTTCCATTTGTCAGGATGAAATAAATACTTTACCATGGGGGCATAAGAATATTAACACAAACAAAAGAACATGGAAAGGGTCCTTTGATTCTGATACTTGAATAAAATGTAGTAATTAAAATAAATTTGATTAGTGTTAGCTGAGGTGGTACTGCTCACTCATTTCACTCTATTGCAAAAAAAACCATATCCTCTCTCAATTTTTTCCCAACCTAAACCACACTTCAATGAGTGATCCAACTATTCTACATCGCAGAGGTGAAAATCTGATACACATAAATTAAGACTGTATCAGAGGAAAGATCTCCTAATTCAAAAGGATCTGCATGTTAGCATATTTACGCTTTCTCTTCAACCTTCATCAATATGAAGATGGAGTATGACTGGCATTTATCAGATGAGATTGGACTTTATAAACATTTCCTACATGTTCCTTGTCAATGTAGAAGTTGATGAGTCAAGCCTTTCTGCTGAAGGAATTCCAACATCATAGTTCAATCTGTAATATTCATCAACAACAGGGAAGAAAGTTTGTTATGTTCAAGACTTGATGTTATGAAATATTTATTATTAACTTAGAGTTGCTCGAGAGAGAAATATTTGTATAAAAATTATGATACAGAAACTTTAATATTTACTCTGAATAGCCATTTAAACTTGGGTTTGTGCATATTTGCTGTATATTACACTTAAGAAAAAAAATATTTTACTTGATTCTTATAAGGCATTTCAAATCCATTGGTGTAAACTAAACTTGAAGGCAAGTTTTAATGGTCCCGGCAATGCCAGGTACTCCAGCTAGTTATTAATAAAACTAACCGAATTATGGTCAAGGATGTTATATTTCCACCAATAAATAAATATTTCATTAATAAAATTAAATAATATCATAATAATATCGCATTATTAATTAATACATTTAAGTAAGGGTTAAACTTAAAAGTACAGTAGACCATTGATTCTACAGATTATATGGGAGAAGGGCTGCATGGATTAGGTGCCAGTCTGTAAGATTGAGGCAGAACTGGCTACTGGACATGTATCTTTCAGATGATGCTTTATCCACATCAGAAATTTAGATCCCATTACAACAGAGATGAAAATCTTCATCTACCTGATAAATGGTAGTAAGGCATTTTGACTGATTTTTCAAGCAAGTTACATGCCACACAAAAGTGGATTCAATTTAATGATCAAGATAATCACTTTATCAATTAAATGGTCGGGTAAACAATATGTTGCAAAACAGCTGCCTTCAAAGGCAATTGTTGATTCTGAAGCATCAACTTGACCATCAATTGTATCCCAACCTTAAGGCGAGGTCATTAATTCATTTTCGTTACCATTCCCTTTCCAATTAATGTTGCATGAATAGAGAAAAATTTATTTTAGAATCTTAAAAAATGTTTTTCATTAAAACAATCTCAAAAGCACAGAAAATAACCAGTTTCTTTGTAGAGAAGATTGATTAAGCAGGCCTCATGTGGCTCACTGGACAAAAACCAGTTAAGTGGAGGCTGTTAGTAAAATCCATAGTCCATAAGATCGGGATCAATAGAATCAAAGTTTTACTTTAGTTGAAGGTGTTTTTGAATAAGTTTACAGAAAAAATACATAAACATTGGAATTATTTTAAAATATTTTATTCAATAAAAATATAAATTGTCATTGAGACTTTTTGCACACTCACCGTTTCAATTCATAAAATACCTGACGAAAAATGCACTACAGCTGATGAGTCATGTAAAGCTATCATTTCATAAGTACTCTTATTATCAGGTAATCACAGAAAAATATTTGAGCAGCACTATGTGCAATATATATGGCAATGTGTTAAACATATTAATATCCTCAGCGTTATCAATGAAAATTTAAATGAAAGATAAATAAGTTCTCAATGGATTCAATGCAAAAAGTGACAAGTCTCTCATATAAAATAGGTTTTCAATTTTAATACAAAGTTAAAATACATTTTTGAATCATTAAAAATTGACACATTTAAACAACAACATCTGATAATCCAATGAAGTAATACAATAACCTAAACTGATAATATTATCTTTTATGGTTATGGTTCAACATAATTTAATGAAAATATTCGACTGGTACCAAACGCCATTTTTAAATTTCAGAATAAGCACTTATAGCATCAAAAATTTTAAAATTAAGCATTGGTCTTAGGTATCTCCAATAGCCATAACAAGATTATGAAAAATATTTATAATGTTGTCTATTTTACCTATGACAAATAATTAATATTTCAACTTTTGATACTTAAACTGCTTACTCGGGAATTTATTTTCAGTCATAATATGAGCTTCATAATTCTCTAGTGAATGATTTTTAAGATCTATAATAATAACACAACAAATTTAAAATGAAAAAATAAATTAAAAAATGGAATAAGCTGTTTCAGCAAAATCAGACTCCTTCAATGAAAAGTCGTGATTTCTAAGAGGTATCAACATTATGTTAAGCACATAACATAAATATTAGATTTAAGTGGAAAATGCATGAACTAAAAAAAGTTCTGGAATGCTTAAGGTAAAAAATCTGCAAAGCAAACTAAGGTGATTTCAGAAATTTAAGGATGAAGACAAAAAAACTTTTCATAGAATATAATTGTTTTCAGATTTAAGTACCATATTTACCTGAATCCAAGACGACCCCAACCCCTTTTAGAAGACAGTAAAGACAAAAAAAAGATTTTGAAGAGTTCTCACTCACTGTGTTTGGTATATATTTTGAATGTATATATTCAGCATAGGTATACTAGTTCATTCATTAATTGAAATGGTTTGTTACAAATTTTGTCTGAAAAAAAAGATTTGTTAATTATATTTTTAAAAGACTTTAATAATTGAATTACAGATTGTAAGTTTGCAATGGAAAATTGTTTCAACAATTATTTTATCTAATTATTTGATCTAAAATTTCATTTAAAAAAAAACATCGATTAAATGCATAAACACGGTTCTATGACAACTCGTCGCGATCAGTTAGTCGTATAAAAATTCGTTGCGCTTCAAAACATCACACGCCAAATGCATTGCACATCAATTCATCTCTCAACAAATTCAACATGAGAGAAACTGGAAAGTGAGACACCATGACTGGTGAATGGCACTTTTAGACAAATTTTTTTTCTTTATATTTCGATAATATCATAATGAATCGCAATTCTCTTTGTGAATTACGCAAGATACATTGGATGGGGTGTGACCAAGAGTGACTCCCAACCCAACAAGTGTATACACCATACACTGGTCATGGTGTATTGCCTTCCAATTTATCTTGCGACGAATTTGTCTAGCGATGAATTGGTACACGATGAGTTTGTCATTTCACGAATTGACGCACCACAAATCGAAGCATGGCAATTTGGTGCACAATCAATTGACTGCTACGCATACACGGTATATGGCTTTGTACTCAAATTTAAGATAACCTCCAATTTTTGCAAGCTGAAATTTGGAAAATACCTTGTCCTGGATTTGAGTAAATACGGTATAATATTCTCACAGCCTTACACAGCTAATAATAATAACTTAAGGAGGATAAGGGATGATAGCTACACTCAAATCACAGCATTCTTTCTAGTTTCTTCATCTGATATATCTTTGCCAGAATGGGAAATTGGCCTTAAATGTCGCCGATCCCAACCAACAAATGCCTCAGCTAATTTTGAACGTATAGACTTTAAGTATGTTGGAATGTTATTTGTGCCTTCTTCAGCAATTAGAGAAGCTGAAGAAGATGACGTAGATGAAAGTCTCTCAAACAAGGAACGGTGATAAAGGCGTCTGGCTTCTACTTTCTGGTCTTCGGTAACTACACAATCATCCAGATGGATGAGGCCAGTGAACCAGGATATCACAAAGAGCCTGCAAAAATTAGAAAAACACAAACTTGAGATTACATTGTTGGTTTTTCAATATAATCAAATAGTAATACATCAATGTAAGGAGAAAATTAATACCAAAAAGAACAACCACAGACAAACCTCAATTTAACAGACTAATTTGGGGGAAGGAGTGTTCGTTAATGCAGATTGTCCATTAAATCCGAAAGACTATTGTCACCCAAGTATGTAGGAAAGGCGTTACATAAAACAAGTAGGGATGTAAATGGGGTTCCCGTGGTCCAGAAGTAATTTCGTCAAATTTGCCAAGTTCATTTCATTTTGCCATTCTATACCTGCCCTACACATGAAATTTCTTTGAAATCAGTTGAGCTAATACTTTTCAAATTCATAGTTATAGAAAAATTCTAACCTTGATATTGTGGTAGCCCTATTTAGTCTACTCAGTTGAAATATGCTATTTTGGTTGTTTATTTACATGAAGATTATTTATTATTATATTATTTTAATTTTAAGACCCAATAAGCAAATATCACACAAAAGTACCTGGATAATTCATAATTTGAAAAAAAAATAGCCCTGTGCTCATTTGTGCCTGCATAATTTGAAAAAAATATTATGAAAAAGTAAGGCTCCTAAAAATTACGCACTTGCAAACACAACCATTGCATCTCACCCCCTCCATTCTTCTGTACAATGTTGTTACCGTGCTGACTTTCCCTTCTTTTGGGCATTGATCAGGCGATGAATGGTTTTACCCTTTTATTGTGGATCTTTTTCCTTTGAAGCAGGAAGGAAAATGAAGAAATAGCAGAGCTATAGAAAATTTCTCTGGCAAAATTTACCTCCGAACAGCTTTCATTTCTTTTTCACAACCCCATCCTGCTTTCTATTCTTATGAAAAGAGTACAGAACTGCTCTTAAATTAGTTTTCTTTGGGTTTTTGTTCGCAAAGGGTCGTTCCGTGTGATTGGCTGAGACTAAAGTGAGGGTGAAGATCACTGTTAAGAGACTATTGGTTATTTTAAGTGCATTGATTTAAGTTTAAGTGTTATTCGGCTAAGTTCATTTTAAATATCATATTTTATAAAATAATTTTTAATTACCATAAAATACCTCCGGTACGCAGTACATATAAATCTTTGATCGTCGCCCAAAAAATGTCTTTGTTGAGATACATAGACGAGACATCTGGATCGAAAGGTCAGCTGGCTGCCAAATACAGGATTCCTAATTCACTGCTTACCGCAATATTGAAAAACTGTACAAAAATTGAAGAGGCTTTTCACAGTTGGAAGGACAACAGTACCCGCCAGTGATTGTGAATGGCAAAAAATGAAGAACTCGAAGGAAAATTGTTCGAGTATCTTTCACAAGTGCAGGTTTTACTGTAGTGCTTTTCAGCAATGATGACAAGCATTAAAAAGTGTTCTACCAAATTTATACCAAATATCTTGTGTTTATGTACAGAAAATGGGATGATTATTTTATTTCTCGATATTCGGGAAATAAATACAGGTATGCCTCATTTACCCCATCTTATATTATAATATTGTAATCATTGGCGAATTGTTTGGCAGGTTATTATTGGTTGACTGGCCATTCAATCAGAGATTGGGATGTTATTGTTTATATACCTTGGTTACATTATAAGTCTACCTAAATATATTGTATTACTGTAATGTACCTTTCCAGAACTTTTATTAGTAACAAATATAAACAAACTATTATTGTTCTTCATAGCAACAGGTACAAACAAAGTACCAACACATACGTACTGGAAGCATTTCCATTAATATGAATGATTATCTACATTATTATTTGTAAGAACGTCTATATCATGTATTTTCTTTTAATATCTCTTCCTATCTTCCTTAATGTTTCATTTTCGTAATACCCGTTCGTTGGTAATTTAACTCTTCCAGCATTTTCCTGATGGAACTGAGTGCTCATCAAAATGGCCAATAAATAGTATCTCTTTAAAGTAAATGCCAACCAATGGGGATTGGTGTATGACTTTTCATATTTGCATTTTAAAATGCATTAGAACAGAGATAGCTTGAATAGAATAGAATGAACTTGGAATTTTTAAAATTCCACTGCCCCTCCATTTAGCTAAAAAATATGTTTTAAATACTAACATTTTACCTTTGTTGAAGAGAAACTATGGACTAAATTAAGATGAGTTCCTCTTTAATTTATTTAATGGTCAATAATTAATACTTTCCTTAAAACCTTTATTTATTTATTCCATTAAGATTTATTTCAAAAGATTTTACTTCAGAAATGTAATTTATAAGATTATAAATTGTTTTGCTGATTTTTAATTACACAGTTTTAGGTGATCTGGAAAATTAAATTCAAGTGTTTAAAAATTCAAATCGAAACTACTTCTCGACAGGAAAGATAGCTAATGATAAGATAGTGACAGTTAATGTTGTTTAGCGGGAAATCCTTTTCATAATTTACAATTTCAAAGGTTTTGCTGGTACATATTACTAATATAAAATTTGAAAGCAAATGACGAACAATAATATTTTTTGTTATAAATGCCCAAATGAAAACTGTTGTACATGCCAAATGTAACAGGTCTATAGTGTTTATTTGGTGCAATTGGCATCTCGGGATAAATTTTTATTTTTTGAAAAAATTAAAAAATAAATTTCCTAAATTCTACTCTGTTATTATGGTACCAAATTTTTTCTTACTTATCTTCACTTCTCTGATCAAATGATACTCAGTTATGTTTTACACACTAATTAAAGGCAAATTTGTTGTTGTTTATATGTTTATTTGCCTTATTTCTATTGAATTGGGTAACTTTTAGTATGTTTTTACTTTGGTTTGCCGCTATTCTACAACCATTTGCAGTGATGAGAATGGAAATTTTGCATTTTGTTTACAGTGCTACAACAATAAAAGTGAAGTGGAAATACGTTCAATTTTCTTAAAAAAAAAGGATACAGATCATATTACAACTACTTAACTGCAGTGAAGTATGTTGTAAATAAATTTAGATTTTTAGATTTAACGCTTTGTTTTTAATGGTAAATTTCTAATGAAAACAATGTTAAATTATAATAACACACTTTGATCACTAAATCTGAAGTTTGTTGAATCATGCATATATGTCAAATATTATGGACATTTACATGAACATTCCAAATCATTAGCAATATAAATAAATACTACAACCATTAATAAACTAACATAATATTTTCAATATTATTCACCTGTTTAAACATTTCTTTATTTTATCTATAAACATAGCGAACTGTGCGCTATTGCTATCAATCCTAGAAGCGGCAACTGTTGATTTTTCAACACTTAGGCTACCCCTCCAATGGCAAGTGTCAATTTGTAAACTCTTACAAAATCATTCATTCCTTGTTTTTACATACAGTTAGCATTACATGCTACTATTTGACATCTTAGTGGATACATGAGCTATATATAGTAGTTTCGTTCTACTACTGCTTGGCTTTGCTGGTTTTAAGTTGATGTAAAGAAACATGTTGGTTAAGCTTTCATAATCACAAATATTTTTATGAATATGTCAAGGTAATATAACGTATTGATATTATATTCGATGCCTACCAGAAATATTTTTTATATCACACTTTTTATAACATGTTGCAAAGCACAAGTTATTAGAAAAATAATTTTCATTCTCCATCAAAAACTTTTTTTTTTTAACTTTACATTCATAATGAATCATTATTTTAAAATAAACATCATAAATTTTGTTTTCTTGGCCTTAAACAGTATATAAAATATCATATCAATATATAAGCTGCAAGATAAAAATAGTAAAATTTCTGATGAGTAAAAATCAATTGGGTTAAATACTATGTTATAAACTGTATGTTTTACACCAATTTGTTAGCACACAGACCTCTTGGAGCATACACCTTGCGCTAAGCAAGGCATACATGTATTGTCATTCTCAAGATTTCTTGACTGAGGCCACATGACTTGAGAAAAACCTAGGGATTCACTGCTCCTTTTTTTGAGCTTACACCATTGAAAATATTTACTTTTTGGCAATCTCATGCTGAGAAAACATAGAAAAAATCGCAATAGATGGCAGAACCCTACAGAGTAAGCTGCCGAAGAAAGTGCATATATTAACACTCTACCCACTAAGAAAATAATTCTTTTTTGAAGCAAGTCTATAGAGGCTCTCCCCGCTAAAAGTGTTAAAGAAGCAGTGTGCAATCCATATGGTGGGCCGCATTTGTAGATGTGAGCGTTTTGGTAGGTTGTACTAAAAGTCATGAGTTCCTCGGCAGGTCATATAAGAGTTTATGTCAGAACTAACTCAAGAGATCTTATGGAATTTAAAGAATGAAAATATGATAATATTTTTTAGTGCCAAAACTTCAACTTCAATGCTTCATGACAACAATATTAATTAAAATATACAAAATTATTCATATTAAATAGCACAGACCGCACCTTCATCAAAGTTTTGTGAACTGCATAAAATGCTCTCGAACCACGGGCCGTAGATTGCATGCCCCTGGGTTAAAAGCTAGCCCAATCGATCAAACTTAACATCAAACATTGGTGTGTGCTAAGATTGATAGTTCTCAATTTGAGATGAGAATTCTCAATCCTAATCTCTAATGATGGTGTCCATTGCTTCAGAAGTCCATTAAATTGAGGTTTTACTGTACTTCCATATAATGCATATTTCAAAAAGGAGTAGAAGTGACAGTTTTTTACATAATTACTTTTGACAAAATTAACATTGTATAACACATTTTCTAACGAATAAAAACGGTTTTAACAAAATGTTAGCATGCAAATTCACATTCAAAATCTATACATGGAAAGCACTGATGTTATATGGATAATCAAAATATCTCTTACACAATCCATTTTATAAAAAAATGTTTCAACAAAAGTTGCAGAAAATTGCATTATGTATAACTTTAAAAATAAAAAAATATTTACATACACTGAGCCCTTAAATGAGATATAAAGAAAAATAAAAAATGACATGAGTAAACCTCCACTACTGATTGACAATTTCAGCCAAAACCTTATCAGGTCTTGAATTATTAATAAAAATCTTCAAGTTTAGAGTACCCAAAAACTCACACACACACACATATAATCGAAAAAAATAGTGAAAAAGCACTTGAGGGACCTTAAAATATATACTTCCATTGAAATCTCACATTCAATTTTTTTTCGCAAAAACAATGCTTTCTCTTATACTGCTTAGGTAACAAATAAAAATTAAGATTTTAATTAAGATGGAGCAAAAACGAAATCATTTACAGATATATTATTTACACATTATGCCCTCACTGTATTACATTTATTGTAATTATACAATGTAATACACCACCTTTTTGAATTTAGTGAATAACTGGTTCAGGAAAACTGATGCGAAATGCAAATTCGTGAAGTGCAAGTCCTATTTTTGCATAAGACGCAATGTTAATATGGGAGTATGGTTCCCAGTCAACTTAAATAATTCACTTTTTTATCATAAATAATGCAGGTCAACAGAAAATAATAGAAAACATTACAGCAACATAACAGCAAATGATAACCTAACATCATAGAGTGAAATAATTCTTTTAATTATCTTCAAAACGCATAATAGCAAATGTAAACTGAGCATTACAAAGTGATTACACTTCATTTGGCACTTGTGCAATTTACTTCCAGTGCATTTTTGCATGAGATTTTTGATCTTTTTTTGTTTATTCCATGGAAATTCGTTAATTTAAATTGATGGACTACTGAAATGGAATGCTCAATACATAATACATACACAGATGTATTCTTGGGTTCTGCAATAAACATTTCCAAGCCGCAAAAAACACTAGCATTAAAAAGTGATAACATTTCTTTTATTAATTATGTTCGAAATGCATAACAGAAAAAATAAAAATGAAGCATTAAAGTAGTAACATTTCTTTTAGTGATTGCATTCAATATATGCGGCAGAAAATCTTATGTTACAAGATGAAAGCAATTCTTAGGTTTACATTAAAAATTCGTAGTAAAAAATAAAAAACCTAACAAGACAGAATAACATTTCCCTAATTTATGTTCAAAATACTAAGATAATAGTACAAAATGATGGCATTTCTTTAAATTTTAAACTAAAGTTTCATGCCAAAAATAGCAGCGTTGGCATTGAAGTTCAAACTGAACTACAAAATAATTAAGTCGAGAGTTATCACATTTGTTTACTTCAAAAAATGCTAATAATGAGTATTATAAATGTAATAAGTCCTTTTCTAGGACGTCAAAGTTTAAATTGAACTTCAAAACAAAAAAGCAGAGGGAGTTCCACCTGATTGCATCACAAACACATGATATGAAATGCAAATAATCAGCATGAAATAGAAGTAACGATCATAAAAAATTTTGCTGCAAGCACGCAAAGTTCAAAAAGGTGGTGTATTATAATTACAATCAAAATGAAATTTTCTCATAAAACTGAGTTTTGACCAAGATGAAAAAATATGCAATTAGGAATAAAATTGAAAGAAATCAGATATGTAGTATATAAATTAAGTTTAAAGCAATCAACAACAGCATTTTTTACTTACTCTCAAAGGAGAAGTGTGCATGCACATGCATGGACACACACACACCACAAATATGTAAATACTTAAAGAGTAGGTGATAACATTTAATACTAAAACAATTCTTGCTAACCTGTACTGCAAGTACTCATAGACAGTGCCTCCATTTAGATAGCTTGGAGCTGCTTCATTACCCATTAAACTGAGGTAGCGTAGACATGGGAAACTTGACCTGAGTTTCTTAATGAAAGGATAGAGTCTGCTAATCCGATTATGGTTGAGCCAAATGAGGGTGACATTTGGAAGATGTGGGAAAACAGTGTTTGATGAGATCTCATTGTGGTCTAGGATAATGGCAGAGAGACCGGTAAAACGCGGCAGGAAATCCACATTCCTAGAAGCAATAAGTGGCAAGGTTAAAAGATGCATAAACTTAATAAAATTAATTTAATTTACATGAATAAACTACATATATTTATAGATATCAAACACATGATGAACAGAAGTGGCTAATATTTTCAGACAAAAAATATGTCCCTTCTATCTAATTTCTAGGCATACCATTATGTATACCTACACATCTGGAAAATAAATTTTCTAATCTGAGCAGGAAAAAAGACAACCATATAAAAAACAATTTTCACCACTAACATTATTTTGCAAATTGTATTATCAAGTCATTTTGTTCAAAATACCTGTATTTTTATAAATAATATAAGCCAATGGATAGGTATATTACTGGCTTTTTAATGGTTTACAGCCCATATTCATATACATATTAAATAAATGCTTAATCAGACTAACATATAAAATATAGCTACTGATAGTCCAAACTTGGAATGGCAAAAAAAATATAACATTGATATTTATACATATCATATGATGTATCAAAAACTTAATATTGATACAAATGATATATTGGTAGGATTATATCAATATAATACAATAAATTCAAGGGCAAACTTTTTCTCATAAAAGCCTTTTCTGGATGAGCCAGTTTTTGCTCATGGCCAATTATACATTGCATGAACCAGATATGGAAATAGTAATTTGAGTTTATGTTAAAAATTCACAATTACAAGGAAAATTGAAAAAGGACAGCCGTGTTTTCACCGTGAATGTTGTGTATATAGAAATTTTAGATCCCTAATTTTTTGTCATTAAATTTTATAATATTTAATTTTGCTTTATTGTTCCTCAACCTGTTGTTGAATTTTTAATGCATACTTATGAATTACAATTAACAAAAATACAACACAAGTGTATGCAGAATTATCTTCAATAATGCACATTGGATTTCTATGACAAAGCATTAAAGTTTATGTTATACATCCATTATGTTAGAATTTTGAATAAAATTTTAATATTTGAAACATATGAATAAATTATATCTAACAATAATTGTATTTCTCATAAAGTATGGAGCACATAAAAAAAGACCTTTATATATAATAGGCTTTTATTCTTTTACAAGTTAAAAATAGAAACAACCAACCTACAATCATCTGATTTGAACTATTTTAAAGAAAAATTAATAAAATTTATCTTTTTCCAACTGTAGCTCGAAATTGCTCATATTAAATGTTTAAATAACATATTTTGGAGTAACATTTGCATTTTAATGACAATTGCTTTGACAACAATATAATTGTCAAAACTCGAGCTCACATTGTTGTATATGCCTTCCCCTTTCTTAACTCAAAATTTATCTTGACAACCGACTGCTGCTAGAAATAAAATCAATATAAATGGTGATAGTTAAAATAATTTATTTACAGTTAAAAATTTTAATTCCGTTTTTTATTAATTTGAACCTGTTATTTTTGATGGGCAATATGCTCAATTTGCTGTTTTTACAGCTGTCCGAGTGATATAAACAATAGATAAGCAGACAATCGATAAGCTTAATGACATTTAAAATTCAATACCTATAGATGTGTTGAGTGACAACTAAATTAATATTATAGAAGTTCGTCTTTGCACAACATAGCAATGCCAAGATCCTTAAAGTAAACACTTGAGCAATGCAGAACGCATGTAGAGCCACAGGTAATGAGAAATGGAAATACTTGGAGCAGTCTGCGGCATACATCGGTTCATTGCAGTATTTTATTAACTTATTTATATCCTCACTTAAATCGTCCGTATTATTTGCTTAATAATAACCAAGTTTATTGAATCTTATGTAATAAATTCACTTATTATTTAATGTTCACCAATGTAATGCTGGAGCTTCTAAATGCCAACAACATCAACGACTAAAACTGAAAGCAGTCAAGTTGATAAGAAAGTCTTCCAAGTATATTATTTTATAATGTATTTAAATCAGTTATTTGAAGATGAGGTTAGTATGTAAAAATTTTAAATTTATATATATATATATATATATATATATATATATATATATATATATATATGCACTGGTGGTGTAGCGGTTAGCGTGTCGGCTTTCTATTGCAAAGTTCGGGGGTTCAAACCCCTCGAATGGAGGTTTTATTAAAAAAAAACTATCATCAGTGCCTGGCAGTAGGCAGCAGTACTGTCAGTATGGTATAGAGCCGAAAACAAATGATGTTGGTTGGGTCTATATCCAATACAGCTGTAGGCGTGATCAGGACGATTTGAATGGCTATAGCCCTTTCAAAAGCTTGTGGCAGCTGTGCAGAAGTCGAAAATGAGTCCGGACGAGTCCATTAGTGAAATGTCACAACCGCGGGGGTGAGGGTAGCATTCGCGTGGAGAAAAACCCTTCACTCTCTCCTGAGGTTAGCTTGGGTTAGCTCCACGCGGTCAAGTTCTTGTACCAACATCTGTGCTTTATACTTTTTACTTTTATATTTTTGTTATCGTTATTTTTCATCGCTGTTTTGATTATTTTATTTTTGAGTCTTTATTATATAGTTTTTCTTATTTCGTTTTTGTTATTTCATTTTTGTTATTTCGTTTTTGTTATTTCGTTTTTGTTATTTCGTTTTTGTTATTTCGTTTTTGTTATTTCGTTTTGTTATTTCGTTTTGTTATTTCGTTTTTGTTATACCTTTTTCGTTAATTCGTTTTTGTTATTTCGTTTTCATTGCTTAGTTTTGTTAAACTCGTTTACTGCCAACATGGATACCCCTCCATCAACCTCCAAGCTAGGGAATAAGAGAGTCATTCACAGCCAGGCACGGGAGATACTTCAAAACGTGATCAAGTTCATGAAGAAGGAAGCTTCTGAAGGAATTAGTATTCCTCTTAATAAGATATATGACCGAGTAGAAGCAGCCACCAGCGTTTCAATTCGCACCCTACAGCGTATCTCGAAGGAAGGAGAAGAGATTGCTCAAGGCTGCAGAGCCTCCTTTTCGTCTCCCTGGAAACAAAAACCGCAGCTATCTCCGAAATCAATGGTGGACGTATTTGATGTCCAGGTGATCCGAAGAATAGTGCATCAGTTCCATACACAGGAAAGAAAACACCCGACTCTTGGTGCTATGCTACCGGCGATCAAAGCGAACACAGGCTTCAAAGGGAAAGTCGGTTCACTTAGAATCCTTCTTAAAAACATTGGATTCAGGTAAGTGTATTGAGGACATATTAATTATTACTGTAGAAATTTTGTAATAACAACATCTCACAATAAAATTATATCATCCCAGGTGGAGGAAAACTGCTTCCAATAAGCGCATTTTATGCGAACGGAGTGATATTCGTTTGAAGCGAATCGCATATTTAAGAGCAATAAGGAGATATAGAGAGGAAGGATGGTCAATTGTTTATACTGACGAAAGTTATATTCATTCCACGCACTCTGCTCCATATCAATGGTCGAGCGGGGATGACACGGGATTAAAAGTTCCTGTATCTAAGGGTCAGCGACTCATTATTATTCATGCAGGTATGAGTTATTTATTATATTAATGTACATGTGAAAGTAATTATATGATTTCCATTGACTACAGATAGGATATACGTTCATTTTTTTAAGGTGGAGAATTTGGATTTGTACCGCAGTCACTTCTAATTTTTAAATCAGGTCTGAAAACAGGAGATTACAAGGGGAATGCAGTACTCAACGGCTGAAACTAAACTCGAGTTGTACGATAAAATTAAGAAAATTAAGCCAGCTCATAAAATTTTTGCTGTGGATAAAATATTAGCCAAGCATGGACATTCGACGCTTAGGCTGCCTCCGTATCATCCTGAATTCAACCCAATGGAAAATATTTGGGGTATATTAAAGAATTGGGTAGGGTCAAGAAACACAAGTTTTAAACTAAATGAGGTGAAGACATTAGTGGAAGAAAAATGTGCAGATATCGGGAAAGCAGAGTGGCAGAATGTATGTGAACGTGTAAAAAAAACTAAAGCTGAATATATAAAAAACGAGATGATAATGGATGATATTGTGAATGAGGTTATCATAACTTCGGATTCAGAATCCGAGGATACAGATTAATCTGAATAAAATATTATTGATGAAAATGTATCGATGTGAATGTGTATAATAAAACCTTTCTTTGAAATATTTACTTTTCTTTTGGAAATCCTTTCCTCTATCGTAGCTGACTTTCCATTAAATTGCGGGTATCATACGATATGAATAAGAGCAATATCGTATTACCACAACCTATTGTTGATAAACGACCGGATATTACTTAGTATTATTTTCTTAGGTTGGCTACACTGGCAGGCGGCAACACCATTCAGCTCACTTTCCCCTTAAGCTTCCCACTCCCTGACCATTCCCCTCCATGTCACGTCGCGCATCTCACCGGCGTAAGCTTTTATAACATCTATACAGTACTGCGATGTGGAAAGCAAGAGGGAAACTACCACATTACAATCCCTAGTAAAGATTATATGGTTGGACAATATGAGTTCTCTCGAAGTAAAACAATCCGGAGGTAAAATAGTCCCCCAATCGGATCTCCGGGCGGGGACTGCCTTGAGGAAAACATTTGTCGAAAGTAAATTACGAATAGGGACTTGGAATGTAAGAACTATGAGAAAGGCAGGAAAGCTAGAGAACTTGAAAGAAGAAATGAGAAGAAATAGAGTTGACATTATAGGGCTAAGCGAAACTAGATGGGAGGGAGAAGGACAGTTCGAATCGGAAGAATTCACGGTAGTTTATTCTGGAGGAAATAGTGGGGAAAGGGGAGTAGCTCTGGTACTTAGGAAAGATATGATGAAAAGCGTGACAAAGATAATAGCAACAAACGATAGACTGATGGCAATAAAGCTAAAAGCAGTCCCAGTGGACATGCTGATAATCCAGGTATATATGCCAACGTCAGCTCATGACGATGAAGAAATAGATGAGATCTATGAGCAAATTAATGAAATTTACGAAGAAGACGGAAGAGGAAAGGTAAACTGCATAATAAGGGGAGATTGGAACAGCATAGTCAGAGAAGGACAGGAAGAAAATGTTGTCGGGCAATACGGACTTGGGAAGAGAAATCGAGGAGGGGAGAAACTCGTAGAATTCTGCATCAATAATGACCTTGTAGTGACTAATACATGGTTCAAAAACCATAAACGAAGGTTATACACATGGAAAAGCCCAGGAGATAGAATGAGATGCCAAATAGATTACATCCTTGTAAAACAAAGATTCAGGAACAGCATAAAGAACGCCAAGGCATTGCAAGGAGCAGACATTGATTCAGATCACAGCCTTCTAATACTTGACGTGAGTACAAAGCTCAAACAAATAAGAAAAACGAGAAGAGAAAGACAGACCTGGGACCTAGAAAAACTGAAAGAAAGGCACGATGTAGTCAGCATGAAGTTGGAAGATAACCTAAGAAAGTTGGAAAACAAACCGAAGAACGTTGATATAGAATGGGATGAAATTAAAACCAGTATCAAGGATACCTTGGATAAAGAGATTGGAAAAAAAGAGAAGAAAATCAGAAAACCATGGATCACGAAGGAAATGCTGGAGAAAATGAATGAGAGACGAAAATGGAAAAACGTTAACAGTGAAGAAGGTAGAGCCAACTATAGGCGTATAAACAATGAGTTGAGAAGGGTAACAGATAAAGCTAGAGAAAATTGGATAAAAGGAAAATGTGATGAAATAGAACAAATGGAGAAGTTAGGACGGTACGATATGATGTACGCTAGGGCACTGGAATTAGAAGATAAGAAGTCTAATGGAATTTGTGGTAAAGGAATTATGAATACGGATGGGAAGATAGTCTCAGAAACAAAGGATGTAGCACAGGTATGGGAAGAATACATTAAGGAATTATACATATATATTGAAGAAGACAACTTAGGACCAAGTATTATGGACAGCGAAGTAGAAAAGGCGATAGTGGAACTAAAGAAGGGGAAAGACATGGGCAGCGATGGAATACCGGCTGAGATACTTCAAGTCATAGGATCAGAAGGACTAAAAGCGATCACGAAATTAATTAATAAGATTTACAACACGGAAGAGTGGCCTCAGGATTTCCTAGAAGTAACAATGATCCCTCTAAAGAAGAAGCCAAAGGCAATGCAGTGTAAAGATTACAGAACTATAAGCCTTCTGTCACACACATCGAAGATCATCATGAGGATTCTTAATAAAAGGCTGGAGAAAAAGGCAGAAGAAATAATAGGGGAAGATCAATTTGGTTTCAGAAAAGGACGAGGAACTAGAGATGCTATAGGAGTAGTTAGAATCATATCAGAAAGGGCAATAGAATACAGTCAAGATATCTGCGCATGTTTCGTAGACTGGCAGAAGGCCTTTGATAGAGTAAATTGGGTAAAGTTGATGAAGATATTAAAGGATATAGGTGTAGACTGGAAAGACAGGAGACTGATTAGGAATCTATATGAGAATCAAGTTGTAAAGGTCAGGTTAGAGAATGTGGACACCTGCGGAATAAATATCGGTAGAGGAGTAAGACAAGGCTGCTGCCTATCGCCAACCCTATTCAATATATATGGAGAAAGTCTAATGCAAGAAGCTTTAGAAGGCACAGGGGATTTCAAAATTGGAGGAAGGATTATAAGAACAGTAAAATACGCAGATGATCAAGTACTTCTAGCAAGAAAGGAAGAGGAGCTACAAAAAATCATAAATATACTAGTGATAACAGGTAGAAAATACGGTATGGAAATAAATACAGAAAAATCCAAGGTCATTCGAATATCGGGTAAAGAAGAGAATCTGAACATAACTATTGGGGGAAAGCCATTAGAACAAGTTTCAGAATATAAAAACCTTGGAAGTATCATAACACGAGAGGCAAAATGTACAGATGAGATCAAAACTAGAATAGGAAAAGCAAAAGCGGCTTTCAGGAGAAAGAAACAACTACTTACAGGGAATATAAGGGAAGATATCCGCAAGAAGTTGATAAAATGCTACGTATGGAGTATAGCATTGTATGGGGCAGAAACATGGACGCTAAGGAAAAATGACATCAAATACTTGGAAAGCTTTGAAATGTGGACTTGGAGGAGAATGCTGAAGATAAAATGGACAGATAGGATGAAAAATGATGAAGTGCTACGAAGAATAGGAGAGAAGCGAATGATTATACAGACTATCAGAAAGAGGAAGGCTAACTGGGTTGGACATTACCTGAGGAGAGAGAGTATGATTAAAGACGTGTTAGAAGGAAAACTAGATGGGAAAAGGGAAAGAGGTAGGAAAAGGTTTCAGCTGATAGACGATTTGAAAGGGAAAGCGAGTTATCAAGATATGAAGAGGACAGCGGAAAATAGGAGTATATGGAGAACCAGGTTTAACCAAGAATAATCACGGACCTGTCTACGGACAGACTACCTATGATGATGATGATATATATATATATATATATATATATATATATATATATATATATATATATATATATATAAGCAACATGCTACATATGGAGCATAGCTCTTTATGGTGCAGAGATGTGGATGGTAAGGAGAAAGGAGGAAAAATATTTAGAAAGTTTTGAGATGTGGGTATGGAGGAGGATGATGATGAAAGTGAAATGGACAGAGAGGAAGAGAAACGAAGAAGTATTAGAAATGGTGGGAGAAGAAAGGATGCTAATAAAAACAATCAGGAAAAGAAAAGCAAATTGGATAGGGCACATATTGAGAAGACAGTGTTTACAAAGGACAATCTTAGAAGGCAAAATTAGCGGAAGAAGAGGAAGAGGGAGAAATAGAATAGGAATATTGGAGAATATAAAGCAGGAATATAGTTCTTATAGAGGTATAAAAGAGGCTTCTAGGGAGAGAGAGAGCGATGGAGGCAGCGATTCAGCTAAAACCTGTCTTTGGACAGCAGCATGATGATAATGATATACTATACAAGTTCATCTTCGCACAATGACAACTTTTCCGTCCCAATTCATTTTTAACAAACTTCCCAACTAGGTAGAATAATGAAAATTTGTAGGAATAGTTGATTGAGATATTAAAAGGGAATGGCGAAATAAAATTCCAAAAAAATAACCCGGATACGACTCCAGGGGATATATATTTTATAATAAGATAACACACAAAAATCGATTTGTTGACTTCAGGCTTTTATTAATTTGAAATTTAAAATTAGAAAAAAATGGCCTTCGATATTCGGCTCTGGACTGATTTAGGGGAAAAATGAATCAAGTTTCTTATTCTTTTTGTCTATTTTCACCTTCAATTCAAAATATCTCAAATCCAACATTTAAATCACATTTTGGAAAAATATTGCCATTTTAATGGTATATTGGTTAGCTGACCATGTCATTTTAAAACGTCGAGCTTTGATTGTGTTAGTAAAGAAACTTTCATTTTAGCATTATTTTCGACATTTTTGGGATAAATGATGACAATACAATACAAACAGTCATTTTTGTTGTATATATTTTTTAATTTTTGAAAAGTTTTTGTTTTAGAATGTACAGAATACCAAACTGAATTTATTACAGAGAACTTTTAAACTCAGCAGTGGTATTGTTTATTGTCACATCGGAAAGACACTCTACGATACCTTAAAGCGTCCTCCGACCGATGCTATGCGGAGATGGTGTAGTCATAGCAGTAGTTTTGTACTTGAGATGCGGAAAGTTTGAAGCAATGTTTTGTGTAGGTCAGCTTTTGGCAGAATAATTTTTCATTTGAGGTAATGAGAAGTGCGGAGAAAAAGCATGAGAAAGGGAGGAAAACAGTTTCTATAGAAAAATCTGAATATTCATTAAAAGCGTTTTAAAATTAAAAAAAAACTGTTAAAAGAATTAAAATCATTGCGCTTTGCACGTTTGTAGAAAAAATAAAGTGGAAGAAAAATGAAAAAAATGGGGAAGTTAATCATCGGGATTCAAACCCTCGACCTTCCCATCCCTAGGCTTCGATGATAACCACTACACCAGGACCACCACTTGGATTATAGTGTTATACATTATGTAGTTATTTGCACCGCAAATTTTCAAAGGCAATTTCTGCAAAAACTACCAGAGGTATACGCCTATATGAAGGGTAAATTGTGAATATTGACCCGAGAACTAGCCGACTACCGAATTTCATCAAAATCTCAGTTGCACTTATTGAATATTTCCCTTGTAAGAGTTTGCATTTTTATAATTATACACATCCCATGTAAAGTTTTACTGTTCATTATCAGCTGAGTTTTGCAGTTCACGCCATTGCCCAAACATTGAGAGCAGATGTCTCTTTACTTACAGAATTCAAACAGTTGAGCATCCAAAGCAGTCATTGTATTTTGCGTAATCGTCTACATAGTCAATGTATGCAATTTTAATAGAATCGATGAATGGAGTTTTAACATGCATACAAACATTACAATGTCTATAGCAATACAATAGCAAAGCAAAACTAAAAGGAACTTATTTTAATGGCTAATGGAAACTAATATGCAGGGCCGTGCAAAAGAGGGGAGCAATGGATGTGCCGCACCAGGGCCCCCGATCGAGGGAGCATGGAATTTTAAGTTTAAAAAAAAAATAGTTGATAAAATAATACAATCTTGATACGTATTTTGGAGCCTTAAAATAACAGTTGAAAATGTTTTTATTTTTTAATAGCAATTTAATTCATTAAAACTTTTGCAGATCTTTGTCAATTAATAAAATAATTTTGGAAATATTCTGTGTCGCCTTTATTGTTATTAATTATTTTATTAACAATCGGACGCCGGACCTATCATTAAGAACACTAACTCTGGACCTGGGTCCTCCGGGACACAATCAATTTAAGTTTCAAATATTTACAATTTAACAAAATAAAACATATCTAATGTTTAATGAACATTTTATTGTTTACCCTATGGAATACACAATAGATACTATATGTTATTCAAAATTCAAATCATGTTTTAATGGAAATAACGTCATAAGTTTAAATTCAATCAGTAAATATGGAAAGAAGTGTTAATGATAGAATGACTACATTGTATAGTGCATCAACAATGCAGCTGGATCTACATTAACCCAGGCAGGAATAAAAATTAGATACAAAGCAAGTTTCCAACCTTCTTGAAAATACAATAAAATTGTATCTTAGATTCTTATGAAAAAATAGCTGGAAAGGCAAACTGTTAAATACAAATTAAACTCATATAAGATATAACATCGTGAGGACGGGGTTCTTTTTGACCAGAGAACCTGAAAAAGGTGGCAACCCTAACTACCTTACACTTCTCGGCTGCCTCCGCCAGGGTCGGGGAACTACTGCGGCCTCATCCAACACGAGCAAGCTTGTGCATAAACCCAGAATCTAGTTGGTGTCAAGTCCCTGTGAACCTGCATACAATAGTGAAGTTATGTTTGTGTTTTTTTGTGATTCAAAGTCTGATTAATAATTAGTTTTACTGGGTATGTATTATATTAATTTTCATTATTTTCATTAGCAAATAATTTAAATTTTATTTAATAGAGATTTAAAAAAATATTTAATACAGATTAGCGAGAAAATGTCTACAAAACGAGTATTTTTCTGGAGCAAAAAAGAGAAGAATAAAGAAAAAGCAAAAATACCAGAGTAATATGTCATGTTGGTTAATTTCCATGGTAGGTGATGAAGGGCAACGACCATCCACATCATCATTAATGCTCGTTGACGAAGAGCAAAAGACTGAAGTATTTGAAGATGTGTCAAAAGAAAATGAAGAAGAACAGTGTGAAAAAGTAACAAAAGAAAAGGAAGAACAAGAGAGTGATTCACCGACTTCTGCAACAAATGTCATTGAAGATCATCAACAGATATCAAATAATTTTTGTAATAGTGACTTGATAAAACTTTCAGAAGATAAAGATGTAATCAGTTATAATGATCCAGCTAGGTGGCCAAAAATAATTAATGATGATCTGAGAGTTGAGTTTGTAAACAAAGGTCCCATACAGGTCACTGATGTAATTTTTCCATGTAACGCAGTTGATAACAGAAAATTTTCAAGTAGTTATTATACAGTAACTTTAAAAAATGGAGAAGAAATTAATCGCAGTTGGTTAATGTATTCAGTAAGTACTGACTCTGTGTATTGCTTTTGTTGTTTATTATTTAACAAATCAAATACACCAAAGAAATTTGTAAATGGTTACAATAATTGGAGGAAACTTAGTGTTTGGTTCATGTGGAAATGGAAATTTATTAGGTTTGATAGAATTATTATCAAAATATGATGTGTTTCTGTCAGAATATCTAAAATCCATTAAAAATAAAAACACAAGAATTAATCATCACCTGTCGAAAAGATCTCAAAATAAATTTTTAAGTGAACTCAGTGACGAAGTTTTAAAACAAATTTTAAATGGAGTAAAAAAAGCTAAATACTATAGCATTCAAATGGATTGTACACCAGATATCTCACATAAGGAGCAAACCTCACTTATATTACGTTATGTGGCCATTGACAAGAATAAAAATGAATTCAAAATAAGAGAACATTTCATTGGATTCTTTGAAGCAACTGATCGCAGTGGAGAAGGCCTTACAAATTTCTTATTAGAAATATTAGGAAAATTTCGTACTGACATAAAAAATTGCAGGGGTCAGTGCTATGATAATGGGGCAAACATGAAAGGCCAATATAAAGTAGTTCAAGCCAGAATTTCAAAGATTGTGCCAAGTGCTATGTATATCCCATGTGCTGCACATTCATTAAATCTTGTTGTTTGTAATGCAGCTTCAAACAATTTAGAGCGTAAAATATTTTTTGGAATAATACAAAGATTGTACACAATATTTGCCTCTTCAACTATTTATTGGAATATTTTGTGTAAGCATTTAAACACTACTTTAAAACCTCTTAGTGATACAACATGGGAAGCAAGAATTAAATCAGTGAAGGCAGATTTCAATTAAGAGAATTATTGGATGCCTTAGAAGAACTTAAACATACAGTCACTGATAATGCTGTTACTTCAGAGGCCAGCGGTTTGCTGAAACAAATTAAAAAATTACGTTTCATTATATTTATTATTGTATGGTATGATTTATTGAGTGAAGACAGTAAAATTAACAAATGTATGCAGTCCCCTGATTGGACTATAGATTGCGCAGAATTGTTAATAAGAGCTCAAAAAGAAAGATTAAGAGAGAAAAGAGAAAAATTTAAAGAAATATTACTAGTTGCCAAGGATGAAGCTAGAAAATTACAAATAAATACAGATTTTCCTGAAAGTAAGAATAGAAAAAAGAAAAGGTTTTATGATGAAAATTGTGAAGATGAAATAATAAAATATTTAGAAGAAAAAATGAAAATAAAATTTTATTTTAACTTAATTGACATTGCTATACAACAATTACATGACCGTTTTGATAAATTACCACAAGTTACAAAAATATTTGATTTTCTCACAAACATTAAAAAAGTATCAAAATCAGATTTGGAGAAGAGCCTCAAAGATTTTTGTGCAGATTATTCAAATGACATCTCAAATACTATTTGTTCAGAAATTACACATTTAAAGGACATGATACAAAACAAAGATAATATTAGGAATCCAAAAGACATTTTATTATTTATCATAGAAAATAACTTAGAAGAATTTTTTCCTAATATATTTGTTGCTTTAAGAATTTTTTTGACTCTCCCTGTAACAGTAGCATCAGGTGAGAGATCTTTCAGTAAATTAAAATTAATAAAAACATACTTACGGTCATCAATGCTTTAAGAAAGATTAAATGCTTGTGCAAAATTATCAATTGAATCGGAAATAGCTAATGAATGTTCTTTTGAGGATGTAATTAATAACTGGGTGGAAAAGACTTCTAAAAAATCTAAAAATACATCAAATGCATTTGTGTGAATTCCTTCTTTGTATGAAATTGATGATAATTATTTAATGTCTTTTATAGGTGATTATTTTGTTTCGACTATTTAATTATAGGTGATTGTTTTGTTTTGACTATTTAATAATATTGTTATAATCAATATATTGTAATACATAAAACAATTCTGTTAATTCCCTTTTTGTGTCAAGTTGGTGATAAAATTTAATATATCTATTAAAGGTGACTGTTTTGTTTTGACTATTTATCAAAACATACTAATATTGTAATAATTATATTTTAATAATATTAAAATAATTATAAAAAAATAATACGTAATAAATATATATGTTCCATTTAATATTTTTTTTCTCGACATAGATTAAGGGGGCCCCCTAACCCCTTTTGCATCCAGACCCCAAATACCTTTGCACGGCCCTCCTAATACGAATTGCTAATTACCTATTCTTAATTATACATATGCATAGCCCTGATAAATGAAAGAAAATATCCAATAGCAATTAGAAACAAAAGAAAGTATTCTTAAACATAAATGAAAAATTAAAATTGATTTACTGAATCAGGTACTACAAGTATGTTCTACATCACTTTCTTCTTCTCCACTTGAAGATTGGTAACTGTAATTATCGCCACAAAGAACGTTGCTTCCATCAATATCATTTGAAATGCACCTTTTTTAAACCCTTTTACTAGGTTGTAGGTCAAATATTTATTTTACGAAAAATATAGTACTAACATTTGAACACGAAGGCATTGAGAGACATGCTGCCATCTATGGGCGACTACGAGACTTAACCCTAATCCCAAATTTTTTCACAGACTCGCATTTAAGCCGAGGGGTGATTTTTTCATTATAGATTTTGACAAAAAACATTGGTTTGTATTAGGGCAGATACAGTAATTAATATTCATCAGGTTTGCAGTAATTATAATTTTCTTTCAATAGAGGGAACTGAATTCATTGTAATAAGACAACTTTATTCATTGTAAGTTTTCTAAATCTCAGGAGATTGTACCATCATCATTGAAATTAACAATTAATGTTCATTTATATCTTTTTAGATGGCCTCTCAAATGCATTTCATAATTCAACACTTCCATTATCTTCCTGTGTACTTATTCAATTACACCCACTCCCCGATCAATGCTCTTAATTGGTGCCAGGAAAATCGAGCACTAACTGAAACAGCGCTATTCAGAACACGTACTTCCATAAGAAATGACGTTATAAGATTTAATTTGTTCCTGAGATTCTATTAATGGAAATGAAAATAGGTAGTATTATATAAATAATACACCAAAGTAATCTTTGTTAACCATATTATGTAGCGTAGAATAGGTAGTCATATGCATTGCAATTATTTTTTAAATAGAACAGTAACACTTGAATATAAATGAAGAACAGAATGCATCTTACGGAACATATATTGATCTCATGCTGAATAAATCATGCAGGAGCATTAAGGAATAGGAATTAGAGTAGAAGAAGATAGCTGTGTCTACAAATATATACAGGGTGAGGCAATAGACACTATACAGCCACAATTTTATTAACAAAGAAAATTGGAACATAATAACATAAGCATCATGACTGAAGATACTGTTCAACTAAAAGAAGGCAACCAATAAGACAAAAACAAAATTGTATATCGAAACGATCGAAACCTTACTACGTTTCGATAAAGAAATATCGATTCATAAAAGAATTATCACATGTGTTTGATAAATAAAGGAACATAGAATGAGACCAAATAAAGGAAGAATTCAAATATCTTGGCATTACATTAAGAAAAACTGAACAGTCGAAAAGAGAGCAATAAACAAAAAACAAACAAATGTTGGTGCTCTCCAGCTTTTAGTCGCTGTAAAACCTCTAATTTAACCTCGAGAGTTAAGTTTTTCCTTTTTTTCTCCTCTGACTGCTTGTTATCACTCATGGTCTTTTTTTTAAAGGGAAAACATAATTTAAACAAAGTTCACTCTATATTTTGACCTACAAAAGCATCAACAAGTGTACATAGAACAACCAAGCAACTGCAAATACTGACATCTTGTGTGTTGTAAATGCACAAAGGTGCTGCGCAGTGAACTTCGTAAATTACACCAGAAATTTTGAAGAGCGTTAATGTGGAACATGCGAGCGCAATTCGGAAAAAGTTATTAAATTATTTTCAGCGTTAATCGTGACAGCATTAAGCGGAGAGTGGGTGTATCCAATTAGTCAAGCACATGAATTTCTTCATAGAGACTATTGAATATGATTTCAATAGTCCTTACAAGCTTCTCTCAGCAACAGCATTCTCAAAAATAACTATCGGCAATTAAATTAAATAAAAATAATTTATAAACATGAATAATTTTCACAATGGAATATACTTTGAATCACTTTTCACACTGAAAAAACAATAAGTATACAAAATTGTTATTTGTTGCTATGGATATCAAAATATTGATTAGTGTTGTGATGCTAGCAAAAATTCAAGAATTTTATCATATTATAACACATTCCGATATATCATAAGAACAATATTGATATATACTCCAGTATATCTTATTAGTAGTATCAATATAAAAATATTGATATATTTTGTCACTATATCAATATTTCCTATATATCTATTGATATAACATTGCCATTGCCCTAGTTACAACCATAGTCCTTTAATGGATTTTTGTAAATATCCTAAGAAATTTTATTATAAAGGTAAATCTTAAAAAAACAGCCATGCAAGACAATTTTAGTTAGAGAACTAAACATTTTAAGGATAATCAAGAAGGAAATAATCAAAGAAAGAAAGGAATCTAATTACTGATAAACTTCACATCGTAAATGAGACAAATATAGAATAATGTAAAACATTGATGAAATCAAATACAGTATCAGACCCTTTATCCGGCATCCCGAAATCCAGCAGGATCTGAAATCCGGCCACATTTGGAGATTGTGCCCTAGGTACCAATTTCAAATTAGCCCATTGACTATTTGTCTGACCTGTGCCCTTGTTTCCATAGCGTTACTGTTTTAACACTGCGTTTTCCATATACGTTTCCACTGTATTGTGCAGTAATTCTAACATTTTTTTACAAGAAAACATATTCGTTTGTCCTTTCCCGATTTTTTTTTTATTTTTCGTTGTTGGCAGACCCCATGGGGAAATGATCTAACATAAGACTCAGTATGTTTGCAAAAATACGTAATCATGGTGAAAAATGCCCATAGAAGTTCTGATTATCGCTATGTATTTAGATAGGCAAAGGCTTCAATTTCCGTCTACTCTTATGGCAGAAAACAGTGAAAAATACTTTTGAGAATTGTTGCCTTATTTTTCTCAAGTTTACATTTTTTACATAGATTCTGAGATTTTTATTTGAATTGATTGACTTTTGTTATTTTGCCTATCTAAATACATAGCAATAATCAAAGTTCAATGTAAAATAAAATGAGTGTATTTTCTGATAGATAAGGCACGCTTTATCTATACAAAAAGTCGAAATCTAGTAAAAATGACTGTGCGCGTTAAATATAAGAAATAAAGTAAACACATAAAAAGTGACTTTTTCAAAACAATTTTTATTTACGCTTATTATTATGATTCTTCGACTCTTCAGCACTTTTGACAAAAGATACACGATATTTTCTCTCATCCTGTTTAACAGCTTCAATGTATGTAATTAGGAAAAATCAGATGTCTTCGAATGATTTTTCACCACTAAAATCCAATTATTTTCAAGTTTAAAAGAAATTTCCAGAGAGATTTAACACATATTAAAAAATCAGAAGTTGGCGAAACAATGTGTATTCTTTTTAGGCAGCATTTCATTCAAGCTCCGAGTTTTACAACGATTATAATTATTTTTTATTTTTCAACAATATTTTCGACTGCAGGATATTATTATTACAAATATACAATGCAATTGGGACCTACACGATATGGAAAGATTAATACAACAACAAGAAATATATAAAACATGAAAAGTATGCAGTAAGGTTAGATAACTCATAGGGACAATAAATAATCACAAAAGGACTACTATGTGCTCTATTACCCTCCTGCATTGAGTTTTTGAGGTTCATGGTTATCTATACATTTTAAGCAGCATTAAAAATATTAAGATGCACATTATTTACTAAATGCATGCTATCAATGGGAAAATACGGTATGTGTAGCAGGTTTTATGAGAGGATGATAAAGATGCAATTAAGATTTTAATTTATTTTTAGAAAACAAGTATAATAGGCCTTCATTTGTAAATACAAAAGTATACAATCTTTTGGGAAATGAATAAAAACTCTTGTATTCTTCACTTTTAATGCATCTTTAATACAATATAAATATATACTAAACTAAGTGCTCAAAATCCGGCTTAAGTCCGGTCCCGAGCTTGCCGGATAAGGGGTCCTATACTGTACCTTATAACTTCAGATAATTTGGAGAGAAAATGGTATATTCAGTTTATAAAATGTACATGGCTTATATGCATTAAATAAAGTATAATTGATATATGTTTTTATCAACATTTTAATGTGGATAATGTAGTTTATAGGTCATTTTAAATTCATTATTTGATCAATGATTGCCATTCTCCTCTATTTCCTTTTTTAATAATAAATTGATATCTTAAATCATTTTATTATTTCTGAAGGGAATACATTGAGATATTTATCAAAACATTAACAAGGTTATCAACTAAAATGCAAAGAGTAATCATTCATTCACAGTTAAATAATAAACGTAAGCAAATGTTAGAGCACATTTTTGAACCATTTAAAAAGGACATTTTAGTGAAATGGTTCTCAAATAAAATTATCAAAACTGTGCTCAATCCCGTTTGTTCCCTAAAGTTTATGTGGCTATTTCTAGAAATTAAAATTCCTCTACAAGATTTAGAGCTCATGGAATTTTGTAACTCTTAAACGTTTAAGTAATCTTAGGTTATAGTACTAATAATTTAACTATTTTAGAAAAAACCTAATAAATAACTTACTTGAATCGATTATGGGTCAAATCCAGAGTTTTTACAAATCCTGCAAAACATTCTATCAAGTTGTACGGCACAACTTCTAGATTTTCATAGGCAAGAGTCAATCTCTGATCGTCTTCGTTCACAAACTTGTCTCCTTTTCCTTCATGTAAATCTACAAACACCAACTTTCCAAGAGAAGTCATCTCCAAATCATGCTCTTCTTCATCACTCCTGTGACAAGGGATACAAAAAAATCGCCAAAATGTTTCAGCAGGAACAAAAATTCATATCACTGGTTAAACTTCATGTAGGCACAGTTTAAAATATAACTGAAATTGAGAAAATACTCGGAACATACAAAAGGAAATTTTTGTAATCTTTAGGACAAACATCCGTACATGTTATGCATGCATACAAATAGTTCATCTCTGCAAAAATTATACTCTAAACCTAGTTTGTTCACATTTTGTCATTAAATATGTTAACTGAAAGGCATAAGATGAAATTAATTTTATGCGAGACAAACCACGTGAAGCAATTATCTTTTAGATTCATAATTTCTTTCGATATCTGTCAACAATCTTTTATGTTATTGATCGAGCGAACTAATACAATTACAGTGATAAAGCAATAATTTTCGAGTTTCCATAAAAACTTACCACCAGCTAGAAAACTCTACGACAGTATAAATATCCATTACTGCTATTAGAGATCAACTAGCGACTTGATACTCAGACTTACTTCTATTGGGAATGTTTGCTCGGGAGTCCAAATTCCAGAGTGAGACAGCCTTCTCCCTGCCTCTCGACATTATCTGTTATCGCTTGGTTTGCTGACCAGCTCATATGACCAGCTCCAGGCGTGTTACAATCCCAGTGAGGTTTAGATCACAATATAATGCATATAAATAGTATAAGAGAAATGAACTCAAACAAAAATATAACGACATTACGGTTACTTTTTGGTGATAAAATGCCGTGAAACCATGTACCACGATCACAAGTTTCACAAATAAACTACATAGATGACGTCATTTTGTTCAAGAATAGTATACGTCGTAAAAGTTATTCACATTTAAGCGTATAATATGGATAATATGTAAATAAAAGGATTATGATAGTAATATTTGATTCAACAAAACGGTGATTTAGATTTATCTTTGTCTAATTTATCGCGGGTATTTCAAAATGCATTTGGCGATTTACTTTTGTGTTGAATTTGCTAACTAGCATAGATTATAATCAATTTACGGACAGAATTAAAATTTGATACATCTCTAGTTTTTTTTAAGTACTCTAAAAGAGTAACATGCAAAACGGAGAGGAAATCAGAAAATCCTGTATAATTACTCACATAGCTACATTTCCAACGTTTATGTTGGTCAATAAAATCATATGGGTTATATTAATATATTTTTGTATGTATCTATAAAATTTTAGTAAAATTTGTAGAAACATCCGTCATACGGTCATAATAAGTATCAAGGACATGCGAAATTATTATTCAACAAATTAGAGACAGTATTTTTATTGTTTCCAAACTTAACACATCACACAACAAGTAACACAAAATAACATAAAATAGTGAACAGGAATACATCAATTAACATGCTTGCTGTTAAGGTTACAGTAAAATAGTAAGTAGAGTGAGTAAAATTTCCATGGAAGGACAGGTTGATTTTTAATAATTAAGGAAATAAAACCCAATCATTATCCTGTATTTTTCTTGAATTTCGTTTTCAATTTAATTTGTAGCATTATAATAAGAATTTGATATGTCATCTGTCATGAAACAGATTTATAATTAGTGAAATATAAGTAAACAAAATGAAGTTTATTGAAAGAGAGGTGAATAACATATACAAACATTAGATTACAAGTGATAAGAAAAAGTAGAATCTTTAATTAAGAGGCAGCTATATGGAATGTTTATCTGCCTTCATATATAATATGATTTTCATTAATCTAAGAGTTTTGAATCGATTTCAATGGAAGATTGAAATTTGTCTAAATAGCATGCATAATGCTAGCACTAAAAGTCATTGCATAAGGCTGTCTACTTTTCAACAATTTTAATGATAGATCGTCAACCATAGGGCTTAAATATTAATCAGAAAGTCAATACTCTAATTACTTATATTTGACTAAATATAGTTTTAAGAACATTCTACTACAGGGAATAAATTATCTAATACCTATACCGAAGTTTTAACATTAAACAAATTTTCATTTATCTCCTGTAAAATATTTATATTGTTTTGACTCACATTTTAATGATATTATGGAATTATAATTTATTTATAGTTAATTTAATCCACACCATCTTTTTATTAGAATCCATTGCCGCTTTACTTCACAAAATTTTGAAGGCCGAATGCTAAGTTTTAATATTTCTTTATAGACTAAAATCTCAAAAGTGTTGAAATGTTTTCGATACCATTGGAGGATCACATCTCATGATTTATTATAGCTTATAGATGAATTCATTTTGGAAATGTTTTAAATAGTACTTGAAGTTATTTTAAAAAGTATTTCCACAATATTATCTCAAAAGGCTAAAGTAAAGTTTTAAAACTTTATGTCAAGTAAGATTTAGACAATATTAGGTTATTAAAATTATTAATAAACAGGGGAAAATCTGTTGATTTTATTAATAAACGACATAATTTATCGGTCAATGAAAGAGAACGAAAGCATGTCAATATATTTTTATAATCAACAGATAACTTTTGTTCAGCGATAAAATGAAGAAAAGAGCAATAGCATTAGTATGCTGTTAAAACTTTCGATGGCCCATATATTAGTGAGTCGTTGTTTTTGTCTTTTTATATAATCTCCTCTTCAAACACCTCTGCCACCTTTTTATTCACATTGGGTGACTAAGGCAGTATTTTCACTTGTGCTATAATAAGGTAGAGGAATTTTGATGCAATCATAGGGTGGTGACAGAGCAATAACGTAGGGGGTGAGGGGTAACCGTATGGGAGTCTGGGGAGGCGGGTGTCTTTAGATCGGGTTTGGATGTCTAAGGGGTCTCACGTGGGATTCCGGCGGTGATGTGATATGGTGCCGTTGCAAATGGCACACTATCTCTATGACAACACTCGAGTCTTGGTTAGTTGAATGATGTCTTCCCGAAGATGCAGTTTCCGGGTGCATCAGGATCCTCAGATGCGAAGTAATCCTTCCAAAGTTCCTCGAAAGCTTCGCGAGTGACCTCCAAGGTCTTGCCCTTCAAAGACAATGAACATTCAATTTTAAATTTAAGGGCAACTTACTATAAAAGATAAAAATATCAGTAAATTGTGTTTGCATTACATGTCATCAAGTAATTGCAACGAGAAAATCATTCATAAATTTAAATATATTTTCCATAGAAAGCGAACTATATGAGGAAATATACATAGCAGATTTGCCCGTCAAATATGACGGGAGTAAATATAAAGAATCTGATATTTTCAGCATGTGACTTTCTTCCATTGAAATCTTGTTTTTAATAAGCGGTTTTAAGATAAATTAATCGCTTATAAGAAATGCATTCTTGTAGAGAATTTAACATTTTAAATAAAATTTCAATATAAAATAACAGATTTTACAAAATTATATTATTTACAAAGTTTTCTATAAACATGTTTTAAAAAGAGAACAATATAAACGTATATTATATTCCTCAATTGATATTTGCAAACAAAATGAGGAAAAATAATCTTGATTAACATACCTTTTTGTAGCTTTTAACTTTATACGTCTTCAAATTAAATGTCAATAACAGATTTTATGAACAGATACCGTTTTCAAAGTTTTCTACAAACATGTTTTAAAAAGAAAACAATATAAACATAAATTACATTCCTAAATTGTTACTTACAAACAAAATAAGAATAAGTAATCTTGATTAAAATACCTTTTTGTAGCTTTTAACTATAAACCTCTTCAAATTAAACAATGTCTAAAGCTAAACAATGGCTTCCCTAACAACAGTTAAAAACAACTAGTGTTTATAAGTAAATTAAATTAATTATTCTATTTTTTTCTATTCTTAATTTTTATGCTCTTATAGTAATCAAGGTATATTTTTATTATTTTTTAATATATAATATATTATATTCAATAATTATCAAAGAAAAAATTATTGACGAAAATGAGCGTTGCGTTACGGACAACGGCTATTATATTAAGTAATTCTTTTTTATTTACATTATGGAATCTTACCACAAAGTAGAGCCTTCCCAAGTGGTTTATGTTACATATAAACGTTAAACAAAATGCGTACATAAAAGGGGATTAAGAATAAAAATATTAAATGCAATGCGTTTTATTATAACAGGGAATAACAACCAAGAAGTAATCAAGAGCAGGCATTCAGATGGTTGATCAGGTCCATTTCCTAGCGAAATCCATCAGTTCTGCATGGAATTTTGTAAATACAATGGCAATGGAGATGTGCTCAAAAATCTGCAAAAAAACGTTGGGCAGCCACTATTGTTACAAAACAGATCAGAAAGTCCAAAATTGTTGTGGCTTTGTAACGCACATGTTTGTTAAATTTATTGGATTCTGAAATTTCGTGAAATGTTAGCAACACTTGCCAATAAAATGTAACATTCATATTGTTAAAAAATTTTTTTTGGATATAGCTCGATCTTTTGCCCACCACCGAGTATCTCCGAGAACTGAAATGTGGCCTGACGCACGGTCTAACACGAATTTAAGCAGCAAAATTTTATTATTATTTTATCGCCTTGTGCGTCTCATTCGGACGACTGCCCACCGGGAAACTCCCGGTATCTCGGACAAGTCCGCCCCTGGACGTCGACGAGAAATGAAAGAAAAGAACACTGCTTGTCGCTACACTTTCGATAGGAGCTAATAAGATGAATGTAAATAGGAAATGGCAATGAGATCAGTAGCTCTGGTGATTTTCAGGCAATGTTAAGGTGGTTGCTTATTAAGAGAAAATTACCGAAAACTATTTAAACGGAAAAATCATTACGTATAAAGTTTATAAGCTCGAGTATTTTCAGTGACGGTATTAAGAAATTTTGTGAGCAATACGGGAGAATGAAGTACATGTATAAACCTTTTTGCGATTTAATGTTTTAAATACGAACAATTGTGCATAGAAACTTCCCGATTTACCAAATTTTGATCTCACACCCCAGATTCGGTTAACAACCTCGTGAAATTTTGTCCTCGATTTTAACGGCTATTCAAAACGACACTTATTGAAAATGATAAGGGTAAAAATGGAATACGAATTTTCAGCAAGCGGAAACCCTTTTTATTTTGCCATTTGTTTGTTTTTGGCGCCCATTCTCACTTTATATTATTACTAGTAGAGGTGCTTGCAAGCATTTATTCTCATTCATTTTTCAGACAGATATTACATCATGAGAAATATTTCTTTAATTCTAAAGATTTCTCCTCTGGAAAGGTTTTCGTTTTTTCATTATGGAAGAATAATGGAGTAAAACTATCGCTTTTTTTGCAATTTTAGGAATATTATACTTTTCCCACATTGAGTTAATAATGCCACACATTTCTGCCAAATTTTAAATTTATAGTACAATTAAAAGTGATATAACATTTATCTAATTGTGTAAATTTAAATAATTTATATCGGCCAAAATATCAACTTTATGAATAAATTGAAATGTTTATTCGTTTACATAGATTACTCTCTAAATAATATAATATTTTCAGATCCCTAACTTGCGGCGTAGTGTCTAAGCATCTACCTATTTGTTTAAATTTTAAGAATTTTTAACTGCCAAACAAATTAAAATATCAAAATTTGTATAATCATTATTTCGTTTTTTTACGAATTCTACTCATAGAAAAATTTTCAACTCCGTAGCACATGCGAAAATACATAATCCTTGAAAATTTGTTTAAACAATTGCGAATTTTTAGCGGCCGCATTGTTGCACTTTTTCAAGATTTTCGTTTTTTCTAGTCGGTTTTGCACAAAATACTACCTAAGAAAAAAATTTCGAATCTACAGCTCATCTGGAAGTGCCTAAACATTAGTATCCTCCTATAATTTAAAACAATCCCCAAATGTTGAAATTTTAAAAATTTTACACATTCTTCATTATAGGGTACTGATGCTACAACTTTTAACCAAACTTTAAAGTTGTAGCAGTTATAGAAGTAAAATAATATTTTTCTAATTGTTTAAATTTAAATAATTTTTAACGGCCGCCGCAATTCATATATGGTAAAATTGAAATGTTTATTTATGCAAATTCACTACTCTGTAAATAATTTGAAAATTTCAGCTTCCTAACTCATCCCGTAGTACCTAAACAGTTATATATTTGTTTAAACTTTAAGAATTTTTAACTGCCAAACAAATTAAAATATCAAAATTTGTATAATCCCGATTTCGTTCTTTATGAATTTTACTTATAAAAAAAAATTCAACTCCGTAGCACATGCGGAAATACATAAACCATGAAAATTTGTTTAAACAATTGCGAATTTTTAGCGGTCGCATTGTTGCACTTTTTCAAGATTTTCGTTTTTTCTAGTCGGTTTTGCACAAAATCCTATCTATGAAAAAAATTTCGAATCTCCAGCACATCTGGAAGTGCCTAAACATTAGTATCCTCCTATATGTTATCATTCTATATAGACGTTCCTCACAGAGGAGGAGGAGGAGGAGGAGGAGGAGGAGGATATAACATACTAGTAGTTGGTACTTGCATACTGCAAGCATTCATCTCACCTTAAAAAACATTAATTTTTCAGACAGACATTTTATCATTACAAATATTCTTTTAATTCTAAAAATTTCAACGTCGCAGCGATTTTTGTTTTTCCCACATGTAAATATAATATATTAAAAAAATCCCCAAATGTTGCAATTTTAAAAATTTTATACTTTCTCCATTATGGGGTACTAATGCTACACATTTTAGCGAAATTTTAAAGTTGTAGCATTTCTAGAAGTAAAATAATATTTTTCTAATTGTTTAAATGTAAATAATTTTTAACGGCTGCCGCAATTCATATATGGTAAAATTGAAATGTTCATTTATGCAAATTCACTACTCTGTAAATAATTTGGAAATTTCAGCTTCCTAACTCATTCCGTAGTACCTAAACAGTTATCCATTTGTTTAAAATTTAAGAATTTTTAACTGCCAAACAAATTAAAATATCAAAATTCGTATACTCCCTATTTCGTTTTTTTAAGAATTCTACTTATAAAAAAAAATTCAACTCCGTAGCACATGCGGAAATACATAAACCATGAAAATTTGTTTAAACAATTGCGAATTTTTAGCGGCCGCTTGCAGTATGCATGCACCAACTACTAGTATGTTATATCCTCCTCTGTATGAGTCGTCGATATATGATATCTATGAGAAAATCGCTCCCGATTAACGAACTTTCGACAAGCAAGCAATTTTTTGGAGACAAATGACGTTCTTAAATCGGAAGCTTATTGAACTCCTATTTGAGTAGTAGCCTGTCTGTTAAGATTTTTATTTAAGTAATTTTCATTAATTAAACTGCCAAAATTGTTCCTGCACCACACTGATTTACGTCCTAGACAACAATCGCAATGAAACATACATTACTGTGACGAGAATCTGGGCAAAATATCTAATGAAATAGAAGAAAAAATATTGTTTTAAAATGAGGAACTACTTACTCCAGAAAATTTTCGAAAAGCTGTAGAGCATTCTTCCGGACTAATGCCGTAGCTTGAACACACCGTTGTGAATTCCTCTTCGTCTATGCAGCCGTCACCTGGTCAAAGCAAAATCAATTAAATAGAGATTTAAAACATTCATTCCGCACTAAGAAAATGGAATGATATAAAAATATTCAGTTATGACTAAAAATTGAGGTAAACCTTTGTAAAGTTATTTTTTTAACGATTAGTCTTATTATATGAATTTTTGCGACAAATATAAAAAAATAAGAAAATATTAATTTCATAAATTTTTACCTTGATTCATGTTGGCACAGTCATCAATTAGCATTAATGTGGGAATACTTCCAAAATGTAGAAAAAAATTGAGCATGAATGTCTTATCAAAGTTAAGGAAACATATGAAAAATATTAATACTCGTGTTATCTCGTATATTTTTCAGATTTAAACTTTTAAATTTATTAGTAAATTTGGGAACATCAAGTTTAATAGTATGTGAAGAAACTTGAATATACCAATGTTATTTTTATATCCATTGTTCGTCTTCTTTAACGCTCCGCTCTCTAAAACGTTTACAGCATTGAGAAGTGGCATTGGAATTTATTTATTGAATATTTCAATTTATCTTCTGCGTTTGAATCCAAATGAATTCCAGTGGAAACATTTACATTGGAGTGTACTCTCGTGCTTTGGCATTTTTTTCTTGCAAGCTAGTTCTACTGACAATCTGCAAGCTAACCGGCGGTAGAGTTCAACAAGTAACCCGCGAGTTTTAATTAGGTTGCGTATAGTAGTAGTTTGAACGAGTCCCGCTGAAGTTTGGCTCTCAAACAATCTGCTTTTACCAGGCAGTCGAAGCGGATGTCATATCTTCGCAAGCCGTTCGGCAGAAGAAAAACATGCCAACCGCACGAGTCGAGTGCAAGAGAGGGCGAGGTCCTTTCTTTTTCTGCATGCGACTGATGACCACTCACCGGACGTGTCCTCAAGGTCGAACATGAAGTTCATGTAAGAGTGCTGCCATTCAAGTGCTCTGTCGGTGTCCCTGGCGTACTCGTCCCACATCGAACACCACTCTTCGTGGCTCACCTGGGAGACGTCCCATCCGAGAGCAATGAGGAAACATGGCGACAAATGAGTAAATCGGCGGTGTTATGGAAACGTGAACATTTCACTTACTGAGAGGCGATTTGTGAAGAACGAATATAATTTAAGATAGTTAAAGGTAGTGATGCGCTGCCAAATATTTAACAACCTGCTCGCGACCGAGTGAATCCGATTTCACAGACGGTCGAAATGACCAAATTTTAATGGGAATTTGCTTTAAAAAATAAATTCAAACCTCTCAATTTCACGAATCGCCAATTTAACAAACGTTAAATTTTAATAAAATTCAAGTAATTTAGGTTGTTTTTGCGCAATTTATTCAAATTTTTGTTTTGATTTTCACATTTAAAATAAAATATAGGGGTTCCAAGTACTTCAGATTGGAAAATATAATGATTTGAATGAAATGCGACGAAAAACAAACAATTAAACGTGCAATGAAAAAAAATTACGGACTAGTTTGAGAAACATTTTTTTATTGAAATGCAGCCACAATGTAGTTAATGAGGAATAAAAAGCATTTAATTTTAAACCACATGTAACAATCATCATAAGTTTTTCATTAATCTATCTATATTTACTTTTATTTAGTCTGTGACTTGGGCTGCACTTTGCAAAGTGATTGTCAAAGAAAAATCGCAAGAAAAAACGTCAGTAATTCGGGGCAACGGCTGGTTCATCATCTTTGAATCTTGCGTCGTCTATACGAAGGCTGGTCACGACATTGGCAACAGCACTTCAGTATCAGTTCAGTATAGTATATCATTTTAGTTAGTTTTACTGTCGAATGGTTACGTGAACACCAACACAAAGAGATAACGGCGGTTACAGATCGTTGGCACGACAAAAGATTTGAAGTGATTGACGTCATGGGCAAACAAAACCAGAAACAAACTGACTGCAGCACTTGACATAGGGGTTGGTCGGGAGTTGGCAAAATGTTAACAACAAAGTTGAACATACTTCAACAACCGGCTTTTCGAACTTAAAATTTTTTAAGAAACGGCAGGCGCGAGCAGGGCCGAGCCGGATGTGACATATCTCTGGTTATAGCTTATAAATAATTTATGTATATAGGTTCGGTACTCTATCCCTAAGCTGTTGTTAACAAATTTTCGTGTTTGGAATAAAAAGCTAATTAAATGAATGAAAAATGTGTTAAACAGAATAAATAATTCAATTACATTTAAACTTCATTCTCGAACGTGTTTCACTCAGCTGATGCTAGCACTTTACAAAGAGCACATAAAACAAAACAGTATTCAAAGATTTCTTTGAAGAGAGATTAAACTATTCAAACAGAATCACGAGGCAGATGTTGGCAGACTCAACTTTCAAGGCTAGTGAAAGATAATGGTTATTTTTCATTGGACGGTATGGCTTTCTGTGTGATTTATAAGAACAGGGATAATCAATATGAGATTCTATTGGGTTTTGCGATGGATACAGATCAATCAGAGCAATACGACAAGAAAAACTGTTTGGTAATAATAATACCTTTGGAATTTTTATAATTTGTGTTTATGTACGACAGGATATTCAAGTTTATGACTTGTGTTTTTTTAAATGGTATCAAGAAATCTTTGGATTTCAGTGACATAATTATGACTAGCAGTAATACGAGTTATACGTATATCATATGAAAAGTGTATTTTAACCTAGTGTTTTTTGTTTTACTTCTACGCAGTTATATGAGTTCAAAGTAAAGAAAACATGTGTAGTTTTCCATTCCAATCGCTCTGATTAGGTTCAATTACGCGAAGATATTCCTGATGACCCCGAGACCAACTTAGCTCTCTTGGGCCAAGAATTAATAAGCAATAGTCGATTTCATCAGCCTATGTCTTTTAAATAGAAAAAATACCGTCGATTCGTTATGATTATAGTATTTCATCAAAAAGTAAACATTGAACATTAAACATATGTATACTAACAAATAAATAATATTGATTCCTGCAATGATCATTTTAAAACTCCTACAGCAATAACAAGCCGTATTTTGTTGATTTTTGCATATTTGGACTATTTTTATGAAACCAGTAAGCGATATAACACTTACCACGAAAATAAAAAAGCAAAATAAATTCATTGAAAATTACTATGAACATCATTTAGATAAGATATTGAAAATTCATTACAAATACTCTCATGAGAAACTTAACATTAAGAATCGTTGAACTCAACAGCGAAACACCAAATATGAGTTTTACCATACAGAAGAAATGATCAAATATACGTAGCATGAAAATTAAATCAAAGATTTAGACAGAGACGTACCTGGGAGATATGAGGCCTATGGCAAAATTTTAGGAAACATCTTAGTTGCCTAGAATATTATTTTTCCTGCGTTTTAAATAAGAATAGTAACATTTTATTAACAATGACTTTAAAATTGGAGTGTTAAATTACCTAACACATATTTTTGGGATAATATACTTTTGGCGTTTTCGTGGGAACATTTGGTGCTTTTTGAACACGGCACCTATGACAAATGCCACCTTCGCTTTACCCTAGTTACGGCACTGGATGTAGACAATAGAAACATCAGGCTTTTTAACACACAACCCAAGGCTGCTGTTTTGCAGAGAATGCACTATTAATCTTGTAGCTGACCTGTCCGTCCCTGTTGGCGTCTGCCCTGTTTCTCAGTCCGTCCCACACCTTTAGGAGCAGTTCCCTTGTCTCCTGGTGTTTAGCAGTGCCGGGAGACCATCCTCGCATGCGGCAGATTCTCTGAAAGGCGAGGAAATTGTTACAAATATTTACGCGCTCCAGAGCAAAAAGGCATTAAGATGGCGCGCTCTGTTAATCGCTATGCGCAACAACTGGAATTACCTTAATGCTCGGGAAATGACAGCAGCAATGGACACGATTCGTCCTTGTCCGAACGAATTACAACGAACTTCAATTAAATTAGGATATATTTTTTCCGACCGCAACCAAGAATGGCCGAATATAAACACTTAAGAGCATGATGGAATTCTCATGTCGTTCACTATGTGCGTAGACATATTCTCCTTAATTTGACTAAATTTTTTAAATCTAGTGCTTCGGAACAGTAAAAATTGAAACATGTACAATGCTAAATACTAAATCCGTATAGACATAATCGTGCTAGATCGCTTACATCTGATGTAGTTTCCACAAAAATTTTTTTGTGCAATACTTTTAAATTGCTCTCAGGCAACATAAAACGAAAACAGAAGGATCATTTAAAGCAGTGTTTTCCAAATTGTGTGCCGCGGCACATTAGAGTGCTCCTGTTGAGTTTTAGGGGTGCCGCGAAAAATTTGCTAAGTAAATAAATGAACGATCTGGAAATGTCGATATGTAATTATGGCAATAATATTTCTTCTAAAAATTATGTTGTAGTACCAACAAATGGATGCATCGAAACGTTGGGATATTCATATGTATAAATAAAATACCTTCTTTCAAGGCAGGGGTATCGCGAAATCCTGTCTATCTTTGAAAGGGTACCGCGCATAAAAAAGTTTTGGAATCACTGATTTAAAGTATTTTCTAGATGTATGACGGAAATAAACGTAAAACTTGAGCTTTAGTTAATACAAATAAGACTGAATTCCAAAATAATAAAGCATCCGCTGATAATTTTCACGAGAATGCTGCTTAAAAATTGATTTAAAATAAAACAATTGATAGTATAACAATATGTTGTTATTCGTAAAATAATAAACGTAGTTGAAATATGGAGAGTGAATATGATTCCGCTAACAGAGTAGAGCGCGCTGTAATAAATTAGGTTTTTTTCTCTGATTTTTAGTGAAAAGTTTAAAAACTAGTTACTTGATTGTTTTGATTCTTTCGTATTTTCGATAATTTTACAGGCTATGAGAAAACAATGAATTTATATCAAACAAATATAGAAGAGTTGAATTTAAAGATTATCAATCAAATACTTCTCATGATGGAATGGAAAATAAAACGAATTCACAAATCCTGTCTTACAAAATAAAACCGTTTATTTTGGAGCAAAAATACCTTGCCTCCTGTTCGTTCTCATTTTTTGACCAATACATTTCAATCAAAAGACTGACGCATGAAAAAACGGCATTGGATATTGAATGCCGTTACCCTCATTCTCTCACCGACGTCTGTGGACAGGAGCGGGAAAGCTGTCGGCATTGGATCAAACGTACTGAAACGGAACAGGCAAAGAAAGAGGGAAACGAATGGGAGGGATGGAAAACAAATCCGATTTACATTTAGGGTCAGGAAGAATTGTGAAAGAGGAAGAGAGAGAAAAAAAGATTGTGTTAGTCGGATCTCAGTGTTATGTGGCTCTAATCCTCCGATGGGGTGAAGGTATCGGATATCAAAGTCCCTTTTCGGCTTCAATTCAAAGTCAACTCACTCCACCATCCGACACCACTGCACAACCTCCTCTTCCCTTTATAATCCCGCACCACTAGCCACCGCCAGCACCCCTTTTCCCGTTTCCCCTCCTCTTCCCCTTTTCCCCTCCATTCCATTTCCTTCTCCCATTCCCGTAATTCCGTGAAACCTTTTCAACCACTTACATGCGTCCCATTATCACTCCTTCCATTCTACTTTCCTTGTCCATTCTCTCTCTCTCCCCCCAATTACTCTCACCCCTTTCTGTTTCCCTTGCTGCCTCATTTCAATGTCTTCTCTACCAGCATTTGTCCTCCCGTCTCGTACATCAACTCCCGCCTAATTCCTCAGAGAGAGAGAGAGAGAATGAGAGGGAATGGTGGAATCTCTCCGCGCTAACACTTCCTCGCTCGTCTCTTAACCATCGCTTTCCCCGACTCCCAATCTCTCCCATCATGCCTTCGCAAACCCCTTTCCTCTCCTCGTTAAATTCACCCAGCCTCATCTCTTTTAATCTCTCTCCCCCAACCCCTAAAAATATACTCCTCTCCCTCTCCTCCGCACCGTTGCCTCCTCTTCTGTTTTTATCTGAATTTCGCGTCGCTGCCCACATCCTCTCCCATCTGGGTTCATTCCATGGGACGAAGGAAAAAAATAACCGTCCAAACACCCGCACATAGCTTCTCTCGATCAAATAAACTCGTCCTCATTTGGTAGATTACCGCGGCTGCGATTGCAACTAGGTCCCATTCCCACCCGTCTCACGCGAGGAGAGCTTCCTCCCCATTCGCCGGTTCGATCTTTGGTGGAAGCGAGCCTCCCCCCTCACCTCCACCCGCGGAGCTTAATACCTCGCCTATTTTTCCTTCCTGATCTTTCCCTCATTCGTTCTCGCCCCACTCCTCCTCCCCAGATCTTCTATCCGTTCCCACTCTCGCATCTTTTTTTCTGCAGGACGAATCCGCAGTCTCATTGCTCCAAACCACGCCGGTGTCCCCCCTCTCCTTCTTCCTTCACCATATTACTACCTCTCTCCCGCTACTTTTAACTTCTAAGCGCTGCGTCCCCTTAACCTCGTCTGCAATTCCTTCCGCGCGGTTCACCGCAGTTCTCATCGCAAAGTCAAATTTGCATGCACAAGGTTTGCACTCGGCTTGGTGGAAATTCCCAAAAAAACCGCACGTCGATGGCGGCTGAGACAAAGAAAAACGTGATGTTTTTTCCCGGTTGCGTCGTCAAAGGATCTCTTGGGGGATATTGAGATAAACAGATGGGTTTGGCTTTTGCAGCGGTAAATCACGTCTTTGGATGTCGGGCAAAAAAACTTGCTGTGATTGTTTGATTACCTTTTGTTGCTCTAGAATTGTATAAAATGTTTCTGCTGTTTCGGATTTGGCATACGTTACTGACATTCAACTTAAGGATGTATTATATTACGCATAATTGGAGCTTAATTTAATAACTTAGTGACAAAATAGTCTTATCTGACGAAAAACATTTGTTTTGATGAAGGAGATCAGGGAAAATTTAAAAATAAATATAACTTATTAATCACCATCATAACTATTTTAAAATTTCATAGTTGCTAAAGAAAATTGTTTATATCCGGAGGAAGTGTCGATATCTTCCCATCCTTTGAATTCGCCATTGGATCCCTTTCGAATATTGCTTTTTGTGCTTCACGCCTTGATGCGACACCCTTGCTTAGGATCGTAGGGCAAGTGTCGCCACCTCCTGAAAATTTCAGGATCCATCTCTGCTAGAGGGTGTACGGCTTTACAATAGAAGAAATATATCAAATTTATTTATCTTTACTTAGTTAACATATAATTCCAAATTTATTCTTAATAAATAAGCAAAAATACAAAAATGGTAGCACCTCGCTTATATGGAAGTAAATAGCAACGAAAACAATTAAAGAGTACAACATTTTACAGGTGGATCCAAATAAAGTTATTTTATACAGAATATCTCAAGATATGAATATTTTCTCAAGTTTCACTGAAGTATTAATTTAAAATTCTACATATATTTTGATGTCCATGAAATTTTTAAAATGCACAAAAAAGTCATATTTCTTCCTCAAACTGTCCATTTTCTCTGTGCGATCTGAAAATTCGATCTATTGAAGAATGATCAGAAATCTCATGCTAGAAACCTCACCAGAGAGAGAGAGAGAGAGAGAGAGAGAGAGAGAAAGGTGATCGTGAGAAAATTGAACGTGTGACAGAGAGTCGAAATATTAAATGCTTTAAAAGAGTTACTGGAAAATCTATCGGAGAAAATATATTTCATTCTATTCCGGATATGGTTCTTCCCGAAATTTGGTCGATTGCCACGTATTAATCGAAATCATCCGAGAGCACGAAATGAATATTAATAAAAGACGCAGCCGTGCGATAACGCTTTTCTCCTTGAACATTAATTTGAATTGTTAATGAATAATACTTTCAATGTGTATAATATGTGTGCGGCGGGAAATGTTTGCTTATAGCTTGGTAAAAAACATTATTTGTGGGATTTGCTTTGAAGATAAAAAATACCTCGTTCCAATGAGAATTTACTAAACTCCAAGTCAAATATAAATAAATGGCTCTAATAAGTATAATTTTACAATAGTTCAGACATAATGTTACCCACCTCAGAGCATCAATCGCGAGTATGAAGCAATACAATATATGATTGGAATTATTTGTTTGAAGATTTGATACGCTAAAGACAATGTCAAACGGGATAGATGCTTCTTTCTTTCCATAAGTTGATGTTATAAAATGAAGTCCCGAGGAAGTTTCTTTTTTTCAACCGAGGAGCAACGGAGTAAGGAAAATAAAAGAGAATCCGGTTCATGTTCACGATGTCTTTAAAGGAAATGCCTTCCCTTTTGAAAAAATATTCGCTCAATGAGAGGGAGTAAAGAGGATGACAAAGAGAGGAAGTTGTGGGGAGGGAGAGAGAGAGAGAGAGAGAGAGAGAGAGTGGGGGAGAGAGAGGGAAGAAACTCCCTTAAGCTATTCGACATCAGCTGTTTTCAAGTAAGGTTTAAAAAAAAACAAGAAAACCGAACTCCGTCTTTGAAAACGAGAACTTTTAGTTTTTGGCGGAAAGAAAAGAATACGCTAGCGAAGAAAAACTTCCGCTCAGCCCTTTTCGAAAACTAAAAAAGATCGGAGCTGGAACTCTTGAGACAGGAAGGTGGTGCCTCTGCTCTTGCAGATCCGATGTGTTCGCGAAAAGCGACAGGTTCCTTTAAGCCCAGGTCCAGATCGCTCTATTCCCTGAACTCTGGTGCTTTCTCGCCGAGAGAATCCTTTAAAAACGTGATTTTTAAAACGCGAGCACGAAGATTTCGAAGAGGAGGACACTTTAAAAAGTTTTCGGGAACGGAGAGAAGAACTGTCTGAACTATTTTGTTTTTTTTATCTTAACCTCTTTTTAGTTTGCTTCGTGCTACCTTCAAGCAAAATTTCGCGTACATGAAGAGAGGCGAAATTGGGACCGCCATTTTCCAAATTTGACGCACTCCGTGTCAAAGCCGACGTGTTGATAAACGCGGACTCGTTTCTTTCATCTTATTATCTTCGACGATCCCATTAAAAATTCGCGAGAAAGGCTGATGTTGCGCCGAAATATGTATACCGAAAGCATCAGTATGCAAAAAGGAAATTTTTTAAAAGAATAAAATTTTCCTCTCGTTTTAGTACTGGCCGATGGGAATTTTATGTGGAGCTTTTCACCACGGCGCATGCTAATTGTCATATATTTATTAAAAAAGTTTCGGCGCCTGTGGTGGACAATATTTTGTGTACCAACGATTCAACAGCGGCTTTTTAACGTTGGGTAGTCGTTTTCCTCTTTGAAATCGCGCCAAAATGACCTGGAAGTTGTGCAGAAAATTACTGCAAGAAAATAACACCCTTTATTTACTATGGCTGCATTAAATTAATTGGGAGTCGATAAAAAAAGGTTTGCTTCATCAAAGGGAATATAGAGTGGGAAATTTGGTTTTTGAACCAACATTATTTTCTATTTAAAGTAAGCTGTTTGTTGCGCTAGGTAGATAAAATAAAGAATAATTTTTTTTCACAGTCGTTGAATAATCTATGTTGTCCCCGTTGTGATAGATTTTAAAATTCAAATTTGTCGGAAATATATTATAAAATAGGTGTATTGTTCGCATGTTTATGGAATGAAGCAATTGTTATGAAAGTGTTTTCAAAAGGAACATTTATATCTAACTCATGGTATGCGCAGTTTTAGATTTTTTAATTGTATAACAAATGAACTCAGAATACAGTGTCAGGAATGGTCATGAATGTTTTCATTACATTTTATGCTCTTTTTTAATGCCATTGACCACCCATTTTGGCAATGACCTCTTCTTATAGCTGGGAGATTAAAAATTTTTGAAAAGACATGCTGAACTAGTTAATCCCATTATTTATTTTTATGAGCATATAAAAAGCAGTTTCCGGCCTTTGACAATAAGTATAATAACGGTGGTATGCCCTTCTCTGCATTCAAATCCATGAATCCAGTATTAAGAGCAAGACACGCTAATCAACCCTATACCAATGCATCTTTGAGAATTATTATCTATATTTATTTAGGATTAATTTTAAAACATACCGAAATATTGATGGAGTAAAACGATCCATTTTTATTTTATAAAATTGAACGACTTGAACTTTATAAATTTCTGACCGCCAAGCTAAATAAATCGTTAATAAGGTGGAGCAACGACTTTCAGTTTGAATTCCAAGTGGCGAAAAGAGGATTGCGAGAAAACCTCTCTAACAAAAACCGTAAGTCTTACATCTCGACGCGAAAGAGCGTTGCTTTCTCTAGCGTTCGAGGATTTGGCCAAAATTCCAAGGCACCCCAACAATAAAAAAAAACAGTTTCGAGAATCGTATACAAAATAAAAGGAAATCGCCGCATTCTTTAACCCCGATAAACTTCAACCACCAACCGCACCTTGGGAAAAAAAAGAACGTCGTGGCCGAATTACCCCTGTGGGCGAGCGAAGGGGTATCGAACCATGTCGCGCCGTTTTTTATTTAATTTTATTGCGGAGCAAATCACTGCCTGCACGAATTTCGTCCTTTATTTCCTCTCTTCCATTCTCATCCCCTTCACATAGAAATAACAACCCTTTTCACCTCATTCTCTCTTTTCAGAATGGGATTACGTTGCTCTGTAGGTTATGTTGGAAGAGAAGGGGGTGGGATTGCTTTTTCGTCCCCAAATCCCGCGGTGGGAGGAGGAGGGAGGAAGGTGAGGGGCGGGGGGAGAGGTCCTAGCGTGAGCCGGGAATAAAGAGAAACGGCGAATAAGGGATCCCATGACGGGGAATGGTTTTCTCGCCGAAGAAGCGGTCAGGTTTTTTCCCCTTCACTCTCACGGGCAGCAATGGGGGATGAGGTGACAGACGGGGCGAGTTAGTGGGAGCAAGGGGAGCTGGAGGTGACGGGGTGGCGTGGAGGACCTCGACTGTAGATTGCGACAGAGATGGGTTTTGGGGAATTGACGGTCACAATGGTTGAGTACATGGACGATTCTAGACCGAAGAGAAAGGCAGCGAGAAGGGGGCGGATGTGATGAGGGAGGGATAAAGGGATTTAAGAATAGGTTTGCGTGCGGGAAGTGAAATGAGGGTGAAGTATGAGGGGAAAAGGGGTGTTAGTTGGACAGAGGATGATTTTCTTTTGTTTTTTAGGGTACACGGTTAGACGGGAAAATTAAAGGCGGACGTCTTTTCTGTTAAAAGTGCACGGATGGAGTGAAATTATATGTAAGTCACACGATGGGATGATTGGAAGGAAGAAAAAGGGGGAAGGTGAAGATTTTTATTTATACTCCCCTCTCCGCGATATATTTTTTTAAGGGCGAGGGAATGGTGCGTGGAAGAAAATGTGGAAAATGCGGTGCGATGGAGGAAGGGAATTTAGAGTGGCCTGTGTTTTTCGAGGGAAAGGGTGAAAAACGTTTTCAGTTTTATTGCGTCGGACTCGTGCTCAGATGGAAATGGAGTTTTTTTGACATGCTTTCTGAAATGGGAGGCGGGGTTCGATTAATGCAGGCGCGTTATTGGGTCTCCCGCGTAGGCGCGATGGATGATAAAGGGGATGTCATACGCGGAAATAAATTAACGAAGCCGGAGAGAAATTTTTCGATAATGCTTGCATTTATAGTGAGTGAGTGTTTTGCAGGTTTATCGGAGAAAAAATTGGGAAATAATCGCGTCGGCCTATATCGGATCCTCGTTTATAAATATGATGATAACGGTGCATTTAAAAAATCTTTCATTACAGAATATTTTGGATATATGAATAAATATCTCTTAAAACTTGCAGAAAATTTACTTTTAAAACTCAAATGACAAAAATTCTTAAACTTTCATTTGTGAAATGCATCTTGTGACTTAGAGATAAGCTGAAATTGTTAAAATAAAACAATTATATTTTTATTATTTTTTCAACGCAATTGATTTTTAAATTGATGTTTGTGGATCGTTTATTGTGATGGGCAATTGTAAAAAATTTACGACCTATAATGAATTAAAATATTTCTGAAGGGAGAAAAATATACGGCTAGCTAAACCAAATATAGAGAGAGCCGGAATGGGGAAGCCATCTTGTGGGTGGCTTCAAAGTCAACACCCCAACACGAAATGGGCAAATAATTCTCTATTGGATGGGATATCGACATCTGACGTATCGATTTGCTGTCAGACGATAGAATACGACAGCATCGCCCCTCACGGCCGCTCGGCGACTGACAAATGAGAGCAATTAAAAGTCACTACATCTCACAAAAACGAAAGTTAAACGTCTACAGATGATTTAACTCCGCCTATTGATGAAGTTAAAAAGAGCAAAATTCACCAATAGGAGAAAGTGAATTACGATCCCTTTTTTATGATTTGTTTTTTAATTTCGAAATTTTTAAAGTTGACTGAGAACCTTCTGGACATCCTCGGTTGCCAACGCATATCGCTTTAATTCGCATTTGTTCGTAAAATCTCTTAAAATTCTTAAAAAGTCATTATGGACATTCTCTTAAACATAATAAAAGGTTTTGGGACTAATTGTCGTTGGTGTGTAAAGAGATATAAGGGATTTATTGAGTCATACGAGAATATCTCAAAAGAAGAATGAAACACATTTCCACAGTTGTTTATCGCCATTTAAAATTTGAGATTGACTAATTGTAAAGTTAAAACTATAGTAAATAATATTTGTGTACCAAAATATAAAAACAAAAATATAAATTAGAATATTTCTAAGAAAACACATTACATATATAACATACATTGACTAATATTTATTACTCATTAAATTATTAAGGATTCGGCATATCTTCATTGTAAAGTTTTTTAAGTAAAATAAAAATTATTTTTAAAAACACTTTTCAATACACAGATCGCCATTAAAAGCTAAACTTTGTAAATTTGGATCCAGATAAGTATAATACAATGCTTTTTTATCCAAATCATGTGGCAAGAAAGCTTTCAGAAGTTATCAGAAAATTAATTGGCATTAATATCAATTTTTCACTTTAAATAAACGGCAACACGAAAGTTTCTTTTTTAATACAACAGATAAGATAAATGCAAAATAAATTTTTCAAAGTCATTACCTCAATTGCGAGTTCAAAGTCCTTTTTCTCGATTGTCCCGCTCTGGTTCACATCTGTAAAGACAAATGAACAACGTCGTGAAAAAAACTGAAATTCTATTGAAAAATTAATAAAAGATGAATAAATATTTATAATAGAAAGAATATAAACATTTAATTCACTGAACTGATTAATAAATTGGTGAAATCTGGCCTTAAAATGACAATATTTTCACATAATATTTTTTATATGGAAGAACTCTCTCCTTCTTTATTCATCTTATTAGACATATATGAGGTCATGCATACCAATATGCCGTTCATTTTAATGTTAAATTTTGCTCGACTGACTGCACATTGGAAAGTGATTATTATGAGTAATAGACATAATACCGAAGAAAACACAGATGTGAGCTCAGCGATCGAGTCTGTAATACATATATCAAAGATAACAAGGTCTAATCACCTCTGGTGAATATGGAATGCTTGTTTTCGAAAAAAAATTTTTTGTTCAAATAAACATATGTTAAGAAAATACACACAATATTTTCCCAATAATATTTACATTTAAAATAATTGCTAAACTATATATATACTATGTTATATTATACTAATAATTTGTTAAATAATTTGAATAGCATTTAAATTTATCTAAAAGATAACCTGATAACAATGGTCTCATGATAACTAAAGGTGCTCTCGTAAATGAATGTTGATGATCAATTCATTATCGACATAGGAGCAAATACTACATCAATGGTTTTTTTCTGATCCGTCGTCGGATTTCTAAATATCCACTATTTACGGCAGCATTACGCAACATCACCAAAGAAAAGACATCTCTCTTTGTCATGTTCTGTCATAAATTTAAAATTGTTCTAAAATAACTATAAAACTTCGCTGAATTATTCTTCATTCCTTAGATTTAAACGCATCATTTGTTAAATAAACAACACACTTTACCAACAAAATATAAATTTTATAGCATAAATAGACTGTTTACAATATTAGGTTAAAGTTCACTCTTTTTCTAATTAAAACTAATGAAGGATTCGTAAGATAAGAATCACAATATTTTAGTAGTACCTGCCCAGCCAAAGAATAATTTTTCAATTATCTATTAAAACAATAAAGTTGAATGTCCGCAGACGGACCGATGGAAGGCAAAGAAAAAAACAATAGCTCGTTATTTACATTTTTGAAATTGAGCTATTATAAATACAGTTCGAAAACGTGCAATTGAAAAAATCTGGCCATTTTATTAGTATAATCTAGTACGGGTAAAAATATACCGCAACCAGAATTTGAGTTCGAGATTGCCACTGGGAAAATTTACGTTATGACGACTGCAAATGAATCTTACTACGATAATTGTTGAAAACAAAAAATAAACGCACGATAATTGAAACTCCGCATTCCAGGCCCAGCAATCCAAAATGAATTTTTGGACTGTTTAAGAGTCTTATAAATCTGGACAAATCGTTTGCCAATTGCCAAAGCGGCATACGATCGGCTAAAATTTTTGATCCCTATCCAATTTCTTTAATCACATCCGAAAAAACCTTTCAGTGATTAATAGCCATAAATTACGCTTTTTATGCAAATTTAAGCGAAGAAGACGAAAAATTGGCGAGAAAATGATCCTTTCGTTCTTCAGCATCCTCTCATGCCATTTAAATTATATGTATTCTCTTTGGGGAAAATTTCCTTCATCAGGAATTTTACGCATGAAAAGAACCAAGGTATGACGCTTAGAAATGTGTCGAGGCCGAATTCCGCACCACGTACGTCTTTTGACTTTACTTCCTCGCTATGATCCTTTTCAATTTTGACACGCTTTTTGCACCTCGTTTTATTCGGAAATTTCTTCCGCTTAGTCTCACACCCGAAAATGGAGGGAGAGAAGTTTTTTCCGATGGCGTGTGCAGAAGAGGAATGGCGATGAGAGCCTCAAAGAGGGAAGGGAATATCGCGAGATTCCGAGAAATAAAACACTCCGAGGATGAACTCCCCCAGCCATATCAACCACTTCGCCGACCGTCATTTATTCTCGTTCGGAAACCAAACCTAAGCAATAGTTTAATCCAGGGACACGGTAACATTTCTCTGTTGGATACCACTGTTTACCCACATTCAAAATTAGTTATCCTTCGCGCATGCTGAAATGTAATTCATTTGATAGCAAGCGTTTAAAAAGAATGATTGCTTCAATATCGATCATAAATATGATGTGTAACACTTGAAATACGTAGTATCTTTATTTAAAAGAAAAGTAAAATCACAAAACTCTTTTAAAACTATATATACGCGCACGTACATGGAGTCACATATGTAAATATGTGTCTAAGGACAAACCAACCAATGGATACGTTAAGGAAATCGATGAATAAACAAAAGGGAACAAACCAATTCAAGACCAACAAAAACAAAAAACAAAAGTCTCTCACCAAAGATGCCGTAAGAATTACACAAGAAGAAGCTCCGTTTTTTTTACAGAGTCGGTATGGTAACTGACAACAATATGCAGTAATAATATTTTTCACCGCGATTCCAATAGGTATGAATCGACCTAAGGGTCGATTGTTACCTAGATAGACATGAATCGAAACAGAGCTGGAATATGCACTCGGCTATGCTCCAGCTGAGTTCGGCAATAATCATCACCATAGCAACAAATAAAAAAATGGCTCTCAAGATGCCGAAACGAAAGTTTATTGGAGAAATTACAACAAATACGATCAAAAATCAAAATTATGTGATAAAAATAAGAATCTTCACTTTTTTCCCTTTGAAACAGCGCAAATTCCACTCCGATATCATAATCTAAAATATTTTAAAATGCTAAATAAAAACTCTCTGCACGACGGATAATAGATTACCTATGTAATTCAAATGGGGAAAGAACTCACCTGGAAGTGAACTCGGGACAAGTAAATTCGGAATATAAATTATGGCCCGGAGGTAGTAGTTTCCGAAAGTACTAGCCTTCCATGGAAATCGGTGCATTCACGAAGAAGATGGTAGGGGGACACACACACACGCGGACACCGAGGCGATCTCATGAGACTACTTTCCATTTTTTTGAAAAGCAGGCTAAAAAGAAATCCAATCGAAGAGTTGAAGAAAATTTTTCGTCGAAATTGTGATCGGATGCATCCATCCAAAAAATGAAAATACTCGGTCACGACCGGAATTTTATTTAAACTCTCTGTTACACTTCACGGAGCGCAGATTAATTATGCATAACAAAACGGTAGTAGTAATTTATTTTTTAAGTGCGTCAACAGCTATGGTCATTTTCCACTGTCATCAACATATGTCCAATATGTACACACAGAAGAGAGGAGGGAAATCCGGTACCGGCATTAGTCTACTTTTTACGAAAAGCACCAAGGGGGCCAAATGCTTAACATCCCTTTCGAAGGACGGAACGCTGAATTTGCGCGGTCTCCTCAAATCGCACAAACAGGGAGCCGGGCGACCTCGGAAAAAATCCTACTAGCGGATGATTCGTGACCGCTGCCTTTTCGAGAAGCAGGAGAGTATCTGCCAGCGTCCTAACCACTACACACTATACCACAGCCCCAACAAAACGGTATAGGGTCATCAGGCGAAATGTACCAGTGCATAAGCATATACATTGATTATTATTCCTTGTCATTCTATTAATTTCAGCGCATGCGTGATAAATAAAGAGTAACTAAGAAGCGCTCGTATCGCGAGGAAGATTAAGTAGTTATTGACTAGCAGGTCCTGAATTAAGTTAAGTGTATTTTATTTTTGGGTGGCTAGAAAGTAGAGGAAAGAGTGATTTAGCGCCCGGAGGATGAATTTCTCCTTTAACCTAAAAATGAACTTAACCATCGGGAGAAGGGTTTTAATCCTTAATTGAAAACAGGAGCAATTTATCTTCTGCGGAAAGACGACGCCACCTATGCCAAAGGAAAAATCCTTATTTGTCGCACACAGAGATGATTCCATCTCTCTCTCTTTGCAGAAAGGAGATCGAAATTACATTCCGCACAGGCTATTCGGGAAATTAATTTAAAATTGAAAAGTCTCCTCCTTAGCCCTACCCTCTTTAATCCCATCTCCTCAATACCTCCCTCTCTTTTTTCCTCATCCTTCACCTCTTTGCTCCCTATCTCTCTCTTCTCTCTCTCTTCCCTTCTCCCTTATAGGCCACCCACATTCATTTATCTTCCATTGCTTCATCCTTGGATGGAAGAAGTCGAAAGAGACGGGAAGAGTAATGGGAGCGAACGAGCGCGTGGAGGAGAGGAATGGAATGGACCCCCCTTCCCCTTACAGCTCTGTTTAAACACCCATCTACTTCCCACGAAATAAAAGTACTCAACTTCCCTCATTTTCCCCTTATCGAGTCGTGCTAGAGACGTCCTTACTCTTCCTTCCGCCCCAGCGTCCTATAAAATGGGCTTCCTTCCTCCGCAGACTCCCTTCCTTTCGATCGGAACGATAGCCTAGGATGGCGGCGGGGTGAGGAATATTCGTGATGAGAGGTTCAGACGATGGAGGGGAAAAAGGAAAAGCCAAAAAGGAGTAGGGGAGAGAGAGAGGTCGAGAGAGGCGAATTTGAGAGTTATGGAGTAAATGCGAAAGGGTGTTTAAAAGAGAAGGGGTTTAACATAAGCTTTTTGACACTTAACTTCCATTTCTCAAAATATCATCATCCCCTCTTTCCTCCGTCCCCAGTGCCTATGCTCCATACTTGACTCTCCCTCTTCGAAGTGGCCTTTTTGCCTGGATATCCCCTTTCTTTCCTGTTCCTCTCCCCTCTCAATCCCACCCCACATTAGAACCGCGCCACTTAGCAACCCTCTCTATTTCTCTCCACCTTCTTCGCGTACCTTTCCCTTTTCACTCCCTTCTTCCTCAACCCCTCCATTAATCCTCTCTCTCCCTCACATTTCCACTCTCTCTTCCACTCCTCCATCTTCTCTCTCACCACGCAGATCTAAAGGATGTCTCTCCTAAGCCTATCGTTCAGGTTAATCCTCACCTCCATCACATTCCTCTCTTCATTTTCTCTACTTATTTTTCTCCGTCTCCAACTTTCCTATTCTTCCATTCTATCCAATATAATGTTTCCATTTCGGCTAGACCTCGCCTCCCTATTTCTATCCTTCTCTATCTCTTCTCCCTTACCTCTCTCCCTCGCTATCTCACATCCCCTTCTATTCCTCTCATTTTCTGTCTTTTACTCTTCCCCCACGTCCCTCTTTCTAACTCCCCCTCTCCCTTTTCTTCCTTTCTAAAAGCTGCTTCCTACACTTTCCCATTACTTTTATCTCCTAATCTCTTTTTCTGATATTCTCATCTGAATCCTCATCCCAGTCTCCCTGATCTAAATGCATGTCCTTAGAGTTTCGCCTCTGTCCATTTTGTCAGGGGATTTTCCCTTTTCCGCGTTTCCCAAAGTCGTTGCCGCAGCCATTTTCTTCCGCTCCGCTTTCTCACCCCGTCGCAAGGTCGTCTAGCGCCAAAGGGCGTTTATTCGTACGCACGACTACCCTCTCGGAGGTTATGCGGGTCTCCTTCCTCCTCCTCCCTTCGGAAAATAAAAGGGCGGTGGTGGAACGACGGCTTCCGCTAGTGAAAGGTGGATTAATTCATTATCGACCTTTTACGGGGACACCGCCGACGGACGGCGGAGACAAAAGGGATCGGGCCGGGTTGAAATCGCGGGAGAAACGAGTCGCGGAGTGCGCTCGTGACGTCACAATCGTGGCCAGAGATCTGCTGCGGAATAAAATCCGGACATTATGCCTATGGCCGCCGTGGGAATCCGACCGCTTCGCCCGACGGCCGATTCTCTGCCGAATTCGCCGTCTTTATCGTTCGCGCGCTCAACGTAATTACGCGCGACTGAGACTGCAGCCAACTTAGTCCTTTTTGTTCGACGTGGCGGATTCCCCACCGTGGTTATATAACAGAAGGAAGGAACATGCGCGGAATATCCAATGCGAAGTTGAGCGCACGTAAGAGGAAATCTGGATCTACGAAAGAAAAAAATAGGACGCCATTTTGGTAGTTCTGCCTCGATGAAACTTTCGTAATTAGATAGAAGTTAATTTGGTTCATTCACTGAAATTTCATATGGACGAAATCATGACAAGTTTTAGTGAATTAATATTCTTAATTAATTAATATTCTTCTGCTCTCATAAACAATGTGATAGATAACGAGTATAACTGCTAAAACAACATATGTAAATTCGCTTTTATCATGCTAACCTCGTCATTATTACTATGGAATATATTTCTCTCGTTTTTCCTTTCACGTTTATTAACATAATCCTTTAGCTTTATTTAATCGATTTGACTCTCTAGTTCGATTCTATCGATTCCTGATATTATCTCTATCATTGTGTATTTCTTTCATACTTTTCCACTTTATCCGAATCCCTGTTAATAATAGCCTTACTCTGTGCCTACGCTGTCACCAATGGCACATTTTAACGCGTTTTTAACAAACTTACCGATTATGTGGAAGATTTAAATTTCGCAGTAATGTTTGAATCAGATATAAAAATTAGATGACGAAAGAAAATACAAAAAAGACACGGTTTCGACTCCAGGGGGGCGATTTACATTTCACGTAAGATAACACGTAAAAAGCGATATTTTAAAGCTTTTATTTTTTTGGAAATTAAAATTAGAAAGAATTGACGTTCGATCTTCAAATATGAACTACATATTAGGAATATTAATGAAGTTTCTTATTCTATTAATATTTTTCCACCTACCGTTCGAATCTCTCATATTAAACATTTACATCACATATTTTTGGAAAATATCGGCTTTTAAACGGGATGTTGTCTTGCCTACCACGTCATTGTGAAACTTCGAGAATCAATTGCTGTCTCATCCCGCATACGTGTAATATATACGAGTACATAGATTACATTAAATTATCGTTTAATTTTTCGCGAAATTACGTAATCCTAATGGGACTGGGATTTAGTTTGGATACTTTTGCTTAGCTAGACGACCATATAGATGTAGAGTAAGAGAGAGGGGGATGTGGGGAAGGAGATAGAGAGGAAGGGATATAGAATGGAAGGTACATAAAGAATAAGGTAGGTAGAGAATTAGAAAAGGACTGGAGGAAAGAGATAATGATGGAGACAGAAAAAGATGGTGAAATATGGATTTGGACAGGAGGGAATGAGAGAGGGGGGAGGTGGGAGAAAAGAGAGGCAGAGAGAGAAAGAGAGAGAGAGGGGAGGAAAGAGAGAGGAAGGGAGGGAGACAGAGGGAGGGCTGAGAGAAACGACGAGAGGGAGGGAGGGAATATTATAATTTATTTATTATTATTACTTCATTTTTGACAACGGGCTAATCATTGAAGAAAACAAGAACGAGAAAGAAATTCTCCCGAATCTCTATTTTGGCAAATTTTTATATCGGCTCTTACTCAATAATTACAGCTGTTGTTATTCATTTCTAAGTTTCTTGTTGAATTTCAACGGTAATTACACTAGAAAAATGAAATAAGTTTGTGATTATCCATAATAATGAGTTACAATTACTTAAGATGTATGGTTTCAGGAGGTTTACCAGTCTTACGACGGGTTTTTCAACCATATAGCAACTGGCACCCGTCATATGACGAGCAATGCCCAAGTATCATTCTATATAGACGTTCCTTACAGAGGAGGATATAACATACTAGTAGTTGGTGCTTGCATACTGCAAGCATTTCATCTCAACATAAAGAACATTCATTATTCATATTTCATCATTACACATATATTTTTAATTCTAAATATTTCACCTCCGCAGCGATTTTCGTCTTTCCCACATGCAAAAATAATAGTTTAAACAATCCCCAAATATTGCAATTTTAAAAATTTTACACATTCTTCATTATGGGGTACTGATGCTACACATTTTAGCCAAATTTTAAAGTTGTAGCACTCCTAGAAGTAAAATAATATTTTTGTAATTGTTTAAATTTAAACAATTTTTAACGGCCGCTGCATATCGTATGTGGTAAAATTGAAATGTTTATTTAGGCAAATTTACTACTCTGTAAATAATTTGAAAATTTCAGCTTCCTAGCTTATCCCGTAGTACCTAAACAGTTATCCAATTGTTTAAAATTTAAGAATTTTTACCTGCCAAACAAATTAAAATATCAAAATTAGTATAATCCCTATTTCGTGTTTTTAAGAATTCTACTTACAAAAAAAATTTCAACTCCGTAGCACGTGCGGAAATACATAAACCATGAAAATTTGTTTAAACAATTGCGAATTTTTATCGGCCGCATTGTTGCACTTTTTCAAGATTTTCGTTTTTTCTAGTTGGTTTTGCACAAAATCCTACCTAAGAAAAAAATTTCGAATCTCCAGCTTATCTGGAAGTGCCTAAACATTAGTATCCTCCTGTTATATGTATGTTATATCCTCCTCCTCTGTAAGAGTCGTCGATATATAATGATGACATATAACAGGAGGATACTAATGTTTAGGCACTTCCAGATAAGCTGGAGATTCGAAATTTTTTTCATAGGGAGAATTTTGTGCAAAACCAACTAGAAAAAACGAAAATCTTCAAAAAGTGCAACAATGCGGCCGCTAAAAATTCGCAATTGTTTAAACAAATTTTCAAGGTTTATATATTTCCGAATGTGCCACGGAGTTGAAATTTTTTTATAAGTAGAATTCTTAAAAAAACGAAATAGGGATTATACAAATTTTGTTATTTTAATTTGTTTGGCAGTTAAAAATTCTTAAAGTTTAAACAAATAGATAGCTGTTTAGGTACTATGGGATGAGCTAGGAAGTTGAAATTTTCAAATTATTTACAGTATAGTAAATTTGCACAAATAAACATATCAATTTTACCATATATGAATTTCGGCGGCCGTTAAAAATTATTTAAATTTAAACAATTAGAATTATTAATTAATTAATAATTATTTAATTTCTAGAAGTGCTACAACTTTAAAATTTGGCTAAAATGTGTAGCATTAGAACCTTATAATGAAGAAAGTGTAAAATTTTTAAAATTGCGACATTTGGAGATTGTTTTAAACTATTATTCTTACATGTGGGAAAAACGAAAATCGCTGCAGAAATGAAATCTTTAGAATTAAATGACTATTTGTAATGTTGTAATTTCTGTCTGAAAAATGAATGGTCTTTTAATGTAAAATGAAATGCTTGCAGTATGCAAGCACCAACTACTAGTCATTATATATAGACGTTCCTTACAGAGAAGGATATAACATACATATATATAGGAGGATACTAATGTTTAGGCACTTCCAAATGTGTTGGAGATTCGAAATTTTTTTCTTAGGTAGGATTTTGTGCAAAACCGACTAGAAAAAACGAAATTTATGAAAAAGTGCAACAATGCGGCCGCTAAAAATTCGCAATTGTTTAAACAAATTTTCATGGTTCATGTATTTCAGCATGTGCTACGGAGTTGAAATTTTTTTCATAAGTTGAATTCGTAAAAAAACGAAATAGAGATTATACAAATTTTAATAATTAAATTTGTTTGGCAGTTAAAAATTCTTAAAATTTTAACAAATAGATAACTGTTTAGACATTACGGGATGAGCTAGGGAGCTTAAATTTTCAAGTTATGCACAAAGTAGTGCATTTACACAAATAAACATTTGAGTCTTTCCATAAACATATTGCGGCGGTCGTTAAAAATGTTTAAAATTTTAACAATTGGAAAAATATTCTTTCACTTCTAGAAGTACTACAACTTTAAAATTTGGCAGAAATTTGTAGCATTAGTAACCCATAATGCAGAAAGTATAAAATTCTTAAAATTGCAAAGTTTTGGGATTGTTTTAATCTATTATTTTTACATAAGGGAAAAACGAAAATCGCTCCGGAGTTAAAATATTTAGAATTAAAAAATATTTGTAATGATGAAATATGAAAAATGAATGTTTTTTAATGTTGAAATGATATGCTTGCAGAATGCAAGCACCAACTACTAGTATATATATAAATACACACACACATATATATATATGTATGTATATTAAACATTATTCCTTTCTCCATAGACTCTAGGACAGAAATATTTTTCTCCTTTTGCCTTTCCAATCATTCCACACAATCATTTATAGTTTCATTTTAAACCGCGTACTTCCTTCATCTTCGTTGTTTTTTATTCTCATTTCTTTTGGGTCTGACTCCGCTCTTTTTTACCACCTATTTTTCTCGTTTATTCTTTTCTCCGAACAAATGGATTCGGCGCAGCTGACTCCCTCTGGGATGTACGATTCAAGAGGGACTAATTAAATTGAAGGTAGTGAAGGAAATCGGAAAATTTTCCAAAGAGGGAAAAGTGTTTTATTACGCGAAAAAGAACCAAAATTATTTGCCGCTATCTTATTTTTTCAGGAGTTCTAGTTTAATGGGAGGCAGGAATGAAGAAAGGAGATATATATATATATATATATATATAAGAGAAATAAAGGGAGATGCAAGAGTGAGGAATAATTGAAGTTATTAAGAGAGGAAAATTGAGAAAAAGTTGAGAAGAAAAAAGCAGAATAAAAAGGAAACATTAATATAATGCCAAAATGAAAAGTACACACCATAAATGGAATACACTGAGATTTCAAAGACATTCTTTATAGGAAATATGTATTAAACGTTATCAAAAGATCGGGCGGTTCTTGAAATTTTGTCATTGAAATTATAAGTCATAATTATGCTGTTCTACGGAATTTTTTTGGGACAAATGTCGTTCACTATTCGAATAATCTATCTTTACCTCATATAAGAGTTTGGGGGAAAGAAATATGAATTCTAATTGTTGTTTGCGGATAGAATCGCCGTATCTACCGATGTAAACAAAATATGCGAAGTAATGCTTGGGATTTTCGCGAATTTTCCTCTCCGAAAGTATAAGTCAATATTGTGTGACCTCGCGGACTATTTTGTGACAAATGTTATGCTCTATCTGAATAAATTTTTTAATCTGTACCTTGCAGATCATATAAGGACTATAGACAGAAAAAATTTGGCATTTAATTGTTGCTTGACGGATGTCATTTACTGAGATATGAGAATAAGTTTATTTAAATGCTTATATAAAGTGGAAGTTTTAATTTATGTATGCAGTTCAAAATCATAATTGGGCGATAAATTTTAATAAAAAACACTCGTATTGAATTAAATTTAAATCCGTCCAGCGTTTTAGGGGATGAAAATGATGACATACGGACGGATGGACTAGACCAGGGTATTTCAAAGTATTGGCCGCTGCCAAATGGTGGGCCGCGAAATGTTGAAAATAGGCCACAAGACCCTCGATGAGTAAAATGGTTATTGCCATTATTTTCATTATTACCAATCTTTAGTGCTTCTCTTTTACCCCCACCTCCTGCATTGCCTTTCATAGTTTCTTTGCGCTTATGACTGTAAGACGAAAGTCTTTAAATGCCTTTGTTTTAAGAGGTCGTCAAGTAAATACCATAGTCTGCTTCCTCGTGTAAAAACAAGAAGGAAAGTGATTTTTCAGTAAAAGTTTTCCTTTGGTGACAAGAAAGGAGAACCATTTACGTTCATATACAGCAACTGAAATCCAACTGGTAATTCTTTATATTTTACCAGATAGTATTTTCCACCATGTAATTTCCAACACTACTTTGCGATAAGTGCATAATTAAAACTCATTTTCCGAATAGAATTGCGTATTGTTTTGATAAATAATTTTTAAATAAATATTCAGTACCATAAAGGTTATTTTATTATGCAGAGTAGTTATCGACTATTTAAATCTTCCTGGTAATATCATGGCATTGAAGAAAATAAAATCAGTGCTATTTCTCATTGGAAAAAGAACTAATTATTTCATTTTCAGGTATTTAATTGCGCGTGATTCTTGGATGATTCAATTTCCGGTTTCAAATATACTGCATTCAATGAAAATTCAACGAGATTCATTTTTAAGTTGTAAATTCAGTTCTGCATTTCTGGTTTACAAGCAGCGCACATATATTCATTGTATGAAATATTACTTTTTGAACATAATGTACGAAAGATTTAATTAATTTACGCTATTTCGTGTCGCATATTCACTAATTATTAATTTATATGTAGTAATTTATGAATAAAAAAATTGAGGGCCGCAACATATATTTTCTCAATTTACTGGTCCGCAGAGAAAAAAGTCTGAAACCCCCTGGACTAGACGAGACTTGCAAAAGAATGGATAAGAAATTGATCAAGAAATAGAGGCACTAAGATAAAAATTATGGGGGTGTGAGAAAGAGAGCGAAAGATACGATAAGGGGTGAAAATAGGAGAAAGGTACCGAAGAAAAATAAGTGCTTCAGAGCTCAGTTTAATTTAAGGAGAAACCACACGAGTACATTTCCTTATTTGAGGAAAGGATAGGGTGGGAAAAAGAAGTTTTCGCCCGAGTGCCGGTGCTGAAATGCCTTTTTCGTGGGAAAAATACGAGGTAGGATCTGGCGAGCTTAGTGTAACTTACACAAAATGGAGTGTTATCTCGTAAAGCAGGCCAGGTAATGGGACGGGGATCAGACCCCCTAATGCAACGTAGGAGAACGAAATTTCGCACCATTCTCTAGAAATAAATCGACACCAGAATCAAAATGTGTGCTCCTTATGCTCGGCGATCGTCCTAATTAGAAATAAAATACGACGTCCACGTTTTTATTTTCAAGCGAATAGCTTTCTCATAACTTTGGAACTTAATTTAAAACTTAGATGGAAAATATACATAAGAGAATCATCGTTCTCTCTCAAATAGAAAATTTCCTCGAGTGGTTGAGTGGACTAAATTGATATAAAATATCTCCAATACTTCTTTCATTTCCTCAAAAAATACGGAAAATGTGAGAGAAGGTTTTTGGATGATGTCCAGAAGAAATCGAATGTTTGCAAGGAAAGAGAGAAGTAAAAGGGGTTTTATTTTTTTAAATGGAAATTTTTTGTTTGCGCGTCCGTTCGATTAGTCTTATAGTGCCGATAGAAATGGAAGAGAACGAGATAGCAAATTGTAACGAAACCTTATAACTCGCTTCTCTCTACAATCCAGTTATCTTCGGGACTCTGGAGGATGTTCAAGGCCCTATTTCGTTGCGAGAGAAGGGGAAGGCAGCAAGAGGGTGGAATGGGGATTACGGAGTAGGAAAAAGCAGTTAATCATTTCTCGTGTAATGCCGTCGAGAATGAAAGGATGGAAGGAAATGCAAAATAAAGGATTTCGCGATGAAGAAAACACGAAATTAAAAAGCGAAGAGATTAGGAGATTTGAGGGAAAGAAAATATGGAAAGCAGAAAGAAAAATAGAGTGAAAAATGAACAAAGAAGAATTGAATGGAAGAATAGTTGATGAATTAGTTTGAAATGAGTACAAAAGGAGGAAGAGGATAACAATAAGAATGAGTTAAGGAAAAAATGGTAGATAATTTAAACAAATTTATAGAAAATTAATATCGCTTGCATATTAATTCGACCTATTTGTTCGATGCGTTCATCATATTTACAGATGCTAGAGACAATGACCGCCAATTTGGACGCCGGATATTAACAGAAAAAAACGCTCATGAAGTTTTCGGAATGATTCAAGTTGTTGGCTAGAAAAAAACCCTTATCTGTTGATTAGGTGAAAATAAACATAAGCATTCGAGGTAAAATTATCTTGTTTAGAAAACTAATTTAAACCTTTATTTCTGGATGAGTTGTTACCTCAAATTCTAATCTATTGAACCGTACATATACCTCCGTAGTTTTCACGCGCCTCATTTCCCGTCCATGGCGTGAAAGCCGAAATATATGTAAAAATGGTCTTTGAGCAAGAAAGTAAAAGCAAACAAGAGCACTTAAAAAGAGGAATAACAAGTAGTCTTATCCATGAACATGGATAAAATTAGCGAGATTTTTTTTGTTTTATGAGGTTATATCGGTATTTATTCGGTTTTTAGAGCCTTGTTTGTAAGTGGCATCAACGTGGAAATGTACGCTTAAAATTTCAGCTTTCCATCTTCTTTCCTTTGGAGATATAAAACATTTTATTGGGCTCCTGTCCGACCCTGTACATTTTTTAAAACTAAAATCATAGAAAACAAATGGTAGAAGTGCAGAAATCTACACTCCAAATTTCATCTCCCTATCCTTTCTGGTTTTGTCACAATTTCAATTCAAGCAAGTGCACAGGTGGACGGACGGACAGGCGCTAAAGTGAAAGTATAAGCGCATTTTTTTAAAGATGCACTAAAAGATGTTTTATATGGATGACGAGAAGAAGATTACGATGATATATGTATTTATAGATAAGAAAAGGAAAAGACAAACCTAGTTGAAGAACGCTATGAATGAGATAAAATTGATTGAGGATTTAAAAAAGAGAGGATTATGAATAAATTATATGAAAAAAAATGTTAAGTGATAACTGTTACTATGGAGACGGAAAATACCATAACGCCGAAGTGCATAAGAAGAGAAATGAGGTAAAAGGATAAATACAAAAAGAGGGAAATGGAAAATATGGATTGATTTTCCAATTTCGACGTGATAGAAAACTGTTTGCCAGTTATTATTATTCAATCTTCATCATCACCATAGGTAGTTTATCTGTAGACGGGTCCGTGATTATTTATGGTTAAACCTGGTTCTCCATATACTCCTATTTAGTGCTGTCCTCTCCATATCTTGATAACTCTCTTTCCCTTTCAAATCGTCCATTATCTGTAACCTTTTCCTACCTCTTTCCCTTTTTCCGTCTAGTTTTCCTCCTTAATCATACTCTCGCCTCAGGTAATATCCAACCCAGTTTGCCTTCCTCTTTCTAATAGTCTGTATAATCATTCGCTTCTCTCCTACTCTTCGTAGAACTTCATCGTTTTTCATTCTATCTGTCCATTTTATCTTCAGCATTCTCTTCCAAGTCCACATTTCAAAGCTTTCCAAGTATTTTATGTCATTTTTCCTTGGCGTCCATGTTTCTGCCCCGTACAAACCTATACTCCATACATAGCATTTTATGAACTTCTTGCGGATATCTTCCCTTATATTCCCCGTAAGTAGTTGTTTCTTTCTTCCAAAAGCTGCTTTTGCTTTTTCTATTCTAGTTCTGATCTCATCCGTATATTTTGCTTCTATTTTTGATGCTTCCAAAGTATTTATAGTCTGAAACTTGTTCTAAAGGCTTTCCTTCAATACTTATGTTCAGATTCCCTTCTTTGCCCGATATTTGAATGACCTTGGATTTTTCTGTATTTATTTCCATCCCATATTTTCTACATGTTATTACTAGTCTATTTATAATTTTCTGGATTTCCTCTTCCTTTCTTTTTAGAAGTACTTGATCATCCGCGTATTTTACTGTTCTTATAATCCTTCCTCCAATTTTTAAATCTCCTGTGCCTTGTAATACTTCTTGCATTAGACTTTCTCCATATATATTGAATAGGGTCGGCTATAGGCAGCAGCCCTGTCTTACTCCTCTACCGATATTTACTCCGCAGGTGTCCGCATTCTCTAACCTGACCTTTACAACTTGATTCACATATAGATTCCTGATCAGTTTCCTGTCTTTCCAGTCTACTCCTATATCCCTTAATATCTTAATCAACACTACCCAATTTACTCTTTCAAAGGCCAGTCTACGAAACACACGCAAATATCTTGACTGTAATCTATTTTCCTTTCTGTTATGATTCTAATTACCCTGTAGCACCTCATCTTCCTGGTCCTTTTGTGAAACCGAATTGATCCTCCCCTAGCATTTCTTCTGCCTTTTTCTCCTGTCTTTTATTAAGAATCCTCGTGATGATCTTAGAAGTGTGTGATAAAATGCTTATCGTTTTGTAGTCTTTACACTGCATTGCTTATTCAATCGTATAATTCTATATATTGATTTTTGTAGTTTAGCTGCGCGGATTGCCAAATCTGCACTATTTTTTGAGCCAGTAGTAACAGCAATCTAAATTAACGCAATAAAAATGATTTTGTTTGAGGAATTATGCATGTTGGAGAGTAGGACTAGGAGAGTGTAGGACTGCAAATGAATGCATGAGCATAGAATTGAAAGATAAATAAGAAAATAGTGGGTAAGTGAAACGATTAAAACAGTACGCAACGAAGCGGAAAAAACAGTTTTAGAAAGTGAAATAGGAGGCGAAAAGAAAGGACGAAACGAGGATAGCAAGAGGGAGAGAGAGATTGATCCAGATGAAGGAAGGGGTCGTCGGTACTTAGCAGGGAACGGGGTGAATTAATGGGTCGAAGTCGCAAGCGACTAGTAATGGCCATTTTTGCGCGTAGAAGAATCTAATAAGTCCGTATCTAACACTCATCAGTCTCGCGCATGATTACAAGGAGATAATTCATCTTAAAATCAGATAGAAATCCTCCGACGTCTCCTTTTTTTAATCTGCCTCCAATCATTGCATCGTTTCTCTTCCTATTACAGATGCGTACCTTTTTCCTTAATTTGGGCGAACTATAAATAACCGTTTTTGCATGATGGAAAGTATATATATCGAAGATTATAAGCATGAAAGCACATGCTCGATTATAAATTACAAGAGAAAGATGGAGAAAAATTCTGTAATTGGCCGTAAATCAAACCAACCTTATCCACTTACCGATTGGATGCTATTAAGGATTACTCTACTTTGTAAAATTGTTCCTTGATGAGGATAGACCTTTTGTCTATCACTTCCTCACCATAAGTACCCACTTAGGAGGACTGTACTAAATTGATTTCTTAGATTTTGCTATCTCTCTCTCCATTTGTTTGTTTGTATGTATTTCTGGCTAATCAAACACTTGGATTATTATAACCGGAACTCCTTGCCCACCAGGCACACACAGAAGTGAGGAGGGAAACCCGGTGTCGGCATTAGCCTATTCTTTATGAAGAGCACCAAGTGGGCCAACTGCTTAACGCCCCTTCCGAAGGACGGAGCGCTGGCTTGCGCGGTCTCCTCAAATACCACAAGTAGGGGATGGAACTATCCCAGATTGAAAAATCCGACTTCCGCCGGATTCGAGCCTGGGACCGCTGCGTGGAAGACCAACGCTCTAACCACTCGGCCACCGCCAGGGGTGGCGGAGTGGTTAGAGCGTTTTCAAGGGAGAGAGAGATAGGGGTATCTCTTTCTTCCTTGAAAATGATTCATAGCTTTATAATAGAATATCACGAGAAATTTTATTCTGCTGAGTAGGAATAGCGGCGTATGGCGACTTCGTTTCTCTTAGTAAGGAGTTTTTCAAAACCAAATTAGCATTCTCAAAAGCTTTTATCGGTATCGTCTTTAAAAAAATATAACCAGTATGCTCCGCGAGCATTTTTCTGTGGGACGGAATCTTATTTTCAATATTTTTTTTCCCTCAGCCGAAAAATAATTTATTTTTCCAGACCATTGCTCTGATATGGAAATGGAAAAACGTCGAAGCTTTTATCTAAAAAAGTTTTTGCAGAAATAAACGTCCTCTCTGGTTGATTATTTTTTAAAGCTTTCAACTCGACGATAACGATCTGAAATTGCTCCTGCTTGTTCTGAACGATCGTGTTATTGCGATGAGATATGTCACCCAAACGGACGATCGTCAATAATAGATAGTAGCCTCGAAAATTCCCTCTTAATTCTCTCCTCTACGGGACGGAAAGGTATATAAACATCGGAATCCGATGTGAAAATATGACGATATTAACTTATTTTTTATTCCAAACTAAACAATTATTCATGAAATTTGACAATTTTATATTTTTCTTTTGTCCATGAATATTAATTTTATTTGTCATTTGGCATTTTTAGACGGGTTCGAACAATAACTGAGATTTTTTCGCACTTCCTTATTATATATGATAGTATAAAAGTAAAATTTATGCGAATAAGGAAAACTCTGTTAACGCAACTGTATGTATAGTTTTTGCTATTATTATAATTATTATTCATGCAAAAGGAAGCCTTTGTTGCTTCATTTAAATTCACAATGTCTCTCTTGCATATACATCTCCTATTAAACTCAAGCTATTGTCCGAATAAATTTTATCATGATCATTCATCTCCCCAATGTCCTATGGATTCTTTTCTCATCCACTCCCTTTCTACTTCTATCTATCGCACTTTTAAAATAAATTTACAAAAATCATTAAGAGAAATTACAACTTATCCAATATGCAGTTATATGCCGATTCCTTAATTATATTGGTGTTAACCATATTTTGGTATAGTTTTCAGGAAATTAAAAATAAGAGATGGAATTGATGTGATGTAATTTTGAAATGCAATTATACATTTACGTTATGCGACATTTTACCGGCAAAGACAGACCTTTTTTGCAGACCTACAACTAAATATTCCTAGGAATGACGACCGCATTGTTCTCACTCCAGACATACTTCCATTTTTCTACCTCGTATGATCTTTCTTAAAGATTTTTTCCTTTTCATTATTACCACAAATTTAGATAAATAAAGTTTTAAGATTTACCTAAACAGAAATTATACAATTTCATTGCAATCGCGTTATTGACATGAATAGGAAAGGGCTCATTTGTAACAAGATTGGATCTTGTGATAAAATTAATGTACTGAAAGAGAGAATCCATGCAAATGTCAGAAATGTTTTTTCAAATCGTTAGCTTTAAATTTTCGGTAGGATTGTTAATATATTGAAATGTAAACTTTTTAAAGAGCATCCCGAATTATCTTGTTCTAAGTCTATTTAGAATGATTCCTTTTGTATAGCGCCGAGACACTGTCTAGGAATTTTGATAATTTTAATTTTCGTTTTTCCGTTAATTCCATATATTACTTCCATTTTCTTCGTGAAAATCTAAGTGATTTTCAATCCCCGCTATTTCGAAGCTTCTTCCCGCATACCACTAAAGCAAAGCTCAGGAAACATACTAAAATGTTAAAATTTATTCTTCAAAAACGCCTATATCAATAACTTATTATAGTATTCATGACGCAAAGGAATATACGTAGGTTCGAAGTAGAAATGTATGGGCGACTGAAAGCTGCAAGATTTTAGCGGAATTTTTAAAATTCTAAAATTTTTTAGAAAAATATGATCAAGGTTTGGTACTTTATATCTTCCATCAAAATGTTTAAATGATTCGCAAATTATCTTGTAAGCATTATAATAACTCCGACAGATTATGTTCTTTGCAAAATAAATTACTACGTTTGATATGGTTATATGATAAAACTAAAAAACTATATTTACAATTTACAATGTAAACCCTGCAGTCAACCAAGGTGTATGGCAGTGGGTGGCAAGCACCGATCTGAGTCTAAACGATGTTAATATTCGTTTTGACTCTTTTGATTATGCCGGAGAATAAGAATGAAAAAGTACCTCTAGGTCCTGGCAGCAATCTCCATGAACTTTCTTCTACGGGTCGTGGTGATCAATTGGTATCTGCGATCGTTACCACTACACTAACTACATCACTAGACATATCCTCTTTTGTAAACTTTTCGAAGAGGCCCATCTTATAGCTCTAAGTTTTATTATTCAAGGATAAGAAGCTGTTGGAGATACCTAAGATAAGTACGTACTATTAAAATTTTTTATATTAAAGTGCTTATTCTTGAATTTATCTCAGCAAATAGACGAGCTACACAATTCTCTAGTGAATTAATTTAGTGTATTTTATAACATTTTCGGTCAAATTATGTTTCAATTGCATTAACATAGAGAGGAATTTTCCCATGTCAGTAATGCTCAATCAAACGAAGCAGACAATCCAGTCGAACATCAGTTTTCCCGAAAATAAGGTTAGCATATAATATATGGGATCCCCAGTTCAGCTATCTGTCTCAGCCTGTTGACAGAACGTGCAAAGGGGAAAGGACGAGTCATCCTGATTTTCAGCGTTTACCAACTGCTGAGAGGGAAAGATACGAGAGAGAAGGAGGTGTGATGGGGATTGATCCAAGATGGAGAAAGCGAGGAGAAAGTCGAGTCATGCGTAGATAAATATATACAAAACTGACAATAAATGGACTAAAATTAATTGAAAATTAATGATTCAATATATTGACACAATTCAAATAATTCTTAATAGGCTAAAGTACAAACGGATTTGCATAATATGTATGCGATTACATATGTATGTATAGATATGTATCAATTTGCATTTGTACATTACATTGTGTACTGTAGTATGGACCGTGACCTACGTATTATGCATTCGATGGAAGAGAGATGAAGGCTTAAACTTGTCATACACAAGTGGAACAGAACGCCAGAGGAGGGAAATATATCACGAAGATTGGAAGGAAAACCTACCGCCGATGTTGCGTGTTAATTTGAGGAAAATTCTCACAAAGACTTCCATCAAACGTCAACAGACATTGGCGTGAACTCTTTTCTTCAAGTCTCAATTAATCCTATTTCTAAAATTAAATCGAAAACCCTCGTTCTTCCTTCCTCATCATCGCATCGTTACCGTTACCGTCCCATTTCTTCCTACGTTATCATCGAGTGGTTTATTGTTAAAGGAATGGCACACTCTGATTAATAAATTCATGCAAAGGGCAGAATTTGTCTCACGATAACATAATCTCGGGCAATGAAAAGCAGGGTGAGCCAGTCCTCGCGGAGCAAAACGTTTAAAAAATAATTTATTGCTTCATCAACAGTGCTACAGCATTTCATTGTTTTTAAAGATAATGTAGGAAGCCGAAGGGAACAATCTTAAGTTTTTGTTACATCACAAAAGGAATTTAATGTATCTCTTACCTCGAATCAATTTGTCTTCCTCCTATCACTCATTATTCTTTCTTTAAAAATAATTTCCTTGAGAATGGCCACTTGACGGATAATTATGATTTGACGAATAAGTGGCTGAATCCGTTGCTTATTTTTACATCAAGCACCCTGGCTGGTACTACATGTACACGTTTCGCCCCTAATGACGCACGAACTACTCGGACAATTTTCTAGACGAGATTCCAAGTTCCTTCTCGCTTCACTTCCTCGTCTACGCACATGACTCAGTCAAAGCATGATTTAATGGCTGTTTGATTTATTCTGTGAAGTCTTTTCTTAGAGACTTAAATTGCAGTTTAAAAAATAGGCAAAAGGTTACTAGGCTATTATTAAAATCTTGCTTTTGCGGAAACAGCACCAAGTTATCAAACATGAATGCGTCTTTAACTTCATTTGAAATGCGATTATAACTGTTATGAAGTTACACAAATTAAGTGGCTTGTATGGTGCTTTGTTGCTTTCATTGGGATGTGTGAATATTTATTCCGAGAGGGAATTTGAATGTAAGAATATGTCTGATTCTCGAATATTATTCTTCTATTAGTTTACATGTGATTTAACATGGTATTTACATTCACTGGACGTACAACTACTGTCTTAATTTACTTAACAGTGAACACTTGTCGTTTATCTTATTTTTATGTCCTGCATTAAAAATACATTTAGTTTGTTAAATATAATATATTAGTAATATAAAAAGGCTACCGATGAATAATGTCCACTAAAATTAAAAAAAATTCACCAGGTGTCATAATTGTAGAAAAAATAGCTCTGTAACTTCCGCAAAAAGTGAAAGTTACAGAATTATTTTTTCTGCGATTATGATGTGTAAATCCCGCTAAGTGTAAACATATTTCATCAATGCGATTAAGCAGGCTTCTTTAATTTATTCTGGCTCATAAGTTATCAAAAGAGATTTTGAATAGATATTACATCTATTCTGCACAACCTAGTGACCTTCACTTGACGGTGTAGAAGAAAAGGACTGAGGACTTAGCTATTGATTTAATTACCTCAAAAACGACAACGATGTGACACATTATTATTTATTTATTTATTATTAATTTATTTCCAGCTTTGGTTGAATAACCTTTTGGCCATCACAGCAAAAGTCATAGGACGAATGTTGGCAGGCCTAAAATTTTAAATCAGGAGATGTCATAATTAGAGGTGGCTCTAAGGAGATTAGTGACGCAAGCCTTTAGTTAAAAATAGTTGAATGAGTTTTAAAAATTATACATTCATATCCTTGCGTTGCTTGAAACAAATATATCCATCGGTCAAATTTTTTCAGTTGACGAAGGTTTTCGTATTGATTATTACATCAAAAGCTACGCACAGTTCTTAAGAATAAGTATATGAGCAAAACATTTTCTGAGTTTCATCCCTTTAAGTGAAGAATTAATTTATCTTGTTTGGAAGCTTAGGGTCTCTTGTGCTAAATAATATGTATGACTTTTTGTACTGAATTTGCGAGTGTGACTATAGGTTTACCCACTTTTCACAATAAAAACGTGTACTGAAACCTAATTATCGAATACAATTTTGTGTCTCGTTTACATATTATATAATAAGGAAAAGTACGACCGAATAGTTTATCTGCATATATTTTAGCGATTTATTTACCATAGGTATGCATCTTCTCCCACTTGATTATTACTAATCGTCTAAATTTGTGGTCTTTGCTAGTAAAAAGTTATGCAGCGGTGATATGCGTATTATGAGAAAGTTAATTGATTTCTCCAACTCTTTCAACACTCTTGTTAGTACTCAACTTCTTTCTATATAATTTTTGCGAACATTCATTTGTATAAAATATATTTAATTTGGTCAAGCTGCACTGCACTCTGCATTGGCAGGTATTTTGCAATATAATGTTTTGTTTTCCAGAATGTTTTCTAATAAAAATTGTCAATCATATTTCCGTTCAGTTAATGTAAATATTCCTTACTTTGTAAGATACTTTGAAATCCATATGAAAAGAATATTTGCACTATCTCTCATATTCGTATCGAAATTAGCATTGCAAAAGTTCACTGCAAACATTTAAGTTTCGACTTTTGTTTTCCTCGTTTTTTTCAAGTCTAAATCTATTTTACCACTCTACCATATTTAAACAAATGCAGTAAGCAGTCCTCAAAAGTAGTTTTCGTAAAAAATTCTTTCAAATTTTATCGTTTCATTAAAGTTTTTACCATATACATGTGCTTGCATTTTCAAAATTGCAAACCAAATTTGTCTTGTCGTTCAATGTTCCCTATTGTCATAGCTTACTGCTTTTCATTCAATTTATATTACTTAAGAATACTTGGGACCTAACAATATGCCAATCTCTTAATGTCTATAAAAATATTCACCATACCTTCGTAATGGATAAAATTGGTTAGCAATAATTTTAAAATTCAATTTAATATTTCTGTTTAGCGACAGTTGACCGACAAGTATAGAATTTTTTGAGAAATATAACTAAACATTCGGTAAATCTTTAAAAAAATTGCAAATGTGGCACATTACCTTAATTACTTAATTTTTTATTACTCATCAAATAGTGACCATGAAAAGTAAAATTAAAACGCTATTTTGGAATTGAAAGTACAGTGCTATGGAGCCTCGGTGTAAGAAATCATTTCCTTTTTAATACCTAATGACTGCGAGGTTCGATATTTTCTCTGTAGAGGTGCTCTAACCTGTTAAGGAGAGGTAAAGTCAACTCAGGATAACTTTAGCTGTGAGAGCTAAGAAAAAATAGAGTGTGAGAGCTCTCGAAAGAGCTTCTGCCAACTACCAAACGTGCACAACCGCTGTCTAGGTATGGCTATTCCTTGGGTACCTTCTTTTGTATGATTTGGCAACGCCGATCTTTCCCTGCTTGTTTTCATAGCTCACGTTAGACCGGATTAACTAGAGCTGACTGTCCGTCTGAGAAAATATTTCTTCCAACTGTTTCCTTCTTGAGCTTAGAAACCAATACTTTCGGCAAGGACTCAGATAGTTCCATATCCTGCGTTAGATCCAAAATACGATAGTTTTATTACTTTAGCAAAGAGCATCGAATTTTATTCTGCGAACTTTGGAGGGGACAGAGCATGGCATTTCATATGATAATTGAAGATCGAGCGCGAGGAGTTTTTTAGACAAGCAGTTCTTTCAGAAACAATAGGATAAAATTTTTTATCGTATTTAATTCGCAAAACATTTTCCTCGGGGATTCTTCATTAAAATATAATCTGTAAATTAATGAAGCATTTAACGGAAAATAATAATTAAAGTAATAAAGACAGGTTTTAAAAATATAGATCTTGGCCATTGCTGAACGGTCGTAGGACGTTAAAAAACTTTCTTCGTTATTGTCTTAAATTTATTACTCGTTTAAAGAAGCAATAAGAAATTAACATGTCCGTTAAAAATGTTATCATAAATCGATATAGTAGAAAGGGTGGTGCAGTTAGAGTTGATTTTCTCCAGAGGTGCCAAATTTTCTCGAGCCGGCCCTGATAATGGTAATCGACCACTTCAAGAGTCAACCACAAAAATTAATGTAAATATAAAGCTATCCTGCTAAGAATTATGTGATTATGTGAATAGTGTTAAACTTAATATGTTTTTACAATGTGTTGAAGAAAGTTGAAGCTTAGGCAGGGCGCATTATAAGGAGATATGACCGACTGAGGATTGCAAATGCGCTAACTGCAGGCAGAAAAAGAAACCATCTGAACATTTAGATTCGGAATTTCATTCATATACCACGTCCTTTCAATAACTAAATTGGAAATTTATAACGCTGTAAAAGAACCAGAACCGCAACAAAAGTTCTGAAATTCTCCGCGTTGCTTATGCAAACTTTTCACTCGATCATTTCGTGCCCTCGTCCTTTGTATACCCAATTACAGAAGGATTCGGTCCCTCCTATGAAGCCCTTTTCCCTCATTTCTCCCGTCTTCATTTCTCCACAAACTATACTTCCCTCCCAAACTCCTATTTGCTCGCTCAGTACATCGCAATCAATTTGAAACTTCTTGTTTCCTTCGTTTCATCTCCAAAATCGTTTGATATGCGGTGAGCGTTCTGTCATCCTGCCCTGTCTACCTGGTCTCCCATAGTTATCAAACTTCCTCCTTTGTCACGCCTTCTTACACTGATTATCCTCCCCTCCACTAGACAGAAAAACAAAAGCATTCTCTTTCCCGTATGTCGTTGCCTCCTGCTCTCTCTATTTTTAACCTTTAACATCCTACTACGATGTACTTTGCACCCCCTGACCCTCGCCTTCACCCACTTTGACCTTCCTCCATTCCAGCGGGCTTTAAGGTTCTTTTTGTACCTTCTCTTCCTTCCTACCTCCTTTTCTTCCCAGCATTCTTTACTCTACACGGCGTTTGTTTGGGCCTCCTTACTTAGCTCACCGGATGCTTTATTTCTTGGCGGGACTCAGCTGAAGCAAACGACCTCGAGCCGAAATGAGTCGGAAACTTCATTTGTTGCCTGTTCGCCTGCAAGGGGGAAAGGGTTTGTTTGGAAATATCAAGTGGAAGAATTTATTGGTAAATATAAACAGGGGGCTTGAACTTTTTTCGTGAATTTTGTTTTGGAAGAAAAGGATAAATAATAAGCGTGATTTAATATTTCGCCTATAATTTTTAATTTGAGCTTTAGTAGCTTCGTCGCGAATATGCTGTCACTCAATCATCGATTAAAATAAGAAAGTGGGAATAACGCAAGCCAGAACCGCGGAATGAATTAGACGGGTTTCTCTCAACAGATGTAGGCTTTGAGATTTAACGCGACTGCCAAGTTAAAGTTAAATGATTCAAATATGCAATCAACAGATGGATTTTTTGCGAATTTACAAATACCTACCGAATTGAATTAAATCATATTGTAGGGCTTACGAGTTGAACTATATAGTTGAATTTAGAGTAATATGGCGGGGTTGATGTGTGATATAACTGAAATATGCCATTTTTGTATTATGATTCAACACAATGCTCAAAAATAATACGCAAAAACGGAAGCGTTCATAGGATGCAGACATAAAAATAAATTGGTGGTCATTTTTTCAAGGCCTGCGATTACTACAAATTGCATGAAACGTTAAAGCTGTCATAATCTAATACTTCCGATATTAATTATTTTCTTACGTAACAAATTTTTTACTCGTTTCATTTTTTATTTCAAGTCGGAGCCCTGAGTGAGAAATTTTTACCTAGTACATTGTTATATTCTATTTTGTCAAAATACTAAACATCAAATTATTATTCCAAGAAAAGTTCCAAAAATGTTTTCTTATTTTACCTAAAACTGATTGTCTGACGTAGTTAAAATTTACAGAAAATTATTAAATTTTTTAACAAAGTGATAGATGTGAATAAAGGCTTTCAGTAAACTTTTTAAATGTCCTCTGTTTATTTGCATATAAATGATATTATAAGAATAATTTATTAAAAATGTAATAGAAGGATGTGAATGCATTCTAGCTAGTAGAATATGTTGATAAAGTAAATTTTTTAAATAAATCCTTTAGAGGAGAACATGAATAACGCGAAGAATAATTTAGGAGCGCTTACGGACTGCGAAATACATCAACCCCCGTGCAAATTTTCAGTTTTTACGACACGTTTTAAAGAATTTGTATTCTTGTCGACTCTGTTTTTGCGTAAATGAGCAAAAAATTTGCTAATCTAAAGCGATGAAAATTATTTATTTATCCCTTTCTCCTTGATACTCATAAAATGATTTTATATATCGTCGTCGGTATATTGAGGAACCCTCGTGTTATTCATTAAGCTCTACAGCAGCTCACGTACTTCGAAAATCCCTCTCCGTTGAAACATTTCTGGATCTTCTTCCATTACCTCAGAAATTGACCAAGAAGGCAAGATCGTATTTCCCATAAAATATTCCGAATCGGTCCAGCACTTATCGACTTTTTTCTCCCCCTTCACCTCCCCCCTCTTACTCTCTCCCTTTTTCAGCCAAGTACGAATAAAAAATTCAGTGCTCCGTTTTCATCTCTCTACGGGGTTTTATAAAAATGCTGCGCCTCGCAAGACCTCGCTCTTATTTTTTTCGGGCCATTTCTTGCCCTGCACCTCCAACGGAAACTCCTGCCGTCCCATTTGCTTCGTCAGACTCAAAAGGAACTGATTCAATATTCAAGTCCCTCCTTCTCCGGGAGAACTGAGGCTCACATCCAAATCTCCCACCTGTTCTCGTGGAATCCGAGTGTTATTTCTTTTTACACTTTCCGCCTTCCAATCCTCTTCCTCAAGACTCTCTTTCTCTCTCTCTTCGCCTCACCAACCTCCGTTTGCTTTTTTTAGCCGGCGGAGAAGGCGAGAGGGGAAGAACTAGTCTTTGGTTTTGTGGAAATCGGACGCAAGGAAAGGACAGGTCATGGAAGCATGGGAAAGGCAAAACCACCTGCAAATGACCTACACCTGGCTCCCATCCGCTCGTTTTTATTTTGCCAGGCGTACATATTTCTTTTTTCAAATCCTCTCCAATAACAATCCATCACAAAACACCTTGATATTTTTAAAATGTAAGCTTTAAAAAAAATACGATATCCGCTTTCAAATATATTCTTTACAAATGTCCGGTCGAGATTCGTGCGTGGGCAGCAGAAAAAGACTCATTCAACAAAATATTTTCCATAACGTAAATGACGTCTAAAAAAACGTCTTTCGTATCACAAATGCAAGGAGTGCGAACAATGTTCTGTATTACGTTAACTGCATCTCGGATGACTGATTGTTTTAAAGCGCCTAGTTATACAAGATGGAGCGATAAATCAACTTAGAACGGTAGCATCTCATCTAAATCGCCCACTCGTCTATTCGACGAGGTATTGTCTCTTTAAATTTGCTCGAAGAAATAAAACCCATTAGGTGGGCCATTCATCTCTCTCTCTATTTCTTTCTCTCTCTTTCCCTTTTTCTCTTTCTCTCTCGCTCCAAAAAAAGCGTGAATCTAAAACTTCTTATCTCCTCCTCCAGATAGAAAACGAGAAAATTGATTTTGGAAGGACGTGCGACGAAGACGATTCTCACGCTGTCTTAACATTCATGAACCAGCTGACCTTGATCGTTTCGAGGTTGTGTTCAGTACATTAAACTTAGTTTTCTCGTTTTCATACATACGAGTCGATCTATCATTGGAATGTTCATATACACATACCACCAAGTTATTGGATCATATTACTGTTCTACTGTAGTTGAGATATAGCTCAATTTCTTCAATTAGCATTGCTACCGATTTTTACAGCGGCATTGTTATATTATAGTATTATTATTATTATTGTCTCTTATCAGAGCCGTAATATATTTCACGTTTAGCAGATGCTCTATTTCCAAAATGCAAGGACATTGCCGTTAAAGGGTGTTTCCCTCTACTCCTTCCATGTATGTCTGTGAGTGTGACGCATGACCGACGCTGCCGGCCCCATAAATCTCTCCCGAGATTGCATTTCTCTCTCCCACTATTCGTCAATCTATCGTCCCAAATATCCTCGATACCGTGAAGGATGCCGTTAAACAAACATAATCAATCACCGAAACTTTCCGAGAGATTTAACTTGAATTTTCGCGATTAAACGTGCCCCAAAGGATAAATAAATATATTCGATAATAATTTTTTCACCCTTCAAAGTCATCAGTGTATTCTTACTTCTTTTTATTTTAGAATAGATTTTTTTTACTAACGGAGGTTGTTTATGATTGGAAGGAGTGAAGAGCGGTGCAGGTCGCAAAATAGTTCGCGGGGGGAGGGGCAGATCAGAGGGCCTAGAGGGACTAAAATGCAAGGGAACCCTTTTCGAGAAAAGGAAAGTGAAATCGAGGCGAGAAACTGATTGATGGTGACCGTTGGGGAAGGCGTTAAAAAGGATGAAAGTGAATCGAGTGAATAGGAAATGGTAGTGAAGGATTGCAGTTTAGCAATAAGGAACGGAAGGCGAGAGTGCGCGGGAGGGAAAATCTCTTTTGGATTTTCTCCAGCCACGAGAGAGACAGAATGAAGGAGAGAGATAGAGGGAGAAACGGAGGATAAAAGAATTGTCGCCGAATAAAAATAAAATGTCGTTCGAATGTTAAGGATGGATCAGATGTGCCTTCGGTATAATTTTTCACGGTTCGACTTGCGAAATAGAGGGAAAGGCTTTGCGTGAAATCTAGCAAGGATATTTTAGCTTCGCGACAAAATCCTGGTTCCGAGGAAAGAGATTCAATGGAATAATGCACCCGCGTGAGAGCATTTTTAATAATAATTTCCGCGCGGTAGGTACGGGTTCGCTCATCCACCACTAGTGAAATAACAGGAGGTAAAATTATTACCCAAGTTTTTGGTATGGGAAGATAAGGGGTCGATAGGGTTGCGTCCATTTACCGAGACATCTTCTGTATAAGATTTATGGGAATGAAGTGATCGAGTGCTTCTTTAAAGCACCACCTGACGACGTTATTATCATTATTCGACTTTGTTTGCTCGAAGGGATGCATCAATCAAGGGAGAGAAACCCTCGTGCTTTCGAAATCTGCTCGTGCGCGCGCAGCGCGCGATTGCCGCTCTTTTGGGGCATAATATGGAGAGAATAAGTCCAAAAATCAATTTGGAGGAAATGTTTTCTCGGAAAAGTTTGCGTAACACGGGGCTGGCGAACCTATGGCACACGTGCCAAGGGTGACACGCGGAACGATTTTGGTTGGCACGCCACAAATGAAATGTGCCACTCGCTAATACAGCGACATTGCGAAATTGTCCCGGAAGTCTAATAAATGTACTAATTGAAACGATACGAAAGAGAGGCTTGGTTTACAAGAGGTACCATCAGTTATATTATGATTTTTTTCTCATATAATGCATTGTTGAAGAGATATTTTAAAAACTAAATTTTTTTAGCTGCCACAACTATACCACCTACCGGCGACTATTCTAAACACTTTACGCTCCTTTTCATTTTATTAGTTGTTGGAGCTTCGGGTTTTCAAGTGAATTTAGGTAATTTTTGTTTTTGTGAATAGCAGTTTATATCGCTTTAAATTCTTATTCTTGAATAATGGTGGAATCGAGGAATAAAAAAGCAAAATTTTCTGGTGAAAGAAGCGAAAGGATTTTTAAGGATTGGTGGACTGAAAGGTATGGTGCAAAATAAAAGGAAGATAAATAATTGTGTTTTGTGTGGTGACGCCGAAATTACCTACACGCAAGCACGTGTGAAAATCTAATATCTTTAGAGTTTGAAAAGAAAATATATTGGCCTGAGAAGGAACCGTCCCATAGGTGTCATCGGCTCTGTGTTCTGGTGGCCCAATCTGCCCCTGGCATCAGCACAGAATTTAGTATCTGACATTTTTATTATATCGTTAGCATCAGATAAGTATTTAACTGGAATTTCACAAACGGAAGTTGATACCTCGGAACTGCTGAACTCCACTCTAAGACCGATTTTTATATCCAGAGTCTTAAAAAATTACGACTTTCGATTTCACTTTCCCCGGAGGCTTGTTTTTACAGAGTTTACGGATATAATATTCTCGTCTCTTTGAAATAGCCCAATGTTCCTTCTCGCAAACACGAAGCACAGTATCAGAAAGCTAAAAACGAAGTTCGATATTTTTGGCCGCTCTTTTGCAAATACCTTCCAATATTTCTCCCTTCTCTCTTTTCTTAACCCCGTATTTTGGTGCCGCTTTGGATTACAATAATACTCGCACACACGTACGCAATGTATTCCCTATTATGGATACATTTCATTTCTCTCACTCCCTTTCTTTCTTCAGACCGCTTCTATCCTTTTCGAAGGTCTCCGACAGATTCAGGGCAGAGTATATAGCAAAGATAATTGCTCCTCTTTTATTCCCGATTCTAATAAGTGAATAAATTTCTCATGAAAAATGAAGGCGCATTATACCCTTCATCTACTACACTAATATATCCTTTCGAAAGGAGACTGAAAAAGTTTTTCGTTGATTAAGATTTATGATCGTCATAAAAATGCATATTTCATATGGAAGCTTGTAAATGTTTAATAATTGTTTCATATAAGAAAAGTGGCCGGAAAAATACTATTTTTGGAATCTGTGCAAACTTACAATACATATTTTTTTATTTTTTTTTACATATTTAAGAATTTTAATTTGGCTGGAAATGTAATATGTATTAAAACAAATATTGATTTGTGGCTATGAAATCCTTAGTGTCGAGATTTTCCGTAGTAATGAATTTAAATATAGAAAGTTTGCTATAATTTTAAATGTGATAAATCAATATAATATCTAATCAAAACTAATTAGCAATAGTAGTAGCGAAAAAAATTTGCTCGTAGGTCTATAAAAATGCGAAAACCGATGTAGTCTAAACAACATACCCGTGTTTTGATAAATACCATGAATAGGTGACAAATGGATAGCTACCTGCAAATTATGTTATTTAAAAACTCTTTATCTTTCGGCCAAGGTTTATTTCGGAGAGAATTGATCCTTTTTTAAAGGCTTTCCGGTTAGTTACCATTCCAAACAATTTTTTTAAAATTCGAGTTGAACTTGTGTCAAGGACATTCAGATTGGTGCTATCGTCTCAATAGTAAAGGAATGCAACATGATTCGTAAAAAAAGACCATTAAGCTTTCAGAAAACTTCCTTACAAATTCTATATTCTACAGAAACATTTTCAAACAAGCGTGTTGGTATCTGTTTTTTCTAAACGCACGCAATATTTTATTGCGTAACTCGTAAATCCCAGCCAGTTATGTCAAGCACTATTTCACTCTGAACTTTGCAGAAAAACTAACAAGAATATGACAGGTGTCGAATGAAGTGGATATGCATGAGACATGCGGTGATAGGTTACAACTTGAAGCAAAGCAATATCTATTTTGACAGTGGAGAAACGAGTTCAGTCTTGTTAATTTTCAATCGTCCCTCGTGCATACGTGTATTGTGTGATTATCATTATATTTCCAAGATCCGTATTATTCTTTTACTGAAAATAGAGATATTAAAAAGCAAACATCACAGCGAATTTAATATGGTTGCATATATATATATATATATATATATATATATATATATATATATATATATATATATATATATATATATATGTATGTATGTATAAGACAAAGTGGAAAAGCGAAGAAATGTCAATTTTACCAAAGGATTACCCGAAAGGTTCACATCTGAGGAAGTACATATATAAATCCGCGGAAAAATATTATTTCATGGAAGGCAAACAGTATTGAATCGGAAACATCACTAAATAGAAGTAGATTATTTATTTAAAAATAAATTATATTCTTATAGTTTATATTTTGTTTATAATGATAGTTTATCGAAAAAGTGATTGAATTGCGACATATTACATTATTTTATCTTATAGATATATTGCCTAAGTCATACGTATAAATCAAGCGGCATAATTAATGAACGATGCGATATGAAAGCTCTCCCGGCTTTGTCAATAACCGGAATCCAGCTGCATGCATCCAGCTGGAAAAGCAAATAACAATTTTTGCTGACCATTCCTATGACCGTTAATTAGCTTAGTGGTACGCACATCACATTTACGCTCGTTTTATTTTGTATTTAGTAGATATCCAAACAATAAGCCTCCAATTTTTTAATCCAAAAAAGTAAATTTCCCGCGAAAAATCATATCGGAAATTATACTTCGATATTAATTGCAACAATATCGAATAAAATTCAATCCTTCTGATGGTTAAAACTCGATATGTAGATTATTTTTTCAATAGGTTGGCCGTAAAAAAACCATTAAGAGACTTTGGTCCTATAAAGACCGTCATCACAGAGGTCAATAAACTTTTGCGGAGAGATAAAAAAGATTAATCGTTATAATCGTGCATTTCAATGAAGTTCCATCGCCTCTTATGGCGTCTTCTACAGGATAGAATGCTTGCCTTTGAAGGTTGTCGACGAATTTCTTGCTCACGGAGCAATTTTGGTGGTCCGTCTTAACTGGAACGAAATGGCCATGAACTGACAATTACTCACTCCAAACGTAAGATAAGAAGAACCTCACTCATTCTCCCTCCTCATATGTTGGTTCGTGTCTGAGAAAAAAATTGGTGGAACCGTCTATTCTTTCAGACAAACGCTAATCTGGGTCGCATTCTTTTTCGCTTTTTGCATTGATTCTTGCTCCTTATTGTAAATCATCATACAGCCAAAGTTTGATTAATATTACGTTGATTATTTGATTCATTGAAGGTTTGTTTTCAGTCTGTATTCATATACGGTAAAATGAAGGTATGATACATCAATGTTCCGATAAATTAAAATTTATTTCTTCACTTAAACTTGAATCATTAAAGTTCGAATATGTTTATATAAATGATGGCCATTGGTATACTTGAAAGTCGATAAATATAAACGTTACTAATATAATTGTTAATGAGACGACATATTAATTAGAAATCTTGACCATAATGAATTCCAATAAACCTGGACATATTTCTGAAAGGGATGTGTTGAACACCCAGTGAGGCCTGAAGCAACCCTCATCAGTTCTATGCGATGTAGATCCTTTCACAAAAAGAGCTTGAATTAAAACTTGAGGCGCATTACTTTCGCCCAATCTAACATGGTCGACACGCCCCCTTTAGTGGGACATTTCTATCTCTTTCTACCCCGCTCGCACCTTCCCTCATTTCGCTTCCAATTATCTCATCCTAAAACTGGATCTCTTCTACTGACGAAAGGAAGGGAGGAGGAAAGGGGAAAAGGAGAGAACAGTCTGCATCTCCCGACAGAGAAAGAGAGAGAGAAAGTCTAAATCAAATATTTGTCTTTAGTCCTCGTCTCCATTGCCTCTATAAAATTCATCTCCTCCTCTCCCGCGCTCCCATTCATTTGGGAGAGAGGTCTGTCCCATTCGTTGCCCCGGCGACCACATCCCAGTGCATCGCTCCCCTGCCTCTTGCCCCGTACACTCCTTCTTCGTCCCGAATTTTCTCTGGTCCCTTTCCCTTTCTCCACTTTGCCCTTCTTCCGTTCTCTTTCTCAACTGAACCGCTTCTATCGCTATCCATCCTCTAACCTCCCTCGACCTTTGAACTCGTTCGTTTTCCTCTTCATCTTCCCCTCCTCTTCCCTTCCCTTCTTTATCCGCTCTCATGTCTGCTTTCTGCCATTTCCTTTCTCCTCCCCTTATTTTCACACTTTCCAACATCTCCGCATTGGATTTAGAGCATTAATTTATTTTAGACTGATAAAGAACACTTTCCAAAATTGTGCTATGGGCTTATCAAGAAAACCAAAGGCGAACAAATATAATATAGCCCACATCGTGATTCAACTCCGCGAATCTGTGAGCTGTGGAAATAAGAAAAAAATCTAACCATTAATCTACCAAGGTCGGCGAAGTTTGTGTGCGAGTGAGCAAATACGCGTTCATGAATTCCATTGGAGAGACGGAAAGATTTGAAAATGTATGTCTTGGTAGCTCAGTGGTAGAACATCATTCCGGAGAGGGGAAGAAAAAATGAGTTCGACTCCCCACTGAGACAGAAATTTTTCTCGTTCTTTCTTTCGAACGTGATTTTATTCACAGATTCCTATTTATTATTCAATCCATCGAAACTCTGCAAACCCCCTACACCCCCATCTTTCTCTCTCTCTCTCTTGTGCTCACTTGCTCTTTCTTTTCTATTTTCGCTAACCCATTTCTCACCTTCTTTCACGAGCTGTTGTTTAAAGGCTTCAATTCGGCTTTACTTTTAATCTAGAAGACTTCAAGGCAAACTCCGCCTTCTGGATAGGTTGGAGATGGAGGCATTTGAGATAGAGGTGGGAGGGCAATAACGAACTTCTTTCCTTTCTCCCCCCCCCCTCTCTCTCTCTCTCTCAGCCACGACCCTTCCCCCTCTCCCCCTTCCCGCATCCGCCAGTCGCCTCCACTTCGTCCATTCGGATTGAGACAGTTTAAATAGGGAGATGAAGCCTCTCTCGGTTCCTCAAGGATGCGAAGACGTCGTCGGGATTCCAGGGAATGTTGGAGAGAGTAAAAAAGAAGAAACTTTCCCTAACGACAAAACACGAATCCAAACTATTTTCGCGGGCTCTATAAATTTTTGAAAGACGTATTCTTGTATTTTGTTTTTTTCACTCTCCTTTGTGCCATATAGTAAGGAAGAGGAGAGATGTGGGGAGGGATGGATAAATTTGGCCACATGCCGACAAAGAGTTTTGCCATCCATGGGAATATTAGGGCGGAGGGAGATGTCTTTTCTGGAAAGCGTGAGTGAAGTTTGTCGGTCGCAGATTCGTACTGTCGGAGAATGTGAATCGAATGAGGTCGGGACCTAAAAATGAGCCATCTGGTGGATGGACGAAGCTATTTTTCAACTCGTCGGCGACGGAAGGGGGTATTTGCTCGACCCGTGCGGCCGACTCGTTTTTTCTCGGCTTCGATATGCGTCGTCTTGCCGTCAGTCGACGAGAGAGATGAACCGCTTACTCCCTCTCGTTGATGATTGTCGGGCACGTGAAACGGCTGAAGAAAATACGTTTTTTACGCTAAAAAATTTACTTTTCATTCCTTATTCGTCGTGAGGTGATAAATCGAAACGGCCGATCTGCAAGCCGTCCACGAAGGCAGAACGATTGGGGAAATCCTAAAAACTAATGCGTCCATTCTTTTTTTCTTGTCAAAGTGATTTTTATGGTTCTCGCCATTTTGTTTTAGTGTTAAACTTTTTTACACCATAAATAAGCGGCGGAAATTTATGCCCGGTGAGTAATGGGTGGAAATGTTTCGGAATCTTGGCGATTCACGACCATTACGTGCCTTAGTAACGAGCAGGTGAAACTCGACTTAAAAATAAAACAGGAAACAAAAAAACCCTGCAGCTTGGGAGATGTAGAGTTATTGCTCCTGAATTTTTTACCATCAAAATGTAGGAAATGAAAAACTTTTATTTTGATATCCTGTGTCAGTTAAATGTGTGAATATTAACAAATGAAACGGAAATTTAAGAATACTTACATTTTGACGTTTAAGAAAGTTGTGTATTTTATATAAACCAAAAATTATGCCTTCAGTAAAATATTAAACATAAGTGCACTCAAAATAAACTCATACAAAGGAATTTCTCCGTTCCCTTGTAACTTTAATTTTCCTTTTTTGTAATTGATGTGCTCACATAATATATATCAGTCTGTTCCAGCTCTTATTTTGGGAGAACACAAAGACTTAAATTTATGAATACCTCCTATCCCAACGGGAAGAGCGAGAAGATGGGATAAACAAAATACCAGTTGAGCGGGCGACTTTCTTAGCGAGAGAGCGAGAGAGATGCGCATGCGACCGTTGGTTTCGGCGAAGGGAGAAAAGGGGTAGAAGATAATGCAGGCAGAAGATAAGACGGTTATAAAGAGACGCCTAAGCGTAATCACGTGATTAAGTCAACAAAAACCAAGAACGCTGAGTGCCATTATTCCAACATTAGCGAGGCCAGTGTCACTAAATTTTATATAACATAAATTCAACATGCATTAAAAACAGTAAAAAGTTGCGTATTAATTCTTAATTTTAGGTATCCTAGCGTTTGTATTTCATTCATCCACCAATCAGATGGTGTGAACTTTACTAGCCGACTATTTTTAATTGTAGAGAAAACGAGTTTTCTTGCTATGCCCCTCTGTTATACAAAACAGCAAAAATTTTGGTCATGAGCTGTCCACGGTGGCGTGAGTATGAAACAGGCCAGAGCGTTTAACATAAAAGCTTTTAATAAACGCCTAATACATCTCGCGCCGCAATCCATTTTTATAATGTAACACGTGGAAACGTTTCCAGTAAGATCATGATATAATGTACTATAGTCTTGGTGCTGAGCGCTTACCTATTCGAACATTTCAGGAATGGATTTGGCAGTTTTTTGCCTGGATGATGCGTACGATATGTTCTTCTTCGCGCACGCGTGTTTAATACATGTCACAACTCGAAAACTAGTTCGTTGCTACGAAGTATTTCGTGAAAACGGAAAAAATAAGGTCCGTTTCGCCCTGCGTCTTTGAGCGAGAGGAGGAATGAGGTGAGGAATGGAGGAGAAAGATGTTCGGCAAAAAATACAGGGGCCACAGGAGAGGAAGAGAAGTCGGGGATGAAGAAATAAATAAAAGCCAAAAGCTGAAGTAAGGAGCAATGGTCCGGACGAGAAGGAGGATTTGTGAAGGAAAAGTTTGAGAGAAGGAAGAGGATGAGAGGATATGGGTGAGGGAAGGGGGAGGGGGAGGGAGGGGGGGGAGTAGGAGGGGAAGGAAATAGTAGAAGGGTGAGGAGAAGAATGAGTTGGGTTAGGAAGGAGCAATTTACGTGTGTGAAGCCAATGCGGGAGACTTAAAAGGTCATAGACACGCAAAGGCAGTAGGAAGAGATTTGCGCGTAGGGGGCGAGTGAAAGAGAACTTTGATAAAAGGACGCTTTTCAGTCGTGAAAATTGTACGGAATCTGTGGAAAATGTAGACCTGACGAGACAAAAAATAAAAAAGAAAGGAGCGATGAAGATATGGTTTCCATGGTGTTCCATAGTAGTCTCTAGCTGGCAGGGAGGAGATGGGAATGATATTCCTTGAGAATGACAATGGCGATCAGACGCTAATCGTTTACGCAGTGATTCGCAATCGAGGAGATGTGACACACTAAGGGTGACGCGAGGGCTGTTAAGGGATGACGTGAATATTTCATAATTTCACAATATATCATGGATTAGCTGGGAAAAATAAATAGAACGCGCGCGTTTCTTTTAATACTTGAATACTCAATTTATCTTTAAATGTGACTTGATGAAAATGGAACTCAAAAAAGGGGGTGGAGCAGACAAACAAATAGGTCGGATTCACTGAGTTAACGGAAAGGCTTAACGAAGCAATAGATTCTCGGAGAATAAATTCCTGTCTTAGGTAGATGCCAGTAATATATTTTCCAGCCAAAGTAGAGCTCCAAAATCAAGAAAAAATATTGGTTTAGGCGTTTTTTATCGCCAAAAATTGTACTATGGCCGCTTTTGGTTAACATTGACGAACATAAATTTAGATTAAAAATCACCGGAAAAATTATATATTAGTAGGATAAAATTTTTTTAACAAAATTAAAATATTTCCATATCGTCACCACTGCGTACTATTTTTCCAAAGAACTTTGACGAAAAATTAATGTTTAAAAGTTTGGTTACGTGAAATATGGATTTCAAGTTTATAGAGACGCATTCAGAAAATTAAATCGGATCAAATAAATTCTTGATTGGCAATATAAATATATTTATATTTACGTAAACCTAGTGGAGAATTTTTTCATCATATTTAAAAAAGTCTGATTGAAATGCTAATTATTTTTACATTGAATAACACACTTCAGTAGATCCTAAATTAAAGAAAATATTTTTAATTTATTCGACTCTAATATCTAAAAGCTAAAGGAATTAATGTTTACTCATTGGATTACGAGCTACTTATATTTTATATTAGTAATTATGAAAATTTACGAGTTAAGCGCTTAAAAAAACACCATATACCAAGATGTAAACTCGTAAATAAACCAACGTGAGAGCATTTGAACTACGCAGAGCCCATTTATATAAGATAATAGTTTTCATTTTCCCAGAAATTAAGGTATCTATCGGGAATTTCTAAATTCTTTGGCAATCGGCTCGCCTTCAAGTTTTCGAATTTCAAGTTTCATGGCTCAGATCGCCCTTTTTAAGCAATAGCTATAATCATCATTAAGACAATAGCCTATATTTTACACTAAAATATTTATGCAAAAATTAGGATATTTTAGGTGTTAGGATTATGACGACAACATCCGTGCCTTTTAATACGTATCTGGATAAAAAAATTACTTATAATTATCACTTCATTATATGTATAGGTCGTTGGCTGAAATCAAATGGATTATAATGAAGTATAAGCATTAAATCAATGCTCTTGTAGTATGGCAAGTCAATTCCCATTAAAATGCATTAGAGACGTTGCTATGGTAGTTTATATTTTTCATAGTTGAAGACCGAAATTTCTTTAATAATTTTATGATTAAAATCATATTTTTACGCAAATTCAGCATTTATTTGAATTTTGTCTTAAATAAAAATAAACTTCATTGTTTCATCCAAAGTATGGTGCAAATATTTACTTTTTATCTTAATTGTAAATAATTTAAAAAAGCAATTTTATATAGCCCTGCACAGTTTTCAATGCTTTTCTTATGGGTGTAAACTTTCAGGCCAAAAATCCCCCTTGAATATTACTTTTTCTATAATTTCAGATTTTTTTCCGAGTTTGTATCCAATGACCTATCATTTCTCCAAATTTCAGCTTTGTAGCTTTTCTAGAAGTACCTTAGGTTTTATATGATATATCCTATATATGTAAGAAGCAGCTATTTATAAAGATAAAGTACGAGAAGAAACGAAAATGTTTTTTTAATTCTACCAATAACGAGTGGCGCCAAGAGTGATTTAACAATATACTTTAGAAGAAATTATTCTCGATTAATCGGTAAAAATGGATAATTTTACATATGTAATATTTACGATACATTTTCAGAAACCTTCATAATTAAAAAAATACACCAAGAAAATATTTACCATGCATCAGGTGTGTCATTCAGTTTTATCTTTATTTCTTTTAAGTCGATTAAACAAAGTATTTGAGGTGATGTCTATAAAGAAATAACAACCGCGCATCAATAATTTTCCTTTTCACAAATGAAATATCTCCAGAAAGATAATCGCATCAATCAATTTATGGTCGGTTTTCCAATTCAGATGGGAACGAGATATCGAATTTCGACAAAGATTAGGCACTAAAACTATCGGAAAATGAATTATAGATTGATGAAAGAAATCATGTCGTCATTTTTAATCCGTTTCCAATTTCGGCCTGCGTCGGAAAATTGATTTTCCACCATTTTACATTTCCTGGAAGCTTTTAATTCATATCATCCACTTTTATCCCTTCAATTTCATTTCTTTGAATCGAGAGAAATAACTTTCCCGATGCAAACAATATCAATCCTGATTTATTTACGCGAATATAGCGTGGCTGTGTGGAGAGGTTTAGCGTGAATGATTACGTAGACTGTCATTAAAAAAAATCTCCGAAATTGTGACTCAAGCTTTTATTATTAATTTACTTATCGCTTTTGAACATTTTTTAGCTCTTTTATATCGGTTATTAAAAGTATCTTTCGTACAAGGAAGGATTAAGATGTATTACACTCACGGAAGGCAGCGGTCACGCAAACGTTAGCTCATCGGTGATGTTTATGAGAAAACAACATTTTGGTCACTGACGATATATGTTGGGATATATAAGTAGGATTATTTACTTGTTGATAATTTATTTCTCATTTAAAATTTCTAAGAACGAATGTTAGGTATGCAAAGGAGTTTATGCTTAATATAAATACATCGCATTAGACCTAAATACAAAATTTAATTCATCTAGTAAAATTTAACATTAGATTAACAAATGAATATCCCTGAGACATTAAAAATATTCCTAGAATTTGATTTTCAACTTTAGTTGGTAAATAAATTGAATGGCGCTGCTAAAAAATACATACTGTCTAATGCGCAAAAAATGAAGAATTTGAACGATTGAGTGGAGTTTATTCTACTTGAATCGTCTTAAAAGAGCATTAAGGCAAGGAAAACTTTGGTCGAGAGAGATTGCGGCGTCCAAAAAAGAGAGAACTTCTCTCTTTTTATTTTCCACCAGGAACTCCAATCGACAGATCCTTTTCCCTTCTTCCTTCGGGGTTATCGAGAAACCGCGACCGCGTGAAGGAGGGGCGAGTTCTCTCACGTACCTACTTGATGAAAATCTGTGACCCCAAATGTAAGGGAGTTTAGTCCACCTCCGATCGGAGAGGCAGAGCGAGAGAGAGAGAGAGAGTGGATTTAAAAGGGAGGAAAAGAGAGAGGAAGAGAGCGGAAAGAAAGAGAGGAGGAGAGAGAGAGAGAGAGCAGAAGGAAGAACGAAATGGAGCGAAGTGAAGAGTTAAACCGCTCGAAAGACTCAATCCTAGGAGGTTTCATCAACAGACGTCAAGTAAGAGTTCACCGTTGGAAGGTTAAAATAACAAAAATCGACTGCTCTATTCAGGAAAATATATTAAGGAAGACACCTAAAATTTAGAACTTCCTTAAAGAATTGAAGTAATCATCATCATAGGTAGTCTGTCCGTAGACAGGTCCGTGATTATTCTTGGTTAAACCTGGTTCTCCATATACTCCTATTTTCCGCTGTCCTCTTTATATCTTGATAACTCTCTTTCCCTTTCAAATCGTCTATCAGCTGAAACCTTTTCCTACCTCTTTCCCTTTTCCCATCTAGTTTTCCTTCTAACACGTCTTTAATTATACTCTCTCTCCTCAGGTAATGTCCAACCCAGTTAGCCTTCCTCTTTCTGATAGTCTGTATAATCATTCGCTTCTCTCCTATTCTTCGTAGCACTTCATCGTTTTTCATCCTATCTGTCCATTTTATCTTCAGCATTCTCCTCCAAGTCCACATTTCAAAGCTTTCCAAGTATTTGATGTCATTTTTCCTTAGCGTCCATGTTTCTGCCCCATACAATGCTATACTCCATACGTAGCATTTTATCAACTTCTTGCGGATATCTTCCCTTATATTCCCTGTAAGTAGTTGTTTCTTTCTCCTGAAAGCCGCCTTTGCTTTTCCTATTCTAGTTTTGATCTCATCCGTACATTTTGCCTCTCGTGTTATGATACTTCCAAGGTATTTATATTCTGAAACTTGTTCTAATGGCTTTCCCCCAATAGTTATGTTCAGATTCTCTTCTTTACCCGATATTCGAATGACCTTGGATTTTTCTGTATTTATTTCCATACCGTATTTTCTACCTGTTATCACTAGTCTATTTATGATTTTTTGTAGCTCCTCTTCCTTTCTTGCTAGAAGTACTTGATCATCTGCGTATTTTACTGTTCTTATAATCCTTCCTCCAATTTTGAAATCCCCTGTGCCTTCTAAAGCTTCTTGCATTAGACTTTCTCCATATATATTGAATAGGGTTGGCGATAGGCAGCAGCCTTGTCTTACTCCTCTACCGATATTTATTCCGCAGGTGTCCACATTCTCTAACCTGACCTTTACAACTTGATTCTCATATAGATTCCTAATCAGTCTCCTGTCTTTCCAGTCTACACCTATATCCTTTAATATCTTCATCAACTTTACCCAATTTACTCTATCAAAGGCCAGTCTACGAAACACACGCAAATATCTTGACTGTAATCTATTGCCCTTTCTGATATGATTCTAACTACTCCTATAGCATCTCTAGTTCCTCGTCCTTTTATGAAACCGAATTGATCTTCCCCTATTATTTCTTCTGCCTTTTTCTCCAGCCTTTTATTAAGAATCCTCGTGATGATCTTCGATGTGTGTGACAGAAGGCTTATAGTTCTGTAATCTTTACACTGCATTGCCTTTGGCTTCTTCTTTAGAGGGATCATTGTTACTTCTAGGAAATCCTGAGGCCACTCTCCCGTGTCGTAAATCTTATTAATTAATTTCGTGATCGCTTTTAGTCCTTCTGATCCTATTACTTTAAGTATCTCAGCCGGTATTCCATCGCTGCCCGTGGCTTTCCCCTTCTTTAGTTCCACTATCGCCTTTTCTACTTCGCTCTCCATAATACTTGGTCCTAAGTTGTCTTCTTCAATGTTTTCCTCATTTTCCAGTTCTATTTTTGCCGCTCCTGCCTGTTTGCTGTATAATTCCTTAATGTATTCTTCCCATACTTGTGTTACATCCTTTGTTTCTGAGACTATCTTCCCATCCGTATTCATAATTCCTTTACCACAAATTCCATTAGACTTCTTATCTTCTAATTCCAGTGCCCTAGCGTACATCATATCGTACCGTCCTAACTTCTCCATTTGTTGTATTTCATCACATTTTCCTTTTATCCAATTTTCTCTAGCTTTATCTGTTACACTTCTCAACTCATTGTTTATACGCCTATAGTTGGCTCTACCTTCTTCACTGTTAACGTTTTTCCATTTTCGTCTCTCATCCATTTTCTCCAGCATTTCCTTCGTGATCCATGGTTTTCTGATTTTCTTATCTTGTTTTCCAATCTCTTTATCCAAGGTGTCCTTGATACTGGTTTTAATTTCATCCCATTCTATATCAACGGTCTTCGGTTTGTTTTCCAACTTTCTTAGGTTATCTTCCAACTTCATGCTGACTACATCCTGCCTTTCTTTCAGTTTTTCTAGGTCCCAGGTCTGTCTTTCTCTTCTCGTTTTTCTTATTTGTTTGAGCTTTGTACTCACGTCAAGTATTAGAAGGCTGTGATCTGAATCAATGTCTGCTCCTTGCAATGCCTTGGCGTTCTTTATGCTGTTCCTGAATCTTTGTTTTACAAGGATGTAATCTATTTGGCATCTCATTCTATCTCCTGGGCTTTTCCATGTGTATAACCTTCGTTTATGGTTTTTGAACCATGTATTAGTCACTACAAGGTCATTATTGATGCAGAATTCTACGAGTTTCTCCCCTCCTCGATTTCTCTTCCCAAGTCCGTATTGCCCGACAACATTTTCTTCCTGTCCTTCTCCGACTATGCTGTTCCAATCTCCCATTATTATGCAGTTTACCTTTCCTCTTCCGTCTTCTTCGTAAATTTCATTAATTTGCTCATAGATCTCATCTATTTCTTCATCGTCATGAGCTGACGTTGGCATATATACCTGGATTATCAGCATGTCCACTGGGACTGCTTTTAGCTTTATTGCCATCAGTCTATCGTTCGTTGCTATTATCTTTGTCACGCTTTTCATCATATCTTTCCTAAGTACCAGAGCTACTCCCCTTCCCCCACTATTTCCTCCAGAATAAACTACCGTGAATTCTTCCGAGTCGAACTGTCCTTCTCCCTCCCATCTAGTTTCGCTTAGCCCTATAATGTCAACTCTATTTCTTCTCATTTCTTCTTTCAAGTTCCCTAGCTTTCCTGCCTTTCTCATAGTTCTTACGTTCCAAGTCCCTATTCGTAATTTACTTTCGACAAATGTTTTCCTCAAGGCAGTCCCCGCCCGGAGATCCGATTGGGGGACTATTTTACCTCCGGATTGTTTTACCTCGAGAGAACTCATATTGTCCAACCATATAATCTTTACTAGGGATTGTAATGTGGTAGTTTCCCTCTTGCTTTCCACATCGCAGTACTGTAGCCGTTCAAATCGTCCTGATCACGCCTACAGCTGTATTGGATATAGACCCAACCAACATCATTTGTTTTCGGCTCTATAACATACTGACAGTACTGCTGCCTACTGCCAGGCACAGATGATAGTTTTTTTTAATAAAACCTCCATTCGAGGGGTTTGAACCCCCGAACTTTGCAATAGAAAGCCGACACGCTAACCACTACACCACCAGTGCAAGTAATTGTGTCCATAAAAAGAACATTGAATCAAAATGTTTTATATAATCCACTAATGTAGTTGCCTGTCAAATATGACGGGTATGCGTGAGTTAATAAATTCCACTACGTTTCATTGGAGCTGCATATCCTCCCACGTTTTCCATCATAAAATTAAGTTTAAATCGATCCCAGTTTTGAACTTCGTACTGCACTGCTTCTTGCCTAAATATTTTATCACCAAACTTGTTGTTCCTTTGTAAAACGAAATCAAATTAAATAAACAGTCTCCTAGCTTTGGTATTTGCACTAAATAATCTATTTTTACACATTAAAACACTGTTTTGGAAATGCTCACAAATCTGATATTATTTGCTACGTAATCATATTCATTACAACGTAATACCTTAATGTTATGACTACATTATAGTATAGGTAATAAAACTTTAACTTAACCCCTTTAGACCTGGTGTACATTACAATGTACAATAATTTTGAGCTTACAATTCAAATATTCTTTCACATTATATATTATTTAAAACTTGCTGAGCACTTAGTGTGATGTCTAATTTATCCATTATTAGTACTTTTACTGCCATTTATTGAAGGATAGTTTAAGTTACATGACGTTAAATACAAGATGACAGCAACAAAAAATAATTGCTCCAAATAGGTAAAATTTCTTTTTTAGTGCTTTTAGTCAATGCTGAAAAGCACTATTATCTTCGTGATGTCCGTCCAACCGTCCGTACGAATATATCAGGGAAGAATTAAACTTTTCGGTAATTATAAATTTGGAAGAAATTAGCACACCGATTTCAACGAAATTTTGCATTAAGGAGGTATGCAATATAATAAAACAAAAACAAGATGTTTTGGTCAGATATCGAAAACATGGCTGACATAATACAAGTAATAAATTATTTTTTTTACAAGTATTCGTGTTGAATTGTCTACATTAATTTTAACCAAATTTAACATTTATAATTTAAACATACATAAAAACCATATTGGCCTATTTAGACAGAATCAGCCAAACAGGGGTGCCACAATTACAAATTAAACTCTTTCACTAATTAAGGATTTGGAAGGAATTGGCTTAACGGATTTCAATAAAATTTTCTATATTGGATTAGTACAACATACCAAAATAAAATCAAGATGTATAAATCGGAGCTAACGAGCAGAGCTACCACAGTAAAAAGTAAAATAAGAATTCTTTTACGCGTATTTCTAGAGAACTGACAGCATGGATTTTAACCAAATATGTTATATATAATCTTCATATAAATAAATAACCAAAACAGGATATTTCGACAGTGTAGACTAGACAGGGCTACCACAATATCAAGGTTAGAGTTTTTTTGTAACTACAAACTTCGAAGGTATTGGCTGAACAAATTTCAAAGAAATTTTGTTTGTAGGGCGAATATAGAATAGGAAAACGAAATGAACATGTTTAAAGCGGATCTAAAAAGCAAAGATACCACAATATAAGGAAAAAATAATTTTCTGTTTTCAAAGCAAATGCATTACTATACGATTATACTACGGCGAATTTCACGAAAAGCACTTCTGTACCACGAGAAACCCGTGTGCATCCCTACTTATTTGTTTTTTCGTCGAAACATCACACTTTGACGTTATGTTCATTAAACTTAGATAAGGCAACCTTCTCATTTCATAAATAAATTTTTTTTGTACCTTTTTTGTTGATTTTTGACGTCTTAACATGTTGCAATGAAAATTTAATAACTTCCTTAAAATAAAGATTTTTTCAAATTTCTTTTTTCTATTTCTTTTGAATCCAATGAGCCTAATTCTACCGAAAAAATGTTTTTTTCCAAAGAAAAAGTCAGGTCTGAAGGGGTTAAGATATGAAAGTATGACGGTATTTTTTTGATAACTGTATAAGGATTAAAATGCTGATATCGCGAATAACTACGCTGTAAATGCCCATTGAAATTTCATTAAATAACTGCCAATGAAAAATCATTACTGAGAGAGAATAATTTCAATTCAAGCCATTCAAGCATCAAACAATCCAAAAATATCGAATCACTAATTAAAATAAAGGTTCGCGCTGATGTACATAAAAGGAACAAATATGTCGCTCTTATAGGAAGAGAGAAGTTTTGATGAACCGGGGGGTCGAACAATTAAGCCAAAGTAGAAAAAGATGGGAGAGGAGGAGGCGGAGTGAGAAAGGGAGAACCAGGAAAACGACGAGTATGATCCTCTGTGTTTTGTTTCTCATTGCAGCAGGATGGTTGTGCTCGCACGCGTTCGCTTGTGGTCAAGTGCACCGTGAGTGGAGAAGAAAAAATAAGGAGAAGGAGAGGACAGAGTTACGGAGAGAGAGAGAGAGGCAAAGAGAGTACCGGAGAAGCGAACCTTCCTCCAAACCGTCCTTGGACTCGGTTAGCTTTTCGTCTAGACTTCTCCCCCTTCCCTCTTATTCTGAAGCCTTCTCCGCCCAACTTTGCCCCAATTACCGCCCTTATCCTAAAAGCCTAAGAGAGAGTAATGGGTTTGAAATGAGAGAAGGGGAAGGGCGAGTGAACGGAGGGAACTCCTGCGGAATTGGGATTAAATATAAGACTACGAAAGAACGAAGTCGATGCCACTGGAGCCACAGAGGAGAGGCACGGGAGGAAAGGGGCAGTGAGGAGGATATTAAATGTTATACGATGCATTAAGTGTACCATTTCCGAAATTTATATCAGTCGCCTCATTTTTGTTGGGCTTATTAAAGAGCGCTTTGGAGGAGTCGCGCCGACTTCACTATGTACAAAATGATGACCTCCAATGGATATTGCGAGCATCGGGATTTGCAATCCTAACTGATGGTTTTCGTAATACAGGAGGGAAGATGGATGAAGACGAAAAGATGGTGGGCACAGGAAGAGGCAGGAAAAGGAAAATCCAGGAATAATAGCAAGAGTAGAGGTGAAGATCGTTCGCGAAAATTGTGAAAAAAGGGTGCAAGTGGAATGAGAACTGGGTAGCAAAGGAAAAAAGGAAATATTAATGAAAAATAATTCAAGAAAGATCAGCCGCAAGGGAAAAATTAAGTGGGAATATATATCGGATAAATAAGGAGACGTCAGCAGCTGAGGAGATTGTCGTGGAGAGGGAAGACAGTTTCTTTTAGACCCAAAGAGTCCATTAAATCCCACCCCTCTTTTTAAAGGAAGGATGATTGCATTCCGGCTCTTTTGCGATAAGCGTCGTCAGTCGATTAAAAACGCCACGGCAGGCGGAATACGAATCAGAGATCTCGAAGATTCACGAGTCTCTCTCTCTCACTGCTGGACTCCGTCCATGAAAACTAGGCAAAAAACATTGGATGTTGAGAAGGAGATAGGAAAATGAGAAGCAAACGGAGAGAGGGAGTAGGATAAAGGACGCTGTGTGCAAGAGGGAGAGTAAGTGGGCATAGAGGGTGGGCAGAGAGGATAGGAAGGGATGGTTCGGAGTTGACGTAGCAGGAGTGCTTTCGGAGAGGCGGGATGAAGAATTCGAGTGCGGGAGGGTTTATCTTCGATTTAGGAGAGAGTGACGGAGGAGAAAGATAGGAAGAGAGGGAGATGAAGCGGAGTGAGAGAGAGAGGGGAAAAATGTGTTTGGGATGAGTGAGTGAGGGGTGCGGAGTTTGGCGCGTGGAGAGAAGGCAAGAGGTGGAAAGAGAGGCAGGGAGAAGTTAATGCGACAGAACTGAATTATGGAAAGATGCATATAGGAAAGGATAAAGCCTCTAGAATTCAGCGAATGAATGATATTCAGATAGCAGGTAGGCGTAAGAGGGTGCGTGTAAGTTGGGCTGTAGGATTTACAGGGGCCAGCGTGAAAGGGGAAAAATGCATAAAAAGGAATTTAAAAAGGAATTTAAAAAGGAGACTGTACCTTACGATTTCGATACATTTTTTCCAAACTTTCTTGGAACTGTTATGGATTAGATTAATTTCACTAAACTTTCTTAATTTAAAAAAAGATTCAATCAAAGATTTTTTTATTTTTGCGATGCCGTATGAGAGAATAAAGAAATTTTCAATAGAAATAAATCAACACACTTTTATGTTCATTCGTTAAATATTTAAATACTTTTTCATAAAACTCTTTAATGGCGTTTATCTTTCAGTTTACGACCGAGAGTAGGTTTTAAAATTAATTGTTTTCTTATATGGGTAACCGGTGTAAATAATATAGCTGAATCGATAAAAATGACATTTAATATTTTCAGAGTTAATTTTCAGGGTTCGAGTTAATACGCTTCATAAACGGAGATGCATAAAATGCATAGGTAAAATACAAAATACAAAATTTTTCATTGATGTGAAGCATAAATACTGATTTAACGTATTGATGTCGAGATTTTTTAATAGATAAGGTGTAAGTTTACGATGAAATGTTAAACAATTTTGAAGATGGAAAAAAATTCATGTATTCAATTATCTTATTATTGTATTTTATGAAGTAATTTCTTTGGAGAATTTAAATCGAATTTTAGATGGACAAAGAGGGAGTGAGATAGATAAGAAACAAATTTTACGAGATTTTCGCGGGCTAACGAATAATAAACAGACTCCGCAAACTTACAGAAAGAGAGAGAATATCCGCTAGTGAATGCAAAAATGAGAGAACACGTCAAAAAGCACTCCGAATGAAAAATAGGGCGGCATTTATTCCAGGAAAATGAGATGTAACCTTTTCCTGATACTTTTCGCAGTCTTGTCTTTTAAAAAAGCACAGAACCTTGGGAGTAAAAGAATCTTTCACTACCTGGTTAAAAAATACCAGGACTTTTGGAGGAGGAAAGGGTATGGGAGGGTAGGTGTGGATGAGGAGATGGCGAGAATCGGTTTCCATGAAACGAATCTGCGGGAAAATATGCAGGGATGGACCAAAAAAGATAATTGAGTTAGCAAAAAATGACGGCACGGTAAGAATTTTCTTAAGCTCAGCAAATAAGGTTGGTCCTCTTTTTTTTAAAGGTTAGTGAAATTGCCGAAGTGTCGGATAGTACGAGTGTCTGAGCGCGAAGTTTTTAGTGTAAGGTCGAAAGGGAGGAACGATGGGAGAGTGAGAAAGAGGGGGGAGGGGGAGAGGGGAGGTGAGAGGGAGCGGTGGGGAGTTTCATGCGGTTTAGAGGGCTCGATGAAAAATCCCGTCCTTAAAATAATTATGTATTTTGGTGCGAACAAAGTGATCGCTGCAACGCTCCACCTATTCCATTCCCGTTTTTACTAACACCTTCCATGCTAAGGGGAAATCCTTCCGTTCCTTGCGCATAAAGAATATAGCATAGCCCTCTGGGCTGAGGTTGGGGTTTGGAACCCATATTTTGTATACATAGAGGAGTAACTTTGAGGATGGAAAGAAAAAAATGTCTCAATTTTTTCAAACTGTAAAAAATCTCGAAGGAATAGTATATACAAAATAAAAGGAATTCTTACAGGATATAAGTGGAGTTTGGAGTGAAGCGGTTTTTTTCCCTCTCACTCTTTCTGTGAAAACACTTACTGCAACATAAGTTACCTCTAGAAAAGAAAAATGCGTTTCTGAAGCGTGCGGATGAGTGGAAGGTAGTTGTAGGCTCTGAGTTATATTGCTCAGGAGCAGTATAAAAATGTTTTTCTGTAAGCTGCGTAGCACTTGGACCAAAATGTTTTTAGGAGACGGACGTATTTCAACCGCTACGATGTGGCTTTGCCGGAAATGGGTTAGTCCGTCCAAGCGCCTCGAGTTTTTAATTGCATTTGCGGGAATGGGTTGTTATTGCTCGAACGGCTGTGATGTGGCAGGATTTAATTTCGTGTTTCGTTGACCTTACCTCTCTGGCAAAACGCATTCCCTTTAAAATTTTACGAGGAGCATAAACGCAATCTCGCCACGTTGTCATAGCAACCGGTGCCTCGGATGAATCCATTTCGCCGTTTGTGATTGCGACTCAAAAGAGAGCGCTTATAAAACGCGCCGCGTCCCGACAAATAATTAAACCGCACGAGTCTTTGCTCTTTTAGTGAGATGTAAAAATAATAACGCCACTTTAAGAGGGGTCGATTATATTTGCGAGTGACCTTTAAGATTTTCATCGCGGGATAATTGTGAAATAAGAGTAGTCTTCCTCAAAATTTCGAAAAGAGAGCACAATGTTCATGGCGTTTGGGAAAATGAGATAATTCTTATCCTTTTTGGAGCCACTCCAAGTTTTTTAGATAAAATTCAATGCACAATCGTAAACCAATAGCTGAATGCAATGAATGAATGAATGCATTTTGATTACTAATAAAGCTCCAATTCTGACTAAATAATTCAAATAAATCTAAAATATTGTTCTTAAAATGGAACTCGATTAAAAATATCTATATAATAGGAGCAAAAAATTATTCTTGTCGGATCAGTAGGAAATGTTTATCAGATTAGAAAATATAGGATGGAATGTGATAGGATTTAACTGGATTAACCAAAATGGGTCAACTGATAACTTACAAAATAAAACTTCTTGTAACAAAACTTGAAATTGTAGTTATGAGCCACGAATCATGGATCAATAATAAAATATCAGAAGGCTGGCAGTGATATTCTGACACTTCTGACAATTACATTTTCTATGAATTTTAATTAAAATTGAAGAAATGAAAATTGGTTGTACATTTTCTTACTTAATATATTGACAGCTGTCCTCGGCATATAAGTAAAATGTAAATTATCAAAATTAGCATATGGATTATTGAAAAATTTTATGATTATATGAATTACTGGCATAATTTATTTTATAAATCCAATATGAGATATAGGAACAAAAATATACCTTATATTTGCAACATATTTAGAAAGGCATTAAATCAGATTGAAAAAGTACTAGAGTGGTGTAATCATGCTAAATTATTACTTTAATTTCTTGATTTTTAGAAGATCTATAAGATATTACCAACAAAGAGATATTCCCTAGATATACGAAAAAATTAGTCCCTGAGTCTAATTTTTGCCAAAGGTAATACCATCTTAGAATAGAAAGGATCAGGAGATGGCACCAGGTGTATCACGCTTATATTAGATTTGAATAGGTACTTCCCTCTATTTAGAAAAAAGTTACTATTTCAAGAAAATCATTTGTGAAAATTTGCTCAGTGACATTTTGATGCCCAATGATTCTGTACGTAGTGTTTTTAAGTTAAAATTATATAGGTATAAATAATACCTAAACGACGATGCTAAAATATATGGAAAAATTACAAATTTGACCGCACTTGGCCTTAATATTGGTAATCATTATTTTCATAGCATTTTTGAAGCTGACCAGTGGCAGTACCACTTAGATACCCATTGCGCGTAGAAAAGAGGGAATCAGCAGGTACTAAAAAGATAAAAATTAACTTAATGGCATTCCATAAAAAGTCATAAGGAAAATAAAACATACCAGAGTTAATTAAAAAATACAGAAAATGTTATTAGTAAACTGTATCACTTCATATTATTTTTTTTTATTTTTTAAAATTTGTTATTGATCAATACTAACGCATTAATTTTACGTTAATTTCCATTCCTAAACCATTTTCGGAACGACTGAATCCCCTTCATAGAAATTCATATTCCAAAATTATTTCTTGCCTCTTATTACGTCCACGGTTAAATATTTCGACGTAATTTGCCACGTGGTCGGCTCTCTTGAATCAGCGCTTCAACTATCGAACTGTTTAAAGAATATCTAAATAAATATCAGAGGATCTCAAAAAATCGATACGGGACAGGCGGGAACCTTTCAAATAAATGCGCTTAACTCATGCTTGGTAGAATTTCGAGCGAGGTAGAGGGAAATTCCAGTGAAGCGCACGGAAAAAAGATTAAAAATTCCAACGCCTTTGAAAATACGTTTGCTCAGTATGATACTCGCTGTGCCAAAGAAGTTGATTAAATGCTTTTGAAACCTATATATTTGCCCGTTTTTGTATACAAGCATGTGGTGGTGCAACAATATGAATGTTACAAATTGTATGCTCAGAATGCGACAGAAGTTGGAAATACACAAATGTGCATATATATAAATAAATGCACATATGATATATGCATATACACACACTGTAGATGCCACTGATTGATATCAGCCGATTTAAGTATGTTATCAAACGCACGCGCGTGTGTATGTGTGTATTTTCGGCTAATCAACCTCTTGGATTATTATAGCCCACATGTTATTAAACATCTTGCTTCAAAATCAGTTAAGCATAGTTTATTATTATCAGACTCTTAATGTTATTAATAAAATTGTACCAGATATGATCACATTATGGCGGCAATATCTTACCACATCATTCTAATAACGCATTTTCTTGTGTCAACCTTGGATTATAACGCCTACTTATTCAAGTGATCCGTATTTGCGCATCGTTTTCATTCATTCAGCACTTATGGAAATTTGTGCTATACAACGCATAATAGGGAGTGCCAATTTGTTCAGATTATTTAATCAATGCCAAGTTTGCAAATAAAAAACAAAGCTCGTTACATCGTAAATTGATTTGCGTTTCTTTAAAAAATTTAGGATTATTTTCACAGTAACGAATTAACCTAAGGATTAACGGCAACAAAGGGTCAACATTATTTCAAATTAATTATATTTCTTATTTTCATAAATGTGCTCGTATATTGATTATTTTAAATAAATTGATATTACGAATAACAACGAAAAATTAATTTTGGAACTGCGTAAAACTGCCGTTTCCACTTTTATGTATGCACTAACATTGTAATTTTCTTCATTATTACTATTTATATTTAAGAATGCAATATTAAATATATCCTTAATATGTATTGTTATAATGGTCTTTTGCAGGAGAGTATATTGCTAAAATATCTCGGTAAACGTTAATTATATGTAAAATTTCTAATTTAAAACATAGGGTTAACTTACATGCATCAGAAATAGAACTCGGTATGCTTCCCAATTTGCATCATAATGAGATTGTATTTTAGCGTTATATATGCTTCGTATCTAGAATCTTCCAAATACAAAGCGCTGAAACCGCCAAAAAAATTACAGCCTTGAAAATTCCTCAGACGGCCAATCTACATATCGATCCATGATTTTTCAGATGGTTTTTTTTTTCTTCTAACCTTCCCATTTCAGAACGAGAGAGTGTGGGGGCAGACGCGAATTCCCTTGATGGAGCAAAGTGGCTCTTTCGCAAGTGAATAAATTTGGCGCGAAAAAGGAGGGCGCTTCAAGCTGAATTATTACATTTCCCTTCCGAGTACTCAATCTTTTAATGCCGATTCAGACACGAACAAACCTATATGGGAACGTTTGATTCTTCTTATTATGTAAATGAAATAATCATCTCGACGCTTGAGATAATTTATGATTTTAAACGAACACGATGAAAGAATTTTATATTTTTGGAGATGTGCGCTAGCTAGATTTTTTCTATCCACGCTTGATTTCGAAGTTAGAAATATCTTTATGTGGAATTTCGGTGTCTTGCTTGAAACGAAAATCCGTGAGATTTGATTCGTTCGTTAGGCGTGACGGACTTTCATCAGAGAGATTAGATAGAATCACTCACCGAAAAAGACGTTGAACACGTAGAGGAGTTTCTTCTTCCGAAAGGCAGAGATGGGCATCTCGTTGGCTTAGGCTGGCGGCTTGGCGACAGTGGAGCCCTGCGGCGAGAAATAGAACAACTACATGAGACTGGCTGGAAGGATTCAACTCGCTACCCGGGGACGGGAAGAATGCCGAGAGCGAAACAGAAATTTGTACAGAAACAAGATAATCTGATAGTCTTGCTTGGCGGTTGCTAAACCAACACAAATTATTTCTCGCAAACTTCTCTTGAGGTCGCATGCATGAAATTTATCTGGCGGAGTTTGAAATTCGGGAATAAATACAATTGATGGGTTATTTTGAACCATGAGTTAAATGAAATAATGAAAAGGGAAGTTTTAGAAAAAGAATCATAATCGATTTTAAAATTTCAGCGTTTTTCCACTGAAATTAATTCTCTTGGTAGTTTTTTTTACATTTACTGTAACATTCACTGGAATAAAAACAACTTTTGTTGATTTTACGGTATAATGGAATTACAATAGTGAGTAGGTATAGAGGTGTATCCGGGGTTCGTGCCGTATGAGCGCGTTATAAGTGAGATTGTGTCATAACGAGACCCTTTCAAAATTGAAAAAATCGTCATAACAATTAAGATCTACAGAAATACTGATAAAACGGTTTTATTGACCCATAATCCATACGGTTATTGAAAATTTTCGAGTTCTTCCCTGTAAACTTTTAACAATGAAATAATTTTGATGAAATTTAAAATTTCCGACGCTTGTGTTCGTCGCAATGACATTGCTTCAGTTTTGAAAAATGAACATGTTTCTGTTGATGCCAGACGCGTTACGATTACAGCTAAGCGTTGACATTTGCATTTCGGCCCTGTTGGGAAGTAATTGAATCGCGGAATCGTTGCATTAGTACTTAGAGCAAACCAAATGAACTTCAGAACGAAAGTGGAAACATTAATAAATCCACCCAAATAGAACAAGTTTGGAAAGGTGTACTCCATGTCGGAGTACACCGAGTTTTCAAATGCGTTCTTTGAGATAGACAAATTTTAGTAAAACTGCCCAATACTAAATTTCATCAAAATACGTCCTGGGGTTCCCTAGTTGAAACAGGTACATTGTAAACTACATATAGGTTTTCATGTAAAGTGGTCGTAATTAATGCCCGATTTAAACCAAAATTGGAATCAGTTGACAAATTTTAGTAAAACTCCCTATTATCATTTTACGGTGCAGGAGTTTTAATTATTAATTCCACGTTATCTAGCCGTAGTCTCCAAATTTATATTTTTTAACGTCCCTATTATCAATTTTCATCAAAATACGTCCCGCGGTTATCTAGCTGAAACAGAGGTACGTTGTAAACTACATGTAGGTCTTCATGTATAGTGCTCGTAATTATTTTCCGTTTTAAACCAAAATTGAAATCGGTCGACAAATTTTAGTAAAGCTCCTTAATACGAAATTTCATCAAAATACGTCCAGCGGTTCCAGAGTTTTAACATGCGGACGAACGGGCTGACGAAAACTGCCTCCCCTATGTGCGTTCACTTTGTGCAAAGAACGTATAAAAAACTATAATTATTGAAACTGAAATCCCTGTTAAGTATTAACTTCTTTTTGTGTAAATATAAATAGGTATGGCGTCATATAGAAGGCCATGCTGAATTTTAAATTTCAATATTTCTTCCTATCAAATATCATGTGATAAAAATAAGATAATTTTCAAACATAATAAAATTCTGAGCATAAAATCTTCATGTATTTATTCAAAACAGATGGATTCCTTTTATTAAATCAATCTAAAGATGTTTTAAGAACCTCTCGGTAAAATGATATAAATAGTCAAGTGGTGTAAATTGAACAAAAATGAAACAAATTCCACTTTATGATAGACATTTTACTATATTCACATATATATTTATTTGGGAGTAGCACAAAGTATAACACAGAGGGCAATTTGTTTATTCTTTTCTTCAAATTACTCTAATTTTCCTAATATGGATTCCAGCAAATATCGACCTTTTCAGTGAATTGCACTTAATATAATTAAGCATTTAAAATTATAATGATTAACTCTTTTATATAATTTATAGATTACAGACTACAGGAAAACTTAATTTTGCAGTTATTGCTTTTTATGCGTTTTTTGCATATAGGAGAGGTCATTTCCGTCCGTCCGTCCGCATTTTTATACTCGGGAACCGCTGTAAGTACTTCGATGAAATTTGGTATTTGGGAGTTTTTCTAAAATTTGTCGATCCAATTTTGGTTAAAATCGGACAATAATTAAGACCACTTTACGTTAAGGGCTACATGTATTTTACAATGTGCGCATTTTTAAACTCGGGAACTACAGGAACAATTTTGATGAAATTCGGTATTGGGGAGTTTTACTGTCGATCTCAAAGAACGAATTTGGAAACTCTTTGTGCTCCGACATGGACTACACCTTTCCATACTTATTATATATTGGAAAATGAATATCTTTCTTAGCATTTGATTGAGAAAATTAAGATAACGCGGATAATATATCCATGCGCACGTGGCTCATTTATTTATTCTTACACCCTCCTCGCCCAGCTAATAGGATATTTAGTTACCACTCTCACTATATCCAGCTCAAGAAATTTATCATGCAAATGACGAAACTTATATTAGTTTTTTTAGGCATTCTTAAAGAAAACGATACTTGGTCAGTGGAAAAGATTCCAACGAGAAAAAAATTCTCCTGCGCTCATATTTATTTTAACATCATCGTTTTTACACTCCGATCAAGAACCCTCAATTTCGAGAATGCAATAAAATCGACAGAAACTCAGTGAAGATGCTCTCCAAAAAAACGCTAATGTGCTGTAAACTCCGATTTATCAAGAAAAAACAATTTCAATACGAATTCTCAGATTCATTCCGTTATTCGAAGAGAAAAGGGAATTCAGATACCGTGAGAAACGAGTCCCGTATGGCGGACTGCTTTCTAAAAGGGCATTTTGGAAATGTCAGGTCGAGTTAGGGTCGAAAGAGCGCGTGGTCCCCCCTCGCCCTCTTTCATCTCTCCCCCTCCCCTTTCTCTCTATCTGTCACTATTCCTCCCCACCTCCCCCCTCCCCTCTTCCCATCCCTCCAAGGCCCCTTAGAACGGAAATCAGCCGCCAGGCGAGATGGATAGCGCACCACTCCTCTCACCCTTCTTTTCCTATCTCCCTCCAATGTCCCTCCTACTCTCCCCCTTTCTCCCTCTGAGCAAGCTGCTTCCATTAGGATAGAATGCGATAAGAAATAAAGGCTGAAAAAAACTGAAGGGAATTTCTTATGTGTCGTTACGAAAGTCTGATTTTATTGACCTTTGTTTTTTACTTTAGTTTTATATCGTAATCGCGCACGTTCTTCTGCCACCAGTATATTTTTATCCCGAAAAATCCTTGGTTCTCTAGAAGAGGCGCTGAAGGTAAGTGGGAAAGGAAAGATTAAATCAAAACAAAAGCCCTGCACCCCCTCCTCTCTCTCTCTCTCTCTCTCTCTATATATATATATACAGTCAAACTCGTTTATAACGAGCACGGTTGTAACGAGGTCACGGCTATAGTGAGCAAATGCTACCTCCAAGATAAGTTTACGAGTATTTACATACAAATATTTCACGTATATAACGAGCACGCTTCACGGATATATCGAGCAAACATCGACCACTTCTCACTGTCTCAAACGCGGTGGCGGTCAGCCCCTTCAATCCTCATAGTGACCCAAGATATGTAACCTTGTGTTCTCGAGTCCAGCCTCTACACCCTATCCCTCGGGGAGGTTAAAGACCGCGGCGTTGTTGTTAAAAAATAATCCCTTCATCCAAACCAAGAATTCCCAACTTGCAGGTACAGTGGCACCCGCGGAGGTCCTTTGTCCTCTCCTCCCAACCCCCAGCTCTTTTACAGCCAGGAGGTTGTGTTTGGAAAGGGGGTAAGGGGCTAAGGGCATGTACAATGGCGCCCGCCCCCGTCGCTCAGCCGAATGCACCCAACACCCTTTCCCACGTAAAGATGGGAAATCCCAGATTTAATCCGTCTCCTCATTAACTCTTCCTGGAATTGGTATGCTCGCAGTTTGCAAAGAAAGTTCGTAGCGTTGATCACAAAAATCAGTTCAGATTTTGCCCTTGAACGAGTAACATGTCCGTACATAAAAGGAAGTGTCTGTCTATTCGCGAAAAGGTTGATATTATTCGAGAGTTAGAACGTGGTGAAAAAAATGTTGAAGTGTGCACAAAATTTAATTTATCGTCGTCTACGGTTTCAACCTTATGGAAAAACAAAGAAGCGATTTTTATCTGCACTAGAGAACAACCTAACAACGAACAAGAAAATGAGGAAGTGTGACTTGGGTACTGTTGATCAAGCACTGCTGGAGTGGTTTAAGACGCAGAGAAATGCTGGTTTCCCCATCAACGGCCCCATTTTAAAGGTACAGGCAGATAAATTTGCAAAACAGTTAGGACATGAAAACTTCACATGCAATAATGGGTGGCTCGATCGTTTTAAAAATCGGCATAACATTGTTTATGCGAAAGTCAGTGGAGAGGCCCTGTCAGCAGATTCAAAAACGGCAAGTGAATGGGTGAAAAGTGTTTGGGAGGAGTGTCGAAAAGGTTACAGAGAAGAAGACATCTACAATGCCGACGAAACTGGACTGTTTTACAACATGATGCCTGATGCAACGTTTAAATTCAAAGGTGACAAATGTGTTGGTGGCAAAAGACCTAAGAATCGTTTAACAGTTTTAATGTGCGCAAACATGAATGGGAGTGACAAAAAAAACTTTTTGTTATTGTTAAGTCACAAAAGCCGCGTTGTTTCAATAATGTAAAGAAGCTTTCCGTTGAATATGCAGCTAATAAAAAGGCATGGATGACTTCCAATATTTTCCAGCAATATGTAAGTCAGTGGAACAACGAGTTACGGAGGAAAAAGAGAAACATTTTACTCCTTGTCGATAACTGTCCTGCGCACCCACATATGCAGGAGTTATCCAATGTAAAACTGGTGTTTTTGCCTCCAAATGCGACTTCTATTTTGCAGCCAATGGACATGGGGATAATTAAAAGTTTTAAAGGCCATTTGGAGCGATTTTTTGTTCTACAGTTGATTGAAAGGAGGGAAAGAGGTTTAGATGGCAACGTCTCTGTATTGGATGCAATTCATTTGATGACAGATGCAAGGGACAATGTTTCACCTACAACGATCATAAACTGTTTTCGGAAGTCTGGTTTAATATATGGAGAATTTTCGATTGATAACCATAACGTTGATGAAGATGATCTACCTCTGTCAGAATGGCTTAAAGAAAATGGAATTGCAAATTTTGACCATGTAAATGACATTGACAATTTTGTTCATGTTGATGATGATTTGATTACCAGTGGAATTCCTACGGAGAGTGAAATAATAGAGACAGTACAAAACACAGCAGATAGTGATGAAGACATTGTTGAATGTGTCGAAGACACAATCCCGACGAAAGCCGTGCCAACTTACTCTCAAGCTCAGGATGCTGTGGAAACATTGAATGATTTTTTTGAAAACATTGACATTTCCGATGGTGTTTTTAGTGCAATAAGTGTAATAAGAGGAAACTTAAGAGACTTCAAAGTGAAATCTATGAAACAGGCTACCATTCAAAGTTATTTTTCTAAAAAGGGGAGTGATTAAGGATGCAGCTGTGAGTAAATTTTATATGTACAAATGTTTATTTTAAAATTTCTAGTTTATTCTCATTTTTATGTTTTTCCATAAATTTACTAAATAAACTTTCTATTTATATATTCACTTTTATTTCTTATGTCTTATTTCACCATACGCATGCATGCTTTTGCCTTCACGGATATTAAGTTTAACGGCTATAACGAGCAAAACTAAACGGTCCCGTGGCGCTCGTTATATCCGAGTTTGACTGTATATAAAGCTCCAAATTACAAGCCTTCCTCTATCGCTGTGGACGTCCACCACCGTATGGTAAGTGTTCACTGGCTCCTTCCTATCCCTCTCAACCTCTCGTTGCATTTATTTTATCATATTATTTCTTTTTCCGTATCGTTATATATATATAAATATATATATGTATATATGTTTTTTTGTGTTCGTGTGTTTTACGTGTCTCTTCGACGCCCCCAGCAGCCTGCCAGCTTGGTCCTCAACTTGGTAAGTGTCCGCTGGGCTTCCCTCAACACCTTGTTGCCACCCTCATCACTACCTTTTCTTTTTCTTAAGTTTATATATATATATATATATATATATATATATATATATATATATATATATATATATATATATCATCATCATCATCATAGGTAGTCTGTCCGTAGACAGGTCCGTGATTATTCATGGTTAAACCTGGTTCTCCATATACTCCTATTTTCCGCTGTCCTCTTTATATCTTGATAACTCTCTTTCCCTTTCAAATCGTCTATCAGCTGAAACCTTTTCCTACCTCTTTCCCTTTTCCCATCTAGTTTTCCTTCTAACACGTCTTTAATCATACTCTCTCTCCTCAGGTAATGTCCAACCCAGTTAGCCTTCCTCTTTCTGATAGTCTGTATAATCATTCGCTTCTCTCCTATTCTTCGTAGCACTTCATCGTTTTTCATCCTATCTGTCCATTTTATATATATATATATATATATATATATATATATATATATATATATATATATATATATATATATAACCATAATAGCATATTTGAACCGATCAACTAAACAGAACTAAACAGGGGTGCCACAATTACAAATTCATCTCTTTTAGTAATTATGGATTTAGAAGGAATTGGCTGAATTGATGTCAACTACATTTTGTATATAAGACTTGTACAACATACCATAATGAAATCAAGATGTTTAAAGCAGAGTTTAAGAGCAAGGCTACCACAATAAAAGGTAAAATAATATTTATTTGAGACGTATTTCTAGAGAACGATCCGAATGGATTTGAGCCAAATATGATATATATATATATAAACTTCATATAAATAAAATAACCAAAATAGTACATTTCAACCGGGTCGAATAAACAGGGCTACTACAATATGAAGGTTAGATTTTTCTGTAAATATGAATTTCGAAGGACCGATATCAATAAGAAATTTCGTTTGTAGGGCGGGTATAGAATGGGAAAACGAAATGAACATGTTTAGAACGAATCTAGAAAGCAGGGCTACCACAATATAAGGAAATATAATTTTCTGATTTAAAAGCAAATACATTAGTATACGATTATACTACGGCGAATTTGACGAAAAGCAATTTGTTTGAAGATATCTCAGCAACCGATTGAACCAAGAAACGTATAGTCTTAACACTAGGTACACATACTAAACAGACGTTGAGGATATGCACCTCGGTGTCAGAGTCTTGATTTCTTTGGAGGAGGGAGTGAGGTAAGAAATTTGAGTCTATATTTAATTTGTTCATACCAATTAAAGGGGAATATTTGTCACTTAACTTGAGAGTACATTGAGTTTGGATGAAAATATTACTGAATGATATGTGCATGAAAAATTCGCAACTTCAAACCTGGGGCAAAACCCGAGAAATTATCTACTATATATATATATATATATATATATATATATATATATCTTTCCGATCTCCCTAATTATGGAAGCTTCAGAATAACAAGATGTGATATTTAGAATAAACTGCGTTTATCCATGGCGAATGCTGGACGACCGTGCCCAGTGACGAACCTAGATTTATACAAAATGCTTAGATGCCATTCTCTATAAATTAGAAACATTTTAACTGTAATTGTGTCGCTACTTCAACCGTGTATTTTTCACTTAATATGAAAAAAGTAGGTTGCGTGAGCTGAACCTATTTCCTCGTTGCTCTCTCAATTTGTTTCTCTCATAACATTTGAATTTCCATAGAAAAACTTTTCTGCGGAAATTGAAAGTAAACATAAGGATGAAAAAACGTCAGAAGAAAGAATGGTTATATTTTAAAATCTGTAAAGATATGTTACTGAAGCTATTTGGATGACATTTCAGGATTTAAGAAATTTAATACAATTCGGGCATATAGCCAGAGAGCACTTCCCACACTGTGATAATCGAAAAATCATCACTTCTACGAATATTTGCGTAGTTGCGAAAAAATCTACTCTAACATGAAAACACTTTATATATATACTGCGTTACCTACAATTCGTCGGTGGCCGCGTAAAGAATTACCGAAAACGTCAGTGGGCAGCACGGTTTACTTTTTTATGTAATAGAGAAATATCAAAAAGCGCATCCAGCAAATATTTTCAGACTGAAGTATGATAAATTCTATTTTTAAATCCCAATAAATGCACCATACACCTCGATTGTTCCTTTATGATATTTTTCTATCACAATCAGCATTCATTAGTAACGTAAGTAATTTCTTTTTTCATTAGCTTGGAGTACGAGTATACTGAGGTTCCTTGTGGCAAAATTTCTCCAAATATTTTAAAATTTTAATGGCGTTACATTTGAAGTATTTCGTTTAATTCATGTAAAACAAAAACTTTATATTTCACATAATATGTAAACGTTTGCAATAAAATCAGAATCTCGGATATTGTCATCAGTTTCTAGTTAGTACAATGTAAAACTCAAAATATAATTCTTGAATCATAAGAAAAAATTTAAAATAAAACCATAGAACTAATTTGAAAAAAAAAAAAAATTGATAAGAACTGTAGGTCAAAGAAAGTGAAAAAGATGCCATTACCAAATTTTTCTCGCCAACCCCTTAGGGGTACGCGAACCATCGGTTGGGAAACGCTGCTCCAGAAAATCACATTTGGAAAATAATTTTCAATCCTGCATCGGCAGCTGCATAGTAAAAATCAACTTTCTGTAACTGTAAATTTACAGGTAAGGAAGGAGCTGCCCAAGAAAACAGTAAATGGGGGTCTATTCAAAATAAATTTAATTGATAGAAATTGTTAAAATCTATATGTACTAGTGTGATTAGTATAAAATAATATTATAACTTGAAAAAATACTGAAACGATTGTCGGAAAACGGAATCTCTATCTGCTTTCGTTAAGGAAGAGTTAGCGCGTCAGACAGACAAACGGACAAACTGAACCCATAAGCGGGTTTTAAAAACTAAACTTTTTTCTCTCATTCCAATGATAATAGAAGCAAGGCATGCGTCACATATTTTTATTTTCGGTTAATTTATAATGGTTTATTTATTCCATTGCTCCTAGCATCAACAGAGTAAGAGAAAATATAGATTTAAATCAAACAATCGTGATTTTTTTGTTCTAATTGTGACTCTGGCACAATAACTCATTCTTCGTTGTTCGCTCGGGCTTTGCTTCTGACGGCCATAAGAAATCTCTGCCACGCATGCCCTCCACATTCACAAAAGAATTCCAGAACTACTTCGAAGTGCATCACGTATTCTCGATTCCTTCGCAACGGTTAGATAAACTCGAAATGATGTGACATTAAGAGCCGTGGATCCTTTGTTTTACCAACTCCTGCATGCTACATTTTTAAAATGACAGAGGATTCCCCCGTTATGCAACCCTACTGTGGAGGTAAGGAGGCGGAGGGGAATAGACGGGATAGAAGGGAAATGGGGAGGGAAAAGGAGAAAAAGAGAGACTCTAAAGAAGTAAGAAGAGAACAGAGTTGGTCGGGCGATGAGGAGATACGGGAAGAAGGACTATAGATGCGAAAGAGGCAAAACAAAAGGGCGTCTTTCTTTCCCACCTCCCTCTAATCCTTGTTCTCATTTTTTATCCTTTGCAGATCTAAGTGAAGTCTTCTACCCCACCTTTCTTTCTCAGTAAAGGCATTTGCTGCACCTGTATGTTCGTGTGTGCACTCAGGAATGTGTGTTCATTTGCGCCTCAGAGTAGGACGTGTCGGACCGCTACATACCTTCCTAGAGGCCACGTCTCTTCCTTTATGGTCTGGCGGTGTCAGCGGCAAGGGAAAAAGATAAAGGGCTTTGAGAAAAAATGGACGAAATTGGAGGAAAAAGAGTAAAAGGAATGTTTTCTCCCACTCTAGCATTTTTTCTTCCTCTCTCTCTCTCCCGTTGCTTTTTAAGCGAGCGTCGATTTGCATAACCTTGCCGGCTGAGGGTTTCGTGGGGAAATGGGGAGGGGAATATTTTTTAGAATAAAAAGCAGGAAAATGTAGACGGAGAGAGGTTAGGAGAAAGAGAGAGAGAGAGAGAGAGAGAGAGAGAGAAAGAGAGAGGATGGGATGAGGAAGTAGTCGGTTGCGGATACACCGGTTTGCTGCTGGGTGAGACAGCACTCGGTGGATTTTTAGGAAAAAACGGAAAAAAGACGATTGTACAGCGCGGGACGGTGGAGTACTTTGCGCTTAGAGGCAACGAAACGAGAGGTTGGAAGTTGATGTAGTGCCTTTGGCGATGGAAGATAAAAAACTTCGGATTATAGTTTTATTGTTTGCCGGCGATCAAATCGAGGCAATCGATATAAATGACGGAAACGGGAACGCAGAAATACACGATCCTTTTTTTATTTTGAGGGCCCTCATTTCGATGGCATGGTTTGAAAAATCAGGTGTTAGTCGCCGTTTCGTCAAGAATTTTCCCTTATCGCTATCCCGTTCCGTTTCATGAGATATTCCAAAGGTGTGTAAAATGATGTAAATATACTCGACGTTTGTCTAAATTTCAAATCTAAATCAATAGCAACATCCTGATTTTAGGATAAATATTCCTTCCTTCATAAATCCTTACTTGCAAATTTTAGTCTTATTACTAAATGTATTTGTCTGCGTATCGTAAGATACAGAAATATCAGTTATGCTGATGTTGAAAGTTTTTATTAGGCAGTTAATGCTGTTATAATCAATACTTCTTAACAAATCGTATTTCGAAGAAATCAATACTAAGTGAAATATGAAAAAAATGGTTTAAACATGCGATTTAACTTAAAAGTCTTTCCGCGAAATTTGCATTATAATAAACTTTATTAATGTGCTATCGATTTTAAAAATAAAAGAATAATCTGGAATATATTGGTTATTTGTTGCATTACCTATTTTTCATAATAAATAAAAACTAACATTTTAATTGTTTTTCTATATAAATATACAGCACATTATATAAATACTTATTTTGTTTATAGGCGATATTAAAAAAAATAATGTTAAATTTTTTTCTGCAACCAAAAAATATGTGAGCACTATAAGTAATAATAAAATAATGCTAAACAAGGCGGAGCATTATATTCTGAAGCATAAAACTGCCAATCATGGATTTAATGACTTTTAAGAGTTTCTCATACTGTAATATCGGCATTGTTATTTATTTCGCCTTTATAAGATAACCCAAAAATGGTATGGACGAAAATTTTTTTATTATCTAATTTAAATGCATATTTAGATATTTTGAAAAACATCCAAAAACATTAAAATACTCTCCAAATAGTTTTATAAAATCAATCATGAATAAAATTCAGTATCCGCAGTTTTTAAGGTGTTATGTTATAAAAAAACGCAAAATATTCTTTATTTAAAACTATTTCCGAAGCAATAATGAAAGATATTGTTTAGCAAAACCAGAAAACATTACATGCAGCTCTGATGACTCCTGTGTTTTGGTGCGCATTATTGAGACAAGGGAAAGAATATATTCACACGAAGAGACTTGAACGGGCGCTGGGAGCAGATGAGAAACAACGCATTGACGTATTTTGGCGCACAACGGAGGCGCTTCACACCGCTGAAAAAGGATGACAGGACGTTACCAGAGAAAATGCATGCAGCAGTTTCTCTCCTTACGGCAAACAATCAACGGGTATTCAGATGCCGCGAGATTGATGAAAAATGGTAATGGAGAGTAGAGGAAGTAGGGAGTATGAGGAAATGGGATAGAGGGGTTGAGGGGAGAGAGAAATGTGGAGAAGGTAGGGAGAAATGGGAAGGGGAGGGGAGGAAGAGAAGGGAAGGAAAGGGGAGAGAGATAAGGGAAGGGAAGGGCAGGGGAGAGAGAGAAGGAAAGGGGAGGGGAGGGAGAAATGGGAAGGGGAGGGGAGGAAGATAAGTCAAGGGGAGGGGAGGGAGAGAAGAGAAGGGGAGAGGAGGGAGAGAAGGAAAGGGGAGGGAAGGGAGAGAAGGGAAGGGGAGGGAGATAATGGAATGGGAGAGGAAGGGGAGGAGGGGTAGGGTGATCGATAAAGGAAAGTGAAAGACAAATCGCCTCTGTGCCGCGGAAGAGGACGAAATATCGGCGATGGAGAGAGAGAGGAAGTTGGAAGCAAGGAAAGAGTAAGGGGAGAGAGATAGAGAGAGGAGGGTAAGGAAAAAGGGCAAAGCGGAAGGAAAGGGTTGGAAGAGATTTATAATAGCGAGGAGAGGAGATATAGGTTAGTGGAGAAAAAACATAAATAAGAAAGGAATCTTCTGTATGGGAGACGTGGTCTAGAAATGCGCTAAGATGCCTTCTGGTTATAGATTATGGCAGAAACGCACACAGACGTGCATACATACGCACGCATACTACTCACAGACACACACACACACACACACACACTAATCCCACAAAAAGTAAAACGGCCACACATTAGGGAAGGGCTTAGAGGGGCGACACATCAAGTGGCGTATGAAAATGAGGAGGAAGTGGCAAGCGATCTGGCGTATAAATTACCGGGGCCTTGGAAATGTAGAATGTGGAAAGAAAGGAATGAGAAGGGAAATGGAAAGGGAAGGAGGTGAGGAAATAAAAGGAGAATGGAGGGATGAAATGACGAATGAGAATGTAGGAGTATAGCCCGGAAAATAAATTTGGAAAATGGTTCTCGGAATGGAAGAACTGGTTGAAGAATGTGGTGGTAATGTTGGGAGAAACGGCAATAACGCAAGAAATGAAAAATTCTAGTTTTTATATTAAGGATGTTAAGCATACAAAAACAAAAGACAGGAAAATGTTATCGAAACTTCAACGTATGCGGTGTTTGTCTCATATACGTTTCATGGATTACTTTTAAAATTATTTATTGCCTCCTTGATTTTTCTCGTTCCGGGCTTGTAGACGTCCTCTCACCAAAACTGATTTATCAGCGCATGTCACTGACGACTTAAATATATAAAATGACTTCAAATATTTAATATTTTTAGCAAACAACCACAGAAAAAACCATGAATTTTTTTAAAAACATGTATAATGGTATCCATGAACATGGAGAACATTAGCGCGCTTTTTAAATTTTCCTGTGGTTATATCACCACATATTCGGTCAATAGAACCTCGTTTGCTGTATAGCGGAGGTACCACGTGAAGGTGGGTTTAGCGGTTAAATGTTATTTTGGAAGTAATAATTATTCAGAAAAGTATATTTTTGTATGTAATACATGTTTATGTAGAGCGATGACGCGCAATACAACTCTAACTTAGCTATTGTACCTCTCTCATTTAAGTTTAAAAAATTGAAATATTGACATTTTAAAAGTTTCCCTATCAGTTTGTTAAGTTTTCAAAACACACTTTCTAGAACAAGTGACATAAATGTGGAATCTTCGGACATATGTAATACAATCGAAAATAATTTAAAATATATATAAATTTATTAAATGTAAAAGAATTTTTACGTTCAAGATAATTACTTCTTCGTAAATTATCCATTATTTTTCACTTAAAAAGCGCTCTGTGCACACAAAAGGAACATTAACGTGCTCACGTTCATTTCTTCGCCTTAGATAATGAATTTACTTATGTCCCGTGTGCACACAAAAGGGAATTAGATGTATTTGTAATAGATCTTGTTAACTTTAGCTGCTAAGAAGAGTATTTTTATTGACAACAATCAATAAAATCGTGTAAGAAATTTTCTAATCTTAAAATAAACTACCACGCTCTTGTTAGATTTTTTCTAACTTTTTAAGAACAAGTAGCATTAATGTGAACATGTATGCTCAAGTTTTCAGCTATCAATCTTTACACCGTTGGAGATATTAAAAACTTTTTAATGGGTTCCAATCCAAACTTGTATATTTTTCAAAACTTAAATATTTAGAAAAATAATTAGTAGCAATATATAAATCTACCTTCCAAGTTTCAGCTCTACATCTTTTGTGATTTTGTCACAATTTTATTTTAAGCAAGTGCACAGACAGACAGACATACGCTAAAGTGAAATTATAAGTATTTTTTTAATACGTGGTGATTAGCATTATAGTTTAATTTATAGGAAGAAATAGACTGCCCAGGGATTTAAAACTAAATTTTTAACACGGAACAAATACTAAATGCATACATTGAAATGAGCTTTCTCCTCACCACTGAAGCATTTGATATAACGAGATAATATACAAACCGCAGGTATCCAATGAGGTTACTTATTATGTAATTAGCGAGCTTGAAATTTGGTCTATCGAAAATTAAACTAGCATAATCTGCGTAATGACGGGAATGACGAAAGAAAAAATTAGAGAGAGGGATAAAATGCTAACTATTTTATACTAATGACCGCACTAAATTTTCCGATAAGTGGTCCCATTTATTTAGGCAAAACGTTCAGCGTAATAAAATTTAATTACTAAATTATCATGAGAAATCCATAGAAAGAGAAGGAGTGAGAGAAAGAAAGAGAGGGAGAAATAGTACCCTCAAGGGATGGCGAAGGTTAGGGAAGGATAGATGCGAAGGAAAAGTGGTGCCTTGAGCGGATGACGCAAGGCCGAGGCGTATAAATAGGGGAAGAAGGAGGAGGGTTTACAAAAAAAGGCCGTAAATAAAAAAATGAAGGGAGCGATAAAGAGGTCGAGAGAGTGCGAGACAAAGAGAAGGAAGTAATGAAGTAGAAGAGAGCTGGAGGGAAGGATAAGAAAGAGAGAACAGGGAAGCGTAAGAGAGGAGAGAGGAAGGCGAAAGAAAAGAGCGAGCGTTGCAATGCACACTGCTTTTTCGCGCAGGAACGGGTGAAATGGTCCAGAGGAATGAGAGGAGAGAGAGAGAGGGGCAGGGGAGGAAATAGAGGGGCAGAGGAGGAGAGAAAAGGGTCAGGAAAAAAAGAGTAGAAGGGACTCTCTCCGCCAGAAAAAAGGGTTTTGTGGCTGAGTTGATAAGGTTTTGGGAAGGTCGTGTCCCTTCCCTCAGTAAGATGGGAAAAGAGACGGGAAAGGAGATAGGAGTGCATATATATATATATACTCAACCTTTCGTTGCCTTAATTATATATATATATATATATATATATATATATATATATATAATTAAGGCAACGAAAGGTTGAGTGGAATAGGAGGGAGCCAATGAACACTTACACAAAGTCGTAGACGTCCGCAGCGATAGAGTAAGGCTTGTAGTTTGGAGTTTTCGGGCTACTGCCCTTCGACGGAGAGAGTAACGGAATCTAAAACTAAGCGTTACACTGGAGGTAGGGGAAATGGGAAAGAATGGGGTTATATATATATATATATATATATATATATATATATATATATATATATATATATAAATATACGTATATATACATATATACACACACATGTGCCTTCCCAGCAAGGAGACTCGAAATTGAATCTGCCCTGTCCAGTCTTCCAATTCCGATGCCTCCGACCCCGGGGGATATGGTCAAAGCAGGGTGAAAAAGTGGCGGGGAGTAAAGAGTTGGAGAGGGGATTACAAGACGAGAGAACGGGAAGAGGATGGAAGGGGTTTGCGTGTGGGAATATAAGCGGAGGGACTATATAAAAAAGCGGCGGGAAGGAGATACGCGCACGCGTGTGTGTGTGTGCGTGCGGAGAAATGGAGGAGAGGGCGCAGGAATGCCGGAGTGTAATGGACGAGGGTAAAAATGGAGACGAAAGGGAGAAAGAGGGGAGGTAGGGACAGAGAGAGGGGGGTCAAAGGGATGCAAAGAGGTATGGTGAGTGAGGCAAAGGGGGGAAATGGAGTGAGTATCGAGAGAGCGAGGGAGAGAGGTGGACGGAGTGTGAGAAAGAGAGATCGGGGCTGAAGGAGAGTAAGTCTGAAAGAGGAGGAAAAAAAGGAAATTGAAGAATGGTATATGAAAGAGAAGGAGAGTTGAAGAAGGAAAAAGGAGAGAAAGAGAGAGGGTGTTTATTGTGAGGTGTGTTTTAAAGTGAAAGGAAAGGGGATATGGAGAGAAATGGAGGATGTTAGACGTAGAGGAACGGCTGGTGATGGACGGGGTGAGGGGAAGGGTTCCAGAGGGTCGCGAGAGGGATGAATAGAGAAAGTGTTCGGAGCGAGCTTATAGTGTCAGTGGGAACTATTCCCTGGAAGGGGAGGAGAGAATGTGAAAAGAGAAGAAAAGTAGACACGAATATAAGGAAGAGATTGCGAGGGAGAATAAGGAATGAGCGATAGAATGAAAATAGGAATGCGCCCCTCGATTCAGGGAGGGATATGTTTTTGTTCGTCGAAAGACGTCCTCACTCCATGTGAAGAATTCATTTCATCGAAGAGTTGAACTTGGAAGGTGGGAGATTTCGAAATGCAAGTGCAAATAGTTCATGTGGCCGAAGATAATAGTACTTTACCGAAGTGTAAAGCGAAATCAAAAGAAATGTTTTAGGTATATTCTATTGTTTCTTGTACGCGATGACAAAAATATAAAATCGATATTGACGATGTCAATTGAATCTATTAGCGGACAAACGTATTTACGTGCCACGTATAATGACATGACATCATAAATGGGATATCATACGATGTGTCATATTTTCACTTTAAGAATTTGAATTTTCGATTCAAGAGTTTGGTATTTTAATATTCACTTGAACTACTCATATTTAAAAGGTATGGCTGAATCACTAAAATCAAAAAGTACTTTCTCTATTTCATCCAGTAAAACTATATATTTTATAAGAAATAAGTGGATAAAATCTGCAAAAATTTTATTGTTAATATAATTACAAACGGCAAAATTACATGGAACTCATAGAGCATAAATTCAATATTTCATTTTATTTTATATCAACTTTAATTTAGAAGATACTGAACAAACAATTGCAGGAAAATTAATCCCTCATTAATATATTTGAACAGGAATGCATTTAAAAACCTTCATTCTGAAATTAATTGGTAGTAGGATTTAAACCCGTATTTGGGATTATAAAATAATATTCAAGGATGCAGTAATTTCTTGTAATAATTATTTTTTGCATTAATGAAAATCCAAAATAATCAATTTTTCAAAGAATCCTATTAAATTCCATATGTATTACATAATAAATTCCATGATTTCTAGCAGACTATTTATAATTTTCCTCTAAATTAATTCCATATCCATAATTTCCCAATTCTCTGATAATCGGCTCGTATTTCAATTTTCGTGACTCATATAACCCTGTATGAGCAATAAGAATAATCATCATTTAGCCAATACTCTATATACTAACATTATGGAAAAACTAGAATATTTTGCGTTAAGATCATCATCCTTGTCTTTAGCACGTGTTTGGGTAAAAAAATCGCGAATTAGGCATGACATCATTATATTTAACAATTGAAAAGAGTTAAAATTTCTCGAAAAGCTATGGAACATAACATTAAAATCCTTTTCACGTTTTACTAAATTTCGTGTGTTAGTATAATAAAGTCATCATAAGCTTACGTCGTGATTTAGAATCGTTGGCATAATATTATATAAATAAAACAATAATTATAATTTTCCGTTAAATTAAAGCATCTATCCGGAATTTATAAATTCTCTGGCCATCGGCTCGCGTCCAAATTTTCGAATTTCAAATTTCTTGGCTCAGATCGCTCTGTTTCAGCAATAACTATAATCATCATTAAGATATCATATGTCTTACACTAAAATTTATGCAAAAACTAGGATATTTCATTGTTAGAATAATGGCGTCATCATCCGTGCCATTTGTCCATATAATTAATTAATTTAAAATTATCACGTCATCATCTGTATAGATCGTTGGCTGTAATCAAATGGATTATAATGCGGTATAAGCATTAAATTAATGCTCTTGTAGTATGGCAAATCAATTCCCATTGAAATGCATTGGAGTCGTTGCTATGGTAGTTTTTATTTTTCAGTTTTGAAGACAGAAAAAATTTTATAATTTTATTATTAAAATCATATTTTTACCGAAATTTAGCATGTATTTCAATTCTGTCTTCAAGAAAAATAAACTCAATTTTTTTATCCAAAGTATGGTGCATAAATTGACTTTTTATCTCAATTGTAAATAATTTAAAAAAGCAATTTTATATAACCCTGAACCATTTTCAATGCTTTTCTTATGGGTGTTTAAAATTGGAAATTGGGCTAAAAATACCCCTTAATTATTACTTTTCCAAAGTTTTAGAATTTCTCCAAAGAATGTACCCAAGGACCTATCTTTCTTCCGAATTTCAGCTCTGTAGTACTGGCCCGTGGCCCGTGGCTCATACCCTCCCGTGGTATCTGTTATTTCTGAGTTGCCTTCCAATGTGGCTTTACTCAACGTCGGGTATTAAATTACAGGCACCTCACCCGTGTATCATAATGGTCAGTATTAATAAAAGTTATATTCGCCTCTTTTTAGGAGGGACCCTATCCTCTTCACCTGTGGATGCCAATGCTCTCTTGTACTTGTAACAAATGGTAGTCATAAATGGATTTAAATCAGATTCGGTCAGCGTGTCCTCCGGCGTTCCACAGGGAAGTGTCATCGGTCCCCTATTATTCCTTATATACATAAATGACTTAGATAATGTTATTACAAGTAAAATCAAGTTATTCGCGGATGATACGGTAGTTTACAGAGAGATTAACAGTCCTGCTGATCAAGCATTACTTTCTAACGACCTACACGCAATTCTCGAGTGGTGTAAAGAGTGGCAATTAGAGCTGAACTTAGGTAAGTGTTCCGTCATGAGATTCTGGAGAAACAAAGAAATTGAGGCGGTTAATTACAGTGTAGAAGGCGTACATCTAAAATTATCCGAATCCGTCAAATACTTAGGTGTCATTTTAACAAGTAACCTCTCGTGGGACACACACATACGAAATATATCCGGGAAAGCTAAGCAAAAACTAGGATTCATCAAACGGATAGTAGGTAAAAGCGAAGAAAAAGTCAAAGAGACATGTTACTTTTCTTTAGTTAGACCGCTGCTAGAGTATGCGTCGAGCATATGGGATCCGTACGAGAAAGGTTTAATCACCGAGTTAGAGAAAGTGCAGCGAAAAGCTGCTAGATTCGTCAAAAATTGTTATGATAGAAATATAAGCGTTACAGGCTTGATACAGGACTTAGGATGGGAATCACTAGCTGAGCGTCGATCACGTGCTAGGTTAAAACTTCTTGAAAGATTTAGAACGAGTACTTTCTCCAGCGACGTCAAAGAAATAATAAGAACTCCCACCTATATCGGTAGAATGGACCATCCTCGTAAAATAAGAGAGATAGCCTGTAGGACAGAGAGATACAAGGGCTCATTTTTCCCTAGAACGATAGCTGAGCAGAATAAAACTTGCGATCAAAAGTAACCTCGCGTAGGGGCGTAAACCAAGGCCTAACTTTGGAGTTTTCCCCTTGGTGTTAATACACCCCCTGCCACACACCCTTGCGGTGGCTTGTAGGGTAAACTGTAGATGTAGATGTAGATGTGTACTTGTCCCAGACCGACACTTTGTTTATTGCGAGATCGCGGAGAACGTCATTCATTTTATTTCCCAGGGCGAGTTTGTATTTGTTAGCCAAATCTTTGGCAAATTCCCTGATCGTGGGTATCCCTAGCATTTCATGGACATCAACATTTCTACCCCATGTCCTGCCTATTCGGCTTAAAATCTTTCTCTCCGCGATCTCGAGTATTTTCCAGGATTTCTGCATAAGAAAACCCGTCCATACTGGTGCAGCGTACATAATTGTCGGTCTGATCATTGCCTTATATAGGTGTGTTTTTAATTCCCTGGACACGTCAAATGATTTAAAAATTGGGAAGAGTCTGGCTCTCTTCCCTGCTGCTGCAAGGTTGACCCTTTTTACGTGGTCGTCAAACCGTAGTTTCTCGTCCATCGTTACACCAAGGTATTTAATATGTTTAGCCCAGGGAATTTCAACACCTTCTACTGAGAGCTGTCTCGGCAAATCAGCATCCCTTTTTTGGAAGAGGATTGCTTGGGTCTTTTTGGGATTTATCTCGATTCTCCGTTTCTTATAGTACTTCGTGAGTTTTTCGGTTTGCCTCAGGGCGTATCGGACGGCCATTTCCGGCTGGAAGCTTCTTGTAAGTATCGCACAATCGTCCACGTAGAGGGCAATGGTGGAATTCCAATCCCCCTCATCTGTCGGAATGTCACCCGTGTAAATAGAGAATAGTAATGGCCCTAGGACACTCCCTTGTGGAACACCAGCTGCTATCCTCCTTGTCGAGCTTTCGGCACCATTCCATTTTACGGTGAATGGCCTGTCATTGATATAAGATTTTATAAATTTCACCTGCCAAGAGGGAAATTTTGCTATAAAAAGTTTTTGCAGTAGGCCTAAGTGCCATACTTTGTCGAAAGCTTTGCTTATATCAAAAGCTACTCCAACAGATACATACCTCCTGTTGAAGGCGTCCGTGATAAAATCTACCACCCTCTGCAGCTGATGTGTTGTGGAGTGTCCTGCCTTAAATCCGAACTGCATTTGGGGGATCACACCATGCCCTTCCGCGTGTGTCAGTATATATGGGTAGATAATTTTTTTGCATACTTTCCCAAGGCAGGAAAGGAGGGATATCGGTCTGAAGTCAGTGGCTTTTAAGACCTTCCTTCTTACCTTGGGTATGCATATGACATTTGCATGCTTCCAGCCGGCAGGGTAATGTCCTATCCTCACCGCTGCATTGAGAATCGAGATAAGGTATTCTCCTGCAGAGATTGGCAGTCGCTTTATTAGTTCGTAGGGGATGTTGTCTTTACCTGTCGCCTTCCCCTTTGGTAGGCGTGCTATAACTTCTGCCAATTCTCTGATGGAGAACACCGGAGTGGCTTGATCCTCGATGTGCTGTATCCTTAGCATGGACTCTATCTCCTCCATTTTTATGTCTGGGGTGTATTCTGTTGCGTCATTGGGCGTGAAAACCTGTTCTAAATGAGACGCAAGGAATTCTGCTTTGTCAACAGACGTGGTAAGTTTGCCTCTTGTGCTCTCCACCAGGGGGTCACTCCTGGCAGAATCCATTAGGGAACGCGTATACTTCCATATGGAATTGTCGCTTATATTGAGGTCTGCCAGTCTGATAGACCATTGGTACCTCCTCAGGTGCCTCAGTTGATCCCTAATTTCTCTGTTTAATCCCCGGAGATCCCTCATTTGGTCGGCAGTACCGTAATGGTTATACTGCCGCCTCACCCAGTTTATTTTCCTTATAAGATTTTTGATTTCGTCAGGGATCTCCAGGTTTTCTTTTGATTTCCTTGCTCTTCGCGGAATAGCTTTTTCCGCTGCGTTATTGATTGCGTTCCCCAACAATTCTGCCGCTTCCTCAATTCCCTCCCTGGTGGATATCGTGGGCACATCGCTTGTTAGTGACTCCGTAATTATTTTCCTAAAATTAGCCCAATCCGCAAGTCCATAGCACATGCGGTGGTTGTCCTGTTGATAAAACAATACTTGTGTACCGATCCTCAGAACCACCGGGTAATGGTCGCTCGTTAGCTCTGGGATCGTTTTAGATACTGTCCTTTGATCAAAATTCTTGACCAGTGCAAAGTCAAGGACACTTCCTGTGTTCCTTGGTCCTGGTCGCGCTGTTGTTCTCGGAGCCACTACCCTAAATTGGTTATCTCGTGCCCATGTCTTTAAAAGATTACCACGCCTGCTATCTTTACTGCAGTTTCACGCCCAATCCGTTGCATTAAAATCACCCGCTATTATTACTCCATTGTCCATGCTAAGGAGCCCGTTTAGGTCTTGCATGCGTAATTCTTTCCCTGGTGGGATATAGGTGCTTATGATGGTGAGGGTTCCCATAGTTGTATCCGCTCTGACACCCACTGTTTCTATCGGGCCAGAGCTTCTGTCGTCTATTTTTGCGCATGCAATACCTTCACGGGCAAGGATCGCCACTCCACCCCCTCGAGTATTACTTTCTCGGTCCCTCCTAAATATCTCGTAACCAGGAACAGCTCAATCCTCATTCGGTTGAAGGTGCGTCTCCTGTATTAAAATAATCTTTACTGAATGTTTCCTCAGGAACTCAATGAGCTCCGGCGTCTTGTTTCTTACAGCCCCGTTTGCATTCCAGTGGGCCATGATGATCGCAGTCGCTTGGTTGACCCTAGCGTCCATTGCCGTTTTGTGCGGTTATGGCGGCTACTAGGGTCTGAATTAGCGTCATCATGGCCGTCATTTGCTGCTGGATTGTTGCAGTAAATTGGGCCATAGTCGCGACTAGTGTTTTCATAACTGAGTCACTTTTAAAAGTTTTCTCTTCCCTATTGGGCTGCTCCTTGTTTTTTTTTCTCTTCTAGCGGCGGAAATACTTTTTCTTCGATCCCTTTGCCAGATTTACCTGGGAGAGTCCAGACTGATGGCGGTGGGGGGGGGGGGGGGGGGGACCTGGATGGTTCTGTGCGTCTTGTCATTTTTCTTTTCTTTGGATTTGAGCACCTCTTCGTGTTTCAAGTAAACTGGACACCTACGAGAGAATGACACGTGCTCCCCTCCGCAGTTGCAACATTTAGCCTTGGTTTGAGTTTTGTCTTTAGAGCAATCTCTCCCTTCGTGGGCCCCAGCGCATTTGTAGCATCGAGGAGATGCGGTGCAGTTCTGGGACCCGTGTCCATACCTATTGCAGCGGAAGCACATCTGCGGCCTCTGGTATTTATAAGGTTCTAAGTGTACCCTGTGACTGCATATTTTTTTTATTTCTGCCATAGCCGAAATCTTAAAATTTTCGTTTTTCTCGATCGTCGCGACGTATAAGTCTTTCCTCGTAGGTGCCAGTTCACGTACTGCGACGCACGGTATACCTAGTTCTGATAACTCATCTCTGATAAAACCCAGGTCCATCCCCTCATCCAACCCTTTGATAAGGTACCTGACTGTAGTATTCGCCTTTCCTGCCCAGGTATGCATCTGGGCGCCAGCCTCTATTAGGTACTGTTTAATGATATCGTATTCCTTCTTGGTGGTCAGTTGAAGTCTTGATCCGTCCTTCGTCTTTATAATGGTAAAATCATTATTGCCGATCTTTTGTCTAATTGACTTAACAAAAGCGGTATAATTCATTATGTCGTATACAACAATGGCCGGCGGCCTCTTTTCTTTGGGACTTGGTCTAGCGGTATCTCCCGGTACGTCTATGAGCGGGTCGTACCTATTATTGGTATTGGTCGTTGAAGTAGAAGTGTGCGGTTCATATCGTCGTCGTCTTTTCTTTGCCCTCTCCACGGTTGTGAAGATGGCCGCGTCATCGTTATGAAAATCTCCGGCCGGGTCAAGCCCTACTTCATCCTGACCATACTTATTACTTTTGGCTGGCGCTGCATCGTCCTTTCTTTTCGTCTGGTCTCCCTTGTTATTTTCCCTATGAAATAAGACGCTCCTAATGGCAGAAGGGATCGGTATCCTTTCCCCTACATGGGTTGAGGTGCCTTCTTCGCTCCGTGGAGCTGCTTCCCTATTAGGGGGCGGTGAGCGGATCATTCTGGGAGGGGGAGTTAGGCCTGTTACCTGTCAAGATAGAAAAAGGGCGAGCGGGTAAGAAGGTGGGGCAAGTTAGCCACCCCCCGCAGAAGGAGTGGGTCCGACCGTGCAATGGTAGCCCCGGGGTTAACCCGCTCGCGTCAAGGCGTGCTGCCAACTCCCTGGTGGCACCTGGTCGAGTCCCGGAAAGCTCTAGGGAGTCCCGCAGCGACTTACGTACTTCCCCCCGAAAGGGGGTTTTTCCGCACCAGGCAGACGAACTCCCACAGAGTGTTAGTTTTATCCTGTCCTATCGAGGTAGGAAAAGGCCGAACGGGTGAGAAGGTGGGACAAGTTAGCCACCCCCCGCGGAAGAAGTGGGGCCGACCGTGCAGTGGCAGCCACTCGGGATTGGCCCGCTCGCGTCAAGGCGTGCTACCAACACCCTGGTGGTACCTGGTCGTGTCCCGGAAAGCCCTAGGGAGTCCCGCAGCGACTTACGTACTTCCCCCTCGTGAGGGGTTTTCCCGCACCAGGCAGACGGACTCCCGCGTTAGTAACTAAAATGAGAAAAATTTTAAAAAGAATGATCCGCAATGTGGAGAGTATGAGCCGTGTTTAACTATCGGTTGTCGGTCAACCAATCCGGAGTCAGAGACCTGTGTTAGATAGGCTAGGCTCGCTAGTCATCTGCACTGCACATTTAAAAAAGGAATTTTATATAACCCTGAACCATTTTCAATGCTTTTCTTATGGGTGTTTAAAATTGGAAATTGGGCTAAAAATACCCCTTAATTAATACTTTTCCAAAGTTTTAGAATTTCTCCAAAGAATGTACCCAAGGACCTATCTTTCTTCCGAATTTCAGCTCTGTAGTACTTATAGAAATACCTCAGGTTTTTATATGATATATCATATATATATATATATATATATATATATATATATATATATATATATATATATATATCCTATATATATATATATCCTATCTTATCTATAATAATATAGCTACTTGTGCCTCACTCACTCACTGACTGACACAAAACTCTAAGGTACTTCTAGAAGGGCTAGATATATGAAATTTGGCATGTTTATAGGTCAAGTGGCTCAACAGACGAGAAAAATCATAAACGAGTTTATATTGAAGGGGTCTTTTTAACCCTAATGTTCCATTTCAATACCCCATAAGAAAAGCATGGAATTCAGTGCAAAGCTTTCTAAAAATGCATTTTAAAATAACTAAAATTTTGGATATGAATTCGGAAAAAGAACAGCTGTCTATCGGAAAGAACGGTGTTTTGAAAGCAGAATTCAAATACCTACTGAATTAACGTAAATATCTGCTTTTAATCGGAAAAAGTGTGAATTTATTCCTCTTTTCAAAAATAAGAAACCTTTTAATACTATGGCAACGACCTCAATGCTTTTAAAGGGATCTGATATTATACGTTACGATTGCAGTGATTTAATGCTTTTAATGGAAATTAATGCCTTCATAACGAATTATAGTTGAACTTCCATAACTCGAATCTCAGGGGAAAAGCAAAAATTTTTCCAGTTATAGAAAATTAGAGTTACAGAAATATATTTTTAATTTTTCGTTAATTGAATTAACATAAAGTTTGTTCCCATAAGCATATAAGTTAATTAACTCTAATTTTCAATATAATGCATATTATGAAAACATCATCGTCAATATTTTATTCTGATAATATTTAAGAATTTACTGTATCCAAAACACTAATTGCATCACGCACTGTAATTGAGGGTATCGTAGATAGTTGCAATTCTCACGTACTAATGAAAGAACAAATACGACGATTAAATTTGGGATATCGACTATAGGAAGGAGAGAATAGGCTTGTTTTTCTCTAAGACTATAAGAGATCACAATCGGTGAAGCAACCCTGATAGCAGTGACGGTTAAACGTGAAAAGTATTTTAATGTTGTGTTTCGTAGTTATTCGAGAAATTTTAACTCATTTCAGTTGTTAAATATAATAGCGTCAAACCAATTTCTTGATATATTTTATCCAAATACGTGCTATAGGCATGGATGATGATGCCATAATCTTAACAGAAAATATTCTAATTTTTCCATAAATTTTATATGCAAAAACGGGAACTATTTAAGTTCAAGAGTCCGGAAAAATTTTTTTATTCGTGAAATTCCCCTAATATTAACATTGCCATCATGTCCGCTTTGAAAGCCTTTAGCGCTGGCACACGCGTGAAAATTATGGTAACTAATCTATAACATTGCTCCTGATTTCCTTGAGTTCAGTTTATGTTGTGAGTTCCATCGTTGAGTGTTGTTTTCCATGTTCCTACAGTCTCTTGCGACGTGTATTGTGTTGTGTGTTCCTCTTGGAATATTCAATAGTTTTATCTGCTGTGTTTGAGGTTGTTTGGCTTCGGGTTTTTCTTCATTGGTTTTTGCACGGTTCGTTTTGTTGTTATTTATTGTACATATTATTTTAAAAGATCTGTACGTTTTTATTTGGTCGGTTTCGTTGTTCTGAGTTGTTTTGTGTTTATTGTTTGATCTGCTGTCATTTTGTTCCTTTAGTAGTTTATATCTATAACCCGATTATTAGCAGATTTGATTTTTTGTGTTTTGTTTGTTTTTCTTATTTTTTGTCTTCTTTGTTTCTAATTTTTTTCAATTAACATTTGGAGTTTGAATTTATTTTTTGCTATAATTGTGGTATATTTGTCATCTACAATTACGGTTTTCTTCTTTATTCATTTACGTTGTGTTCCTTATTGCCATTGTTTGTATTTCTGAGTTCAGAATAATTTTTATTATTTATAAAAAAGTGTTCCCCTTGGAATCATGACACATACTGTATCTTCTGTTGCTCCTCTCCCTCTTGAAATTATTGAAGAAATTCAAAATGGAGATTATTTAACAGGTGATCACATTAATCATTGTAATGAATTACTGGCGACCACAACACAGTTTAGACCACAGAATCTTATGTTTATATCACTTTCCAAGTATGTTGCTCCGGTATCTGGCCCTCACATTCAAATACTCTTTTCTGGTCCTACTGCTCAGGTGGTTCATATATTGCATTGGATTTGCACCTATTTTGATAGAACTGTAATAAGGGTTTATGATAACCTTAAAAACCGTTAACCGAAGCTCAGCAAGAAATTTCCCTCACAAGCCGCCTGTAATGTTTGAGCCAGTTAATCAACAATAACATTTTGTGGATTACGGCGTTAATGCTATAGCTTATGTAACTTCCATTGTAAATTGTCAAAATTCTAGTGAAGATATTTATGTCCATTCGCTAATGAGGCGCCATCTTGTCCAAATATTTGAAACTCGGGTTCTATCACCATTTACAACAGCATCAACTCCTCATCCAAACACTGAGTCTGAAGCTTCAACAACTAAAAGTGCTAGCATTAATATATCTTATTCAGAAAGACTTGTGTCTCATCAAACAGCAGACAATGATTTTCAGAAAAAAACCACCCTGGAAATGAGGTAGACTCCTTAAGGTTAAAACAGGTCGTCTTAAGGTAAAAGGCACTAATTCATGTAATGTGATTGTAAGGCCAATGGTTTTTAGGGATAGGCTAGTAAAAGAAGCCATTGAAATCAGAATCGAGAAAAACAACATTAACAGGGACACGGGATCCCCACTCAGCAAGGTGTGGAATACCATACTCCCCAAAATCGCGGAACGCCATAGGCCGACCCAACAGCCAATGGGGAATGAGCCTCCAATACCCGGTCAGTATATATACAAGGACGAAATAATGGTACAGCACTCAGGAGACCCCTGAAGATGTCACTTGAGGAAGGTGCCGAAACGTCGGTTGACACCATATTCACCTGGCTGGAAACCCGGGTACTCTTCACCGCATCGATTCGCCAGGAAAGCATCAGATCTTTCTATAACATAATGCTATGGCAATTGTTGCACGTCTTGGTAAGCCCAGCTTTTTTATCACAATTATCTGCAATCTCATGTGGAAAGAGATCCAAGAAAGTCTCAATGTTGGAGAAATTGCTGGTGATCGTCCAGATTTGTGTGATAGGGTCTTCCACATTAAACTTGGTTTCATATTGAGATTGATTAATAATGGAAAACTGTTTGGGTTTCTCTTATGCATGTTTTCAAATTTCATAAGAGAGGCCTACCCCTAGCATGCATTGCACTTAGATTTGTGGGTGGTGGTCCCATCCATTCTGAGGAAATAGATGCTTTTGTGATGGCAACAATTCCGGAAGTACGTAGATGAAGCAGAGGGTCGCCTCAGACATTTGGTTCTTCATCATATGGTACATGCACCCTGTCTATTGGAGAAACAAGATTCACAATGCATGCACAAGGAAACACAAAAATACACAAAGGGTTATCCTAAAACCGCGTTATAATCAACCTGCACAGACGAGAGAGGTTACATTCACTCTACAAGCGTCCTGCACTAGGAAGTGTAACCTTACCCAGTGGTAGAGTAATCAATGATCAGTAAATCGCTCCTTACTGTCCAGCTCTACTTCTTTTCTTGGAGTGTCATTGCAACGTTGAGAATGCCAGTACCGTGAAAATAGTTAAATATTTATATAAGTATATACACAAAGCGTCAGATTACGTAAAGGTTGCCATAATTCCTGAGCACTCTAATAATGAAATTGAGGATTATGTGTCTCTTCGTTACATAAGCGCTTTAGAAGCAGTGTGGCGTATATTGGAGTTTGACGTGCCAAACAGGCATCCAAATGTTGTAGTTTTACATGTGCACCTTCCAGGAGAAGACAGTATTATATTTCAGCCTGGAAATGAAGCCTCTGCTTTTGAGAAGTCGTTTTCCAAATTAACGATATATTTGCAAAGATCATTGGCAAGTGAATTCTCCCATTTAACTTTTTTGAACTTCTATGAACAATGAAATTTTGAGACCAAATGTTGAGATGGTTGTTCCGTTATGGTGTTTGAGCATTCTTCTGGTAGGCATTTTATTACCAAGAAGATTTGAGGTAAATGTATAGCACGTATGCATTGGATAGAACCATCTCTTGGAGAACTATTTTATCTAAGAATGTTGCTAGCCTGCATACCTGCAAGAGGTTATGAAGACCTGGGGACTGTCAATTCTAAAACTTATGTAGCATTCCAGGAAGCAGCACAAGCAAGGGTATTATTGAATGGTGACCAAGAATATGTAAATGCAATGACTGAAGAGTCAGGTTTCAAAACCGGCCGGGGACTAAGGCAGCTATTCTTCTGTTTAATTATTATATGTGGAGCCCCAGTTGTTCTTTATGGGAAAATTTTAAAAATCTTCCTTCAGAAGACAACCTTGAATAGTTTCCCGATAATACAGACCGAGCGTTTAATGAAGCACTCTGTGATATAGGTCGCATGCTGAGGGGGCATGGACGTGATTTGAGGTCCATGGGACTTCCCGATGCTGTTGACCCAACAACTGAAATGCAGAGAGAGCTTCATAGATGGCCCAAAGACAGTTGTACAAAGTTTGTTTCTGTGTGGCTCCCCCAACCGAACAGCGAATAATGTATGTTTTTTGTATAGTATTCTGAGATAAAGATTAGCGCAAGCTATATGTGAAAGTGATTTCGTAAACGCAAGAGGAAGAACTGTGTATGCGAGGTAAGTAACTTGACTGGATTTGATTCCGGGAAAATTATATTTTATGGGTTCTTTATTTATTCATTTTTATTACTTCTTTCTTCTCATATCTTTATCTTTTTATATGATCCTACCCTTATTTCTCATATATTTTTGTTATCTTATTATTTATATCTGTAAAAGAAATTGTTAAACGACCTAATTATTTTCTATTTCTAATGCATGCATTTTCTATTTTATATGGAGCACATATTTTTCTAAGTAAGGTAGATGTACTAAGCAGGACCCACCTAATTTTTGACGATTTTTAAAATTATTTTTTTTTACCGTAGAACTGTGATATCACGTGTTCATACTGTTCAAGTTTATACTTTAAGAAAAACATTATTCGATAAAATATTTTCGTTATAAAACCTCTGGTAAACTTTTTTGAAGTGTTTTCGTGTGAAACTAATTAAAAACAAACGTCCCTAATAAATCCTGTGGCGTATTTAAAAAATACCCATCGTATAAAAATGGTTTGAACGATATAAAATGAGAAAGAAATTTAAATAATTTTTTGTCATATAAAATGCAAGAGGCATATTTTTAAGGTTTATAGTGCGAAAATTGCGGAAAAATTAGATAAAAATGCAAATATTTTAAATTAAAAAATTGTTCATCTGAATTGTCAAAACTGTACAGTTCCAAACTTAAAACATTTGCTTGCATCAAAATAATTAAAGGGTTTCTGTATACTTGGCATTAATTCTTTGTTCTTAACTTTATACCCGAGCAAGGGCAGGTACTTCTGCTAGTATCCTATATATGTATGGAGCAGTTATTTATAATGATAATCAAGCCAAATAATCTATCTGAAATCCTCTAAAAAATAAATTTAAATATGAATAATAAATGAGAGAATGTAATTTATAATGAGGGCATAGAAGTTAATCAATTAAAGTTTAATGGATTAGCGTTTAATGGATAAATATCAATTCGATTATTATTAACGTATGCAAATCTAATTTTAATTAGATTCTACTTACACATTTAGATTTGTTTTTTTTTATTTTGTCATACAAGTGAAAAAGGTATTTTTCAAAAATACAACTCTTGCATATCTTATTGGAAGCAGATGAGTAAGTTTATTCTCTATATATGCTTTCTTTATGTTAAATCTTAACTTGCTTTAAATTATTACAAACGCGATAAAATTTTACCTTCCATTCGCCAATACATTTTCCCACATGAATGTTTCAGTTGCAATGAAAAATCTAACACAAGGGAACCGTGGAGAACGCTTTGCCACCTTCCATACGCATGCGGAATACGGATAAGGAATGAAGAGAAGGTGGGTTGGGCAGTCGTTTATTTCAAAACGATGGCTTCCAACTAGAAGATAAATGCAAAAGGAGATTGCCGCGATGCATATCAAACGACCCTTTGCATAAACGATAGACTGCAGTGGAATCGGATAAAGTAGGAAGCAGAAGTAGAGGAAAAGGTTACTGAAGGGAAACGCGAGCAAGAAAACAGTAAACATAAGACTAAGATAACGCTATAATATTTATGATATGTAATATATATATATATATATATATATATATATATATATATATATATATATATATATATATATATATATATATATATATAAAGGATAGGGGGAATGATATTTGGGTCATATTATCAGATAGAATGAGAGGAAAGTATTCCAAAACGGTTCTCTAAATATAGGCCCCCCTTGCAATAATATAGGGGAAGGTGGAAGAGGCAAAGCGTGGGTGGGGGTAATGGAGTTTGGGTACCTATCGAAGCGTGAGTGAAGTGCCGCTCTAGTTTTAAGGTTCGAAGGCACTTCTTCTCGTGCAGAAACTTCCGAGATTTTCCCTTTCTCCCCTTTGGCATAAGAGAGAATCCACCTTAAATAAATTATTAATATGAAGAGGAATAGGAGGCGCGTGATAAAAGAAGGGTTTTAAAAGGGGTAGGGAGGGCAAAGGTCACCGTTTTTCCATCCGAATACTTCTTTTTTTGGAAAGGAAGAGGTTAAACTCTTGGTCGAATTACTTCCCACAAAAACGAGAAACGTCAAATGGGGAATCGTATTTATGCGCGGGAGATTTCGAGGGGCACTTCCGTAAATTATGATGGATGGAGCAATTTGTGGCTGGGTTTGGGTTTTCCATCCTCGATATGATAGTTCCACCGCCGAAATTCCCTTCGAATTCGAAAGGGATTGGCGTAATAGGACGAGGTTGGAACGGCAAGAGAAACGAGCGCGGATAATATCTGCCTGGACTCGCGTCATTACGTATAACTAGACCATATTAAAAAGCTGTTTTAAATTGCTGGAGGAATTTGGTTGTACCTCCAATAGAAATAGATTAAATTTCTTTTAACATCCGCTCACAATCGATTCAAATGAAATGTAAAAAGTCGAGTTTTCCATAGCATGAATAATCCAATCCTCTTTTTCGTTCTAACATCCAATTCAAAACAGTGTATATTCCTCAATAAACCCTTACAGTATACACACACGTACACACATGTATACATGTATACACAGTACATTTCTCGGGGGAGCAATTTTCGAGGAGATATTGGCTGAAGAGAAGTTGAAGTTTAATTTTCACGAATCCCTTAGGATATTACAGAGCCGAACGAAGCAAATACATATGAAGGGAAAAGAAATGTCCGACGGTGGTTCGTCTCAACAAACAGAACTTTTTCGTCCTCCCCGTCGTACCTATGTATTTATTTGTGTTTGTTGACGAATGCGCGTGTGTGCGCGTATGCGCACGGCTGAATTAATCATCGTTTCGAATCAGGACGAAAAATGAAAAATAAAAATTCTCGAACCGAGTAACGTAACCGATAGGAGATGTTAGCATTCGGCTTGACTAAATATTGAAATAGCACTCTGGCGGAGACCAGAAAACGTTTAGCGGCAAAGTGAGAGAGGACTAAGAGCGATAGAGAAGGTCAAAAAGGGGGAGGGAGGGGGAGAGGGGAGGAAAGGGAGGGGAGAGGGGTGGGGAGGTTGGAGAAAGGGGAGGGGTGGAGTAAGGGGAGGGGAGGAGGGGGGATGGTTGGACGGGGAGGAGGAGGGGGGAGGAGGGGAGGAGGGGGGATGGTTGGATGGAGGAGGGGGCAGAGGAGGGTGTAGGGGAGTAGTGGAGGGGTGGGGAGTGGTGGAGGGGAGGGGCGGAGGGGAGGGGCGGAGGGGAGGGGAGGGGCGGAGGGGAGGGGAGAGGCGGAGGGAAGGGGAGGGACGTAGGGGAGGGATGGAGGGGAGGGGCGAAGGGGAGAAGAGGGTAGAGTCACCATGCATCGATTCCACGAGCTCTCTTTCAACTCCGGATCTGGAAAATGTTTATCGGTTGGACACGAAATAGATCACATATTATACCAACACGGAGTTTTATTTTCTTTAAATCATGGTTTAAATTTCTCATGGCATCGTTCAGATACGCTGATAAATGCAGCATTTCCATTTTTTCGTAAAAGACAGGTTCATAATTTCGATTTTTAAAATAGATTCCGTTAAATGTACGTTACAAGGATCAAAGTGGATGGAAAATAAAATGCCAGGTCGTCTCAATCGAATGTATGGAAATATATGCATTGTATCAATTTGTACTGAATTTTATCGTTTTAGTGGAATAAATCTCGTCTATGCCGATATTGGCATTCCAAAATGGTTTTGATGACTATAGGTTTACCTTATCATTAATCAAGTATATTTACAATCGTCTCAAATGAGAGGTTTGACATTATTTGATGGTGGGAAGGCAAAATTTTCATATAAATTACCAAACCCAAATATTTACTTTTCGAGCAAGAGTTGGTATACAAACTGGAATATTTAAACGTCTATCATTTGTGAAATGGACAAAAATATAGGGCAACTGATAATCAGTAATAATTTTTATCAATCTATTTAAAGTTTTTCTTTTGAATTTTAATATGTACGTTGTACATCGTTTATTCCTTTCTATCAATGTGATTGTTCTAATTTAATTTTGTACAGTAGTTTTTACTTTGATCTATCGAAAGGTCTCACATTTATTAGACTTAACGATATAATTAGAATAACGGCCATGGATGCATGCTCATAAGGGCTTAAATTCAATTTCAAACGTGAAAAATAATTTTAGAAAGAGATCAAAGAATATAAAAATTTTTAATATTGGAATTCCAATGATTAAAATGACGGAATACAATGAAAACGCTTGAAAGTTTTTAATTTTATTTTAAAGTTATTCGATGAAATTATTTTGGTAACATTGTTGATAGAAAATTAGTATGCTCTTAGTCATTCAAAACATTGCAGATTGCCGTGATTCGATCTCATAACATGCTTATGAAATATTAAATAAAACGAAAATTAAAAAGATAAATATGACCACATAAGATTTTTCCTCACGAAAATTATTCAACAGCCACATAAATAGAGATTCAATGTAAACTTAAGCGGAAGTATAATGTAATTTTAGTTGGAAATGTAGCTAAAATATTTGTGGCGTCCAATATTTCCATGTAGGTTTGAAAAATCAAGAAAAATATTTCAGAATTTATTGATTAGTTTCCTCAATGTAACACAAAATGAAATTTATAATTTACAGAAGTTATCTGCTTTCTTTCCATACATTTGAAAAGGGTTGTGGATAAAAGCATCACGTGAGAATTAAGTTGGACCAATTTACCTGTCTGCGGGCCGTTTGCCAATAATAATTTCATAAGGCGGCAATAAAATTTAAGAATTTCTGATACACATGCCTTCGCTCGGGATAATTATATTATTTTCCTTCCCTATTAAAAGGTTTTGTTTTAAAGTCTCTATATCCTAAATTGTGTACGTTGGTATGCTTTTAACACGGGATTGAACCTGCTGCAAATTTATGTGGCGAAAAGATATTAAAGGTAAAATATTTGGGTCGTTGGTCGGATTAGCGAAAACGTGCAATGAGGCCTCTCCCTAGCTCTCTCTCTCTCTCAATTCTCATAACCCGAAACCCCGTTTGCGTGGCAGCCAGAGGATGGAGAGGGACGACGACAACATGTTTGCATGGAGATAAAAAACGAATTGGTTTTAATGTCATTAGTTACGGGTAGTCAAACGAGAGGAACGAATCGATAGGTCGGAAAGTTTTCCCAAAAAATATTCGCCATCGAGAAACGAGCGAAAAATTGAGCGCCTTTTTTCATCCTGTATCCGCTTATTGGGAATTTCCTCCAGGATAAATTAAATTGATCTCGCGTGTCGTTTTTTTTTATCGGACTATTATGGAGCACATTCTTCATAGGGGATAAAGTTACTGTTTATACAGAGAACGACGGCTGTTTTGATTGCGTCCTTAAAATTGAAATAGTTGGATTAGTTTCATCGAAAAGTAAATTCCCCTTTCCGTGAGAATGTGTAAACGTACATAATGTTTTTTAGCATGATTCGAAATTGCGAAACTCGAACTTTACGCCGTTCAATAGATTTTCTAATTTCGCTGAACTTGTGGTCACTGTATTCGCCGCATTACAAAAATTATATAGCATATGATTAAAAAGAATACGCAACCATTTCAGGAAATGTTTTTCTTGTGCCTCCTTATTATTTAAAATGGAAAAATTTGCAATAATTTTAAACATAATTTCGCAAATCAAACAAAAAACGCAACCGATGTTGAGCATCAATTTGTAGCACTTCTGCGGTAGATTTCATTAATTGAATGAGTAGAGAATTTATTGGATAGGAAGGTTTGAAACCCAAATACGTGATTTAAAGCAATGATTGAAAATTGTCCCTAATTGTCCACTGCGGCACACAGTTCGAGACCCACTGGTCTAAACCGATGAAAAAGCATTCTATTTTTATATAAAACATAACATTGAAAACTTTATGAGCTAAGTAGTTATTCAATCGATATTTAATAATTTTTCTCCAATTTTTGGTCCTGTTATACATTAAAAGATCACGGAAAACGCGGACACTATCGCAAAATACGCGGCGATTTTAACATACGAGAACATATATTTTCCGTCGCAATGTAAACGACATAACCACGACCGTAGTTACGTAATCTCATTACGTCAAAATGAAGTTTACGCACCGGAAGGAATAAAGAGGGAAGTGTATCCTTTTAAAAAAACAAAAAAACTCGATTCCCACTCCACCATTAAACTACAAAAGCTCCAAAACAGCCGAAACAGGACGCCATCACGACAAAACAAGTGAAGGAGACGATGCGAGAAAAAATTTTGAAGGCCCCGAGGGGCGAGCGATAAAAAAAGAGAAGATGAGAGTAAGTGTGAGTTTGTGTATGTGAGAGGGATAGAGAAAGGGGTGGGGATAGTGGTGGAGAGAGGGGTGGGGAGAGGGGGGGTGGGGAGAGGGGTGGGGGAAGGGCTGCTGCCAAGAAATTTCCCATCTCAGACGGAAGCGAGACATAAAACCCTATATCCTGGTTAGTATCATCTTTATTTCTCGGCCATGTGGGGGCAGGGAGTGTGTGCGAGTAGTGGAGGTTGATGGGATTGAGGTGGGAAGTGGTCGTGATGGGTGGCGAGGCGGAGGGCGTGGTGAGAGATGGGTGGTTTAAGGGGGAGGATAAGGGACAAGCGGTGGCGGGGAAAGGGAGAGGAGGATTGCGGGTGGCCGTGAGAAGGATAATGGACGCGATGGGCGAAGAGAAGAGACTCTCAGGAAAGGGAGAGAGAGAGCGGTTTAAGATGCAGAGGCATCTGGGGAGCGAAAGAAGAGATAGTCGGCTGGCTACGGCGGTTAGAGAGAGGGGGTTAGAGTTGCTAGGAAATCGAAGAATTATATATGGTGGGAAGAAGAAGCGAGGGAGAAGGTTATGTAAGGAAAAGGGCTTGAGAAGAGAAGAGAAAACGTACCGAGAAGTAAGAAACAGGAATGGCAGTAAAGAGAGGGAATAGGAAAACATGAAAAAGGAAGTGGGCGTGTTCGAGATAATGGAAGGAAAGCAATAGAAAGCACATCCAGAATGAGTCGGAGCGAGCAGATAAAGGAAACTTTTGGGAAGAGAGGAACATAGAGAAGTTACGAGAATTGAGAGAGAGAGAAAGTGAATAGGGGAGAATTAAAGAAGCAGGCGGGGGAGAAAAATGGGACGAGGTATAAAAAACTGGGCGAAGAAAAACACAGCGTTTTAAGATGGGATTGAAACAATAAAAGACGAAAGTGACATAAAACAAGAATGAAGCAAGGAGCTAACGAGGGATGTAAAGAGGCAGGTGAGAAAGTAGTATGAAATGTAATGGGGATGAGGAAGAGTAGAACGGGTGTGGGGGAGGAATTTTGGGGAATATGGAAGGGATGGACGAGAACAAACAACAGTGAAAGAGGTTGAGGAAATAAGGAGGAGAAATAGCGACACGAATGTTGGGTTAAAGGGAAAGAGGAGAAGCGTGTAGAGGGGAGAGGAAACGAGGGAGGGGCGGAGTATGGGCGGGTTTGGCTGCCATCGGATGGGATTTCATCCGAAAAGCATTCCCCCTCTTCAACTGTACGAACTTCCTCTTACAATTTATACCGTTTTCTCAGCAAGAAGCACTTATACCCGAGTGTATATATATATATATATATATATATATATATATATATATATATATATATATATATATATATATATATACACACCCCCTCCTCCCTCTCTTCCACGTTCCTCCATCATTCCCTCCCTTCTCTACCACTGCACATCCCTGTGCCCTCCTTTCTGTCTTCTCCAACTGGACCTACCCCAAACCGTCGATCCCATCTCATTTTTTTCTATTTCTTCCACCCTATTCCTCCTTATTCCTCTACTTCATTTCCAATTCTATCGCCGTCAATTCATGAGGACAAAACCTTGAATCGTGGTTTAGAGTTCAGAAAAACTCATTTGATTCTCGAGAAGACTTCATTATCATTCATCATCGAAGATCCGATTCAATTATAACTTTCAATGCAGTAAGTTGACAAAAACGCCAAATAATGAAAACATTCAGTCAGTCGAGCGTCATTCTTTAAGACGTGGCAGAGACGATTAAAAATATTCTTTTATCATCAGATACGCGTGTATCAGCAGTTGAAGGACCATTTGGAAAAGTTAAAATTAAAGTAACTCTTTGCCTTAAAATATAAATGAGGAAGGAATTACATAGAAAGGCGAATACAGCGCTTTTTGATGTAATTTGGAAGCGGTAGGCTAAATGATGATTAAAAATTTTCTGTGCCTTACAATTGTGTGTAGTGTTAAATTTTGAAAATTTTATTGCTATAGCTTCAATAAATCGGCTGATTGTGACTACATGGATGGACAAAAACAATGCAGAACATTGCAATACATAATAAATGTCTTTTTTAGCTTGATTAAAATCTTGAATCAGTTTTACTTAAATTCGTACAGGCTATTGACATGCTATAAAAATATTTTAAAATTCTCATTTTTACGATAACTTAATGCGAAAATAGATTATAAACAAATTAAATGTTAAACGTATAATGATATATCCAAGTTTGAAAGAATAGAAATTGTAGATATATATTAAAAAGTATTTCTATCAAAAACTAAAGGTAGAACTTCATATTGCTCAAATATACCTTTCATACCTATAAGGATAAATATTATCATACGTTACGCGAATATAAAATTTGTAGTAGAGCTGAACTATTCAGTATAACATTAGATATCATAACCTCTGACTGCTAAAAGTCCTTTGATGTATCTTTGAAATAAATCACGAAAAACAACAAATGTAAGTAATACCCAATGATCGCCATTAAGGTCACTATGCTATTCAAATAATTGGAAAACTGCATAGATGATAAATTACGAATTCAAAAAAGAAGTTCATTTGATACGGTATTTACCCTTTATTATCATCGCAGATAATTGTTTCGGCATTACCGTAAAAATTTCACCCTGTATAGCCTTTTCCTTCGGGCAAAATAAAATATCCGAACGATGAGAGCGCGAAAGTAAATGAGAAAACAATTTTTTTTAAAGAGGCAAGTTAAGGCGTTCGCACTGAGATTCGCTCCCATAAGAGATGGCGTAACACGGAAACGCCGTGTCGCTTCCTCGAGGAAAAACTAAACTTAGAAAACTGAGCGCTGCGCCTCCTTCGCTTTTACACGAAATTATATCTAAAAAAATGAAAACGATCCCCAGAGGAAGGCGGGAGAATACATGACAGGGAAATGACAAATGAGACTAGAATACGAGGAGCGAAGTTTAAGAAAGGTAGTCAACGGAGTAGAAAGAGATCCTTTCTTAGCAAACATACACATACTCATGTACTAGCGTGAGAAATTTCCGAAGAACGTTATGCTGACGATTTGTAAAAGAGATAGAAATATAGGAGGAAAAATAAGAGGAATTGCATAAGGCACGCAGCTATCTATAAGTGTAATAGCGATGACACACACTGGGTAAATGCTTTCCGAAACTACGTATGAATTCTAGAGATTCGCACTGTACCCGATGCAAAGATAAAAGCCGAGAAGCCGATGAAGTTTTTTTAACTTGAATTCGCGCAAAATCCTCTTTTTGGAATAACTCTCCATTGAAAATCTACATGTATTTAATTGAATTCACGCGGCCACGAATGAATTATTTCAGTTTTTAATGCAGATTTTTAGTCGTAAATAAAAAAACAACTTCTTTTTCGCTTGATTGATTAACGTGTATAAATGTGAAGGACCTAGCCTTTTATAAAACTATTCGTAATTATGAGCAAAGATTGCAATAAAAATCTTACGAGACTAGGGTAGGCGACGATTTCATTCGGGTTATTAAGGGGTTTAATGGGTCTTTAAAAAAATGAAAGGAACTAGGTCGTAAAAGAAAATTTCTCGAGATTATCCAGGTCCATGTTGCTTTACGGCCTCGTAGGAACCGCTGAAAGGACGAGATTGCTTCCTATTATCGGCTCATGTGGGCAGTATATCTTTCCATTGGTCTTTTTGCTATGGATATACGCGCGCCGCATGAGATATACGCTATTTGCGTAATACGCGTCAGCTTATGCCACAACGATACGGTGTGATTAATGCTTATAATTAGGAATCTATTTACCATGGAATTTTTGAAAACTTGAACAGGAAAAAGAACAAATACAGAACATTAGGGCATTTTTTTGAGAATGTAAACAAAAATTTGTTACACCTACAGTAGAACATTTTGCTTCATATCACGAATAACTTCTGGAGCCTCGTTTCAGTAATGATTAATTCGTTTGCTATCCCGATATGATGATTAGAGAGGAAAAAACCTAATAGCTGCAATCCTCTAATTTAGCGTCAAGTCAGTCATATATGCCCCTCACATAACTTATTTTTAATATTATGAAATTATGTAATACAAGATTAAGTAAGATTTATCAAAGCCTATAGTATAATCCATAATGAATTTTAAATTAATTACAAAAATATTAACTAACGTATGTACCTTGAAACACCAATTAGTAATCTAAATACCTGCAAAATAATTTAAACTACCTAGAATGTTGCCAATACCTTTTCAACAAAGTTACTTACTTAAAGATTACCTAAAACCCAAAAGTCACAGGGTTACGTTCAGAGCTAACGGTTGAGCCACCAACAGAATAACATAAACAACTAAAGGCGAATATATACTTAGAATATCTCGCCGAGGAAGAGGCAATATCAAAGTGTTAACAAGCGAAGCTTCCAGCGCGTAACGCGTTTCGAGGGAATGTTAAATCCCGCTAATCAACTCGCCCGTCAGGACAGAGCACAAAAGAGGCACGACACGCCTCCGCCATATTTAGCGCCATTTAGAGCCCGGACTTGAACAGGAAGTGGATCTGCTAAGTCCCGGACTTCATAAATAATTGCAAGAGACCGAATAATTCAGTGGCGAAGCCTTTGTGCGTGTCTCCAGATAACTCTTCCAATTTGGGTGATGGAGCGAGAATTCCCGCGGAAGCTACGTCACGCAATATGCTTGAAGAAATAACAACCTTTTGTGCAAAGGACGCAAAAGCTATTTATCGCTCAAAGATTTAGTCTTTGCTTATATTAAATACTTCCTTTATGAAGTTAATAGGCGTGAAAGCACGGAAACAAGATTGATCATACAGACAAAAGGCAATCGCGATTGCAGAACCATGGAATCTCGAGGACACTCGTGCATGTCTGATAACAGGGCAAATATTTAAGCTTTCCTCAAACAACGCATCTTTCAGTGTAGATCTCTTGCAATGAAAAATTACACGAGACTCTTGAGCTTTGAGAAGAAAGCAGAATCCCTGTGTATTTAATTACAAGGACTTCTGTTTGATTTCTTCAGCCATATCACCATCTTTTGCGTACCTCTTATTCGAAATAAAAAGGAATGTCAACATTAATTTCAGACATCAAAGCGAAATTCATTCCCACTAGCATCACGCTTTTCTCGCTGTGCACTGACCTATATGAATATTTGGGAAATGACTTTAATATTTACATTTAGCATCAAAGAGTCCTCTCAAGGTGAATATAAATGCAATCCGCAAAGCCTGAGTTGTTTTCCGAGTAATATATTTTTCGATGAAATGTTAGTTGGTAAAATCAAATCAGCGAAAAATATTTTAATGAAGAATAGTACAAGATGCACACTTAATGTTATTCAACATACATAAACACATGGAAAAATCACAATAATTGAACTTGTTCTTTTATAAATATGAATACATACAGAAGCAAGTTTAATTATTATAATGTTTGTTATTTTTGTGATAGCACTATGTAATTTATTACATCAAGTTTTATGGGATTTGAACTTTTCTCTGATCCAAAATTATTAATTATATATTATTATTAATATTATTAGTATTGATTTCATTTAATATCTACAACTATACGCAATGAACGTATTATGATGTTAAGAAAACAAAAAATATAATACCAATTATTGAAAATTATTTTTTACCAATAAATACGCCTATAATTCTTCTTTGAGAACGAATGTAACTTTGAAAAGAAAAATGATTTAGTATTTGGAATAAAAATAAATTGGTACTCGTAGAAATAAATAAGGAAACACTATCTTTATTAGTTGGCTTTCAGTTTATTTTATAAGATTATCATATTAAATCATATACGAAAAAATATCGCAAGAATTCTTTATCAATACCAAATTTATTTTTTTAATTAGCCCCATTGATTTTGATCCATTGCGTGTTTTATAGCTTTATCTACTATCTCTTTGAGCTTATATTGCAAGTGGAAACGAAAATCATATTAGACAAATTAATGCCCGACATTAAAGAAAAAGACCGAAATTAAAAATTTATATGTAATAATTACAGTTCGATAATTAACTTTTTTAATTTGTGGTTTCGCACAATTCGTTATATCACTCATAAAATGAAAACGTAAATCATTATTTAATACATAATCAAAACAAGATTGGAAAGGTGTACTCCATGTGGAGTACACAGAGTTTACAAATGCGTTCTTTGAGATTTCACAATGTTCTCAATATTTTTTTTAACGAGAAGCTAGCGAGTTACTTTGTAAAATACATGTAAGTTCTTATGTAAAGTAGTAGTAATTATTGTCCGATATTTACCACAATTGGAATTGGTCGACCAATTTTAGCAAAACTTTCCAATACCAAATTCCAACAAAATGAGTCCAGCGGTTCCCGAGTTGAAGCAGAGGAAGATTGTAAATTACACGTGTCTTCATGTCAAGTGGTCGTAATTGTTGTCCGATTTTAAGCAAAATTGAAATCGGTCAACAAATCTTACTAAAACTCTCTAATACCAAATTTAATCAAAATACGTACTTTGTAGGTCTTCATATAAAGTGGTCGTAATTTTTGTACTATTTAACCAAAATTAGAATTAATTGACCAATTTTAGCAAAACTCCCCAATGCAAAATTGCATCAAAATAGCAGTTCCCGAGTTTTAACATGTGGACTGGCGGAAATGACTTCTATATGCGTTCACTTCGTGCAAAGAACGCATAATAATAATGATATATATAACCCATAACAAATGTTCTATCACAAATTACAAAAAGCGCTAATATTCTAAAATATGCATCGTTTAACGCAAAATATATAGATTCAAATGTAAATCAAATTAAACGAAGGGAATGAGAAACTTTGGGAAATGATTGAATAAACGCTAATTATTTGAATTTAATTTTTTAAATCTTACCTTATCTTCTTCGGTGTATATACATTAAATTTTAATCTAAAGTTTCACAATTTCGAAGAATATAACGATGAACTTTCCATTGCAGAACTGCATCTTTAGCGATGCAATCGAAAAAAATGCCATCCTGAATTCACAGACGGAAAATTGAAGTGTTTTCGCTTAATTTTATCATAAGCAGTGTATGAGATCCGAATTATTCCTCGTACAGGATTCACGTTAAGATAAGGCGGCTCAAATGAATTCTTTCGCGCAAACCGCTTAATAAACTCTCTTTCGCTCATCCTTCTCTCCATTTTCCACAAAATAAAAAATATCTCTCGCTCCCCTTTAGAAAGGACCCTCTTTACCCCTCCCTCCTTCCAATTCTCTCTCCTTCCAATTCTCTCTCCTTCCAATTCTCTCTCCTTCCACTTCTCCCTCCTGTCCTCCCTTCTCCCTCCATCGCCTACTTCCTCCCTTCACGTCTCTTTCCATCTCTCCCCTTCTCTCTCTCTCCTTTTCTCCCTCCCTTTCCTTCTCTCTCCCTCTCCTTCTCTCTCCTTCCCTTCTCCCTCCCATTCTCTCTCCATATCCTCCCTTCTCTCTCACTCCACCTCTCTCTCCATCTCTCCCCTTCTCTCTCTCACTTCCCTACTCCCTCTCTCTCCTTCTCTCTCCCTCCCTTCTCCCTCCCTCCACGTATCTCTCCATCTCTCTCCTTCTTTCTCACTTTCCTTCTCCTTCCCTCTCCTGTTCTCCCCCTCCCTTCTCTCTCCTTCTCTCTCCTTTCCTTCTCCCTCCTTCCACGTCTTTCTCCATCTCTCCTCTTCTCTCTTACTTCCCTTCTCCCTCCCTCTCCCCCTTCCCTTCTCTTCCCCTCCCCTTCTCCCTTCCTCCACGTCTCCCTTTCTCCCCTTCTCCCTCCATCTCTTTCCTTCTCCGCTGTTTCCACCCACCACTCTTTCACTTCCCTACTTCATCCTTCTCCTTCTCTCTTCCTCCCTTCTCCCTCCCTTCACATCTCTCTCCGTCTCTCCCCTTCTCTCTCACTTCCTTTTTCCCTCCCTCCAAGCTTCCCTCCCTCCCCTCTCCCTCCATCTCTTCCTTTCTCCCTCTCTCCCCTCTCCCTCCATATCTTCCCTTCTCCCTCCCTCCCCTTCTCCCTCCATCTCTTCCTTTCTGCCACCCTCCCAACCCTTCCCGCCCACCACTCTTTCTATCTCAGCTATCCATCACTGGAACCGCCGTAAGCACCTTTAATCTCTTCTAGCACAGTCTTCATTCCGCACTAAATTTTTCCGCACTGCATTTTGTTTTTTCCGCCAATGTCGATCAAAATCTCTAACTTAAACGTTCACGATATCAATGAAGCAATAAACCTTCATAAATCGCGTGTGCACGAAGTTGCCCGTAATCTCCAGCTAAGACCACAAAATACACATTTCAGTTTAATAGATCAATCTCGGAATCAAAATACCTCAACTGATCCTTTTCATTAGGTGTTTGAGAATTTTATCGACTGAACGAGATAGGAAGTGAGCCACAAGGCAAGTTTATCGCAGCTGTACGTAGATATTAAATGTAATTTTCAAAAATGATTGGAAAATATCGTTATTGTATGCATTTCAAATCCATAACAATTTATAGATAGGTATTTAGATGAATTCAGGATGTAATAAAATAGCACGAGACGTTCATATTATATCTGAATATTTATCTTTCTTTAATTTAAATGATCGAAATATATTCTTCCGTGAATTTTCAATTTAAGAAAAAAATTGTTGAAAATTCATATGTATTTTAACGAAATATTTTACGTTTTATCCAGTACTATATTCAATTTTAATTGCATTGAATAAAGAAATTACATCTCTGCTAGCCTAAATTATGGCCGCTTTTAGTAACTCAAAGAAAAACAATGTCAAAAATATTTATTCAAACGGTTAGAGGCTTCAGTAAATAAAATCACAATAAAAACTTTTCTCTCCGACACAAACGGAAAAATCGAAACGTCTCCAAGCGGTTTCAAATCTACTAGTTGGAGTGCTCCTATGCGATTTTTTTCATTCGTGTGAGATTTTTTCAAACCATATATATATATATATGCATATTTTTCTCATTATTTACACGTATCTAAGTAATAGAGGAGCACATTAAGAATATGGCCGTTCAAGAAAACTGCACTCTAAAATAACCTATAGCTTCTTCTGTCGGAATAAATTTGTATTTAAAAAATAAACATTCATACCGAAAAATATTTAAAGAATTTATACTTACCCCTTTTAAACGAGAAGAATATTTTTGTGATTAACCTAGTAAAATATATTGATACAGTTTATAGAATTCTGTTATTTATTCACCTAAATGAAAATAATACGTTTATTGTAATTTATTTCCTTATTGTTCATCCGTAAAAAATACAAATACATTGTCTGATAGATGATTTTAATGTGAAAGCATATTCATGTTTTCATTCGTTCGGCACGGATAAGAGAGGATTTATTAGGTTCAATATGCGTCATGATCTTTGAAATTTCTCCCAAACTCCTGAGATGCATCATTCCAGCGGCCTGCAATACTGTGTTATCCGACCAACCTCTTATAAACAACACACCATTGCTTTGTTTCTCCCTGCTTTTAGAGGAATATTACAAATAAGACGAAGTTTAAGTGAATAGGATGGAGATTCTAGGGGAAGACGTAGGATTTGCAATAAAAACGACTACATTTTCCTCTCTCTTTCTTGGATCATCACGAAGATTTTTTCGTTTAGATGGGTTCATCTCACGCCTTTCCGCCAAAGCTCATCAACTTCGTAGGTTCACGACTTTCTCCGCTCCTTCGGTCTTCCAAACTATTTTGCAGTCTTTTTTGTTATGGTCTCGTTGGGCTCGCGCCCCCTTTACTTGAACTCCCGCTTTTCACACTAGATTCCCTATGGCAACCGACTTATTTCATTTCTTCCACACTAAAATGCGCGTTCGTTACAATACCTGATGGCAAATATGATGTGTCCTGGCGTGGATAAGCCGTACGCTTTGTATGCCATTGAGGATTTTGGTCTTAATTAGCAGAAAACACACTTTGGAATTGTGAGACAGAGCGAAATTTACGATCGGATCAACAACTGTCGCCATAACCCTTTCACTCCATCCAGGTCCTTAGATGCCCTTTCGTACATCTCTCCCGGTCCCTTTTCTCTCCTCCTCGGCTCCATCTGTTCTCCCTTTTCTCCTCCTCACCCATTTTCCCCCCCTTTTCATCCATCAACATCATCCATCGAACATCCCCAAGCTCTTTAGTCCTCGTAATCTTCTCTCCCTCGCCCCTGTTCCCACGAAACTTCCTCTTCCACACCTACAGATCCCTCTTAAACCCCCTCCCCCATCCTGTCCCGCCTCACACGTCCACCTCATCGCACTCCCACCACCACCAGAGCGGTGCCTCCCACACTACCCTCAACCTCCTGTTTTATTTTTCATCCCCTTGAAAGTCTGGAAACGGACACGCCCTCTTCCCTGCCCATGCACCTCTATCTCTCTTCATCATAACTTTCCTCCGAGATCGGCTATTTTTCCCGACAAGAGAAGCGTGAAATCACTTTTGGGTTTCATTTATTTGAAGGCAACGGAGGAAAAGTAAGGCGGCTAAGGAATAAAGAAGTGAACTTACGACGTGGAAGTGATGGGGAGAAGGGAGGAAGGGGAGGGAGGAGGAGAAGAGGGGAAAGGGCGATAGAAAGTGAGGAAGGAATGGAGCAAAGGGAGGGGGAAAAGTGAAGGGAAGAAGGGAGGGAGAGAGTGTAGGTGTGAGTGTAGGGTGGAGTGAAAGGAGGTAGGTGTCTAAGTGGAAAAATTGGTAGAGGAGGGAGAAGGAAAGTGAAGATTTTTGGTGGGATTTCGAAGCGAGTTGGAGATGTGAGAAGAGGCGGATCCCAAAGCTTGGAGACACGGAGGTTTGCGGTAGGACTAAGAGAGAATAGGAGATGGAGTCATAAAGGAAAGGAGGAGGAAGAGGGAGAGAGAGGGAGATAGGGGTGGAGTAAGCGAGGTGGGGATGTGGGTAAATAAGCTTATATGAAGTAGACGAATTCATCGCCAAAGTATGGAGGAGAAGTAAGGAGTGGAGAGAAAGAGAGGAAGTGGGCAGAGTTGAGGTTGATGGGGGGATTCAAGATGCGTGACAGTTATGACGTGGATGCTATGAGTGACCCTAGAAAGGTCAACGGATATGAGATATCCAGATGATTGAAGCCTCCTAAAAATTATTTCCAAAGGTTTATCGACGACCAATTCCTCGTCAGAAAATTAATAAATTAAGCAGTAGAAAAGTACGCCTCCTTTGCTAACCGTCCGTGGATGATTGATCTATTTTCTGCCCTTTGAAATACACCCTCGAAGAAGGATCTACGAAAATTTTGATATTAACTTAAAATAGACTCTCAAGACCAAGTTTGTAAAACTCCTTATCATAAATCTGTGCATTTTATAGTGTGTGTGTGTGTGTGTGTCTGAGTTTATCATTGTTCTCATATATATACACTTCAGTAAGGGCGCATTTCAGCCTTCTAGCTATCTACATTGCCTCCTATTATCTCCGCGTTTATATGCCCTTCCTTCAAAATGCTCTCGTTGATCTTTGCCTAACGTTCTCGGCAACAATTAATACTGATGAGTTAAAATTTGAGTCTACTACAAATTTTTTTCCAAATTGCAGGCTGTTAAAGAGGGGATATATAAAGGCACCATTACAATTAAAATTTGAAAGAATATAGTAACTTATGTGTTTAAGCAGCAGAATTAGACATGAAAAGAATTAGGTGCGTAAAATTATCTTTCCAAAAGGGACTCGTTTTAAAAATACACATTAAAGATCGCTAATAATAAAAGGCGCATAAAATTTAAAGTAATATTTTTAGCAATTTGTAATACAATTATTTTTACAATTATGAGAAAAAGATTTGCTTGAGTGAAGATTTTCATTTCTGAAAAAGTCTTATATTTACTTGAAACATAAGATTTACTGATAATTTTAAAAAGCTTTTATCTTTATTGCAGCAAGAAACAAAAGTTTAACCTATTTTTATATCACAATAGATCCACAACTTAAGATAGAAAAACTAAAAATATATTGCTTTAATTTTGTATGATCTATAAAAATGATTCTTTTCATTTCTCGTTAATCTTATACTATCAGAAACATTTTAGTAAATTATAGCAGCTTAAATGATTCTAGATTTTAATATAATTTATAGCAAAGGTAATCTCCATTAAAATATTTAATAAGAGAGGCTTATTCCAGGGCAGTACAAATTCTTCGATCGCTATAATGATATGAAAACTTTAAAATTTCTTAATCGCGAGGATATGAAAGCAGGGGTAGGAAAAAATATATATGCTTTTTATCACTTCCAGACACACATGATTTCTAATCAACAAATTTGAATTCGCTCGACCAATAGCAAATGCAAAAGAAAACTAAAAGCTGTAATTTTTGGTGCAAATATTGTTTTAATGAATATTTACATCCCATCATCCTGCGAAAACGGGAACATATTAATTTATTGCCGATTAAACGTCAAACACATCAACGAGCTCCCAAAGCGAAAATGATTTGTTGCCCAAATGTAGAAGTTCATGATGTTTGGTTTTAGAAGTACGTGATATAAACGTTCACTTATAATCTTTCATTCGTGATTTTTTAAAACACAAGCTTTTAAAACGCATTGAATAATATACATAAAATGGATGACCACATAAAAAAATGAATAACGTAAACATTATTTTAGAATTTCCGTTTAGCGTCAACATATAAATTTTTTCCTATCTCAATAAAAAAACTGTTCTTATAACATATAAGAAAAGTGAATCCTTGAACGAAAGGGAAAGTCGGCCCCAGAATTTTACATTGATTTCTTGAAAATGGGAAACGTCGAAAGGGACCGCTCGTGCAAAAATTCCATATTTTTTGTCTGTAAAGTAAATGGTAGATATCCTATGGAGGTGCTTCATTAGCACTACTGGAGACTCGATACGTAACAATAGATGTTTCCTCTGGGACCTATTTCCGGATTCGCGAGTAATCCGGTTGAAAAGACGAGCGTGATGCGTATCGTGTTACTCTAGATTTGACTGGAATTCCTTTCCTTTCAGTTCATTTAGCTCTCGATCTCTCTCATCTGGCTTTCTCACTCTGCGAAGAAACCTCTTGAGAGGGAAACTTGGGTTCCGACGTAACTCTGGGCATTCGTCTTGTCGAGGAGTCGGAAGAGGTTCATTCATCCAAGGATTCTCGCCTTCACTTTTTTCACTCGCTCTTTGTGCGCGTCCTAGTTTTTTCGTGCTTCATTTTTTTGCATCGGAAGTCGTAACCTTTCAATAACAATGATGTCGGAAGAACTGCCGAGGGCTCATGATTTTTTTGGAGTTATATTCTTTTGAGATAATGATACTTTTCGGTGCAATTAGGAGAAGGTTCCGAGAAAAAGGGAGAGGTACAACGCATCATAAAATTTAATATATTTATATTATTGAATATCTAAATATTTCTAACTTAACCTTTTATACTAAGTTGAATTTGCAATAATTAATTACCGACGATAAAATATGGGTTAGTGTACCGGTACGTCAGTTCATAGTAATCTTACAAAAGATAAAATAATGTTATTAGAGATCTAAAGATAAAAAAGTTAAAGGAGCCATCGGTCATTTAATCATAAGAATGCTTTCAATTGCATGCTTTATATTAAATGTAAATTTATATTAAAATGTAGTCTTAATATAGCGTTGCCAATATTTTATTTGTTTTTATTGGATCAGTTTGTATGAGTTTTTCTCACCGTAGAGAAATCTATAAAGAATCGAAGTCTTTCGAATTCTAATTTAATATTGACAGTAAATTGCGGAAAATTCGCTTATTTCTGCATTAATGATCAACGGCATCCATCTTCTCAGATAACTGATGTAAGGATTTTTATTACAAAATTTCAAGAGAAACACGAAATATTAGAGGCGAAAGAAGTGACACAAGGCGGCAAGTTAAACAAACGCAGCCAACCAATTACTGCTCTTTGCCGGGCAAACAACGCTTATAAATTTAAAGGTTACCTATTGTATTGTCATGAGTAAATGAAAGGGTTGCATATTCATCGTATAACGCCTTCATTTATTTCTAAACGGAGTAAGGACCGTATAAACGCCGCGGCATCATTAAAATTTAATTCTGTTGAATTTAATTTGAATGCGAGACTCGCGATCGGATTCACCCAATACGGAATTACATTGCCACACCGCAGACCAAGAAGAGAAATGGTGTGTAAGAGACACACACTCACACACAGAGGATGCGCCCCTTCTATATTCATGATGCTTCTGTTCCCAAGTTTCTCGGCTGTTCTCTCGAGGTGGAACTAAAATACTAGAACTTTTTAATCCGAAGCTCACTTTTTTGGCCGAGAGAAAGAAAACAAGACAGAAATAGAGAAATAATGTTGGACATCCTTTTGTAACAGATTCTCTAAACCAATTCAAAAGGGTTATCAATGGAAATCTCGAAGCTCTTTTTTCCCTATTTGTACGCCCCCTCACCACTGGACAAAGGTATCAAAGGAGAGAAGAGGAGATGAAATGGAGGAGGGAAAGATGGGAGAATTCGATTAATCGAATTAATGAGAGAGAGAGGAGGGGGTGAGTGCGAGAAGATGTTTCGGAGATGGGAGATTTTAGTAGCCACTTCCAATTAACCATTTAGGGCGAGTATCGCTGAACTTGATGGTCGAAAGTGAAGGAGAGAACGAAGGGAAGGAATTGTAAGAGAGAGGGGGAAAGGGGTGGAGGGGGAAGTGGGGAGGGGAGAAGAGGGGTAGAAAGATGAGGGGGAGAGGTGTATCTTTCAACGCAACGGAAGGGTAAAAAGGGTATGTGTGCGTGTAGGGAACCAGAGGAGAGAAGGGGACGACAGAGAGTGTTCGGTTCGTTCGGGTGGCGGGGGGTAAGGTGGTTTGTGTTTGCCGGGGAAGGAAGGGAGAATGGGGTGGGAGAGTTGGGACGAGCAGCACACGAAGGAAGGCGTGTTTGTTTGTTTTCGGTGAGTTATGGTGCTAGCGTTCCAGTTTAGGTGCCTGCTTTGGGCTGACATGTCGGCCGTAAAGTTAAGAACCACAAAATCTAATTCGACTCTCATCGAGAGAGAGAGAGATCGAGAATGGGAGCGTGTTGGATATAAGCGGAAGTGAATGAGGAGGAGAGATCAGGTCAGCGTGGAGGGAAGGACAATGGCAACAAATGGAAACAAAGAAACGCGACGGTCTCAATCAGCATTTGCAGAACTTCTGCTAATTGTATTGAGTTATAGGCACTAAATCTTTATAAATGCCGCCAAAAGAATAATATACTTTTAATAATCTCATTTTATGTCGTCAGTAAATCATAAAATTGCACAAATCAAACTGAGCTTTTTCTGGTGCTAGTCTTTCAATGAAATATACATATAGCTCGCCATCGAGTAGACATACATCGTTTCAAATGATTTATAATAAAAATAGCGGATTCGTCCACGCAATTTAAATTTTCAATAATATTTCCTTCTGTAGTTTTGAAGCGATTTGCCATGGAAATATCCATCACTTCCTATGTTTTTATGTGATAAATTATTTATTTAACTCAATAGTAAACATTAAGTTATATATAAAATCACTATTTTTGAGAGCGATCTAAAATTTAATTTAATTTTGAGCTATCCCTAAATGCTCCAACAACTACGAAAAAGTATGCAACACATTCACGCATGACTTATCTCTGCATGCCAAAACCTCGTTTTTGTAAATTTTGAATGTTAACTATGCAACATTTCGCTTTTTAAAAGTTTAATATTTTTCTTGAATATTTTTCTGATATGATTTGATTTATCGTTCGTGCAAATTGGTATAAATGAAACAAGGGCAAGTTAATTTCAACACTTTAAACATTTACAATCCTTCCATATTTCTCCCGATTAAAGGGTCATGGGATTGCACGGCAGGTGGTGGTTCAGGGACCTATCAGAATGCTATAAAACGAGCCTCAATCGAATTAGATTCTTCATGACCCTTTCTCACTTTAAGCGTACCATCGCACCAGATGGTTTTCCGCCTTTTAGATAAGAATTAACGGAGTTAGGTTAACGGTCTGGCAGCTTGCGGCTTTAGATGCAGATCTTCTAAAGGAAACTTTGACGTGGAGTAGAACGAAAAGGATGGGAAGGGGAGAGACAAATGAAGGGAGTTAAAATTATAAGCGAAAAGTGTGCGAGTGTCGAGAGGCCAAGGGGAGAGGAGTAAGAGAGAGAGGGAGAGAGAGACGGAGAGAGAGGGAGAGAGAGAGAGAGAGGGGGGAAATAGATGGAGGAAAAATTGAGGGAGAGATGGCCGGAGTCAGAGGGGGAACGTGAGCCGACCTAGTTCAGGGAGAACCGTTCCGGATAAAAAATTGTTTTAGCGCTCAAAAAAGAAAACAGTGCGCTTGCTTGAAGAGACGCGCTTTGAATAATTTGGTAATCGTTTTACGAGACCTGGATTTTCGCAGCTTTAATTTAAAAGCTTTTGATGTAAACGCGTAAAAACTGCGCTTTCATATGGCCCAGACTCGCAACTTCCTTAATTCTTTTTTAGACTATTAAAAATGAATTGACTTAAGGAATGCATAATGCTGTTTGGCGGCATCGTATAAAAAATAGAGAAAGGTAATTGTTTCGCACAAAATTGTTGAATCCGTATGATTATAATTTATAGTTTTTAATACTACAGTCATGAAGATTTATTGTTAAGATTTCATTTTTGAACTCTTTTTTGTTATACATAAAGTATATATAACGTAAAGAGAGACATAATTTTAATGTGGGGAATTTGAGAATAAAGTTATATACTTGGAGAAAATTGGACTGTTATTAAAGTAATACCCTGAAAAGAATGAAGGCGTCACCGTTTGTAAAACAAAAATGTGTATGCTGTTCCTTTTAGTGAGTAAAAATATTCTTTAAATTAAAAATATTATCTATGATATTAATGGCAACTAACAACCAAGGAAACTGCTGGATAGTAATTTATAACAGAGCTACTCCAAAAATGTTTACACTTTATGAAGATGACAAAAACTTTATTGTCTATAACTATTGTCTATTACTGACAATATCAAGACATTTTGGTTGCCCGAGATTGACATAAATGGCATGCCCATAGGAGCAGAAAAAACGAAAAATTTTTTTTTTTAATAAGAACCAAAAACAATGACGGAATAAATGATGCAAAGTACACAAAACAGATCTTATACATTTAATTATTTTCACATAAAAATTTCCAAAACAGTTTTTGCGGAGCGATAAAAGATTGAATTGAAGATAATTCATAGTCTACAACTTTGGCTGCTCAGGTTTGAAAACCCACGAAGCATCAGAATATATTTAAGTATAGTTAAATCCAAAAAAAATGTTAGTCATAAATATTCTTATTAATAGAAAATTCTTTCAACTAAATTATTAGTGCAGTATTATTTACATTGTAGGACAAATTCTAATTCCATGAAAAGTCAAACGATAAAAGGGCTGATGAATTAAATTAATAGTTTAATGCGATGGAAGGTATGACCAAGTATGAGTGAAATCAAATCAAACAAACATATGCGGCTCATAGAAGGTAATGGCCACATCCGTTATGCTGCAATAGCACCAATTTGACGTGTACTCCGCCTGTTGGTCTCAATCAACGGAATTTACTCAAAAAGCAAATGAAAATGAAATTGGTTTTGAGTGATTTAACAGCAACGTTCAGCTGAATCACATGATTTTTCTTCCTGTTTTTGACCTCCGATCTAGGTGATTGGTCTCAAACTGATTGATCCATCAAAGCACGACAACAGTTTAATTAATTTTGGATTTCACGCCAATGGATTTGCAGCTCGTTGATGCTCTGGAAAACGGAGCTGTTTCTGTGCATGGCGATGTAGCATGTATTAAATAGATGATCTCGTAAAACAACTAACAATAAATAGCATTTTGCAAAGATCATGTGCATAAAAAACAACGAAATTAATAAAACTTCCTATTTTTAAAATACATGATATATAAAAGCACTGAGGTAAAATTAGATGCATACACATTTTTATGCATTCTTATACGTGCAAACTTCCCACATATATAAACAAACACGCATACGTTTCCGCACAGATAGGTATGGAAATAAATTAAAAAATACTCAATGTAGAATCAACCCCCGATTTAGCGCCACTGTTTGTCCATCACTGACAATGGCGTTAAAGCGAAGATGGCGGTAAATCGAGGTATATGCTTGCTCAATGTAATCATAATATGGATGTTCGGTTCACAACGATTCATGGGAGGTGTGCGGGGGTGGCACTATATATGGGGGTGCTAATTCGGAGCCTGACTCTAGTTGCTTTATATGCACATCATCCACTCCTTAAAGTCGCACGGCCAGACGAGAATATCCAATTCACTATTCCTCGCTCGACCCACCCAAACCGAGAAAATTCGCTCGTTTCTTTTTCCAGTCTCCGAGTGGTTCCACGATGTGGCCACTCCTATTTTTAGCCTTACGAAAGAATTTTACGCACGTATATATGTATATGCCTCTCAGAATTCACAGCAAAGCGAGGCGCTGTAATAAAAGGAAGAATCCGCGGAGGAGCAGCTGCGGCTCGAAATTCATCGCAACGAAAAAGGAGGACTGCGTGTTTATAACACCTTCGCACTTTATGCGTCCCGGACGATTCTGCAAGCGACGAGCTCACGACAACGACGTTCACTATTTTCGAGGATTCAGCTAAAATAAGGGAAAAATACGATATTTAGCGGGAAGAGACATGAGCGCCCGATAGGGTTGCCAGGTTTTCCGATTGTCGCGGGATTGTCCCGACTTGACAAGGTGTTTCCCGCGTCCCACTTATATTTCGAAATTCCCGCTTTTGAAAAAAAATTGTTCAGCACTAAGAATTTTATTCGGAATATAGATTATACCAACCAGCATCGGCTAGGTTTGTAGTGGTATATACAGTGACTTCATCGCATAAACAACGCTTTCTGCTCAGAGCGTACAACATGTGCTTGCCATGGTACTCTATCTCCGTTGCTCCTAATGCAATTCCTTTCTATCTTGTGCGCATCTCACCCGCCACTTGAAACTGGTTTTACTGTATGTAATCGTGTGGCGCGTTGATATTCTGTAAGGTTATGTACATTAAAGGGACCGTCATTGCATACATTTTACATATAGTTTGAATAAATTTATTCTAATAATTATATCAAAACTAAGTGGTTTTTGAAATAATCTTGTCTTGAACTTGATTCAATATAAATGTCCCGTCTTAATATTTCAAAAATATGTAAATGTCCCAATTTGTGATTTCAAAAATCTGGCAATCCTAACGGCCGAAGTTCACGAAAGTTAGGCCGAGACGCGATTACTGCAATGAGGTAGAGGAAGTGCGAGGGAGAAAAGTGTTTTTATAGTTAGGAAAGGGAGTGAGTAAGAGAGAGGGAGATATGTGGCGACGGGGAGAGAGAGAGAGAGAGAAGGAAATGAGGCCGACATTTTATGCGCCATAATCACCATTACGAATAAAAGACAAAACGTGCCATTGTGCTGATTTAGATGAAATCAGCGCACCATCCAAGAGAGCACACAGGACCCCGCATACACGTCCCAGATGTCCGACGGATTTATTTTTCACGAAGGTCTCTTAATACGGGCTACTCCTCTCCGCTTTATCGCCCAGTCCCTTTTAGAAGGATATGTACATATTTATTATGTTCACATATGATGCCCTGGTGATTTTAAATTTTTCGTTTAACTTGATCTATATTCGAATTTACATAGAGGCTTATAAAATGACGTTCTTCCTAATAAAATCTTAACATAAATATAAATAGTACTTATTTAATAATTATAAGTACATATTATAGTTTCAGTGATGTCATCGTAACGCTGATGTCATCAATGGCACGTTTTAACGCGTTTTTAACAAACTTTCCTATTAGGTGAAAGGTTAACATTTCGCAGAAATTTTTGATACATATATAAAAATTATATGACGAAAAAAATACGAAAAAAGACTCGGGATCAATTCCAGGGTGGCGATTTCCATTTCCCGTAAGACAACACGTAGAAAGCGACTTTTTACAATACAGGCTTTTATTCTTTTGGAAATTAAAATTAGAAAGAATTGACGAACGATCTTCAAATATAAACTATGTTTTGGGAATATTAATAAAGTTTCATATTATATTAATTTCTTTCGCCTACCGTTCGAAATATCTCATATTAAACATTTCAATCACATTTTTTGGAAGATATCGGCTTTTAAACTGGATGCTGTCTTGCCGACCACGTCATTATTAAACTTCAGAATCAATTGTTGTCTCAACCCGCATACGTGTAATATATACGAATACGAGTGCATAGATTGCCTTAAATTATCGTAGAATTTTTTGCGAAATACCGTAATTCTAATAAATTGGATTCTTTAAATAATGACTATATAGATGTAGAGTAAGAGAGAGGGGGATGTGGGGAGGGAGATAGGAAGGAAGGGATATGGAATACTACTATTTATTTCTCAACTTTGGCACAAATGTAACACTCAAAAGGACTGGTGCTCTCTTGGGGTTACCATTTCTTAAAAAATCCAAAATTTTCTGCCTGCAATAGACACGGGTGAACCATACAGTCAAACTTATCTGCAATTAATTAAGTTGCAAATTATTACGTTTGACGTTGCTACAACAATAATTTCGATGCTTCGTAAAAAGCGCGAAGCGACTAACGCAATTCTTTCGTCTATTTGAAAGTTTAATAGACGCTAATTCAATTAGAGGCAACAAAGCGGGACGCCTTGTCAACACCCGAAAAGAGTACATAAAGCGATAAAATTCCGAAAAAAATGCGTATTTCTGACAAATTCCTCCGTATAACATCTAAACATTACAGTAATAAGATATGTTATAGTTTGAGCCGTCGAGTAAAGGAAAAATGAAGAAAATTGGGTGATATTTATATATTTTGATGAGAGAAAGAAAAAATCTTGCACCTTGAAAAATCGAAAATCCCGTGTATACTTGTGGGAAAATAAAACTCTCTCCCGGAGTCGAATCCGGGACTTTTTCCGGAATGTTTGATTTTTTTAGGGACTATCTTATGGGGATTTAACGATTGTGAAAATTTCAGGTCGTTAGGCTTAGTAGATCCGAAGATATTAGGCGAAAAATATTTGAAGTAAACGGCAGACTCCCAGCCAGCCAGCCAGAAAGGTTGAGTTTTATATAGATAGAGAAGAGATATATTCGTTCGAAGGCTTTCGTGGTGTTGCTGACTTGAAGGCTTCATCTTCCGGGTGGTCACCACGTTGGTCAATTTAAAATGACGACAGTTTCGCCAACCTTCCTGTTGGCGTTGACGCCAACAGGAAGATTGGCCTTCAAGAGATATATACGTTTGGTCGACTGTACGCTTATAAAAGAAAAACGCTTATAAATCAAAGTTAACCGTAGTTTAGCGTAAATTTTAATGCCACTGGTCGATATTTAGTAATTTTTGGGGGTATATCGCTTAGTTAGTATTATTTTTAACATCAGTCTGTACGTTTGGATGGATTTTAATCAAAATCCTTATAGCCTTTTTTGAGTAAATCGAATTTTGTTTCAAAATATCATAGAATAAAGTACCTTTAATTGTTGCGCAACATCGTTCATCTCTTCAGAGAGTCTATTATGAATGATATTATCCACAAATATGATATATCATTCCATTTAGTTTAATCATTTATGCTGTAATAAGATTTTGTGTTGATCGCGGCGGAAGCGTGACGTCATAGGGCTTAGGTAAGGTAGCTTAGCGTACATTTTAATGCCACTGGACGCCATATAGTGATTTTAAGAGATATATACGTAGTATTATCTGTGACAGGCTCTACAATAGGATTGATTTAAATCAAACTCTCTGGAGTAATTTTTGAGTAAATAAAAGTATTCTAAAAATCGCCAAGAATAAAGTACCCTTTATTTTTGTGCAATATAATTTTTATGAGAAAAAGACCTGCATAAGATGATACATTGCACAAATACGAGATATCATTCGATGTTATGTACGCGTTTGAGCCCTAGAACAGCGAACAGATCGTCAAACAGACAGACGGTATGGCGAAAACCACTTTTATGGACTCTGGGACACCTAAAACGTGTATTTCCATCAAAATCTCAAAGCCGCATTTTTTCACGATTACAATACTTTCTCAATATACTACGTACATAAAAATGTAAAAATAAGCGCTTTAAAGCGCTCATTCAATCTATTAATGTAGAAGTTATAAAAATCGATTTAGTGACGAAAATGTTCCTTAGTTCAATCAGCAATAACTTCAGATGGTCGAATCTTTCCATACCGCAGAGAAGAGAAAATAGAACAGGGGGTCAGAGAGAAAAAGCCGCACATTTGGATCTAAGAGAATAAGAGCAACTCACAGTGACGATGGCAGTTGTGTGGGATTAATGAAAGAAGAGAGGCGGGGAATGGGTCATCGTTTGCTTAATGAAAGGGTCGGAGTGCCAGGGATAAAAAATGAGAAACGAATGGGACCTCGCGGCACTGAGCGAACGCGATGCGGGGTCGAAAAGGGAGACGAGTCTCCATGGGAACGAGATATCCCAGCGATTCTCTTTCATCCTCTCTCCACTATTCTGCATTTAAGTATCCTCCCTCTGCCCTTTCTTGCCTTTTTTCTCTATATCTCAATCTCCCTCGTGTCTTTATATTTTTATCCTGCTCAATGTATTCCTTCCGAGCAAGGAAAATTACTCGAAAACAATTCCTTCAAAATCAAATCTTTACTAATAATTACATTCATTTCGAGTTCTAGCAGTCTTCATATTGTTAACGCATTGACTTCCTGCGTGTTTTATTCATATTGTTTGTATTTTCGCTGTATTTTGTGTAACTTAACGTTTGGTTTCACATAAAGCTACATACATGGGTAGGTGGTTTAGATTCCCAACAATGCCTACTCTTCCAACATAAGATCCATTCCAAAAATCATTGAATTTCAATCTAAAATCATTACTTATGCATCTTTTTTGCAATCTTCTAATCATCGTTTTTCTTATATTATGAAACCTTTCCTTGCCATACATTTTTAACAGCTTTATATACGGGTTTTCCTAAATCATTTGTCACGTTGAACTCAATTTCTAATATCTCTGTCTCATTTTCTCCATGGATCTTCATACCCTCGTACACATTTATCCGTGTGTATCTTTCATCCATAAAGTTCTATGATTCTTCTTCACTTCTACCTCAGCTCCATCCGTCACACCGTCCGTCCATTTGCTTTCTTGCGATACCTTATCTTTCTACGGTCCGTTTGAGTGTCTTCGCCTCCACCTTTAAATCATCGAACGTCTCCGCTAAGAATGGAGAAGCGAGCTGGGAAAGAGAAAATGAGAGATTGAGACACTAAGGAAATTTCTCTCGCCTTCTGCTGGAAGATCCAGAAGAGAGAGAGACTTTACACGCCTCTAAACTTTCACGAAACCGAGTGAAAGAGGAAAGCGAGCGTGATTTCTCCCGTTGCCGCTCTCACACCCCATCCTCTTGCTCGTACACCCACACACATCGCGCCTGAATTCCGTGTGCCAGAGGGAACAACAATGGAAAAAACAAGTGGGAGAGAGAGATGGAAGGGGAGGGTAGGAAGAGAGCGAGAGAGAGAAACGAAGAGGAGGGAGTGGGCGATTGTGAATGAAACGCGAGGTAGGGTTCGGCGTGAAGTTTGGAAGAGGAGTGAGTTAGACTGTCGGATTACGGTGAGGAACGGATTGCCTTTTCACAAAAACAAGTGGCGCATGGAGAGGTGGCTTTGTCACCGTCCCTTCCCTCCCCTCTCCTCCTATCTCCCTCTCCTTCCCTTTCCTTCCAAAAAAAAGCCTCATCCCTTCCTCCATTGCCCACTCCTTCCACGCGAACCCTTCTTTCTATCTCTCTCTCTCTCTCTCAATCTCTATCCCCCTCCTCAATCCTTTACAACACCCCGCCCATCCAACTTCTCCTCATGCACTCCAAACTCCAAGCAGTTGTTCCCCACTTTTTTGTAGCGCGTTACTCTTTCCAAATGCATTATCCGCGCGGTGGGAGGGAGGGAGAGAGAGAGGGGTGGGGGTGGAGGGAGGGAGAGAGAGAGATAGAATCTGAAAAAGTAAAGGAAACTTCGCGCCTCGCAGAGCATCGCATGCATCACTCTCTCATTCCCTTCTCTCCTTGTTTTCGTTCCTCGCTCACCTCACAATTTTCCTTTTCCTTTCCTCTCTCTCCCTCTTCCTCGCCTTATTACTGCCACAATTTCACCTCGATGCCGCTTAGGTAACTCAACCTTACCAACTTTTCCTTCCCTCTCAATCTCGTACTTTTTCTCACACCCACCTCCATCGCTCGTCATTCCCCCTCCACATTCTCTGCCCGTCTCTCTCTTTCTGTCTCTCCATTTTTCTCTCTCGAGCGCCTTTCTCTCCTTCATTTGTTAACGAGGCATCTGGTACAAGAAGTTTCATTCGGGTTATTTTTCGCAATTCATGCCCTTTCCAACAGGGACCCTGGTTTCCTCGTGCACGGGGTATTGCAGGACAGATGTGTGTGCTTTTGGTGATTATTCCATCCACCTATTTTTATGCTTTATTCGTGAGAGAGAGAGAGAGAGAAAAGCTCAACTTTTTGTTGGAGAGTTTCATTAACAAACTGACAGGAAAAATATTTTGTTAAAATAATTTTTGAGTTTAACTTGCAGTCGCGGCGGTGTCATATATTTAATTAGGACGTTGTATTTTAATATTTCTTAAGTTACAATAAAGTTAAAACAATACCAAATTTTGCGTCTCAGTTCAGATAGACAAAATAAGTGATATCACCGCGTGTATTGTGCTACAAAAATATTATAAACTCTACGATCATTTTTAATCGAATAAATGTTTCCTTGACAAATTTCTTTAACCAAAATAGCAATAATTAAAATATTTAGCGGTTTTTTAAAATCATTAATATTTTACAGATTTTGAATAATTTAAATGAAGATGTCATTAACTCCAAATCTGAATCATCTAAGAATTCTTTCCATGTTTCCAGCTTTTATATTTTTATAATTCATTAATAAATTAAGTGATTGTTCTTAATTGACTCGCGCAGAAATTCAATGCGGTAATTGTAAGTAAGCTTTACTCTGAGTCGTATTTTTCTCGCGAGATGAGAGGAGTCAACTTTTGCAAGATTAAAGTTAAACGGATCGCAAAGTTTAAATGCATACAAAAATGCCTTTTTGTGCACATTTATTTTGCAACAAAAATGAAACTTTTCTCACGTTACGTTGAAACCAACTCAGTAAGAAATTAATATTGATCATTTTTACTTTCTTCATGCGTAGTATAGGGGAAAGTATTGTTTTTATTTAAAAAAATCGCTATCGAAATTTCAACAGAAATACACCTTTTGGGGTCCCCTGAACACCTTTTGACAATCTTCTCGATGATGTCTCTGTGTGTGAGAGAGTGTGTTTGTGATAGGAATTTTGTGGGAACTCTTAACTCAAAAACTATTATTCAGGTCAACGCGAAATTTTATATTTGAATTTTTCCTTCGAGGTTCAAGAGTTGATTAGTTTTTGTAATAATCGGTCTACCGAAAGTGGGCGTTTACTTTTGTCACTAATCAGTTTTTTCAAACATGTATTTACTTTAATACTTGATCAATGTAAAAAAATTACTGGAATAAACTTTGTAGGAGATAAAATTGTCTACGTTTGTTCGAAACATTCCCCCATATAAAGCATGCTTTAAGAGATATTTAAAAACTATATTTTTTAGCTGCCACCACCACACCACCTGGAGGCGGCTTCTGTAAACAATTGACGCTTAGTTACGTTTTAGTAGCGCTCCTTTTTATTTTATTAATTGTTGGTGCTTCCTGGATATATCATAAGGCTACGGTTTGAGTTTATTTCAGTTCTTTGTTAAGTCTTTGAATTTTTCTCGGAGTTTCTTAAAATATTTCTTATCATTTAACCTATTTGAAATTTTTATAAATATGACAGGCATGGAGAAAGTCATGTGGTGGTTAGATGATACTTTTATATAGGTTATTTTTTGGAAATTCCTACAGAATATGTTGGGAATATGAAATTAATTTTAGACAGTTAAAGTAATAGTACTGTTACAATGATGTTGTAGTCTCCAATGCGATTTGTAAATGCGCAGAATGGCATTTGGATTTTTGAAACCAAGGTAATTTTATCCTTTATTCAGCAGTATAATTTTCTCACTATAACTGTTCCACATACACTTATTTCATTTTTCTTCTGTAGCAATGAGTGTTAGATTGCGAGATTCTCTACTCAGATACGGAGCGCTTTGACGAATGTACATACTTGGTCGACTTCTGAGAAGTCACGCTATCCAATCCCTTCGAAACCAAATGAAAGAGCGGTTCAAATGGATCATTACCACACCCATTGTGTTGCGACCGCTTTTATGTTTTTTATTCTCGTCGACTGGTGATTTGATTTTGACTCAAGATAGAACGATTATTTTAGTGTCATGTTAGAATCGAACTGCATAATGTAATCAAAGAAATCTCTAGATGAACGCTCCCTCCGTTTTCCAGCTTTATCCTTTTGTCCCGTTGAGACCCAAAGGTAGATAACCCTTTATCGAGTGCTAATGAACCGGCGAGACTAAGATATTCCATTGCTTTGAAATTACATTATAGCGTCTACAGAGGCAGACACAATTCTTTCCTTTAAGCGACGGTGTAAGTTTACTGTATATACCGTATAAGATGCATAAGGTGATACTTTTGTTTTGTAAAGAATATGGAAAATAATATAACATTTTTGAAAATTTCGAGTCTTTTATCAATAAAAACACTAGCACCAAAAATGAATTTGCTTTCCAATAACAGGATATTTCCTAACAAGTTTATTATCAAGTAACCAATTAAAAATTCCCGGCCTTTTATAAAAAAATCGGAATTTTATTCACCTGGCTGGCAGTTATTTTTGTCGCAAAAATAATTTAGACAATGCTTCGATGAATGCGACGACGATCTAATTACGTTGACTGATGGGAACTTTCATTTCACAGGAGAAGTTTTATTAGGTTGCGGAGTAAAAAAAACGAGAAAAGGCGGACAATGGATTGCTTTTGCGATTATTCACGTGGTGGAGAAATCTCCAGCAGAAAGACATTAACGCAACAATTCATACTTGTCAGCGTCACGTGGTGCCAGTTGAAAGTATAGCATGCACGTCTTCTGTCTATTCATTCCCGCCGCGGTGTAAAAATAAATCTCGAACGCGAGCAATGAGAATCCGCCATCAATCAAAGTCCGCGATAATATTTTAGCCATTCACTCCCTCTATTGATTAGGCATTAACTTCTTTACTCTTTTTCAATAAAGAACTAATATTTAGCGCTATAGGTCGAATGTTTATTTTAATCCACATATGGGGTAACCTTAATAAAATCATATAAATCTTTATTCACAATCATGCGAATAAATTTTAAAATATTTAACTCTGTTGATCTCTAAAAAAACAATAACGGGAGTAATCAGTCTCATAAAAACTGAGGAATAGTTAATTATTTAGAGGGAGAACATGTTTAAAGTATATGATAATGTATCGGATTATTCAATTTAGACTCAGTATATTTTACCGCATTTTATGCACAGAGAAAGTTTCCTTATTATTGGGCAAGACTGATAGAAGTAACATAGGAAACTCCGTATTAAAATGAAACTCATTACTCATATTAGTGTGGCACCAACATAAATGAAACTCACTGTAATGCTTAGTGGCAATTCACAATACCACGTGAGATTCATGAGAAGTTAGACTTGATAGCCATAATCGCTAATGGTAAAATCCGAGAGTAAGTTTTCATGCATTTCTCGTTAAATCAATCGAATTTTCGGACTGTTACTTTCTTTAATGTAGTATTTTTGAAGAACAGGGTCAATGAGGAAATGTTTTTTCTTATACTCCTGTAAAAATATTTTTTTTAATGACAAGAATTTTGGCGTCTAACTTATGCCTTAATTTGTGATAATATTCATAAAATCGATGATTACGAATAAAAGTGTTGTTTTAATTTATAACCATTGGCTGAATAGAGTTAATCTGAATAGTATTTGCTGTAAATTTATGTAGTTAAATTTTTTATGGCAATGATAAAATAATCTTAAAAAAGAATGTTTAATTTTATACTAAACTAAGGTAAATTAAGGATAGGATAGAAGTTTTGAAGGAACACAATTATTTAAAGAGACTCACTGAGTCCATATACCAGTATATGCAAGAAAATTATAAGTTATATCCGTTTCAAAGTCATAATCGCCAAAGTTGAAGATAAAGTGAGCAAAGTTCTGCGGTGGTTAACAAAGCGTCACTAATGGCAATACCCACTTCCACACATATTTCTCCTTTATGGAGCAGTACCGTAACTGCCTGTCCTTATGGTAGTTACTGGATAACCATAGTAGATATATTGATGGTGGATAACTTTTTCCCGATTTATTGAATTCTGGATATTCACCTTGCCTTTGGTGTACTAACCATAACTGATCATCCTTTAATATTATCAATCCTAATTTGATAATACATATATAAGTGACTCATGGACTCAAATAATCTAGAGCAAGAACTAAAGCTTTTATAATAATCGTGACATCCTAGCAAAAAAAGAAACAGTAAACCAAAGCTCATCTGAAAAAAATTTACTTGAATATTTGATAAAAGATTTTTCACAAAGTTTCTCTTTCTTCAGTATTATAAAATGCCAATAAATCCGAGCTCGCTAAGAACCGATTTTCTTTTTCCAATTAGAATTAATACGATGAAAAAAATTAAATCCACTATTTTTCCATAACCCAACTGGCCGTTAATCACTTGCATGGATCTCAAACAATATGAGAGTCAGCACTAGATTAATCTATCTGGAGCCTGACAGGAGCTTACTGAGATAATTTATGCGTCCAAATATCTTGATTGATTCTGATGCGCCAGTCGGGGCGAAGCAGAACGGACTTATATAATCGATATCTCTCCGTGGGCGACCTTTTTGACCGGTGAACGTTATTATGATGCGTCCTGCGTCATCAAAAATGTTTCGTTTGAAATGTTAAGGACGCCAAAGTGAATGATATGGATGACTCTACTATAGTAATTTTTCTAAGAACAAATAGAATATCTGAAGTGTTTTTAATCGAATTTAAGATAAAAACTATATTTTTCACTGTCAAAACTTTTCTTATTCATACTTTTTATTAATATCCGATCAACTTAATAATTTGAAAAGCTATAATTTACATCTTTCCAAATTTTAAACGTGAATTTTATTTCAAAATATATCCAAAAAGAAAACCATATCATTTTAGCTGTTGAAATTAAATTTACCTCATCTTTGTTAAAAAATAAGATATAATGACAATATTCGACGACGATGCGATAGTGATATGGGATCAACATAGTCTTTTATTTTAATAATTTTGCTGAAAATTCTAAAATGCTAAATCCGCAATGTTTCTCATTATTCTCGCGACGGAATTCAAGCGATTTCACACCTTTAACCCAAAACCCCTCCTAAAAGGTGGGCCGAGGTAATCTACCTAACACACTTCTGTCATTTTTCATACAGCGCCCGCTATTTTCCCTTGATTATCGAAGTGGCGGATATATCGATGAATTTCATGACGAGATAAATCAACCCGTCGCTTAGGAAATATATCACGGCAGATAAAAAAAGTTTCACTTCGTTGGGATTAGCGGGGCATCAGAGAAAACTTTGCCTTAAAAAAAGAAGTAAGATTGACGCGTGACAGCGCCTTTACTATCCAATAAAAAAAATACGAGCTTGCTCGAAATCCATTCGTGATAACTTGTCTTCTTTCAGAACAAGCCGTGAAACTTTTTGCTGTAAAACGGAAACATCATAGAGATTTTTCGAGCTTAAGTTTCATGATCGAATTGAGTCTAGTGAAACCGTTTCCGTTTTAATTCCCACGAATTAGCTTGAATTTTTTGAGAGATGTTTCCTGAAAAAACAAACACAGTAAAAGCTGATACTATCCTATTGAGTTTTAATAAAACCTATTCGCATTGTTTCACCTATCTACATCAGCTTCTCGAAAAAAAACTTCCGCTGAACCTATAAAAACTTCTATGGAATGAGAGACTTAGACAAGGTAGTTCAAGTGCAGTCTTCAATATATATCATAAGGGCACTCACCAATCACTGGATACATTACTTAAAAGATTCCGTCAGAAGAGTTTGTACTTTCTATTGAATGAGCAGAATTACGAGCATACTGAAGGAGTTACTGTGGGCTCCTCTCCTTCTCCATGAATAGCTAATTTATGCATGGCGGATCTCGAAGGAAATTTCCTGAAGTATTCCAAACATGTCTTCGCAGATATTTTGATTCGTTATTTGTGCACATGAGAAGGAAAAGATTAATATGATCAGAGAGCACACCAATTCACGATGGAGGTATAGAGGAACGGGAGACTACTATTCTTCCATTTTTTGTCATCAAGAAAGTTGGCTGGTTCTATGAGCCAAACCGTTTACCGTAAGCAGATCCTTACGGATCGATACCTGAACGCCTTATTGCACTACCGCTCGCAACAAAAGGCTTCCCTCTCAAGATCCTGTTCCCCAGAGCTAAGATGTTCTTCATCACGGCATCCTTAGCCGCGGACGAACAACTCCTCAGCGCTGCAGAATAGTAGCATTCATAGGGAAACCCTTAGACGTGCTACGAGAAGCAAAAGAAAGATAAAGGAAGAACGGATATAAACCGCGGTCAACGCCAGTATGTTGTCGGCACAATCGAAAGGATCGCGAGATTGCTAAAGAGACGTAACGTAAATGTCTGATTCATTACTGCCCGAAAGGCACAGGAATTTCTAACAAGCGCAAAGCAGCATTTACCTTCCTCTCAATCGGAAGGCGTATACGAAGTAAAGTGCAGCTACGGAAATTATAGATCGGGCAAACGGAGCGTTGTATTTATATGCATACCGCAAGAACATAGGAGGGTGTGCAAGAAATAAGTACTCGAATTAGAGGAACGCGCTATGGGTTAAACGGGACATAGCATAGCATTGGGAAACGTTAGGTTCATCGAAGGGAGTATATAAAAAGAGAAACCATCGAAATCACAAAAAGAACGTTGAATTTCAACGTGAATACGGCTCCTGCGGGTAGTACAACGGCCGATGGTCAACGGCAACTGATAGAACAATAAGTGAGGCTGATGAGAGGAAAGTAGATATAAACACTGGAGAGAAAGGAGATAAAATCAGTTCGGCCTGAAGAAGACTACCGTAATTTTGGGGGAAAATTATCAATCGAAAAAAATATCCCTTATAATCGGCTTACCATGGAGCAACGCAGCGAAGGCTAAAGTTTCTCACAAAATCATTATCCGGAATTTCATATAAAGAGCGATAAGAATTTTTCTTTTATTTTTAGTGGAATGGACGTTGAAATCAGAGACGGTCGTTAAATTTTCACTCGTATAACGTTTAGGGATTTATTTAGATATTTTTAAACTCATGAAACAAAAAGGCGAATTGAATTGAATAACGTATTTATTGGGGCGTTATTGACACTAACAAGTAAGTCAGTCTCATTTTCCACTTAACCACTTGCCATTTATAAATACAATATAATAGTCACACAGATAATGATTTTGATGCAAACATGCACACTATGCATGTATAAACACCTGAATATAGGTAAAAAAGGTAATTTTTCCATTTTCAGAAAAATTAACTCCTTTTTCCCCCATTGCCTTTATTGAGCGTACATAAAAGAGTTAAGCATATTATTATTTCCCAGAAGTGATTACGGGACACTTAAATTAATAGAGATTGATATTTAACCTGGAGGTTAACATTCGTGTTGACCACCGTGCGCTAATTGAGTTTTATTTCGTGATGATGTTGAATAGTAACGATCGCTTCACATTGTTAAAGTCAATTATTGGATATGAGAACTTGTTTCCGGAGGTTCAGCTGTTCTCGATAACGATAACTTTCATATTTTATAGTTGTTAGGCTCAATACCTAGATCAAAGATATTCGTCATATCCTGTTTAACTTCCGAAATATCAGAAACTAACAACGCGCGCAAGAGATAATACCGATTCGGCGCAGAAAAGTCAATTAATTTTCCTGAGTTCGCTGTGATTAGTTGTGAAACGTTGAAGGTGCCTCTAACCACTCAACGCAGTACAAAATTGAACTTATTTTGCATTGAATATATGAAAATATATATGAAGAGCTGTTCGATATAAAAGATATTTTATGAAAAGCACTATTCTATGGCCGTCGCAGAAGATTTTCATTTTAAACTGAAACGCATTCCATCTTGGTCCAACCATTCTTGCAATAATGTAACGCAATTACCAATTGAGTAAATGCATGATTACATAAATCGAAATTTGGTGAATGGGAGATTAAACCATAGCTATATGAATTCAAAGGATATGGGAGCGAATAAAAAGTTCTCGGTATAGCATAAGTAGGATGGGGACGGAAGTGTCGTTTTTACACATTATATTACCAGTTTATGCATATTATAGCTTTACATTTTTCAGCAATATATGCACAGTTAAAATGATACACTGAAGATGAGCCGTAGGGAGTATTATCATTAGTCATGAAAACTCTCAATTGACAATAAAATTCTAGCACCGACATGTGATTCGTAACTTTTTCTGAAAGATTAAGTTGTTAAATATATCCATGAGAATATGCAGCATCATGCAATTAAACTGTAAATAATGGATAGGAAATTTCAAAAGGAGAAGAGATATTGGTGAAGGAATCACACAGTGGACATCCTGTCTTAACCACAACAACGGAAAACATTTAAGTTTATCAAATTTGCGCTAGACTATGTGGAAAAAACTGTGAGTAGTATCATGAAACTGTGAGTTTAAATGTCTATAAAGAACACTCTCTTAATCTTTTCCCTTCCTAATTAGGTCAAGAACTTTTCAGCTGCTCATCGTTCGTCGCTTAAACGTCTATTAAAACTAAAGATGATGGGGAATATGAATTTAGGGATTCTTTGTAAGTTATTTAAAATAATTAGAATTATTTGAAGGAGAAAACAGAAAAATCTAATGCCTCAGTTGTTAACGGATATCACTCGCTGAAAATTTCACAGCAGCGAGTCATAGAAGTTACTGAATCCGTTATGTTCGGATTCACACGCAAATTACGTATTACTCTACGATCCTTTGAGGTTTAACATTGGGCAATCGGTAACAATGGGATATCTGACGGCTTCGAAAATATAATTCGGCGCGCTCCATTTTTAATCGTCGAAAATAAAAGAAAATCCGCGAGCGAATTTTTAATTCAAGATTTTCCAACGTGATGGGAATTGTTCTCTGGAAAGGTTGTCTGGAAAACGCTAAAACCGTAAACGGCAATGCGATAATCTCCATTTCCCTCTGATATCTAATACAAAATTCAGTCGTCCTCACATAAAGTATGTTGAGGGCATATTTTTTTATTGTTTTCCTTTATTGTCTTTGTGCAAATTCGTTTTCTCCGGCTTTTGGATCCTACACGTAAAAAATGTTGTTTATTATTGGTATCGGACTGAAGAAAACATTTTATTCTTTCGGAAAGATTGATAAAAACAAAAACAAATCTCTCCCTTTTCAGAATGGATTTTTTTATCAGTCATTACATCTAGAAAACTCTTTTTTGGATAAATTTAGTTATAAAAATAAATAACTGAGGAAGATATGGCATTGAAATCATAAACTGGATAAATTAAAAATCAAGTCCTTTGGGCGTAAATCTCGGAATGAGGGAAAAACGCGAAAATGTATTTTTTTATGCATGATAGAGGCTGTGCTCTGGTTTCGTGATTTTCCGCTAACTCTAATAGACACAGGATAACTCGAATTCGAGACGGCGCTTATGCGAAAATTAGACGATTCAATAACTACGTGTCTCGTGTGATTTTCTCCACGCAGAATAATTGCCAACTACGGATATCCTATTCATCAACTCCAAAGTTAACTGGAAGCTTATCATCTTTTTATAAATAGGTAAAAATTGCATAATATAAAAATTGATTTGAATTAACCCTTTCAGACCTGAATTAATTTGGGGTGTGGAAAATATTATTTTTCCTTGTTTTTCACATGTTTAGGAGTTAAATATTGAATATATATTTATTTTATATTTTTTCTATGATATTTTGATTTTTTCGAAATTTTCAATATGTTGAACATTGGGTCTCAATGGTAACCCTCTAAATTTTGTTTAAATTCCTATATTTGTATTTTATCTATATTTTATAGCACTAACAATATTGCTTTTTAGAAGGAAAATCTTTTGTAATTCAGGGATACATTGTCCAAGGCCAGCCCAAACATTTTCTGACTTGTTTGAAAATAATTCAGACCTCTTCTGTACAATTATTGACTGTTGAATAAGGCCTGTCGACTTCTACGGGTTTGAACTTCGAGGAAAAATCAAGGGTATATTGTCCAGGGCTGGCCCTGAAATTTCTTTGGCTTGCTTGAAGAGAATTCAGTCTCCTTCTACAGAATTATTGACTGTTGGATAAAGCCTGTCAACTTCTATGGGTTTGAACTTTGAGAAGAGGTCAAAAATAGTTTTTATTATTTTATTATTATTTGAAAACTATAGTTTAATTATCTTACAGGATTAAGAGACGAAAGCAAAGTAATAATAGTGAAAATTGCAACATATAGAATACAAAGAATTAATTTATATGCAAGAAAAATAATTAGCTGTCTCAATGGCTTTATGAAAAAAATTCTACTTACTCAGGTCCGTGTACAAAGAAATGTAAAGAGGGGTTTAGAGCAAAAAGGGGGGTTTAGATGAAAAATATTTTTAATCGTATTCTGAGACAATTGTGCTTGTAGGGATCTTATTGTACGGAGCAAAATCGTGATAAAACTAAAGAAAAACCAACGAAAGATTTAATAATTTTGCTAACTAAAAATATGAGAACAAAAAATTAATTTGTTTCATTTGGTTGGGATTGGTGGTTTGAACTTCCAAGATCTCTTGGCCTTATGTATGGCCTTATATTTATGTAGAGAATGTACTGTAAAGCCTCGTACCTCTTCCATAACTTGTGTTACATAGCTCGATAAAAGGTGCCCTAGAGACCTGACGTCCAATATATTGGACAAGTTAGTTTAACAACTATAATAATCACATTTATTGCTGAAAATTGTTGTGAATTTGACAATGTCATCAGTAAACTCACCACTATTGAATTACATTTGAAAACGCTACATTAAAAATAAAATATTAACATAAATAAATAATTTAAAACAGCTTATCTGAGGATTCAGCAGAACGCGCTGCAATGCTTGCTGCTAAGAAACACACTGAGAAAATAAGCAGCCACATGGCAATCAAAGTCACAAAAAACTTACAAAGTAACATCAAGGCTTACACTCAATTTATTATAATTTCTTTTAAGTGGATAAAAACACACTATAATTGAGGGAGAACATTGTGTCCAATATATTGGACACTGGGTCTGAAAGGGTTAAGAGGGATTTAGAGAAGACGTACTTATATGGCTTCAGAAAGAAGGTAGTCACATCTGTCGAAGCGAACGTGGAAAGTTGAAGGAGAGAAACGCGAAAAATCTATAACTTACCTATTGATGCGGATTAAAAAGCCTTGCTTCAACTTTCCGAAGATTAATTTGTAGGACAGTTTGAAAAAATAATAATGGAATTTGTTACATCCTGTAAGGTATAAAAAGAGTGTTCGAATATGAATTGCTTTTATTTGGGAGGTAGATACCATTTTCACTGCCGGTGCACTTAACACCAGTTGAGATTGCTTAAAAACATAATGGTGATGAACGCGTAAATCGTAATTAGCTTCATTTCAAATGCATTTAAAGGTATATGAGTGTCAGTAGCTTATCGTTCCGTGTTTTTGGAAATTAATAGAAGAACCTAAGATGAAAGTAAAACAAAGTCGTTCATTTGTGTAGACATATTTATACAATATATATTTAAAACAGTGCATTTGGAATATAATATTTTAAATTTCATGGTTTTAAATGGGAGTTAGATTTTTAGTGAAAAACTTCTGACACTAAAATCCCCAAAAAATATCGGTCTTTAAAAATAGCAAAAAAACTGTATTTTTAAAATGCGCCGAAAGGATGAAAAACATCTATTTAACGAGGAACCACCTTTTAAACATCGTCCCAGACTCCGCCATACCTATATAAAAATAATGAATTGCGTGTCCCTGTGATCGCCCCGGGGCCATTTAAAACAACCATCCGACTGATGAGATGCCGGAGAAGAGATTGAGATTAACAGAAGTGTAAGAATGGAGAGAGTAGTAGAGCTTTCGAAGAATCAAAAGCAACGGTGAAGATTGAAGCGAAGTCAGTAAAGGTAGAGGAGCTGAAACGGAAGCGAAAATCCTAAGGAGACGAAGAGGAGGAATAAAAATGGGTTATGTAGCTAAGGGAGGAAACAATAAGAAAACTGAGATTGAACGAAAAGAGACGGAGATAAGATGGAGGAGAGTAAAAGAAGAATAAGAAGAAGAAGAAAAGCGGCGATAGGAGGGCTTGGAATGGGGTGAGAGTCAGCCGAACCGTGGGAGTGAAGAAGTTAATTGGATCGGAGACGAATGAGAGTGACGCGAGGAGATGGAGATGAAGGATGGATAGAGGAGAGAGAGAGAGAGAGAATTAGATACAAGGAAGGAAAGGAGAGAAATCGGTCCTGGTGTGTAAGTGGGAAAGGATTCTGTCCATCAATTTCTAACCCTCACGCATCTTAACCGGGAAAAGGTTGGAGATCGAGGAAGAGGGTATGAAAGGGAAAAAGAGAAGGTACAAAAACGAGTATAGGAATGAAGTAAATGAGAAAATTAAAGAAATAAAATAAGGAGGCAAGGCAAAATGGATTGGCCGATGCTTTTTGCAACGTAGGAAGTAGGTGAGATGAAGAAATGGATGAGTTTTGAGTAAAAAAGAGGAGTTTGGAGAGGGATGATGTTTTTTGGTGCGCTAGGTTTCATATGCTCTCACTAATTCTTTTCTTGCCGTATTGCGTGTTTGTACAACGAACAAAATGTTTAAGGTGTCGTTTTGCCGAAATTTATCTTGACATTCACTTTTAGTTTTCAAAAAGATGGAATAAAAGTTAATGTCTTCAACCACCCATTATACATCTAAATTTGTTTATTTTTATAAAGTAAGAGCAGAAGAAAATAACGTACGGAGACCTAGATTACATATTTTAAGAGCTAATTTTATCTTTAATGCTACTTGTAACGTGGACTGAACTAGGACGAGTCTGATCTTAGTTAAAATTAATTCGGGCTCGTTAAATTTCAATCGCGATAGCCACGATCTCTCAAAAAACTCCCACAAAAACATAATGTGAAAAATTACGCCCTTCATGGCTTATGCAATAATGCTTAAAAAAAGAGCATGGAAAATTCTCCCCGTCTCCTTTCCTCCCTCTCTCTTATTCTCCAAGCGCGTAATCTAACTCATCGAGGTGGAAAAATCGGAGGGACGGAAAACGGAGGGGAAGAGAGAAGATGTTTCCAAAATTAAAACTAGAATGGAAGGCAAAAAAAATAAGTAAAGGGTGAGATGGAAAATACAAAGAAAGTAGTAATGGAGAGGGGATGTGAGGAGAGGGTGAGGCAAAGATGAATTGAGAGAGAAAAAGGAATTGTGAGACAATAGAAGGTAAAGGGAGAGGGATGCAAGATAAGCGTCGAATAAATAAGGCGGGATGGAGTAAGATGAACAGTGAGATAGAAGGGAATAAACAATGGTAGAGAGCGAGAGAGTAGAGGAGAGTGGAAGGAAGAGGAAAGTAAACAACGTGCGATAAAAAGAGAGACCATAGTAACGGGAAGGTATGGGAAGGTAGAAAAGGGGCAGTAAGATGGTGGAGGGGAGATATTGTGAGGGAGAAGCGAGTTGAATATAGGTGAGATAGGAGGCAGCAGGAAGAGGCGGGATGGGTAGAGGCTGAGAGACGAGGTGTGCAGAGAAGAATTGGCAGATGCTGTAGAGGGAATAAAAGAAGGTTGAGGTAGCTAGATAGAGGTAACAGGAAGTACGAGGAGATAGGATAAGGAAGGAAAAAGGTGGCAGTGGGAGTGAGGGAGAAATAAGTGGAGAAGGAAGCTAAATAGAGTTTTAAAAAGTCAGAGATATTGTGGAAAAAACAGTCTAAGAGGAAAAAAAGAGAATTTAGGATAAAAGACAAATAGGATAATATAAAATACGTATAAAGGACGTGTGTGTATGTGAGGAATGACAAGGATAGGCGGGAGAGGGAAAAGGGCGAAATAGAAGGACAAGAGAATGAGAAATGGGGTGCAGGTGGCGGAAGAGAGGAAGAAAGGCGAATGCGGAGAGTTAGATAGGGGGACGGAAAGAGGAAGATGGAAGGGTGGGAAGATTGAGGGAGAAAGGGGGAGTGAGGAATGGAGATAGGTACGATGAGTTTGAATAAGTTCGAGAGAAAGGATGATGGATGGAAGAGAGGAGGTTGTGGGAATATGGAAAGAGGTTTGAACTCTCGGAAAAGTGCTCGAAGGGAGCACACCTTGAAGCATGGCGCGAGAGGTAAAGAAGGTTTGGACTTGCACAATGTGCTCTCATCAACAGAACCGGATGAAAATAATTAGGTAGTCCATTTAAACTGCTCGAGGAGGAGACATATAGGGAATTGGGATTAAGTGGGTGAAATGATAAACTAAGGGATAACCACTCTGGGAAATATGATACCAAAACAGACGATATGAAATCAGATTATTTGGATAAAGAGTGATTTGAAAACATTAAAGCAAACCATTTACAGAGATAATATTAGATGATAAATAGGTTTTAATATTAAAAAATAGGAGATATTAATTATCACTGTAATATTTGAAATACGATTCAGGCTTTCATATTGTGTCCTTTACAGAAAAAAGTTTGGACTGCTTAACAATCCTCGCGTTTATTTTGTATTAAAAGTGATTAAGCATTTATTGCTCGGTCTATTAATTTTTGAAAGAAAAAATTGTATATAAAGGGCTTATTTTGCGTTGGAAATTTGCTATTAATGAAAGGCTTCGGGTATTTTAACCTTAATGCAAGAGCGTAACTTAAAGGGGTGCAGCCAAACCCAAAGCGTGAGAGCTCCAAGCTTTTTGGTGCCTCTAAAATAATGATTATTAAATTGAATGAACGAGAAATAAAAAATATTTTTAAAAATTACATGTTTATAAGAAACATTTTGGCAAAGGCCTTTGTGACGAACTTTTCTCGCAAACTCCCAACACTGTTTTGAAAAACGAGATTGAAATCTATACATACAGCAAGGAAATTTTGGATTTAATAATGATTAAATATAGACCATAACGTACATACGTGCAGCATTAACGATATACATATTTGACATTGCAAGCAACTGTGTCGTCAAATGAAATATCGTTTTCAAAATTAAAGTTAATAAAAAGCTAACTAAGCACTTGTATACCCAGAAATAGATTAAAGTATTTATCGCTTCTTTCAGTAGAAAACTGAATAGCATGCTAAATGATAACTAACGAGTTAATAGCGAAATTTTCAGAATCGAAAAAATTAGCCGAATTAAATCAATATAAAAAAAACTTTATAACAATTTATACCTTGGGGGGTCCAAAATTTCACCCCAAAATCGTAGTTATGCTCCTGCCTGAATGACTAAAGTAATACAATAATAATGACTTTTCATAAACTACTATATTAATATAAAATGTTTTGCTATAATACTAAAATATAGCAATATTAATAAATTTTCCTTTTTATGGATATAGCCACCGTTCCCTTTTTACATTTTATATTATCCGCAACAAAACTTTCTTCTTTGATTAACCTTTTGTTCGTAGTTTATGTTTTCCTAAACATGTTGGCTTCCTTTGCCTATTTCGCAAGTTTTATATTATCCTTCAGTTTTCCAATAAGGAAGAATCATTCGGATGTTTCTATGGAAACCGCAGGAGGATGAGGGACGAAATTGTTCGCATACTGGTCTCGTCCTTCCAATCGACGAAACACGTCTAAAAGACCCCTCTGTCCTCTCTCTCACTGTAACTAACACGCGAAAGCTAAGGAAAATTAAGGATAGCTACGAAGGCCAAGTTCTCTGCCCCAAAACGAAGATCTCAGATACCTGGTTATATTGAAGTCCTTTTTATTCAATCTCCACGCGGAAATATCTTATGCCTCCTCCTTATCCTCGCTCTTCCCCTTCTCGCCCCTCACCTCTCTTTATCCTCTTTTATTTCCCACCTTTGGCTGCAAACTCTCTCCATCTCCTCCTTGGATGTAGCCACGGTTACTGCTTCGCCGCACCGTGTTTCTCTCACGCCTCGGAGAAATTTTAGGGATCTTATTCGCATCTCCTAAAGATACATGGACGCTGATTGGTGCCTTTAACGCCTGCCGTCCTCTTCTACTCCCCTCCCTCTCACTCCCCTTCCATTCCTCTTCTTTCTCCTGAGCGGAATTTTAAGCGGGATGCTTGTGAGAGATACAATCGAAGGGTACCCTTAAAGCGCTAAGCTGCCGCGGGTCGAACTTTCTTTTCAAAGGGTAGGAGGACTGTTACGAGGTTTGTTCTCCAAAGGCATCTAAAAAGAATCCCCCAGTGAAAAAGAACTCCCGTCTAAGGCCCCTTATGTTCTTTTTTTCTAGAATTGGATGCTTTAGGGGTGGGGCTTACTGCAGGTTGGAAAATAAAACGGTCTGGCGAAGCCAAATACGAGTTGCAAACAATTCCAGAGTGGGCGCGTGTTGGTAAAAAGTGGAGGAAAAGAGGATTCTCTTGGCTGACACGGCGAGGAATTTTTAATAAAAAAAGAGGCTCATAGCAAATTTAGAAACCAATATCTGCGAGTGTGATGCTTCCATCACGAAAAGAGGTGGAAAGATTTTCATCAAAAGCCTTGGATTCAAAAGAAAAGTTTATTTAAACGTTAGCCTGACGAGTAGTACTCTTTCAGTTATCTGAAATAGTTTTGAACATTTTCCGAACTGCAGAGCTATGAAAACTCTATTTATCCTTTTAAATAAATCAGAATATATTTTACAGCCGATACGGAGTTATTTATATATCATTCTTCTTAAGGTCTTGGTATGCTATCGCCGTTTAAATATTATTATTTTCTAAATCCCATCAAAGTAATGATTACATGAATTCCAATTAGTTTATTACATGTAATTTGCTACTTACCTACACTTAATTATATACATAGTAATTTTTAACTATAAAATAAATGAGTGATTTTAGCTATCGACGAAAAATAACTATTTACGTCAATCTCCAACACATGCTCAGAATAGCTCTATAATTTTAAATTCGCAAGAAAACAAAATGTTGGTATTTTTCTTTGGACTTTTGATTTCTAACGAAAATTATGTATGGAATCTAATTAACTCTAAATAGAGCTATGAAGTATGTTTTATTTTAGATAATAATTTATGGGTACATTTAGGTAGACCCAAAATGCAATTCTACTCAAAAGAAATAAAGCTAATCTAGGCGGAGTAGTTACAACCCTGTCCTTTATAAGTAAAATTTTAAATTCATTTATGAGAGTAAAATAAAACAAGAGAGGAATGATGCACACATCATGCGGCATACCTGCAAGGCAGAGGAGTTCTTTACGATTTATGTTATTATATCAAAAAAGATTAATATTAATAGCTTAGTATTATGTCTAAGAACTGAAAAATGATATGGCAGTAGTGATGTGAAGGAAATATCGAATTTTTGATTCATCGACTTATTTCCTAATCAGTTGTAATTAATAAAACAATCAAAACTTTTAAAAAATAGTTTCCTCATCCAAATAATGGCAATATAAGTTGTTTACGTTCATCTCTTCGTCGTAAATTACCCGTTTCTTTTCACTTACAAACGCTGTGTGTACGTAAAGAACATAGACATATTTAGGTTCATTTCTTCGTCTTAAATTATCCACTTCCCTTCATTTTACGAGCGCACGAAAGAAAATAAAACTAAGTAGGTATTTACGGCAGGTATTGCTTCCATTAGTTGTCACAAAGATTATTTTCGTTGACAACAATTATAAACACGGGAAAATTTTCCAAGTTCAAAGTAAATTACGACTTAAAATTTGATTTTCTTGAAATCGGCTACTTCTTCGATAAAAATGTAATGAACAAAACAAATGTAATTATACTAGTTTTAAAATTTTTGTTTGAAGACTTTTAGTTATAAGTGATATTTTACGAGATATAAAGAAAAGTTCATTTTTTGTCACCAATGAAGTGGCACGCCCGATTAGGCTACATAAAACCCTTTATATCATTTTCTTATTTTTTGTCCTTATGTCCTAAATATCAAATTTAATGAACATCCGCCCAGTAATTTTGCAGATGACGGACGGACGGACCCACACTAACCATAAGGCGTTCTTTTTTTACTTTTCGTAAAAAACGCCTAAAAAATTTAATTGCTATTTAATACACGTTCAAATAAAATGTCAGCCAACCTCGTTCGTTGTTAAGTTAAATCTCATCTCGCCCCAATTTGATGAATTTTATTAGCACATACCCTCTTCTCTCAATAGCGGACCAATGAAATCCATCCCGCCATGAGATTAATTAAGGAAATTTACGAACCTCAATCTCTCCCCCGTTACCTCTTTCGTGGTGATCCGACGCAGATTGAGGCCTCTCTTTCACTTAAAAAGGGTCATCAACTCCTCTCTCACACTCTTTCGATATGGGAGTAACATATGAAAAGGATGACTGACCCCTTATCCGCCGAAGCGAGCTGCAGATTTCTCCGCTAACCTTCCCACCCCTTTCTCTATAGTCATTCAGGACTTCCAAAAGAGCAGCCCTCGCCTACCACTCATCAGCTCCCAAAAGGGCCCTTTGCGGCTTTTTAGTGCGTCCATCAAGGAAGAGGTGACGGTGGTATCTGCTTTGTAGGAAGTCGATGCTTCCAGCGGAAGAGACGGAGAGGAACGGAGAATGGGAGCTGCGGGAAACGCGGAGAGTATAAACAAAGAGGGTGTGGAAACCGGGAGGGCAGTATGAGGAGAGATTAAGGATATGGAGATTTAAGGATATTTTAGAAGGTAATCAAGGGGCGACGAAAAGGATGAACCCCATATAGTTCGCCTTTCAAAAGGTCTGCGTCCGGGCGAGGTCGCGGTAGCCATTGATGCAGGAGACATTTAAAGCCGGCAATAAGCGCCTGATTATGTGTCCCCCAAGAAAGGGTATGAGACCGGGGAATCCTAGTAGTCGTAAATCTAGGCAGCGGCGTATCGCGGATTAGGAGTCGGAAGGACAAGTTAGGAAGATAGTGGGAAGAAATGTGTCTGAGGGAAATCGTGTAGCAGAGAGAGAGAGAGAGAAATAGGGAACTCTGGGAAGAGATTTCTTCAAAATGCCGGAGAGAAGAAACCTTTAACTCTCTCTTTATCTCTCTCTCTTTCCAAAAAAACATTTAGACTCGCGTGGATAAATTGCTCGAATAAGCCAGCTCTTTATTCGGGACGTGAAAAATGGAAGAGTCCTATCAAGTGAACGCGAGTTTCCTTAATGCGCAAGAAAATTAACAATAGGGGCCAAAATTTTTTTTGGATCTTTAATTTCAATGAAAAAATTCAAATCTGCGGACCGTCACCTATAGCTTCGTGATAAAAGAATTAAATACGAGAAAAATTAGGAATGTGTATTGATAACGAATGAAAAATTACTATAAAATACTTTAGCACGCTTCTACGGTAATTGGATGTCTTGCATTCATAATCCATTCAATAAAGACTTTAAATGAGAAAATTAAGTTACGTAATTCATATCAAGGCAGATGAAGAATACAATGAAAATTTTGGCGTTAATTTTATATTTATTAATTTGAAAAAATATTTACATCGACATAGGCTTGCATAAAACAATGTAATATATTATGTTATTTTTTATTCTAGTGGGCGGTGAACTTCATTAAAATAATTAATACAATAATTCATGACTGAAAAATAACCCTTTGCTAAACGTAACACAGCCCACTTTGAATAATTAAGTTGGATGAGTGAAATTAAATTCGAAGAGAGAAATTCTAAAATCATTTGCATTCCTGGTGCTGTAAAAGGAGAAAGGAAAAATCATAAAAAATACGCGACTGATTTTATTCAAAGTGTACCTTTACAGTTTAAAAAATGAAGCAACTTCAAAATGAAAAACTTGCTAAGAATTAATAACTAAAAGCCAGATGAATAACTTGTTTTCATCTATGACACCCAATAAAACCTTTCTCGAAAGTAAATGGCATGCTATCGTTGAATATGAATCCGGATGGCGGAAAGGCCTGGTAGGAATAAAAGAAAATAATGTCTATTAGGAACTTGGAACAATTTTTGAAACGAGAAAAAAGTCTGCTATGACCGGGAATTGAACCCGGGTCTTCCACTTGCCGGGCGGATATTCTACCTCTGAACTATCGTAGCAGAACTTTTTTCTTGTTTCAAAAATTGTTCCAACTTTCACAGCTTATGCCTGTCTGCATAGGATCTTCGGATCACATCATTCCATCAATTTCTATTAGGAACGACAGACAAAAATAAATTATTCGTTTAATTGATGGTGCTGCACAAAATACCATCACGTCACCACCGAACATGACGAATGTTTTGTTAAATTACTCGGTTTTCTCGGTGTTTATGTACATAGCTAATACGCATAGTTGAAGGTGATAATGGTCTCCATATATCTGACTGTTTATGGATGAAAGAAAAATTAGAGACGAAATTTTGTTGTCAGAGGAAAAGTAATAAAGAAAATGATGTCACGAGGATGCCATCTTCAAACGCAGTTCGAGGCGTGATTACTTTGTTTTCCGTAAGCGAAACTGAGATTGGATGCATGCGTGCGTGTTAGTGCGCGCGAGTAAAAGGAAGAGAAAGAAATATCGACGTGAGTAAATACAAAGAGATACAGAGAGAGAGAAAATGGGTTTAGGGAGAGAAAGAGGTAGGGAGGGAGATTGAGGGAGACGGACTACTGAAAGGAGTGGTAATTGGACTGCGAATTGTTGTCGTAGCGCGATAGCGTCAGGGAAAAAGAGGAGGAAGAGAAAAAGGAGGAGGAAGGGAGATGAGGATGGGAACAAAATGGAAAATATGGCCAACGGGAGATATCGCCAGAGAGACGGAGTTTTGCTCACACACAAACTCCATTGTGCATAGGCACTGAGGGAGAGAAAGGGAGAGTGGGGTCGAAAGGGATAAAAATAAAACGAAAAAGCGAGTGGAAGAGAGTTTTAAGAGCTATTGCGGCTCTGAGAAGGGAGAGAGAGAGAGAGGGAGGAAAAATTGGGGTGGGAGAATGGGAGATTGGGGTTGGAGAAGGAGGGATTGGAGTGGGGGAGGGGCGCATAAAATGGGAGGAGGCAAGGAGCTAGCGCGATTATTGGTTGAGCGCTCACAGGCACTCTCCCGCTCAATTTTGCTTGGTTTCCGTGAGGTCGGCAGGGGAGTTTAATCTCAGGTTGGAAGGCGAGGATGACAAAAGAGAAGAAGCACAAAGTGAAGAAGTGAGGGAGAGAGTGAGAAAGAGGGGAGGGAGAGATAAGGAAGGGAGGAGTGTGAAGGAAGAATGCTAGTGAGGGAAAGAGTAAAGGGAAACATGTTGGTGAGATCAATGGAAAAAGGGCTCATTGTGTCTTGTTTCTTTATTGCGCCATGACTTGAAGGCAGCTATTCTGTCGAAAGTGGAAGTTATTTGGGTGAAGTGAATTCAAAAATTCCTCACAGGATATGATCGAGAAAGATATGAAAATGACGAATTAGAAGAATAAGCTTTCTAAATTATAAATATCTTTCCGAAACGCCTTTAAATGTATTTATAGACTTAAAGGAGAGATTGAAATGTAGGTGGATGTTTAATAAGGAGATGGTTGCAGAGTAGAGAGATAGGGAGATAAAGAAGGAGGAATGGTGGGTGGGAGTGAAGGAGGGAGTGAAAGAGGATGAAACGGAGGAGTGTGAATATAGAGGAAAAGAGAATAAATAATAAACTATCAAGTTGTGAAAAAGAAGAGGCAAAAAGACAGCATGAGGTAGGTAAGCATAAATTAATGAGTGCTGCTCTTTTGATGTAGTTCTTTGTGAGTGACAACAAAAAATGACGGGAAGAGTTATTTTCTCTTTTTGTAAAAAAATGTTAATTTCAAGCTGATGCAAAAAGATATTTTTAAAATCAGATTTAGTTTCTTGCGAGTCGCAAAAAAATAACTGGATCATTCAGTCTGATGTAATTAATTACCTTTTTGAGACGAAGTGAAAGGCTCCTATAACAAAGGGTTAATTAATTTATGCGCGGTTGCGTAATCTGTAAATATTTTATTAGATATATCAACTGATTATTCGCTGAAGATAAAACTGAGAGAGATCATTCGCAAAGTTTCAGTCATCCAAAACGTTTGTGAAAGAAATCACTTTGCACAAAGTGCATTTTATGAGAAAACTAACTTCCGAATTAGATGATAAAAAATTTGATTCAAGGTTAAAAATTATTTTATCTATATTTACCTGTATTTATTTTGAAATTTTCAAATATCCCAACAAAATGGAGGAGATAAAAAAATTAAACCCCATAAAGGAGCCGTTATGGAGCTATGTTATTAAATTTAAATAAATTGTTTGAAAAACAAATTTTACAGTAAATTATCAAATATTAGAAAATAAAAATTTAATATTACACTTCCGTGGTTTATATTTTATTTGAATGTCGTAAGTATGGCCAGCAAATATGATTAAATCCTTTAGGTGAAAATTTGGATATAATATGTTAAAACGAAATTTATTTTTATGATTTTGTTAGAGCAAATTATATAAAAGCATTGGATGACTTCTCCAATTCGTCGTTAAATAAAACAAAATTGGAGCGTTAGATTCGTTCGTTAGTTTGAAATACCTTAATTGAATAAATCACGCAGTCCTTTTTTTCGAATAATGTAATTTCGTTTGTCGATGCTTTTTTCATCAATTTATAAAATAGATTTGGCAGAATTTCTCTCATTTCGTCACGTTCTACCTTTAGTAAAAAAGAAATTCCTTCAACGACTCCGAATCGCGGCATGCCCTTGGCATTAATGGTATCCACGTGAGCTCCCTAAATGAGATATAAATCAAGTCAAATGCACGCCTCCCTCCGAGCGCTAGATTAGATTCGTGACGAGAGCGTTAATATTATATTCCCTTTAAATTTTTTCGAGAGCCTGTGGCATTCATTCATTTTTTTATTTTTCGAGGATGCCTCGCCGAGGTACGTTTGACGCTCCGCTCAAATGTAATTAGTCCGTCGGTTGGATGGCGCGTGCCGCTTTCATTGATTCCGTCGACGGAAGTAATTTCGGGAACTTGAGATCATTTTGTTTCCTTTTATTTGAGTGGTGGTTAGGAACAGAAGTCGTATTTTTTATGGACGTGACGGGAATCACCATCCGCGGCGAACAGAGGGTCTAATAACGTATTTTATTCCATTCTCCAAATCTCTTGAAGCGTATTTAGCGCGATTTCGGGATTTCGTCCCATTGACAGAAATTTGCGAAAACAGGACTTTAGTTAATATACCAATGTTTTGCAAGTTACGTGTTCTTCAAACAAATTCGACTGTACATTATTTCCTCTTTTAATCATGCGCTATTTAATACGGGTAAAGTTGATGCATTTTTACTGATGATTGTGAATCATATTATAATGAAATTTGCGCTGTTTCATAATTACAGACAGAATTATATGCAGCCTGCTATAAATTAATGGATTTTATTACTTTGGTGGAGCCAAAATTTATTTTATTTTATAATTTAAATGATTACAAGCGTGGGTTTATTTTTGGACCAATAATAAATAAGAAAACTTGATCACTGTCGAGAAAGGAAAGTTTGAGCACGTTTTCTACAAACTTCTCGGGAACATATTTCGTCTTGAAAAATAAACTCATGAAGGCAGAGTTTCTGTCTCCGGCACGGATAAAAATTGTCCCAAATCTTCCATCGTAATTAATGGCCTTTGTATTCTTGAAAATTCAACCATCCATCATGAAAAGTTTCGCCAAAGTATTGCTTTTAACTTTTGAAATATGAATGCCCTAAAAAAAGATATGATCTTAAAATTTCAAATACTCAGAAAATAGTAATTTTTTACGATCTGTATAACACTATTTGAGTTTTAGAAAGAAAAGAAACAGATAGCGGTGACTGAAGAAAGAATTCAGAATTGATCACGTTTCCTAGGTTAAGAGAACGCCATAAAATGATGAGCACATTTCTTGTCCGTCTAAACACGTTTCCTACGGTCAATTGCTATAAAAATAAATATGACTTAAAGCAATTAAGATTATTGTAAAATTAGTGCAATTAATATTTCAAGATCCTTTAATTTTATTACTATTTGTTATTTTAAAATGACGTTATAGATACATTACTAAACATATCAACATGTGCTGGAGACAATTTCACGGATGACAGCAAATATTACGATAATACATACGACTTTGATAAAGATATAACAGAAAAATGAAATATATTTCAACCTGTTTGCAGGACCGTAAGATATGCCACGAAAGAAACGTAAGTTAAATTTTTAAAAGTTATGAAAGCCACAATGATCCTATACGGCTGTGAAAGATGGGTAATTAATAAAAGAGAGCGTAGCAGAATTCTTATGATTAGTTTGATTGTTTATTGTTGTTTACTAAATGAGTTGCAATTTGGCTACATGCCAGGTGGCAACATTACATGACTCATTGTCAATAAATTTCACATCATCTAACTTACTGCGTGATCAAGGTCACTTGTCCAAAATTTAACTGAATAAAATTATTATTTTTATAAAAATAATACAATTTTGGCTAAAATACTTATAATACAATTACTTTCCCCTTGGCTTTAATCGGAGCCGAAGTTTTCGAGTTAATGGATATACAGAGTGTTATAGGACTAGAAATGAGGACACAGGATCGGAGTTGAACGTAGTTCGAGCAAACAGGAGATGATGGAGGAAAGTAAGCAAAAACAGATGAATCACCTGAAATGAATGCTCACGCATAGCGCGCGCGCGAAAGACGGGATATGGAAAGGACAAGAAAGAGATGGATCGAAATTTTTTCAGACCGAACAGATCTTTGACTGATTCATTGTAATAATAAGAAGAATAAATGTCTTGCGTAATGTTACCTTAAGTCAGCGACGATGATTTTGATAAATGATTTGTCCAGTTTAAATATAGGAATTATAATAATTACCTAGCTTTTATGGATGTTTCCGTTTAGTAAATTATGCCAGACTAGATAAGCATTTTTGTAATTTTCACCAATAAAATTAAAATTTTTAAAAACGTGTTCAGACTCATAATTTCAGCACGCCGTTATTTGTTCTAACGAATCGTAAAACAACAGTTAGCGTTATAATAAACTGTTAAAGGTATTAATGCAGTCGAAATACTAAAATTATAAATCCTCATCATAAAATGCATTTAGAGAAAAAGTTTTGTTATTTGAGCAAATTTGGTCGTCAAATGTAAATATTAGAAACGATTAAAATAGAGTTAATAACTCAAGTTCTAAATTATTACTGAGTTTTTAATAAACTACTACCTCTTAAACGTAGTCCTTGAAGGGACATGAGTGAAGTGGTTGAAAAGTTTTCTGGTAGATGTCCCAGATGACAACCACATCACGAAAAACACGCCAAAATTTAGTAAGGTTATTTAAAGGTTTAAAAATCATTTTTACTAAATATTTCTAATTATAACAATTTATTTTGATAAATAATATTTCATTCTTAATGTTAATCAATAAAGTAACTCATTTTCTTTGTAAATGTAACTGTAATGTGTTTTTCTTTTAAGTTCCAACCCAAAATTTCGGAGAAATTTTTTATGAAAAAAATCACCAGATCAAATTAGACCTTAAAGCAACAACACTTTGAAGACCGTTCAAATTTCGAAATTTGTGATAGGTCAGGACTGAAAGGGTTAATAGGGCATCATTTAATATGAAATGATTTTCTATAAAATGCCTTAATAAAATTCTGCGGGCGCACCACTACATTAAATTTAGGACCTTCTTTCGTCGTTCGCCCGCCGAACGCTCTCAGAAAAAACTCGTAATCGGCCATTTTACGGTCTAGAGGAAATTGCATTGCCTTTCGAGAACATTAGCACCTAACTGAGAGTCATCCTAGCCAGGAATGGGGCAATAAACGGACTGTAACCTCGCTTTGATTGTGCTTAAACGCCTGCTTGCATAACGGAATCTATATGTAGATTGTATGTATCAATTCCCTTTTGAGCGCTTTCCTTATTTATTAGTCTTCGACGCGAGTAGCGCTTGGATTCCAAAATCTACTTGCTGATGCGAGACTCGAAGGGTTTGTGCATCGTTCATTTCATATTAATTGTGGATGAAATTTGTCAGACACTTATTTTATTAAAAAATTTCCAAACAGGGGATATGCGCATTAGATAAACTGGTATATCAGGAGCGCTATATTGGAATGAATAAAACCGGAAAGTGCTCAAGGAAATGTTTAGGGAATTCCAAATCTCACAGTTAGAAGGTAAACCTCCTTTGGTTGAAAACGGCTTTAAGAAATCGTTTCAGAGCAATCAATCCTAATTTAAAGTTTAGTCATTTTCCTTCATTTTGCGAAATATCTCTTCTTCAAAATGTAAATGAAAAAATATTTTAAAATTTAACACGAAATTTTACCTTACCCGCGACCTATCGGTGATGCATGTTTTTATTTTCTCAGGAGGAATTTAAAATGGAAGGAAACAGTTTAAATTTCAGTTCACATTCTAGGTGTGCTACGCCTTACTCCATAACTCTCGGACATAAATTCTTTCTCTGCGGAATATATCTGTGAAACGCGACGTAGGCTGTAAATCAGCAACACACGAAAGGAACGAAACATTCGAATGCGCTTTATTTCTTTGCGTAACACATTTTCAGCCATCTAGGCTCGGCAGTATAGACGTGGGGCGGATATTGGACGGTGACGGCGTGAGATAGAGCGACAGGATGGTGCACGTTGTATCGCAGGCACCCCTCCGGTCGACCTGACTGACTCCCGTTTCCTGGTAGACTACGAATCACGAGGTCTCTAGATGCGGACAGCCGTGAGCGGAAACCAGGTCGCTACGGGCGCGATAGGTGAAGGTATGCAACCCATGTGACACCGACGTGCAATCGAGCCGAGAGGAAACGGGTTGTACAGTGGAGAACAGTGGGAGAGGGAAGTGGAGGAGAGAATAAGGGAGAAGGAAAAGGGGAAGAGGGAGAGAAGAGAAAAGAGATAAGTGGGAGAAGAGTGCGGAGGAAAATTATGGAGAGGGGCGGGGGAAAGGGGGAAGAGAGAGGAGGAGCATGTGTGAGAAAGGCAAGAGAAGTAGGAATATAAGAGGGGAAGAGAAGAAAAAGTATGGATTTGATAGTGGAGAGTGAAAAGAGGATAATAATGAGAAGAGGGAGATAGGGGTTATAGAGAGGAGAATAATAGAGAGAACAGTTATAGATAGAGTATTTATATAGAGAGGAGATATGTGGAGAAAAGGAGAGAGAGATGAGACAGATTTTTGGTTAAAGAGACAGCAGGTTGGATGGGTACAACTGGGAAATGCTGAGATCGGTGAACGAGGGCCCTGAAGGACGAGCGGCCTGAAGTGGATAAAATCAAAGGAACGCTGCACTAAAGACTTTTTATCGAAGTATAAAAAGTTATAATTGTGTAGAATGGAAGAGGAGGGATGGAAGAATAAGAGGGAGGTGGAGACTTGTCAAAGACAAACAAAAGCGCGCATGATTCGAGAGAGAGAGAGAGCCGCGTAAAACGAAGGAAATTGACGGAAAACAGTTGACTTATAACATTTTCCGCTCCAAAGACTCCTTTGATTCCCTTGAAATTCATATCTCCAGCGTTTATAGCGGCATCATTTTTTGTGACGGTGTGTTTTTTATCATTGGTTATCTCTCTGGTATGTTCTCTTTACGCTACATACGAGAGTTACTGCTAGAGTGTTCTTTGGTGCGCTGAAAAGCGAATCTTTCTCCGCAAATAAAACCATAACGGTTGATCTTCTGATCATTTCACTTCATGCATCAGTTGATTCTTCGATTTTGTTCATGTACACATGCACGTAAAAAAACTTTTTATGTGGATCCTACTTTTTGACACTTTTTTATGGATCTCGGTGAAAAGGTGAATTTGTCCAGAGGAGACGTAAACTTCATCCTTTTTTTAGGAAAATTGTGACATGGATTCAAAGGGTGAAATTTGGTTCGTTTGCTTGACGAAACACCCTACGGTCAGCTAAACATTTTTAATGCTTTTGTAATCAATTAGGAGCTACCATGGAAATCGGGTAATAAATTATGAGAGTCGATGTTAGTACAAGATAACTGGTCTTAGTTGTTGTCCTAAGCTGGGAATTACATTAAATCAGCTTGAAGATACTTAGTATACACTCGAGAGGAACCATTTGAAAACCAACAAAAACTCTCCACAATGCTTATTTCAGAGACTATGTCTAATACTTGAAATGCTCTCATAATGGAAATGGACGAATGAATCATGGATTTAAAAGACTTTAAATAACGAGAAAATAGGAGATTAATTTTCAATTTTGCGCCAAACAAAATTTCCGAGTTTATTAAAATTTTGATCGTCATTTGATATATCATTTCGAGCGCGCATGTAATATAAAACAGAAAATTGCGGCAATTGCTTAATTCAATTAATTATCGGAGTCCCAAAAAACACACACATAAATTATGATAACAAGCGAGCTTCTTTTTTTACATTTCGTGAAGATAATTGAGGAAAATGGGCGAAGATAATTGAGGAAAATGGGCGAAGATAATTATCCATCGGTAATTCAGCCTTTACGGTCAAACTAATACATTAATTTATCAGAGAGATACTTCATTGAGTTTCAGAACAATTTAAAAAGGATTTCACCACCAATATTTGATCATTTTATGTATAAATAAATTAACGCTCGCTTTTATATTTAATCTTTGGACAAAATCGATGCGAAAAAAGGAGCCAAAGTCATAATGCGTTCTAAAACCCACGTAGGATTTAGAGCTGAGCTTTCCATCAGGGTTTAACGATTGAGTAGCGGAGAATTTAAATGGCAAAGCTGGGTCATCTTCGCCTCCCCGCCCATATCAATGAAGATTTGATTTATGAGACAACGCTCGATCCGACCTTGCTTCATTGTTATTCCCAAATGCGAGGTTCATGCCCAGATGCCGATGGCTTCGGATCCTTTGTCCATAGGATTAAACTAGTGAATCATTCTGACCTTAACCGATAATAATCCTTTTCGTGTGGTGTGAATCCTTCAAATGATATGATGATGGAAGTAACATATAAATTATTCCGGTTGATGATGAATCGTCCTTTAAAAATTGTGCTTTTTTTAGTTAGCGTCGGAAGATTTATGATAGATTTAGGTATTTATATGGAACTATAAGTAATGCTCTCTAGATGGGTAAATATAAGTTGTATATTTATCTAAAGAACTATGTTTTTCGGGATAATTTCTATCGCATATAGCTCAGACAGATTGGAAAGATACGGAATTATAAGCTCTCTTAACAATAAATAAATATTTGTGAGGTGAATGGTCGCAAAATAAATATCGTGTATTTTTTGTTACGCAGCATAATTAAAACTTTCTAATAAAGGGATTAATATTTACAGAAGTTTTGCATAATATATTTTGGTTCATTGCTACATAAATGTGGATAAAATTTCAAAGTTTTAAACGTAGATTCTATTGCTCTCGGCTATTAATAAAATACATTACCGCGTAGTTTTTATAAAGTCGATCCAAATAATTTCCCAACGAAAGATCCAATACTATACCACATTAAAGATAATTCATACGAATTAAGGTTTGCAAGCAGGTTAGAATAATTGAAAACAATTGTATATTCTAAAACACAATGGTCGTCAATAAATTTAGTTGACACCATTTCATGTCAGTCATTCCCAATGCTCTCTTGCAATGAAAACACGGAGCAGACAGCTGTAAAATAAAATTTACACCAGTGTCCGGCTTTGGGGGAAGCTGCGTAATCCAGAGAGCGCCGGTCCATCTTCAATAATGGCACACGTGACGCGCCGCTAGTCGAAAACTCTTTAATACCTCTGCAGGGCTTCAAAAAAGTCACTTCAGAACAGAATAAAAGAGACAAAAATAACCTTTGTCGTATAGCGAGAATAAATCACGGAATTTTCCGAACGCCGACGCGGCTTTTTCATTAAAAACAGTTAGTCCAAGCTCACAAATTGAAAGATAATGCCCCTCCTCTGCTCCATTCTTTAAATCCTCGCCTAGATGTGTATGTATGCACTTTGAAACAAGAGAGGCGAAGAAAGAAACACAAATAGAATCACGTTAATCAAGAAACATAGAGAAATTCCTGCGAATCAAGGCGCTCCGGCCTTTAATCATGTAGACAGATGCGCCAATTTCCCGTTCCAGAATAAAATAGTCCCGGTTGAGTGAATTAACGAAGTGGGTTGGAGAAAATAGAAAGAAAATGAAGAGAGATAAAAGGGAGTTTAAAGAGCAGAAAAGGGAGAGATACTGGGAGTCGGGAACAGGTCCGGAGGGATGAGAGCAAAGGAAAAGGGCCGGCGGGGAGAAGGATTGGAGAACCTCTTAATGAGTTGGCGTCAGAGGAAAAGCAAAAGAGGTTTGCCCAAATAAGCAACCCGAAGGGAGTTTTTCTGCAGTGGCGGCATAAGGATGGAGCGGATTTTAATGGAACTAAGGAGGTAAAAAAGGAGTTGCGTCGTGTTTTTCTGCAAGAAACGTTTTTTTATACACGGGACTTTTTTCTCTTCCGGGGACCAGGAGATAGGACGCGAGGGTAAGATCCCACATAGTAGATTCCGAAGATAACGGCTAATAGCATGGGGAATTTACGGGCGGAATAAGTCGTCGTGAGAGTTTCGGAGGAGAAAATATGGCGGATGAGAAAAAACGGTTTTAGCAACAGCCCGAAGATCAAATGTTATCCTAAAGAAGGAAGAACTTATTTATATCCGTAGAAATTTACATAAATTTTTTTTGGATGAGAAGGAAACCTTCAAATTAAGGATTTGAGATTTATGTTAAAAGTAGTTATTTGCCTAACTTTACATATACGTGGACTATAAAAAATATGCTAATCTCTTAAATGTGACAATAAATATAAAGCCGAAATTTTAAAATGAATAACATTATCCTCGCTTTAACATAAAATCAAAATAAAATCGCAAATATCTGGATATGTACTATGATTGCATATAAAAAGTCGCATTTTTGACAAGCGATCATGACTTATTCAATCTGATACCACACCATAAATCTTTATGTAGTGTGTGTAATTAAACAATGATATTAAATAATTTTAACGCATTTATTTGGTGCTATCTAAATAAATCCGCAAAATCAATATTCTTCTTCGCATTAGCATTTGTTGAAATACTTCGTGTAAACCATAAATATGTAACGTTAAACAGAATAATTAATTCTCTTTACCTGAAAAACTAAACAGCAATTTAAAAAGCAATATCCCAGTGCCAATATTCATGGATTATTCAACAAATTAATTGTAAACAACTTAGAACAAATTTGAAAAACCGAAAACATTTGGTAAAATTAACCACTTGTGTTATTTGGATGAATAATTATCCGGGATGATTACCGTATTTCTCTAATTCTTTCCCTGGGTGATAATTACAGAATGCGACACGAGCCAGCAAGTTTATAATATCCAATCTGATAAGCTTCCTTTACTATTTCCGTGCGGTATCCTTGGATGTTTTCGGGTCATCAAGGAAACAGGCTTGGTTCTAGAATGGAACTGTAAGAGAAAGCTTTCAAAAAAACTTGTAAATAACAGATGACTGGAGAGGATAAAGAACGTTGAAGGGTGGATATAAGAGATAAAGCAGCGAATGAGGTAAAAAAGGTAGAAATTAGGAAGGAGTGACGTGGTACAGAGATGAAGGTAAGCTATATTTTATTATTCTATCAAAATTATAGTTCCACATCTACAACGGCATAACTGGCTCACAAGTTATAAGCTTGTATTTTCCGAGCGATGCTTATTTTTTTAATATTCTCACCATAGAGCGGAGCCTTTAAAAATCCAGTCACGTCACTTGCGTAATGAAAATCGCAAAAGCGCAAGCATTAACAGAAGCGGAATCAGTGACAATTCAATCGCTTTGACGAGGGTTTTCGAGAGCTGTTATACGTTCTAGGTTAATGACGATGCAGGCGTAATCGAGATTGCAGGTCGGGATGAAATATGGCGCAATAATGGCGACGGCACGCATAGAGAAGTCCCGCGAAGCACGCAATCTGGTGATCGTCGCCCAAATCGGTCAGCAGGGAAATCGGCTTCATGCCTGTCAAAACGCAACTCCACGAATACGTTCATTTTTTTGAATGGATAACAACCCCTCTCATTTTTATGCCCGTAAAAGTTAAGGTCGCGCTTTCGCAAATTTCCTCACTGAGGAAGATAACGCATTTTTTTCTTCGATAAAAAAAGAAAAATAATACAACGGAATTTTGAGGAGCTTGCATGTATTTTTGAACGTTTTTGTCGCTACATCTGTCGGACGATAGGCGGCGTTCCTTTCCTTTCTTATGCTATCGCACTTCCGTTTCGATACTCGGTTCTTTTATTTTTCCTCTAAGTCTGGGCAAGAAATTTTCGTAATGAGTTTTTTCGCTGCACTAATATATAAAAACAGCCCATGATTAATGCGGACTACGAAGCGACGAGGATATGTTCGAAACTAACCTAGTGCTTAAAATATAGTACACGCAGTTTCGTAATTTTTTATCCGTTTTTAATCCCATACGAATAGGACCAGATAAAATTTATGACGAATCTGAATGATTTAATTCACTAGGCTATTTATAAACGATCCCGATTGAAACAAATAAAAAAACCCATAAAAAATAAACCTCAAGATTTAAATCAGTGGTTTTTCCTCCAGATGGACTCAACTATAGCAGTCAATCTAAAGCTTTCGAAACAAAAATTTGTTTCGTGTTTTTGCAATCACTGTGGAAATTGAGCGAAAAGGACACGAACGACACAACCGGAATCACGATGGCAAAATTTCCTAATTCAATAAAAACAACGATGGCGCTGCGCGCGTCTGAGTTCAAAAAATAACGCGGGGAAAAGCGCAATAAATATCGCACGATGTTTTCAGAGGAGAGAGTAAAAAAGCGAGAGAGAGAGAGGATAAGCGAGAGAGATGGAGAGAGAAAGAAACGAGAAGAAAGAGGGCAGAAAAGGGGAGGAGGGAAGCCAAAGAAAGATTCACTACATCAGAAAAATCAAATGAATAGCAACTACCGTAGTGGGATGGGATAGTGTGTGTGTGGAGAAAGAGGGAGGAATAGAAGGGAAAACGAATTAAAATGAAGGCAAGGTTCAATGTTTGAGTAACAACCATGTAGGGTAACAACGACGGAAGCAAAATGGATTACAATAAGATAGCAATAGTGGGGAGGAAATATATGTGAGTGTGTGCGAGAGAGAGAGAAGGATTAAGTGAGATGGGGAAGTTGAGTGTGGGTGGAAGAGAGAGAGATAGAGAGGAAGAGGGAGAGAAAGATGGAGTGGGAGAGATAGTGAGAGAAAGAATGATGGAGTGGGCTACTCCATGATATTTTGGTACAGTTCGAGGAAATGCAATGAAATACGGGTAAGTGGAAATTGAACACAGAGGGTGGGTGTGGAAGGTGAAGGATTGTAGAAAGCAATGACTGGCGCTTGAAATGTGTAATAAAGTGAGAGACGTAATGAGATCGTGAAGACAAGTGAAAAGCAGAAATACATAGAATGAGAGGAGGGAAAACGAATGGATGATGAAGAGAGGTTTACAGGAGATTTATTCGATAGGAAAAAGTAGGCCAAAGACGAAAGAGCAAGAGGCAAAAGGGAAGGACTTAAATGAAAAAGTGTGGAGGGAAAAAGTGGTTAAAAAGATCAAAAATGGCTGGATGAAAGAAAGGAGGCGATGAAAGGCATTTTGAAGCATTTTAAGAGGGAGAGGGTTTAGATTTTGAAGAGAATACGTTAGAAGATAGCGAGAATCGGGAAAAAGGGGGAGAGTGAAAGAGGACCTCAGAGAGTAGGCCACGTAAAAAATCTTTCAAAAAATAAACTCGAACAAACTGATGAGTTTCTAAGGACGGTAAAAATGCAGAGCGACGAAATTCCTTCATGACGGAAGTTCTCACACTTTTTTAATGGGAGATATGCGAATATATTCTTTTAGATTATACTTTGGGGGAAGAGAAAAGGGAGGAGGAGAAGAGTAGAATTCTGAGAAAGCTCTTTTTCATTTTGGAGAAAATACAGTTTTGGGAGAGTGAGAGAACAAATAAAAGATGGGAAGCGGAATGCTGGAAAGGGAGAATAAGTCGCAAAATGGCTCAAGAAAGGTTCTTGTATTTGCGTGCACGAAATGGCGGTATGGTTGTGGTGGTGAGAGAGACAGAAAAAGAAAAAAACAGAAGAGAGAGAGAGAGGGTGAGGGAAATGAGGGAATAGAGGAATAATATGGTGAAATAGAGAGAAAGAGAAAAAATAAATAGGAGTTACGATGAAGAGTTAGAACAATGAACAAAAGCGAAGAAAACCAGACGGTTTGGATTAAAAGAAACGAATGAGAAAGTGAAGGAAGGAGAGAGATTGAGAGCGTTATAGAGACGAAGGGAAAGAATGTGAAACGGATATTAAGAGGAAATGAGGGGAATAGATTGACAGAAAAGCGAAAGATATGGAGAGATAGAGAAAGAGGGAAAAATAGGATCATGGAAAAAGAGTGAGGGAGAGGAAGAGGGGGAGATAAGTAGAGGAAGGATACAGTAAGGGCGTGGCAGGAATGGGTGGAAGTAGGTAGCTTGCAGAGTAGGGATGTTGTGAAGGTATGGCAGTAGGTAGAGAAAGGCAGGTGGGTTGGCGGGATTATTTATGAGCCAAAGGGTATTGAGAGAGCCAACAGAGCGGAGGAGGGGTAGAGGGGAAGATATGGTGGTAGTAGTGGAGGGGAGTGAAATGGGCGGTAAAGAAAGGGCTCGTAGAAGGGATAAGGGTAAGAGGTTGAAGGGAAATGGAGTGAGGGAAGTGGAACAGAATTTGTGTGGGAAGGAGGAAGTATCGACGGGCCACTGGAACGCCTGAGGGAGGTAGAGGAATAGGTAAAGGTGGAAGGATAGAGAGAGAGAGAGAGAAAGGAGAAAGAGTAGGGAGTGAGTGAGAGAGAGAGTGAAGGTAAGGGAGAAAGAATGTGAGACGAGGAGGATAATATGGAAGGAAAAATAGAGGAAGTTAGGGGAGAAAGGTAAAGCTCTGGAGAAGAGAGACAAGAGAAATTTAAGAGTTAGTTGGAGGGCGTCACACGAATCGACGCGGCAATAACGGCTGTTGTGCATTTCAACGAGTGTTGTCGAGATTTTATCATGCACTTCGCAGGCAAAATGCAACGTATGACATCACCGTATAGTCACGTTCTAACTGGTTTCAACCGCTTTTTTCTGGTTTCAAGTTAGGCCCAAGGGCGAGTATGTGAACCTTTGCAACCAATCAACCTACTACAGTTTACCCTTGAACTATATACTACCAAACGAGTAAGAAATCATTTGTTAATACGAATAACATAAAGTTTCCACCTAAAACGTACACCAACAAAACTTGCACTAAATTTTTACCTAATTTCATGTACCCATATTACATAAGTTTGCCCCTAAAACGTATACTACAAAAGGTACATACAAAATGCCTCTGGTTTTATGCTACCCAACTTACACTTCGCTGCCACTTCAAAGTGTACCAACAAATTAATATTAAATGTTCGCTGGTTATAGCTATCCGACTTACATTCTGAAACCCCTACCATACACCAGCAAACTTCACACCAATTTTACCCGGAATTTAATCCAACCCAACAAACCGTTCAGCCCCTAAAAATATACCACCAAACTTTCTGCATATTACTCCTGATTTTATATAACCCAACTTACACTTTATTGCCCTTGAATAATACCGCCGTGCGTACAAAATCAGCCTCTGAAATTTAAGCCACACAATCCACACACATGCTTCTACAATACATGCATCCCAAAGTATAATTTGAAGTATGAGCTCCACGAGATTCAATGTTTTTAAAAAGTTTATACATGTGACGAGTCGTGGAACAATCCTAAACTGATGTCACAATGTTACCAGTGGAAATGTCCAGGAGTCATCGACTTTAGAAAACGAATGTTTTCAAAGTCCCGGAAAAGTCATGAATCTTGCTTTGTTTGAAAAAATTGGAGGAGTTTACGTTCATCTTGTAACAAAATCTCAAGGAGTAGCAGTAGCAGTATTAGCATAACCCCGGAAAAATGCCCTCATCTTGTTGAAGACACTTGGATATTGCGTGATGATAACAAACCTACGCGTTCCCAGGTTTTCCAGCAAACCAATGAATAACTTGGGAAGGTGATCGTTCCTCTTCTACCATATTTACCGTAACCATCATATCCTTTAAAATAACAAAGTCCAAAACTAGCATTATGTACCAAGAGTACCATTTTGGTCAATACTTCACTTCTATGATATCACTACATATTATAGACATTAATAAAATAAAACACTTACTATCTATTTATTACCTATAAAAAATGTATTTTATTTCAAAATTGCTCAAGCAGACCCCTGTAGATCGCTAAAGACGCATCCCGGGGCTTTGCTACTCGGAAATCCCAATTGGCAAAGCCAAAAAAATGTGGACATATATTAATTACAGTTTACCGATACTTGTCGGTAAATATCAATAGAATGGAGGTGGTCTACTCAAGGAAGAGAGTGTTCTCTTGGGAAATTAAAGTCTCCTTCACCATTTTCTCTTTATTTTTGAAAACTTCATTTTCTAAAAGAATATGTTCTTATAGAAATTTACCGTCACACACATGTACTACAATCGTCACCTTAGGGAAGACGAAAGTACAATTAAAGGCCATGACCTTGTGAGAGAGGTGAGAGAAGGGGTTCACTATTACATAAATGTATAAAGTACTCCCTTCTACCTATGAAAGTAGCCCAGAAGTACTCGTCTGAAAAATCCTGATCTGAAACAAAAATACTTTTACTTTAAGTTAGTACACGAATGATATATATGTCAAGTCAAATCAAAAATCTGTGTTATCACTAGATGTTTCGGAAAGGAAAAACCACAAAAATAAATGTTACCAGTTTTAAAATATTGTGACAAGTAACACCAAGGGATGACCATTTTGGCCCAACGTTGACCTATCTATGATTTTGGGTAAATAAAGAAAGAATATTATCATATATATGAGAAAAAGATATTTACTTGTAATATATATATATATATATATATATATATATATATATATATATATATATATATAATTCAGAAAAAACCCAGCATCTATGACTTCGATATTCCAAAAGAGTCCTAAGCTGATGTTTGGAACAAAATGGTCGCCCTTTGGTAATTCAGGGGATACTATAATTTTCGACTATTTCCGGCGATTAACCTCTCAAGCCCGGAGGAGATTTGTTTAATCCCACTCTTACGGCCGGATGAGGTTTTTAGATTATTACGATTGCGTTGAAAAACGTTCGATAAAATTTTTAAAATCATAACGTTATAAGTTTTCTCTCAATTTTTCTGATTTTTTGTGGATTTACGAAAAACATGAAATTTGTAAATATCCATTTATCGTAACATATTTTACAAACAAACATTGTTGCAGTAGAAGAGAATTAGCACCAATTGCTAATTTTCCGGTGCGCGTTCGCGCTTTATATATAACATTCAGCACCGGAAAATCTATGAAAGATATTAATGTACAATCATAATAAAAGAATAACTTAAATTAATAACTATTTTATTCTACGAATCTACCCATCTAAACTAATTAGGTGAAAGGTTTTACGTATCTCAACTTTTTCATATCTTGACTGTAAATTTTTAAGTAAATGTAGTAATTCTGATTTATTAGAAGACGCTTTATTTATGATATAAACGCTTTAGTTATATAGTCATTATTCTTGGTCATTACAAAAGTCACATAAAAGATATTATTACATTTCGTTCATTGGAAAGGGAGATATGACGATGTATACATCAGAAATGGATTTAGATGCAAAACACGGAAAACTTTCAATAGTTAAACTAGCTTATGAGTCCTTTCCAAATATTTTTAGGAAATTTACACATACGTAATTGGATTCAGCAAGAAATGCCTTAAAGTTGATTGAACACTATTAGTGAAATAATGTGTAAATATATGGAAGAGCTTCGCTGTTCGTGATTTTTGATGACGTGTCCTCTTCTTGCTCACTCGCTTCATCGCTGCTTTGGTCCCACTAGATAGCACAACAGAGAAAACCCTTATCTGAAGAGGAAAACAAACTCTAGATCTTCTTTCGGATGACAAAGAAAAGGAACCCAATTTTTTGGGTTCTCTTTTCTCAGGTATTTATGTGCCAACTTGAGAAACCGAAAGTCCGTAGGTCAGAGGTCAAAACTAAAATTCTATCACAAAACTAAACGTATATTATATGTAAACAAATACATACATACACAATTTCTCGCAGTTCCTCTCCGTAATGAACAAATGCTTCTTCTCAACTAACTTGCTTTGTGGATGCAAAAAACCTTAGTAATCCGTAACACCTCGAAGAGGACGAAATAACAGATATTGGTTGACGTTGACGCTCTCCTATGCAGCGAGGAACGAAGGATCGCGCAGTCATGAAAGCAAATGTTTAGCTAAATGATTTTACTCAACCCAATTCCATTCTTCATGAATTGCGTCGTAAACATTTCTAATAAGACGTTTTCCTTTCTTTTTTTACATGCCGACGAAGACCTTTGTCGGATGACGTAAACCAAATGGCTCCTCCAGGAAAAAAGAGGAGAAAAATCGTGCTCTCCTTTGAAAAGATACGCAATTGCTACATTGCATTTCAAACACCAAGGAAAGGTTCCTTGAAGCATTAAAAAGTGATTTTTACAGGGAAAAACACCGTCATATCGTAGAAAAATTGAAAATTCCATCGTAAAATTCAACGTTGATTATATATTTTTTTAAACCGGAAAAATACAGGGCAAGCATATATAAGAAGCACAAAGCTTCCTCTTTCAAAATATATAAAGCTTATTTAGATTCAAAGAAGTCTCTACTGTCAAGAGATAAAAGAAATTATGGCTGACGCAGGACGTAATAGTACGTCTGACGGCGTTTACGGTTTAAAGATAAATGTGAGGTTACCATGTTAATTCCTATTACGAGATAAACAATGCTGTTACTGAAATACTCAATAAATCATCAAATAGTGGTCATTTGCATGTCTTTGATAGATGGAAAATAAGATTTTATAAATGAATATTAATTGAAGAAGAAGAGCAGTAAGTAAATTTTATAAAACAAAGTTGTTTTAATTAAGTTACCTGTCAGTTTTAGAACTTTCCAATTGCTCTTTTTTAATAATGATATTTAATGGAGATACTTTCAAATTGATCTATTGATAGTAATTGTAAAGTTGCTTTCTGCTACCTACCAAACGCTTTTGAGTACTTCAGATTATGAATAAAAATTAGAAGACTAGTGATAAATTTGAAACTGTGTGAGAAGGAAATTGTGAAGATTTGAGTTTATTCCGTTACACATCGCGTGGAATAAGAGGAAAAATAAAAAGGATCGAAGTCTAGAAAATATCCTTCTCGATTTTTTGGTCCCGTTCAAATATCTAAAAGCACTCGGTAATCTTACGAAAGCTAAAATGTGGAGAATGGTTCGGATTTTGTTTCCGTAATCTTGAGGAAGTGGTAATAGTGTAGCGGGAATAAATTCCTGAGAGTTGGGTCTAGGGTCTCCACGAATGAAGTCAAGTGTAACTGAGAGAGAAAAATATGGAAGGAGTAGATTGAGAAGGAAATGATAAAAATAGAAAACCAGTAGTTTTGTGAGAATTTTATATTTTCTGGAGGAGAATGTTGAGAGTAGGAAAAATATATGGCATCAAAGTGGGAGGGAAAGAGAAAGATGGGAATGAAAAATATGACTTAGATCAGGAGGCAATGGAAGACGAACGTATGGCGAGAAGGAAGATAAAAAGAGATTGATGTAAGAAGGCATGGGATGGCGAAAAGTAAAAAGCAAGATTTAGTAGAGTTTTGTAGGATCAAAGAGATATATTAATCAAGAAACAAAAGTGATAGGTGAGTCTTATGGCGGGAGATGAAGAGCGTGAATATCGAAGGGAAGAGAAAAGGAAAAAAAGTGTATGAAGGAGACGGAGAATAGAATTTTGTGTGGTTTAGGATAGAGAAGAGAAAGGATAGAAACGGCGTGGGAGAATCGGTCTCAGGCAGTATGCACCACTGATTCAGGAAAGGAACTGCTTAAAGGAAAGGGAGAGTAGGAGATTGGAAAATGGAAACATTTCCTGAAGGATGAAGGTGGGAAAGAAAAGATAAGTTAAGCGATATAAAAAACAATTTCCCTCCGAAAAAGGGACAAATTGTATTTTAAATTGTATGATCAACAATGCGAGAGAAGACTCGGCCGAGAATGATAATGAGGAAAATAATAGCAAAGTTTACTCTGAAGAAAATCAATAAAGGCCCAAATGACAGAAAATTTATACAATGAAAGCAATGCAACAATTTGGGGAAAATTAGAAATTTACTAGGAAATTTTTCATGTAGACAGGCATGGGAATTCGATAATTGCTCTCAAATTATATTTTACAGAACAAATTTTGTCCTTAGTAAATTTTAACAATAATCTTTTGTAGTAAATGTTTTTGGTCTTTATTCTCTCCGCAACTGGTATGTTATAAGGGTTCGTATAATCTCGCGCCGCCTAAAACAGTCTTTGTTTCATATCGAAATAATTGGACATAATAATCACATTAATTATCTTTAACTGGACAAAAAATTATAAATGGCAATAAAAATTCACATGGTTGACTGTTTCCTAATCGGTCAAACGTAGTATAATTTCGATATTTACCATTGCAAATGTAGGAAGTATTATATAACAACGACGGAGAGAGAGCGTTATTTTAATTAAACTAGGAGGTTCTCGCTGCTTGATGGAGAATATTAGTCCGAGTTATATTTTTTCAATTCAAAAGAATTCGCAGAAAAAGGAGAAAGAGTTATCCTGGAATAATGTACCGAGTGTTACATAGCACTAAAAGAGTATAACGCCCGGAGTGTAAACGGGAAAGTTTCTTGTGAGAAAGAACCGATCATGGAAGACATCGCTCTTGTTGATCTCCTGACGTAAACCTCTTTTCTAACACCGTAGAGGAGAAATCGTCAACTCAGACTGAGTGCTGGTGGGGAAAAAATACACTGGAGAAAATGACACGAAGGGTCGACACGGCACCATGGCCTCTACGACCCGATGGGATCAATAACAGCCGTGAGGAGTTATCAGATTCTGCCGATCTGCGAAGCGTGATAAGGGCGTTCTTCGAGCCCCCCCCCCCCCCGTCTCCCCCCGCCACGCCACACTGCCGCTTTTCCCTCCAGCCTTTGGGACCCGACTGATCTGGAACGATTCGAAGCAGATCATTTCGACTTCAATACTAGGAATTGGTTAAAATTATACAGCTCGATGACGAAGAATATTGCCGATAAAAAATGGTCGCATTTTATTCTTCCATTCTTCTTCTAAATGGATAAAAATAACTGGTTTAATTTTGTGTGGCAATCAGTGATTCAATGTTATCATTCATAAAAATAATTAAAATGTACTAGAGAGGCTTTCAAAAATTACTTTTTCCTCTGAAATGGGAAAAATGAGCTATAAAAAAATATTTTTTCAATGAGAGAATCGATTCGTACTCAATTAGCATCACCGTTGAAATTCAGTCGATGTCGATCAAGCGTGCTCTGCAATAGTTTAATGCTATTTATATTAATAAATAAATCCATTGTCATATCTTGGTTTTTATGAACGCTATTATTTGTGTGATATTCATTTTCAAATAATAGTAGACCCGTCAGTTTAATAATCACCAAGTGTGAAGCGAAGGAGATTCTTAAGGCGCCGCTTCAACATTATGGTAAAAAATATCTTGTGTTTAAATTAACCACGATCGTATGGAAATTTTAATCAATTATGCGAATTTGTAGTCTGATGTTTTCACACGTTCATAAGTCTAACATGGAACAGCTTTTGTTGTCTTAATCCCTTTCTCAGAGGTTTAGCGATTCCGTTGAATTGTTTTCCAACCGCGGGTTTACCGATTAATGAACCTATTGTGATCGGATCGTTTCTCACCGAGAGTATTTTTACATTGTTGAACCAAAACAATCGCTGATCAAAAGTTTTTTACCTTAAATTATCGTTAGGGGAAAGCCGCATAACTTTTTTCTCTTTTGACACCTTTCTTTCCTTTGTCCAGAAAGTTTAATCTACTGCCATTAATTTCCGTCGAGTTCCTTGCGCAAGCGTTGTTCTTTTTTCACTTTAGGGTGTGGCATTATCTGAATGATGAAAATGGCGATGATGGACGTCGATGAAGGGATTAATGCATGGTGAGGTTCAAAAACGCTAATGATGGATGGAACCAAAAAGAGAGAGAGAGAAAGAGAGGGAGGGAGGGCTCCTCTCACTCTCGCTAACTTGATTGCAGTGGCGCCGTCACCGTCGGATGCGAGAACAAAAGGCATTGACACGAGGGCCTTTTGTAGGTTATCGGACGATGCCAAAACTCCGGAAAGTTTATTTTACAAATTAAAATTGGATTATATCGGTCATATCGGCCTTCTTCCATATCTAAGGAATTTTAATATAAATCTTCGTTTATTTACAGGATTTCTTTTTAAAAAACATTGAGGAAATTTAGGATAAACATGTGAACAATAATTGCACCTTGATAAAAATCCCAATTATCACCAAATAATTTCTATTATAAAGCGAGGTAAAATGTTTTGGTGACCCAAACTGACAAAATATACGATTTTTCCCTCGTCGACACCACATTCTTTGAAATTATATTAAATTATTTTTTAGCTCTTGAGTCACGGTCACATAAAAAGGCACGAGCTAACTCGAAAAGAAACCTCGGGACGCTTTTCACGATTTATCTCCTTTGTCACGCCATTGGAATCGCGTTTCCGGGAGAATAACTCAGTTGTCATACTACAGGTGTCGGTAAAAAACATGAAAACACATCCTTTCTCACTCCGAGAGTAACCTGTAATGAGAAAAACATCTCGAGCGTAAAGGAGGAAACATAAATCGGATGAGTATCTCGGGGCATATGACATTAAATCTCTACAGAGAAACCTGAACCGAGGCACGCCATTTGTTACGGTGTAAGAAAAACAGTGGAGTATCGAAGAGAACGTTAGAGCTTCCTTGCGAGGAATAGAAGGGAAAGGGAGCAGGTGCAAAGGGCGGAGAGATAGAGAATGCGTTAGGGAAAAAAATGCCAGAAACTGGAGCTCCGCCAGCGGCGGGCGTGAAGCAAAGTGGCTAGATAAGGGAGAAGTTAGTAGTAACGGATAGCGAGACAGGCAAAGAAAACTGGGGGAATGGCAAAGAGAGAGAGAGAGAAAGTAAACGGCATAGATAAGGGGATGCGATCTTCCTTTTTGAGGGTAAGATGAAATCGTCTTGGAAGGACATTCGCAACAATCGTTACCCGAAATTGTTCATTTCCAAACGGACAGATGGCTTGGTAAAATGTGGAAAAGGTATGTACGCGATACTCTGTCGCGCATGGTTGAAGGATTAAGAATAGTAAATTTCGTAGTCATAGTAAAAGTAATAGCCCGGGATTCGGTCATTAATGAGGAGAACATCCGGTTCCTTTTGAAAGAAAGGAAGGGTGCGGACGGCAGTTGGTTTCGGGAGAAAGATTTTTTAATACAAATGAGCGATGAAAAGAGGTCAATTTATCTCCCCTAAGAAAATTTTTGTCTCAGCGTCAGCGTAATAACCCACAAAAATCCTTTCTAATCAATCAGCAGAAGTGAGATTACATCATGCATTCATCTGTAAATTTTTAATATTTCAGCATTTAAGAATTTCAGAATTTAATTTGTTTTGCATATTGACGAAAATCCACTCCGCTTAGAAACCACATGCATACTATGCGGTGTTCTGTTGAAAATATACCTTGCGTTTTAATTAATTACTAGGATAAATGCCGGTCACAGACATAAAATTTAAGTTAATTTTATGTACTTATTTTGTGACTGGTTTTTAAATAGAATGAGAATATTTTTGCAAAATGAAGGTTTTTCAAAATGAAAACAAGCAATCCAATAACCATATTTTACAAATTCTCTTAGCGAAAAATTTCTCTTCCCTTCCTCTCTACTTTACTCTATTTCTCTCTTTTTTTAATGTTTCTTCCTCTATCCCTGCATGGCAACTTCTTCAACAGCGTATCGATTTTGATTTATTTATTGGTTGGTAAAATCGAAGACAACTTAAAATTTAATTTTCATGATTTTAAATATAATTTTCATATCTTGTGTGTGAATAATGTTAACAACAAGTTGAATATTCATTAGAGGGATTATTTTGATAAAAATTCACGAAATTTTTCTCGTTTTTTCTTTAATTAAATTCAATGTAATTAATTTTGCAAAGCCAGCAAATACCGTTTCCCACAACATCGGAAGATTTTTTCCTAAAAAATTAAATTTTTCATCTTCAAAAAAAATTGTTAGGCTGATTCCACGCGTTTTCAAAAATTGACAGGATATAAATGAAAATTCTTTCTTATAAGCGTTCTTTCACTCAATTTCCAAATTATCGCTAATGATTACTAGTATTCTCATATTGAAATAAAAAATAGCCTTCACCTATTTCTAAGTTACTGAAATGGAGGAATGAAACGCTCTTGGAGTCGATCTCGGGCCGTTATTGATGGCGATTACCAAAAATCCTTTTTAGGCAGCACGATGGCGAAGCGTTGAAAGAATTTTCAAAATCGAATTAGCCGCTCTCGAGTTGTTTGCGTTCGTATTACCAGGCATGTACGAGTACAATTATAAAGTCATAGATAAAGCAGAATTTTATGAAGATTATCGCTTAATTCAGATTCGATCGCAAAAATTAGAAGATATGTCAACGAAAAAATGTGACAGATAATACTAATGTTCGTGTACGTGGCGTTTGGACAGCAAAAAACGAGGCAACATAGCGCAAATAAATGACTGTCAGTAGTTTTGAAGTTGATAGAATTTGCAGAGGGAATATTTTTGTGAGCCTGTATTATAGGGAGTGGAACTTTTGGAATCAGATTTTCAGGAGCGTTATTTTTATTCACCAGTGGCACAGGCAGTTAATTTTTGGCAACGTATGTTTAGATTTCTACATTCTTCATATAATAATAGGGAAAAGTAATGGTTTCATAATAAACGATTTCGAGATTTCAATGGAAATAAAGGTCCTGAGGTCTCGATGATTTTAGTATTTATTGGTTAAAATCGATCAACCGAAAGTGGATGTTTACTTTAGACACATCAGTTTTTCTTACTTTCTCCATATAGAAAGTATAGAGAATGTATTGCATTCATGAAAAAAATCGAATTCGAGATTTCAACGGAAATACATGTTATAAGGTCTCCTGAACACGTTTTGAATATTTTTTCGATGATGTACTATGTGGGTGTGCGTCTCCGTGTGTCCGTGACCGGAATTTTGTGGGTGGTCTAACTCAAAAAGTATTAATCTGATGAACGCGAAATTTTGTTTGACATTTTATGTTAAAGGGACAAGAACAGATTAGTTTTTGGTAAAAATCGGTCAACCAAAAGTGGATGTTGACTCTTGTAACTTATCTGTTTTTTTTACTTTATCCATGCACGAAGTATAGAGAAAGTATTGTTTTCATAAAAAAATCGAATTCGAGATTACAAAGGCAATACATGTTTTAAAATCCCTTGAACATGTTTTGACTATTTTCTCGATCATGCATGTGTGTGTGTGGGCTTTTATGTGTGTGTGTGTGTGTGTGTATGTGTGTGTCTCTGACGGAAATTTTGTAGTTGCTCTAACTCAAAAACTATTAATCAGATCAGGGTGAAATTTTATATTTGCATTTTTGTAAAAATGAAAAGAACTGATTAGTTTTTGGTAAAAATCGGTCAACCGAAAGTGGGTGTTTACTCTAGCCATTTTTACGTTTTTTGAGCTATTTGCTTTAATATTTGAAAAATGTAAAAAAAATACTGGAATAATAGTTGTAGGAATTTACATTTTCTCTAACCTTTGTTCGAAACATTTCTCATATAATGCATTGTTGAAGAGATATTTTTAAAACTAAATTTTTTACCTGCCACAACCACACCCTCTACAGACGACTATTGTAAACACTTGACGCTTCTTTATATTTTCTTAGTTGTTGGAGCTTTGGGGCTATATCCAATATCAGAAGGCTACGGTTTGTGTTTATTTCTTTGTAAAGTCTAAATTTTTCTCACAGTTCCTTAAAATATTTATTACCATTTAAACTATTTGGAATTGTAAGAAATATTACAGGTATGGAGAAAGTCATGTGGTGTCCATATCAGATATTTTATATTTGCTTTAATCTATATATTAATTTAAATCGCTTTTCTCCTGTGGTAGAACGTGTGAGACAAAGGCAGCACCTGGGAATAAGGTTGAGGTGTCAAAAGAAAGGTCTTACCATATAAATATGCAGGCACTTATAATATTTGAGATCGGATCTTTGGGTCGCCATTTATTGATGATATTTTACCATCAGATAGCGATAGCGCGAAACGGCTGGACCGATCTTTACGAAACTTGCAACGCATCGAAAGGTCAATCCAACTTAGTTCTTAGGCTACATATAATATCAGAATTTTAATCAGGAGGGGGGTTGTGGGGAGGGGAAACTAAAATACCGGCGATAGTGCAAAAACGACTGGATCGATTTGCCCGAAACTTGCAACTTATACTAAGGTTGATCCAACTTAGAACTTAGGCTTCATGCAATATCAGAATTTCAATCAAGAGGGGGTGGGGGTGCGTCTCTAATGATATTTTGAATAGAGAGAGAATTTCGATATAGGTTATGGTGGGTGTATGAGTGACCCGATCCGAATGAAATTTGAATCAGTCAAATGACACCAGGACGTTAGGAGGAGACAGGCGGTTACGGTGGGTGTATGAGTGGCCCGATCTGAATGAAATTTGAATGCAGTCAAACGCCACCAGGACGGTAGGAGGAGACACACGTGGGAGCTGCGAACCAGATCTCTGCAGTCGCCCTCTGCTAACCGTCGATTTCGACGGGTAATCCCTGGTATTAGATGAATGTAAACAATCCTAAGAATAAAATTTGTAAGAAATTTAATTTTCCACTTTTGTTTGAAACATTTTCTCATATAATGCATTGTTTAAGAGATATTCTTAAAACTAATTTTTAACAGCTAGCATTACACCACCTACCGGCGACTATTGCAAACACTTGACGCTTAGTTACGTCTTACGTTAGTAGCGCTCCTTCTTATTTTCTTAATTGTTGGAGCTTCGTGGCTATATCCAATATCAGAAGGCTATGGTTTGAGTTTATTTCTGTTCTTTGCAAAGTCTTTAAAATTGTATTGTAGTTCCTTAAAACATATATTATTATTTAACCTATTTTGAACTTTTAGAAATATTATAGGTATGGAGAAAGTCACGTGGTGGCCACATCAGATATTTTATATTTGCTTTAAAACTTGATCAATGTAAAAAAATACTGAAATAAACAGTAGAAAATTTGATTTACTACAACTTTTGTACGAAACATTTCCCATACCATGCAATATCTAAGAGATATTTAAAAATTATATTTTAGCCGCTACCAACAACACTGCCTGGAGGAGACTTTTGTAAACAATTTACCTTTAATTACATCTTAGTAACGTTCAATTCTATTCCTAATTGTTGTAGCTTTGTGGACAAGTATATCTGTCCTTTGTAAGGTCTTTGAATTACAGGTATGGAGAAAGTCATATGGTGGCCAAATCAGATTTTTGACATCTTTTCTATACGACTCTGAATTAAAATTTGTCCAATGCCCAATTGTCCTGCTTTCCTAAGTTTGTTTTTATTTTCTGTTTTTCAGGTGAAGAACAAAAACGCATCCCTAATATGTAGCAGTAACCGTATCACTGATTTTCATATTACCCGATAATTTCCTTAACCTGGCATTTTAATTTTTATCTCGACAGAGCCATACAATTGAATGAATGAAAAAAGATACCATCCTGTTAAATATTAAAATTATTTGCTAACCTTTGCTTAGCCCTATCACATATCACAGTTTTCAAACGGAACTAAACATTCAGCGTAAGCATTTCCATCTACGAGACTTAACATATTACATTAAAAAATGGGGAAATTTCGCAGATAGATACGCATATAGACACTAAAATTTCTTATAAATCGATCTTATAAAAATTATGTATTTTTTATTTATTATCTTTATCTGTAATTGATGGAATAATAGAAACTATGCAAAAAGGCATAAGCTGTAATTTTTGGGAATAACTTTGAAACAGAAAAAATTCTGCTATGACCGGTAATCGAACCCGGGTCTTCCACTTGCCGGGCGGGTATTCTACCACTGAACTACCTTAGCAGATAATCTTTCCTGTTTCTGAACGCGGGGAAGTGGAAGTGGAAGACCCGGGTTCGATTCCCGGTCATAGCAGAATTTTTTCTGTTTCAAAGTTATTCCCAAAAATCTTTATCTGTAATAAGTTTATGTAAGATGAAATTTCAAAGCCTTCGATGAATAGGAAACCTCACTGGTCTGCAAAGACTACAAATAAACTCGATCGAAATATATAACCTCGCTCCATACGGAAGGAAACAATATAAGTATTTTAAAAGGATCACGGTGGTGCATGGTTGGCCGTACATAAAAATAACCCACAAATTTGACATTAGTCCTTTGATCTGATTTTAATTCGTAATCAGCGTCTCCATTTTCCGGGATGAACTTTGACCTGTTCGACGAATAAAAGTGTGGGAGTTATCAAAGAAGAAATAAATAAACTTAAACGACTGGGAGTGCATCCGACTCACTTTTCAAAGTCCTGGCAACACTTTTACGCGGAATAGAAATAGTAATCCCCATGCGCGCAATGAGCGAGAAAATGATACATCTGTAAGGCTAATAAAGGAATACGTATCTGTCGGTTGCGTCTGAATTGGAGGGAATAGGCACTAAGGGAAACGAGCGACAAAAGCTACAGAATTGGAGTGATTGAAGAAAGAGAGAGGGAGACGAAATAGGGGAAATGGCGGAGGAAATGAAGGTTGGAAAAGAATGAATAGGAAAACAGAAACCAAGGATAGCGAATCCCATGGCGATTGAAACACATCTCACCTCGCCCTTCCCCTCCTCCCCTAAACAAATCTCCATCTCTACGTTTTTCATATTCAATCTTTTTCTCTTCCCCTCTCTCTCTTTAGAATTCCAACGAGGAGGCGAGAGAACTTTGTACCGTGCAAAGAGAGAGCTCGCTGCAGCGTTCCCAGCATTAAGAATGGAAATGACGAACAAAAACATTATTCCCAGACCCTTGTTCAGAGGTGTTATGAGGTTTTTGCAAGCCTGAAAACCTCTCCTGTTTTTCAAGTCTTCGAAAACAATACATTAAAAGTTAGCGCCATTTGCATTTACGACTATACGCTGTAAGTTAAACACTAGTTTGTTGCTGGTGGATTTATGTTTCTTACTAGGGCTTTGTGTACTTTGAGTGGATACATTTAACAGACGGATTAACACATTTAGACCCTCGTTTTTGCATTTTGTTTGCTATTTACGAAGTAAATGTGCATGAGATACCCTAAATCCATCATAAAGTTAAAGTTTAATATCGTATTTGAATGCGTCTCCTTCATTGATGCATTTTTTAGTGAAGGGATCTGGGCAGAAAAAGTTATGACGAACCTTTACGGTGGGTACGAGAAGTAGCAGGAGAACACTTCACTAACAAATACCCATTAAAGTTAAACAAACGGTGTGCAATTTAATGACAAAAACTGAGGAGGCAATAGACGTAAAAGTTAAGAGTGCTAGAATTGTAGAGTTTCTGCGAAAAGAATTAGAAATCCGTGGAAAGAGAGCAACCCTTTACTTAGTATATAGATGTTATTCTTTTAATTTCCGATTATACCCAGAATTAATCTCCCCATTCGTGTCAGTTTCGGAATTTTTGATGGTATTTGAAGAAAAATTGACAAGAGTAAGAATAAAATCGTAAAAATACGTTCGCACATAAAATAGAAGCATTTTTTCACTAATTTCACTGTCCGTATCTGCTTGATGGAGAGCATGAATTCTAAGATAAAAGCCATTGTTTTAATGTTTTAAAATTATCATAGAGTCTTTTGTTTATAATGAAAACTACGATGAGGAATAAAAAGCAATACAGCAATTATTCTTGCTTCTAAAAACGTTTGAAAATTATGCCTAAGTAAAGTAAGTAAAGCTAAGTAAAAGTTAATGTATACTGCACGCAGGGGCGACCCGATGAATTTTGGTGCCCCGGGCGATATAGCACTCCAGCACCCCCGTCCGTTAATTTTTGTTGAGATATTTTAATTTATTCATCGATCTGTAAAAATTATTGATGATGAAATGTTAAAAGAAACCCCATAAATATTCTAGCCAATTCTTCGATAAAAATTTATATCCAACACTTATTCACTTGCAAGTAATGCATAGATAAATGATCGGAATAGCGCCCTCAAAACTTTGGCGCCCCGGGAAGCCGCCCGGCTCGCCCTGAGCTCGGTCCGGTCCTGACTGCACTTGTTGATAATTCTGCTAATTTAGAATTGTTTTGATATTAACATGCTAAAACATTAACAAAATTATTATTTCCAAATGAAAATAATAGCATATGTATAGAATAGAATGCCTGAATCATTTATATAAATATACCTTTAATTAGAAAATCTCCAGAGCTAGAAAATCCGCGACACGTTAATATGTAACATTCTACCGATATTAACACCTGCCAAGCGGAATTCCCGGGAAATTTAGCGCATCCGGTGCCGTGAAAAAAACCAAGACTGCATACACGCCGACTTAAATAGGACGCCAGGTTTAACGCGAGACATCCGCGCCCTTAAGACAATTTCCTCTTCCTCTCCAAAGCCATATGTCTTTTAAAGTTTCCTTCAACGATCTCGGGGACGAAAATGGCGACACTCAACTCGTGTCGGGGGAACTAATTAGACGGCCGAGATGGAAGAGGAGGTCGATGTCGAGAGGGAGAGAGACAGAGAAGTGAAAGATGCAGATGGAGAAGAGGGATGATGGAGAGGGAGAATGGGAGGGAAAAGGAATACGAGGTGGCGTGGAGAGGGTTGTTTGAAGTGAGAGTAAGACAAAGAGGGCTCTGGGAGATGGGAGGATGGTAGAGGGAAAGAGAGAAGAGAGAGAGAGGGAGATGGAGAGAGAGAGGGGAAGAAATTTGGAAGAGGAGAAGGTAAAATGGAGAAGAGAGATAGGGGGAAGGGATCAGGAAATTGTAGGGTGGAGGTGAAAAAATATAATGAGTGGAAAGAATATGTAAGACTGAAGAGAACTACGTTAAAAAAGCTAGTTCAGGAGAGAAAAGGAGAAAGTGGCCGAGAAAGAAGGAATGTGCAATGGAGAGTGGCAGAGGGACAAAAAGAGGGAGAGTAGCGGAGGAAAGAATGTGTTTATAAATGAGCGAAAGGGAAAGTGCGAGGCATGAGGAGGTTTACGTGCTGAAGGAGAGAGAGGTGGCGGGGGTTAGAATGATAGTGGGAGGGATAGGGTAGACTGCTTTTTAGAGAGAAACGTTATTGTACGTGGGAGCTTCTGTGAAGAGATATTTTTGATGGGGTAACCCGGGAAGATTCGAGAGAGGAGTGGAAGATGCACCGAGTCCAGACAAAACAGGGTAGAAAGCCAGGGACAAGTGAGGAAGAAGAAGGCGTGGCGCAATGAGGGAAGAGGAAAAGAGTAAATAATTTATCCCAAGAGAAAGAGAGGGAGGAATTGAGAGAGAGGTAGATGGAGCGAGAAAGATGCGGAGATTAGCAGTTAGGGGTCCTGGATATCTTTCCTGACGGCGAATTTAAATGAAGGGGAACGGCCTTAATGAAAAGGGACACAGATAAGAGAAGATTCTTTTATTTTCAATGAGGGTCGGGAATGACATGAAACGTATAGCCAAAGTAAAGGGAATCTAAAAATGAGTGCATGGCGAGGGACAAATAGACGGGATTAATACTGCAAAGGGATTAAATATGGCGTGCGATATGGATAAATTGTGTCTGCAGGGGAAATTTATGTGTACAAATCGTGGGAGGCAGTCGGAAAAGGCGAGAAACGTGGGTTGGGGAGGGATGACTTTTTTCCGGAGGGCAGAATATTAGAGAGGAGTGAAATATAAGGAGCAGAGAGAGAGAGAGATAGAATGAAACTTTTGAAGGCTTGCGTGCGTGACTGATATTAAGCAGGGAGTTAGAGAGAAATGTTGTCTCTTTCCAAAATCTTTTTGTGCTTAGTGTAAGGCACGGATGGATTGATAAATTTCTTTCGCTTGGATTTTTTGCTGCTTGTTGCGGAGAAGGAAATATATCGTTGAATATTTAGAAGAGGAGGAGTTTTTAATTGTATGGGTAGATGACAGTTCCTCCGCCAGGGTTGATTGATTAAAAATTTTCGAGATCCATTAATAACCGCCATTCTATTCACGAAGGAAATAACAAATACAGACACTTTCAAGAAACGCTGGCAAACGTCAAATGCGAGTTTCTTTCAATTCGTATCAGTGGCAAAAGGGAAATTTTCCAACAGAAACCGCGAGAAAAGCAATTTCATAGGCATAATAGTATAAACCAAATAATAGTGTTGGCGTTCTCTTAGTTACATTTCTTGTTAGGCTGGTTTCCAAAGGAAACAGCCTTATGAAATGGTCCTATCTGTGTCCCCACTAACAACTTTTGCATGAATTGAACAACTTTCATGAAACTTCGTATGAGACTTGCGCTACCAGGCTTCACCTCCGGGCTATATTTTATTTGGCAAAGATTGAAGTCCCGGGTTCGAATCTAGGAACGCGTTTTTCATGTTTGTTTTACATAAGAAGCTCAAATCCATCGTGCAGAGATGATTCTTCAATACTTTAAAATATCTAAACATTGCGATATAGGAGTGAGGTTTGTACTGTTCTAAGGGAAAAAGAATATAAATTCTAATTCTTATAACTTAATTCTGATAATCGATTGTATTTTCTTGAATTTATACTAAAACATAGCGTTTTTGCGTTTTAAATCGAATTGTAACGGATAATTGCCATGAGGACGATTGTTGCCGAACTCAGCTTGAGCATAGATGAGTGAAGAAATGGGTTAATAGGCGTTCTTTAGAAAAGTAAACAAAGAACGCCCTATGGTTAGGTCGTGTCCGTCCATCCGTTCACATGTATTATCTGCAAAACTACTGGGCGGGTGTTCATCAAATTTGGTATTTAGTGCAAAGAAACTAAGAAATTGATATAAATGGTAAACATAGGCTGATCGGGAGTGGCACTTTACTGGTGACAAAAAATGAACTTTTCTTTATATTTCGTAAAACATTATCTATAACTAAAAAGTCTACAAATAAATTTGCGAATATAGTCAAATAATATATACTTTGTTCAGTACATTTTTATAAAAGGAGTAACCAATTTCAAGAAAATCAAACAAAAATGTCGTTATTCACTTTGACCTTAGAAATAATTTCTCGTGTTCTTAAATTGCTGACAACGAAAACAATCTTCACACCAACCCAAGTAAACAATTTCGGCTGTAAATTACTAGTTAATTTAATTGTCTTTCATGCGCACGCCATGTTTAGTAAATGAAGGGAAATGGATTATCTAAACGAAGAAATGAACGTAAATACGTCCATTTTCTTTAGATATACACAGCGTGTGTAAGTGAAAAGAAATGGGTAATTTACGACGAACGTATGAACGTGAACTTATGTTCACGTTTATATCTTCGTCGTATTATATATTATTATTATATTACTGCTATTTGAGTGAGGTATGTTTTAAATAATTGTCTATTGTTTTATTACTTACAACCAATTAGGAAATAAGTTGGTGAATCAAAAATTCGATATTACCTCGAAATCACTACTTACATACCATTTTTCAGTTCTTAGACATTATACTGATCCATTAATATTTATATTTTTGTATGATTGCATAAACCGTAAATAACGCTTCTTCCTCGCATGTATGCACGCAATAATCTGGGCATCTTTGCCTCTTCTTTTCTTTTCCACTCGACCACCCTTCAGCAATATACGACTGATCCATATATATTAGCGTATAAACAGTAGAATTTATTAAATTCGTTAATTTGAAAAAATAGATGCAAAATATGTCAGAAAGCGATTTTGATATTGATTTTAGTATATTAAACCTGATAATGCTCTATTAATTTGTTTTACAATTTTTCTCTATCATTTGTAAACTATGAAGTACAAATGGTACTTATGGAATGAGAATTCCTTGGAATGACTAACACATACTCAAAAATTTCCTGTTAATATAAATAATCAATTTAGGATGTCAACTTCAGGAAACCAGCCCGTATGGATTTTTTGTTACATATTCAAAACATTTAACAATCACAAAATAGTCAATGGGTTTATAATGGAATGGATTCTTAAATTGCTAAAATGGAAGCGAAATAAATTGTACTAGTAGAGAGCTCGCAGTAGTACTGCGGGACATTTTGAAAAACGTCAAAAAATATAAAAAATGAAGAACGAACAGAAAAGAAGAATAAAAAATCGGGTGAGAGTGAAAAAATGAGGAACAATCAAATAAGAAAAAAGATAAAACCATGAAGCCGAACAAAAATGATAAAAGCAATAATAAACGAAGAGTAAAGAGAAAAAGAATAGTCAAACGACGATAGTGTAACAAATTATTTAGCCACAATGCCTTACAACAAATAAATACATTTTCCACTTCTTGTTTTTTCCCTTCCTCTCATTCACTTTCTCTCTCCCTAAATAAAGTCGTTTTTCTCTCTCTATCTGCCCCTTCCTCCATTTTCTCTCCCTCTCCTCCATCCTCAAATTCACTCTTTCTCTTTCTTCCATTCTTTCTTCATCTCGCTCTTCCTTCCTCCCGTTCTCACTCTCTTCGCCCGACTCTCTCTCCCTCTCTTCCTTTCTCCCATTCTCTCTCTTCCTTCCCCCATTCTCCCTTCCATTCTCTCTCTCTTCCTTCTTTCCATTCTCTCTCCCTTCGTCCAACTCTCTCTCCCTCTCACTTCCTTTCTCCAATTCTATCTCCCTTCCTTCCACCAATCTCCCTTCCATTCTCTCTCTTACTTCCTCCAATTCTTTCTCTCTCCATATTTCTCTCCTTCCTCCAATTCTCTTTCTCTCCCTCTCTCTCATTGTCTAAATTTCGCCAGAATGAAGACATTTATCTATTTTTCTATTCCATTATCTCTCTTGCTTCCACCCCATTCTCTCTCCTTCCCTTTATTCCATTTTCCCCTTTCCTTCCTCCCATTCTCTCTCTTCTTTCTATTATTTTTCCCTTCTTCCTCCCTCCATCTCTCTTAGGTGGAAGAGGGGACTGCACAGTCTCAATCCCGCTCCGAATAAATGACAATCAATAAATCAATCATACTTCCTCCCATTCTCCGTCCATGGTCGCGTGACCTAATCGGGCGGGCATAAGCGCCTCCTGGACACGGCTTTCGGCCACTATCAAACCTCGTGTACATTTTTTCACAAATTTTACTGAGTTGTGCAATACACGCCGTGAATAGTCGTCGAATGTCACCTGAACAGACCCAATCTGTTGAGAACTCTAGGAGGAGTTCTGCGGACAACGCTCGAATATCGGCGTTTAAATATATAGAAGATAGATAGATTTGGCGAAGATATTTTTTCACTAATTGTTTTGGCTAGAAATATACACATATTTCAACAATTATCTTAAGACAATCTCGAAGTCGAAGTGGTAATGAAATATAACATCAGTTTTTACAAAATTGTTCATGAGCGATTAAATTTATTGCTGAAGATTGTTGATCTACTTAACGAATGTTTGAATGATATTTTAAAATCATTAAATCTTAGTTTGCGCTTTTGTTATATAAAAGAGAGTACATTAGATATTTTCTCGGAAATTTTCTGGGAAAGAGTTCCAAAACAATGAAATAATGAGACAATTTAAACGGTCACTGCGACGCCGAAATTGAGCAGAAGAGGAAAGAAAGTATAATTAGAGAGGAGAAAAACGTAGAAACAGGGAGTTCAAAGAGAGAGAGAGAGATATTAAAAAATCGAGAGTGGAGGGTGAAGAAAGATGAATTATTCAGAGAGATACAAGAATGGTGAGAGGCGGATTTTTTATAAAAATCATTTGTCGGAGGGGTTGATCGCTCGTGTGGTGGCGCATACCTTTGGAAACGCTTCCGGAGTAGAATAAAAAATTGGGCTCGGAAAGGGTGAAAGTAGGAGAAAGGAGAGTAATTAAAAGAAGGTCGTAGGAATGATGGATGTCATGGAGAAGGGGATAGAGAAAAAGGGTCGTAGAGTGCGATGGGAAGAGTGTCACGGATGGAGGCTGAATGGGCTTGAAATGGAAATGGTGTCATATAGAGGGAGTGAGGTCGAAATACGCGCCGCACCGCCATAACACCAGCATCCATCCATCCCTAGACTCTAGCTTGCAGCAAACCCTCTCTCCTTTCGTTTGCCGGGTATTTCCTCCCTCTCCTCTCCTCCCCGCCCTCATCCTCTCCCCTTCCCTAATATCGCTCCTGTCCCTCTCCCTCCTTTCTCTCACTTTCCTTCTCTCCCTCTCTCCTTCACGCTCTCTCCTTCTCTCTCTCTCCTCTCCCTCTCTCTCCCTCTTTTACACTTGGATGCCTACACTTTCTGCCTCCACACTTTTTCCCCATTCCTCCCTCTCTCTCTCCTTTCGCCCAAGCGCCTACAGTCACTCAAGGGCCTCCAAACTGAACTGTGCCTTACCCTTCGCCATCCCTCGCTCACTCCGCTACCAATCCCTCTCTCTATCCTCGTCTATCTCTCTCTCTATTCATTCAACTCAACCCCTTTGCAACCTCCGTTCTCCCCTCCCACTTGCCGCAATCCGCTCCCTCTACGATCCGACTTCAGCTAATTCGAACATCAATGGAGGCCGTCTCCCTCCTCCCTCATTTCTCACTTTTTCACTCTTTCACTCCCAGTGGACTCGCGCGAGTCACAGAGAGGAGGGGAGTGAGAGGAGATGTATATATGTTTAGGGGAGAAATAGAATAGAAGGAAGGATGCAGGGAAGGATGAAGCAAGGAGGAGAGAGGTGGTAATTGTAAACAAGAGGGAGGAGAAGCGGGAATGGTGAAGAGAGGCGACGAGAAGGAAATGGATTCCAGGATAGAAATCTGCAGCGCATGGAGGAAGAGATGAGAGATAAAGAGGGAAAGGTGTAAATAGAACACGAATGAAGCATAGAAAAGGCCGGTACAAAGGGGGTAGACATAGAGGAGTGATATGTAGCGGAGGTGGGAGAGATGTGGAGGTTAAGTGATGTAAAGGAGAGTGGGATGAATACGTAGGGGATAGGCATAGTGAGGAGAGAGATAGAAAGAGAGGTTAGGTTAGAAAACTGTTAATACCGACTCCGAGAGAGAAATTCCGAGAAATAGTCTTAAAAGTAAGAAATAATTGAGACTGGGTAATATTTGGGGGTGCCATTCCTGATGCTGATAAAGAATAATTTTTTTCTCGTATCACATAATGCATTCTTGTATTCTCATTTATGTTGCATTAACCAAGAAAATATTCAGTTAAAGAATAAAAAACATTGACAATAAACTTTGAATTTTGATTGTAGAGGTGCACCGATATCATTTATTAAAGCTTTTGTTAGACGATATATTAAGGTTAAATTAATTTTTAAATTAATAAATTTCCCTATAAGTTTAACTATGTTGCTCTTAATAACTTTTCACGTTTAAGGGTATGATAAAAGATCCATGAATCGACATAATCTCTTTTCATTCAGTGTAACAGTGAAGAATATTTAATATTAATCTTTGGTATTTTTTTATATTATCTTCGTGTATCAATCGTTCAAATAAAGAAATATATATGGATCAGAAATGGGCAAAAAATTCCTTTCGTAAAACTAACTTATGGTTACATCACAAGAATTTAATATTCAAAAGATGTCAGTAGAAAAGTCTCGGAATGGCGTGGTATGTGGAGGCAAAATCGGAATATTAATAAAACATGAGAGAAACTGCTTGCGAAAAAATCTCTGGAATAAATTGAATATTTATATGTATGTCAATAATGTGGATTCTGACTCGTAACATTAGTACGCCAATATATTGTACTTTCATGGGTGTCATCAATAGTAAACTTTAAATTAAAGCAAAAGTAAAATTTAAATAAACTTTTTCAGCTCATACCTTAAAGAATTCTTTTGAAAATTGTACCAAGTATACCGTGGAATTCTAATTCTCTCTACGGGAGGAGAGTTACGGGAATATTTCTCAATTTTTATTCTCTAATTTTCATTTTCGGTATCGTTGTTGATTTTTATTCTCCATCTCCTTTTACTTCATATTTTAATATGCATAAGAATTGCTCTTTTACTCAAACGTCGTTCAAACGGTTGGCTGTAAACAAAAGCTAATCAGCGTTGATAAAATCATCCATATCATTGAACACTCATTACTTTATAAATTTCAGTCGTAAACATTTCTGTCATTCCGAAATCTTCAATGGCTGTTTGAATTTCATTTAACAACAACATACTCCAATACGTAGGATACAAAATAATAATAGAAAGCGCATTATTAAAACTTGAGTAATACTAACCCAACTATTATTGAGATTGTTATGAGAAATGATATTTCCTTTTTTATTCACCAATTTTAATTAAGAGTTTCTTTAAATCCTCTGAGTGATTTTTACAAAAACTATTTAACTAACTACTTAAAAGAGTAAGTTAGAAAATACATCCAACATGCGAACAAATATACAAAAGAGAAACGTTTATTAGCGATTCATATAATGAAGTCATCGTCCTTTCTGTGACTTGCAGTTTTAAAAGAAAATTAATATTTAATATAATACACTACCAGTGTTTGGAGCCCGCGTATTTCCTTTGCTTCTAATTTATTTGTTTGAAATAAGCTTATCGAACGTTCTACACAATTTATTATCTCAGGAGCAGTTACACAATTAGAGTTTATGAAAAACAACTGTGGTTAATTAATTTCAAATATATTTCCTTCAAGTATATTTATGATAATTATATATCATTCGGCGTATATAAGTGAATTCTCAAAATCATGTTCTAGGTTACAAGGATATCAGGTTGCATATGTGATAAATGTGGACAACAGCAAGTCATCCGCATATCTAGGAAATTCTGAAAATGAATGCACTGCTGGTATCTAAAAAAAATTAGGACCAAAGGGAGAGAAAGGAAGAATGCACAGAGGGAATTTCACGAAAGCATAACAACATTCTGAATCAGGGGCTGTAAAAAAATTTAGATGTAAGACTAGAGGAAAGTGTAAGATTTTCGTGTCTTTAGTATCTGAGAAAAATGCTCATATTTTATAAGGATTTAAGTGTAATAAATAAAAATATGTCATTAGGTGAATCTGAATTTCGATTTTCAAAAGAAAAATCTGATGTGGCCACCACATGACTTTCTCCATATCTGTAATATTTCTAAACATTCTAAACATGTTACATAATAATAAATATTTTAAGAAACTGTGAGAAAATTTTAGACTTGACAAGGAACAGAAATAAACTCAAACCATAGATTTCTGTTATTGGATATAGCCACAAAGCTCCAACAATTAAGAAAAGAAAAAGGAACGTTACTAAGACGTAACTAGGCGTCAATTGTAAACAATAATAGTCGGTAGGTGGCTATCACATACACACAGACATCATCGAGAAAATGGTCAAAACATGTTCAGGGAACCTCAAAACGTGTATTTCCGTTGAAATCTCAAAGTCGATTTTTTTCATGAATACAATACTTTCCCCTATACGTTTATGGAGAAAGTAAAAATGGATCATCATTTGCAATAAGATTTTTTACAGCGTTAACTGTAATTTAAAATAAATTCGATCAATTTTTATTTTATTTAGCTTCTTCTGTATGTAAAAATCTTGAAAAATGATTAATTATATTTGTGAAAATATATAACTAAAAACTTGGACTTTATAAGATGAATAATTATCATATCTACTTATTTAATTTTTAATAATGAGTAGCATGAATAATTACATCCTCCAAGCGCTGTGAGGACTTTCTGAATTAAAAATTATAATAAATGCCAGTTGATGAAATTCTTCCTCTAACACTTCATTTTGCATTGTTAATTTTTAAATTAGCAGATCTCTACGACTAACATATATCTTACACAAAGTAATTAAACAAAAATATATTCGAATTGAGTAAATCTTTCCCATATGACGGATGAACCAACTTCAATGTAGTTCAAACTACTTGGCGAGAGACGTATTGCCTAGCAACTGGAGAAGGGAACAGAAAATTAAACTTTAGAGGAAGAGAGGAGTTAAAAATATAAGGAATGACGCCAACTTAGGAGAAAAATATTCTGTGAACTGATTTACGGACTGTGGGTCGGAGGTAGAATCTGATTTATCGAAAGGAGGATAAATTAGGGCATTTCTTTGATCCCACACCTTCTCGAAAGATTCCTTTTCCTTAGAAAAATAATTCACCCGAATAAAACGTGAAATGTGCATCATTTTTAAAGGAAAAATAATAACTGGGAGATTACACACAGGAATTGTACTCTCTCTCTCTCTCTCTCTCTATATATATATATATATATATATATACACACACTAGGGAGATTCCCGTTGAAATTCAACGGGAAAGGTTTTTGTGAAATAAAAAAATGAACATTAATATGCCTTGACTTTCTTTGGATGGCAAGAAAACAAACTTTGGTTCTTTTAGGCGTTCATTGTTTCAAAATTCGAACTTCTACGATGATTCTAAGTACCCAATTTTAATATGCAAATGATTATTATTCTACATTATACTCCTTCTCTTAAATAACGCAACAAATGTTGTTTACATTGGTTGCTGTGAAAATAAATAATCTCTTTCTCTCGTAATAATTGTAAGAGCATTCAAAGCACGCTTTCACCCATAAGGATTGAAATAACAATAGGATTTAAAGGTTGATAGGTTATTATGTACAACTAACCAGAAAAATCTAAAATTCCATTTAAAAAAAATTTTAATGGGGTATTTTTTACCCCAATGTTCCATTTTGATACTCTATATGAAAAACATGGAAATCTTTGCAGAGTTTCATAAATTTGCATTTTTAAATTAGTTATAATTAAAATAGAAACTCAGGATGAAAATAATTATATAGCTAAAAGAATGAGGTTTCTTATTTTAAGTAATTGGTACAGAGGTGAAATAATTTGAATTAAAAAAATATTTCTAATAATGAAGTATCTCACTGAAAAATTAGTTTTTCAAGATGAGATGAAATGCTTGCAGAATGCAAGCACCTTCTACTAGTTTATATATATATATATATATATATATATATATATATATATATATATATATATATATATAGCTGAAAGGCCCGGCTTCGCTCGGGAAAGTTTTCTTTTAAGTAACAAACTATTTTTATTATTTGTTAATTTTATTGATGTATCACTTTTTATGTTATATTACAATAAAACTAATACAATAAATTCTGAAATTTACTTACTTTCGCTTTTGGGTAACCCAAGTTTACCAGACGTTCCCCATTCCTTAATTACGCAAGCGATGTTTACATTAACATTTACTATTTTATGTATTGTATTGCAAACTTTTTCATTTATAATTACCCATTAATGTCTTACTTAATATTCACATGAATAGATGCACCGAATCCTTTAAAGCAGCAATAAAAGTATGTGGATTTTGTCAATACTATTAGCCAAGACGTAAACAATAAACAACATCGTGGTTACCGAACAAATGTAAGTAGATGTATCGATAAATCTTTCAATGTTAATAGTAAAAGATAACAATGTTCTAATATTCGTTAAAAATCATTCGACTCATTTTAAAAGAATTCATAGACTATATTTAATCCATTCGTACCCTTTATCTTGGCGTTGGCTATTCTTCTTCTACGGCGCGCTACGGCGTGGATTTTCCTTGCGTTAATGTTTACGTGGCAATCTCCCTATGAAGAGGACAACAATTAAGAAATTTAGCTTTGTTGCCGCCTGGAAAATGTTAATAAGTTTTGCACTTAAAGGATAATTTCGAGCGATTTAACATGTAATACGAGAAAACATGAACAGAATAAAAATATTGTTTTTTTTAGCGTCAAATAAGCCACTTTTCGTGATCGTAAGTAAATATTTAAGTATATTTATATCCACTTCAGTAAAGGGCTGCATGGCATTTTGGGGCTGCTTCTCCATACCATTTCCCATGCACTCTTATGGAAATAGTACTTTTTTGACACCATGAAACTTTTGAATTCGATAGATTCAACGGTGTAAAAACGTATAAAGAACATACACACACACTCTAAAATATTTATAAGATGTATATATATATATATACATATATCTTTTCTCCTTTTTCATCTCCTTCCTTCCTTGTGTCGAATACCCATTTGGAGACCTCAACTCTGTCACGAACATTTGTTGCCAAGAAGTAGCGCAGCCATCTCCAATCCGGTGTGCCACCGACCAAAACATTTTGTAAAAACGGTTTATTTTCGGATAGTCAGCATGTCAGCATTCATTAAAAGGAGATTTTTTGCAATATAAACTCAGCTTCATACTGCAATATTTTTTCAGTCTTTCCGAATGCGAAAGCATAAAAAAACTTGAATAGTGGCTTAGCAGAAGAGGAACGTGATCTTATATCCTTCCAAGCTCCAGGAGAGGCGGTAGTGCCTAATGCATAGCAACATATGCATCCAAGGACCCAGCTAACCATTATAAAATGAACCATCACGTGCAACAACCTCACCGGCTTTTCTTTAACTCTCGACAGAAATGTATTATAATCGTAACCTAATTTTTAAATGTCTTACTCAGTAAAATAAAGCTAAGGATAAAAGAAACTCGTTCTGAATGATACATTTAAAAGCAAAATTTATCCTCACGTAAAAGTGAGCGATGAATATTACATAAGTACAAGTTAAAGCGGCCCGTATGTTAATATACCTTTCAGTCTTTGAATATACCTATAAGCGATTAAATGCTTTTTATGCGCACCAAACAACATCACTCTGTGGAGTAAGGTAACATGTGTTCTTTTTGTCTTTCGCAGTTTCGCTTTTTGTACATAATCAACCTCTTTTAACTCTGTAGCGTTTATATCTCCCTGACGGCATTTACCTCGCCGTCGTTAATCCAAGCTTCGGTGTTGGTTCTCTTTATTTTACCTTTTTTTCTCCCTTGTTGTTTCCGTCCGGTTTTATGCCCATTTTAGACCGGATGTACGACCTTTGTAGTTTCAATTGTTTTCCCTCTAAACCGTTCACTTCATTCCGATCGTTTTTTCCTTTGCGTGGATTCTGTTTATCGGAATATTTATCGCTTTAAATTCGTTCATGCGACATCCTCATCTGCCCCAGCATTGAGTTTTACTCCCCAGTATAAAAACAATACATAAAACGCGAAATATTATCGGCTTCATTTGATGAATGCGTCAGTCATAAATGAAATGACTTTTTTAATCCACATGATTGAAATTACTTGTTATTTTAAATTTAAATTTTACTGTATCCCAATCAAAGGATTCGTATATATGATAATCACGTTTTGCACATTACAGCTGGAAAGCCTGTTAAAAGTCGGAATAAAACACGATGTAACTTTCCTCTAACTCTAGCTCTTTGGTAATTAGGCAGTGTCGTGAACAGATTCAAATTTATATTTCGCATAGTTCACTGCGTAAAAAATAAGATTAAAATCGGTGTTACATCTCATCAGTACTTGATTAAAAGCAGAGCTTTGCATTTCTATGGTCTCGATCAACGCTGACAAGCGATCGCCAAAACTCGTTTCACTTGCTTTCGAAATATCCTCTTTTTGGTGAAGCTTCCATGGACACGCCGGAACGAGCGTACCGTGATTGCGGTGGGTAGAGAAGTTTGAGAGCGATTGCGAAGCACGCACGAAATTCGCGCACGCGAGGAAATTAAAAGCCTGCAGTTTGAAAATAGCAGAGTTCCGACGCTTTAAAAAAAGGTCCCTTTTATACCAATAGCATTCTTTGAATTCTTCAGCGGTGGCTTTCTAAAAATGCTTAGTTCTAAACTGATCTTTTATGCTAGAGTTATTGATAATTAAAGGTGGCTGCTGACCACTGTGACAGTCCAAGGACTATTTTTACATTGTTGCACCACAGCAAGAGCCATTTTCCTTTTCAATTATATCACTAACTTTTTATAATAACACAAAACGGATATTTTCTTTGACTCTAAATAACACATTAACAAAGTACAGCCTTCCCTCGTTTTACGAACTTAATTCGTTCCACGAAAACTGTTCGTTAGGCAAAAATTCGTAAAACGAAAATTATTTTCCCATTACTTTCTACGAGAAAATGCAATCTGAGGAACTATACCGAGCTTTCCCGAACTTTCCCGAGGCTAATAGAGCACGTATAAGCGAAAATTTATTCTATTTTGAAAAATTGGATTTTCATGATAAGGTAACGAACTCGTATAAGCGAAAATTTATTAGCAAATCGAAAAATAGGTATGAAATTGCTTAGTTCGTATGAGCAAAAACTCGTAAAACGGAAGTTCGTAAAACGAGGGAAGGCTGTATCTAATTTGCTTGGAAATGATCCTAACAAAATAAATTTCCTGCCTGCTCTGTCCACTATTTATAAACAGATAAGGGCAATAGTAGAGTAATTACGAGCGAGGTCAGAAATGAATATGAGGAAATGATAGAGACTTTTAGAAATAGGAAATAATATTTTTTGGCGAGAATCGAGAGCGTTGGAATCGTTTTTTTTATAATGAAACATTTTTATAAGGTACATATAAAAAACCTATTTAAAAATTTTAATGTGAAATATAAACCTGTTTCAATATATCGCGTAATGTATATGCCGTTCTCATCCAAAATTGAAATCACTGAAAAATATTAAGTAGAGCAAAATTATAAGAACTCACATACAGTAAATGAAATACATATTTAAACTAGATTTACGGCTTTTAAAGAGAGATTTTAGAAGGTAAATTATAAATTAACTCGAGGGGTATAATCTTCAGAGCATATCACGTGAAGGAAAGCATTTAAATTTGCTTTGAAAACTGCTTGATTTCGTTCCACAATGTCTTGAAGCAATTGAAAAACATCTCATTCAGAAAATTTGATTGTGTCTCGCCGGATGATACCACTGAAGTGTTTGCGTACGCTTGTCATACTAATTTTCCGGATGTGTTGTGATAGAGGCGTCCCTTTAAACGCTGAGAGGGAAATTAATGCGCGAATATAAGCAGTGATAGAATTGGATGTTTATATTACAAGAGAGGAAAATAGATTTAGTGAAAAGTGGATACCATAAGATTAGAAAATACGTGAAATGTCTCGCCGACGACACGTTGGGGATGAGAGTGGCGGCATAGGCACAGAATTACTGGTTTAAATATCAAAAGAGCTGGCATAACTTCACACATCCTTGCTCAGAACATGAAAAATCGCCGTTCAGTTTTTTAATCAAATCCAGTTAACGTAAAGATCAAAATGATATCGTGACGGTTCTTAACAAAATTTTAGTTATATTATTAATTATTAAAATATTCTATTTGATAAATGATTTAGAAGTACTTTATACTTGCTTAATTTAAACCGAGTATTTTAATTAAAATATATTTATAGACAACGCAATTGAGAGGGCGCAATGGTATTTAGTACAAAATGAATATTATTTTTAAATCGGTATTTTATTAAAACAAAGAAAAATATTAATGACATTCTGGCTGTTGTACATTAAGTAACGATATAAACATTAATCAATTTTTGACTAAAATAATACTGCTTTTGTCGCAGAATATGAAACAAGTTTGACATTAGACCCTCAATTTGTTTCAAGTTGATTAATTTAAAATGATTTTCAAAATTTCAATGCATAAATTTCATTCATTAAGCTCTATTGACTAAATTCTCCTGCAAAAACTCAACCACACATTTAAGCTTATCCAAGCAGTGACATGAGAACGCTTTTATACTTATAATTGCAGATAACGTGAAAATTTTTGGTTTTCATTGTAAATAAATAATTTGATAGGTACAGTGCTCTAACACCACGTTAACCGCTATGAAATGAAAATGATCTAATGTTATTTGATCAATTCCTGTACGGAATTTAGCTGTAAAGGTGCGCCACCACATGGTCAAAATATGTACATGTAAAGTTTTCCATCCGCATTTCTAAAGGTCCCATTTCACTATACTCAATTATGGCAATTTATAATCCGTAACCGTAAAAAAGTAAAAGTTATTAAATTATACTTGTAATGCTAAGTTTTTTATTTTATTGGTAAAATAATTGTTTCAGCACGCGTCATACTGAAGCCCAAGGATGAAATTCTACATTATCAAGTAGCAGGAATATTTTACTAGATTTCAGTGAATATTTTCTTTCATTTTTTTTAATGAAAAACGTTTTCAAAATAAAAATCTGTCGTTTAAAATGGGAGCGAATGGAAAAAAAAAGTCAACTTGTAAGTATACAAAATTTAAATACCCGAATTAAGAAAAGTACGCCGATCCGACCTACTCTCCATTATTCGGAGAGATTACGAGCAATAAATAAATTATTTTTTTATCTTATGTATCCGAACAATAAAAAATACATCAACAAAATTGATGACCGACTATTCGGCCAGTATATAAATATAACATGAAATATTGGTCATAAAAATGTTGTAACAGTATAGCAGAGTATGAAGCCAAGAGTTTAGTATCTATGTAATCGTAATAGATTTAAAAAATCACGCGGAATTTAAAAAAAAAGTGAGTGACTAATGAGGTGCATTTTGCCCTAAATAAAAGAGAAAAAAGATAATATTACCCTTTTCACTTTGGAACTAGAATTTTAGCATTGTAATTGAAAATCAAATCATTTGAAATTAGAAAGAACTTTTTAAATTTTAGTTCGTTAAAATAAATTCATAACGAATTGCGTCATTAACAGTGTTGATGAAAGTTTTTAGTATTGCCGAAAGTTATTGAATGAATTGAGAGATTTCACTGTAATGTATCACCTTGCTTATCAATTTCCGGTTTAAATGTAAAAAAATATTGACATCATAATATTATCACTTCCAAAACTTTGAACAAATCGCTATTTTTATTATTCGCTATTCGCCAATTTGCAAGGCAACTGCTGTGTCATTAATAGGTTAAGTGGCATTTTTCTCGAGCTGAAACCAGTACAATTAGCAATTTTATCTTATAAAGCAAAAAATAGGAATAGAGATAGTATTTGGATAAATAAAGTAATCAATATGCAAATGTTTTTCTTCTAAATGTTAGATTAATCATTTCACAGGTTGTAAATATTAATTTTTACGTATTTGTATAATTCATTATGATCAATCAATTTAAAAAATTTTATTGATACGAGGACGTAAGTAGTTTAAAATAAATGTGCCATAAATCGAGCAATGAAAATATCGACGGTTGAGTTAAGCGGATAAGTAATTAAAAAATGAGAAATGGCGATATTATTGAGTCAGCACAAACATCAGTTAATAAAGTTGATCTCTGCAAAATCGTCAAAATCTCCTTAACTATTAGCTTTAGACTTATCATTAAGGCAAAGAAGTATTACCTTGGAAATAAATCGTCAACTTATAGTGCTGCGTTTACTACTATAACACGTTGTACTTGCTTTTGTAGTTGTAACTTCATAAACTATAAACTAGACCGTTGCCAATGTCATTCGATTTTCTCAGACGTAACAAGATTCGCTGCAATTTACGCTTGCACGTAATTCTGTGACAGTCTTAACCTAGATACTGTGTTTTAGTTCGATAAAATGTAAATTGAATGTTTCGATACTTTTTAATCTCGGAGTTCATCAAAGGATTACATAGCAGATTTAATAAAATTAAACGATAACAATTTTTGGCATCCAAAAAATTTTGAACAATTAACCATTTTAATCCCACGGCACACTCTTTGGTTCCCTCGATCTCCGCAGCACACACAACCAAATTTCATGAGATGGTGTGGTAACATTTTATCACAATGTAGTAAACAAAAGTTGGAGACAGCATTCAAATTTCCTACGTAGATGAGGCAATCGTTAGAAACTTCATTTTAAAATCGTTAAAATCTTTTGTTTGGATCATTGAATAATTTACAGATATAAATTACTGATTCTCCAATTGGGAAGTAGTTTCGAGTGGCTGTAAAACAGTTTATCTACAACAAAGTATTCAAGAACAAGCAATATAAAAATTTAATTGCCATCAGTATGTTCAATCACCACAAGATTAAACAATACTTTCCCCCATACAACGTATGGAGAAAGTAAAAACCATATGCGCATTTCGGCGTATTCAGTGGTAATTCACCCAAAATAGAATCTTGAAGAAGTTCTTATAGAATCAATTTTCGGTGAATTACCAATGAAGAGGGCTGCTTTACAGCCGAAATGGACATATGGTTTTTTACTTTCTCCATACATGGTATAGGGGAAAGTAGTTTTCATGAAAAATATAAACTTCGAGGTTTCAACGGAAATACACATTTTGAGGTCCCCTGAACACGTTTTGACCATTTTGTCGATTATGTCTGTGTGTGTGATAGGAATTTTGTGGGTGTTATAACTAAAAAATTATTTATCAAATCAACGCGAATTTTATCTTTTTTATTTAAGGGACAAAAGTTGATTAGTTATTGGTAAAAATCGGTCAACTGGAAGTGAGTGATTACTCTTGTCACTTATCCGTTTTTACTTTCTCCATACGTAGTTTAGGGGAAAGTATTGTTTTTAATATTTGCTTCAATTCTTGGTCAATGTAAAAATGTACCAGAATCAGTTTTTGGCAATTTAATTGTCTACAACGTTTGTTCAAATCATTTTCCCATATAATGCATTGTTAAAGAGATATTTTTAAAATTATATTTTTAGCTACCACCTCCATATTAGCTGGGGGCGGCTTTTGTAAACACTTCTATTTCTAACCTTGTTATGGCTATTGGAGATACCTAAGGCAGGTATATTTTCATATGTGGGTGCCGGTGGTGTAGTGTTTTTGACGCTGACTGCTACTAGCCTGATGCTCGAAAAGGCAGCGGGCACGAATCCTGCGAAAGTAAGATTTTTGCCAAGGTTGCCCGACTCCCTGTTTGTGTGGTTTGGGGAGACTGCGCAAAGTCAGCGTTCCGTCCTTCGGGAGGGACGTCAAGTCGATCTCCTTGGTGCTCTTTGTTAATAGTAGGTTTGTGCCCCGGCACCGGGTTTCCCCCTTCCCTGGTGTGTTCGGTGCGGAAGGAGCTATGGCTATAATATTCCAAGAGGTTTATTAGTCAAAAATACAAACATATTTTTATATTGCTTGTTCTTTAATTTTTTCATCCATTAGATGATCTCGATTGTTTCCTATTGAATTATCTACATAGTACATTATAATAAATATTTTTTTCTGTTATCTTAACAGGAGAAGAAAAGAACAAAAATTCTTCTCTGTCCGTGTGGTTCCAAATATACCGCGGCATATCAGTACTTCGTGCGCCGCGGCACACTAGTTATGGAACGCTGCTTTTAAAAATGCGATGAATCTGCTTCACGAATTGATATGTATCATTGAAATTAATTCCAGAAGATTTTTCAATACAAAAATGTTTTCTTAGTATCTACCTTTTATTTTTTATGTTGCTATTTATTAAATTTGTCTCTTTCAAACAAAACAGTACAACATTCCTAATTATAATGTGAACCTGCAAGTCTCATAACCGGTCTCGTATCAGTAATACGTTACGCATATGCGTAAAATTTTTATTTGGTATTGCCAGATGGATTAAAATCAGGATCACAACTATCTTTTGGAAACAATAACAATATAAGGGCCACTAAAGGGCATTTAATATTTTAGCCGTGGACCTTTTCCTACGCACTTTATGCCCAGTGAGATTTATACCAACGCCGAAATAGTTTTACTATCGTGTAAGCTAAAGTATGAAATTCTGCTTTATATATACAGAAATATATGATCCAGTCTCATAAGTCATAAATAGGGATATTCTGTTTTATTATTTATTTTGTACATAAACACACACATACGAACCGACACACATGCAAACACGCAACTCTTTATTTGGCCATCTCCAAGAGAAATTATTCAACGTAAAGATAGTTATGTGTGACGTAATCATTTCCCCTTTAAATTTTCATTGTCTCGTTCTGCTTCCCATAACGGTAGCTGTAAGCCAGCCGAGTACCATCTGCGATACAGCTTCAATGTTTCGACATAAATAACCTGCATATACGGAACGTTGCGAATGATTTATTCGGCGTCCGAACTTTGCATACTCTCTCTCTCTTTCTCTCTCTCTCTCTAGTTTTTGCATATGTTCGGGTATTTCAGAAGGACGATGATTGATGGAAAGCACTTCGACGGCATTCAACCAAATCCGTGACACGGTGACCTCGAATCTGGCAGGATTTAGTGCAGGGCGCCTCCATGAGAGTCGGCCCGAAACAATTGGCGCAAAGCGTACTGTTCATATCGTCTATTTGTAGATTAATTACGGGTAACTACCGCTAGATTCCAAATCCTTAAAGCCGAGCTGTGGCGTGCAAGAAACACTGGCCGTTTAGGGCGACATACATCCTGCTTCATCGTTTCGCTAGAATCAGGTCAATTACTTCTCCGATAACTATTATCGCCTCTCTCCCTCTTTTTATACCGCCACCTCCCGCTTCTCTCCCTCTCTCTTTCTGTTTGTATATATATATATATATACAAATATATATATATATATACATATATTCTTTCACAGTAAATCCTCCCCTCTCTCATTCTCTCAACTCTTCCCTTCTCTTCAGTGGCAAGCACTTGATAATCATCCGAAAAGACAAATCATCTAAGTTATAGGTTAAATGTACCGACATAAATATGATCAGCAAATGATTGTTTTAGCAATTCCTTTTTCGCCGTTCACGATTTATTTTTTACGTCACAGAAGTAATTAGCGGAGCTTAAATTAATGGCACATAGCCTCTTTGTCAGATAGTATAACGAGATTTACGTCTAAATCCCTCTGCTCTAATCTAATTGGGAGCTCTTGCCGTTTTGAGAATAAGTAATCAAACAAAAAAATGCGAAGGCTTTTATATTGCCTGAAAATTCTTGCTGTAGTTTTTATCGAGTTTAGAAGTTAAAAGTGCCTCTTCTGACGCATTTCAGCATCTGCTTATCAGTAATCTTGCTTTTAAAAGTTATTCCTGTAATCTCAAAAAATCTAATTGCGCACAGAACTCTTGATTTTTATTATGCATTTATTCGTAAGGCAGTGGAGCGTCACTCTTTTATATCACAATTTTGAGTTTCGTCGTAGCTTTTTAAAAAGGAATAGCATTATTCTTAAAGCAACTTAGCGGATATGAAGACAGCGATGGAGATAACTAAATTTTTTTTATGAAGTTCATTGGCGCGGAGTAGAAATTAGATTTAAAATTCGAAAATATAGTTGGAAACTATGATAGGTATTGCGTAGTAATATTAATAATGCTACACTCACATCATCAGAATAATTAAATTATTCTTCTTTTGGAGCTATATCAACCATTTTAGTAGCAATAATAAAATAAAATTTCACAATACATCAAAATTAGTAATTAAATATCTGTTACAAAGGAATCTTGCGCACTTCTTCAAGTTGATAACGAGCCAGGTTATTCTTTTACTCTTGAAAACTTCTAGTATATTGGCTCATTAAAACAGAATCATTTCAAACATTGCATTTACAGTAATCTGAAAGCAATGTCAGACTAAAGTTCCATCAATGCGCTGAATGAGGAACCCGAACGCTTACATATCGAATGAACAAGAAGAAAATTTTTCGGAAATGTTTCCATGAAGACATGGTATGATAATACGCCTGTTTATACTCGTTGATTTTACTCCGAAAGCCGTTGCATGTAAATAAAAAGGTAACCATAATTGAAAAAGAATATTATTGATGACATGAGCAATTTTTATTTTGAAAATTTTTAAAGAAATAAGGCGCTTCTCCACATCACCTTTCATATTAAAAATCCTTCATAATTCGATTGCGAAAAGCCTTCATACCCTAATAATCGCTTACTCTATTAAAAAAATATAAAGTGAATCCTAAACTCAAACGGTAAAATATATTTCTTCTGTAAAATCGGTATACCTTTTAATATAATAATTTATATCTTTGAAACTTTTGTCAAAACTGTGGATGTCTCGCGTTCATTCGTGAAGGAGAGCATAAATAAAATTTTCATCATCAGCCGCGTAAATTCATTTATTATTTATTCATAGATATCGTATACATAAAATAGCAGAGAGTCGCAAAGGAAGAAATGTATAACAATAGTGGTGCTTTTGTATCTGCCAAAATAGGAGCTTTTTTAAAGAAAGATGGCTACTCCTTCTTTTTGCTCTAGAATTTTGCAGGATTTGGCGATGAAAGGGGTAATCCGTGATTTATCCAAAAGGAAGAGCATCAGTTCTGTAATTCTCCATTCTTTTCACTTTTTCTCCTTCCACTTTGCTCCCCCCTTCCAGCCCCGAGGCCATATAAGGACGAGCCACGGAAGATATCATCTCCCTCTTCCCACCGAAGCGATCGTGTTTTACAGTAGGAAATATAACAGGATTTGGTGTAAGAGTGAAGCGAGAGAGAGACGAGAGTTGGAAGGGGTGAGCAGCATTTATTCTAGTCTACTCCCATGATGCATTTTGTCGCCCGCTTGCCATTGAGTGGGAGTGCATTTCAACTAAATGATCGCAAAGGTGGGAGCCCCCCCCCCCCCCCCCAACAGTCGGAGATGGACTCGCCATTCCGCTTCAATCCCCTATTCTCTCCCCTTTTCCTTTCAGACCTGTCCTCCCTACATCTATCTCCGGAGCGCTAAGGGAGTAAGGAGGGAGTCGAATAAAAGTAAGCATCGCGTAGCGGAACGAAATGGGCGTTTCGTGTGTTTTTTTATTCGGAAGGGCTTTTTTTTTAAAAAACAGGCAAATGGGCATCTCCGGTTTGAAAAAAGTGTATCGAGATGATAAGTGCTACGCTTCGTCGGAATCCGGAACACTTTTTGCAATGCTTTCCAAATACGGGTGCCGTTAGGGGGGAAATAGGCAAACAGGGAAACGCCCAGACCAAGAGTTTAAGGAGAAATGTCCCATATTTTGATATTTAAATCGGGTTCTAGGGCTAGCCAAGCGTGAGATTGTTACGGGACGATGGTTTTGAGGATAAATTTGCCAGATATTTACTATGGAAGTGTTGAAAGGACAAAAAGGTGTATTTTGGATTTAATGCTGTAAGAATATTTTCCAACTACATGTAAAGTTTTGTTGCAATTTCCTGGTCCTTGATTAAAGACAGGATATCCTAAAGTAGCGGAATTATTATGTCTCGTATTTATTCACACAATTTACTCTCACTGGCAAATATGCCTTCAAAAGTTCTTTACGATAAAATAATAATATTGACAGTAAAACTTCCAAATTTCCAAACCACAACTACCCGAATCTCTTATCATCGGGAAAATGCAGATAATAACTTATGAAAGTCCACATAGAATAAGCATAGTCCTAAGGTAGAGCCGACGTCAGTTTTGCGTAGTCTCTAGCACGCTCAACTCTATCCTGTATTTAGGTGCGGTAGTGCTTCTTTGAAATGGTTATAATAACTCATTTATCATCATAAGTGTGTAATAAGAATTACACTCACGTCTTTTCTATTTTCCCAAAGAGATGATCCTGGTTAGAGTTTAACTATATTTGCATAAAAGGCAACATATTCTTAATTAGTAGAAGCATCTTTGAACGTTTAGATACATTGTTTCCATGACGACTGCGACCTATCTCACAAAGTTTGGTTGCGAAGAATTGGTTCGAGATCCGTACTTTTAAAACTTTTTTTTAATATCTGTAAAAATTAAGAAATAGGTACTAAGTTTTGAAGAGATTACAAAAATTTATTAATCCACAAAAATTTCTTTGTCTAATATTTTTTGTTTCCTAGTTAAATTTTAATGTAAAAATACTCATAAAAATACGGACAAAAGAAAAAATTTATATATTTTGTATTTATACATCCAACCGAATTAACATAAGGCATTGCAAAGGAAATGGGGAATGAATAACGAATTTATACGAAAATAGCTCTCTTAGTTATTTTTGAAGCAAGAAATGAGTGGAAGATAATATCATTATTTTTTTTCCAAAAGTGGGGTACATTAGGCTTCGCCGAAGTGAACGTAACGATTTGAAGAAAAATTCCAAGAAATTAAAACGTTCCTTTGCAACGATTCGATTCCAAACCATTAAGAACTTAATGGCCAATGGAAACAGGAATAATTATATACACATTTATTCTATTCTGAAAAACTGATTCTTAAATAACTCCCGATTAACAGTACTGATAAAACATGCAATATCCACGTATTAGTTATAGTTAGTGGAAGAAAATAGCTCTAAAAATGAGTAACATTTAATTTAGTAGCACATTATTTTTCACATCGGCCCGAAAATTAAGTGAAAATGTGACATTTAACGAGTCATCCACTATAGAATTGTTATAGCGTTCCGCAGGTAGGATACCAAACCTCGTGTCTAGGTCACGACCGGAGGAGTATACAACCCATTAGAGAAAGAGTTAGCTCGCCACTCCTTATAAACATTCCGGAAGACATTTTGCGTCGAACGCTATAAGGAGATTATGTCGGAAAGTTTTTAAATTTATCAGGAATATATGGAAAGAGAGGCGAAGAGGTTTAGGAGATGGAGGGAATTTGGGAGGAGAAGAAGGAAGTGGAGGAGGAGGAGGGGGAAGTTATGAGAGGAAAGAATATCAGGAAAGTAGAATGGGAACGTGAGAAAGGAGTTAGAACGAGATTGGAGGCGGAGAGAAATGGATGAGAATGGTGGAGATAGAAAATCGTTTCGGTTCTGGCAGACAAGAGAAGCGAAGCTTTTAAGGTTTGCCTCATTAAGGATGACAGCGCGGCATATCGGGCAAAGAGGCCAACGAAGAGGAGACTTAGTTGTTAGAGACCTCCTCGCTCATAGATTCGTAGAGAAGGAGAACCGGATGTGGAAGGAGAAGGAAGAGAAGGGAAAGGAGGTTCAGGATGAAGGGATCCTTTGGAACGGAAGGATTTCCGGTGAGGGCCATGAGGTAGGAGTAGGAGACTGCCTGGAAGGCCTTTTAAAGGTAAGAAGAAATACTTGACTGAAAGTACATTGCTTTATGCTTTTCAGTATGATAATTATCTTTTATTTATTAAAGAAACAAGATATATATATATATATATATATATATATATATATATATATATATATATATATATATATGTATACAAACTTTTTGCTTTGGATTATAAAAGGGCCTACAGTTTAACTGAGCGCAAAAACCATTATTAGATTTATTATTTTTAAAACTACTACCTCCAATTATATAAATATTTATTTTTATTTTAAACAAAGCTAAAAGTTTGTTGAGGTATTAATTATTTGTGGTTATACACATTCTGGGTTTTCTGTAAACATGGTAGTATTTTCTAAATGTTTCAATACAAAAACAAATATTAAATACTAAAAAGTTTTGGCGAATATTAATTTTATAACGACTGGTATTTTAAAATGTAAATTTTCTTTTAAAAAGGTAAGATCTAAAATACTACGATATTTAACCGAAAAATTAAGAGTTATCAAAGTATGTAATTGTTAAAGCTTGTTGAAATACATAAAGGTAGTTTTATTATTGTCGTTAAGAATGTAAATGAATAATAACAAGAATTTAATACAAACGAAAACATTTACTACCAGCATATTTTTTCTTTCACTCCTGAAATCAGAAATTGCCTATATTCATATAAATAAATTATGCTTGAAAACATATATGCCAATTAATATAGTATTTAGCTAGATTTAAGACATCATCGGTATCGAATTAATCCTAAACATGATTTTCTTAAAAGCATCATACAAAATAATTTAATTTAATAAAGTTATCCAGATTATAGTGGTTAATATTGTGAGATTTATTCATCCATTATCTCTAAAAAACGTCGTAGTGCGAAAGTTGTTTGTATTTAATTATACTTTCAACATTTTAGGGAAAATCCAGTTTGTCAGTAATCTAAAATATTATGTGTTCGGCCAAACATTTGAATTATGTAGGCCGTTGGGGTAATACAACCGAGCTTGATGCTATATTCATAGTGACCACAGCGATGAACTAGGGAACTCATACACCATGCATAGAAATTTTCCGCAATTAAATAAAATGTTCCGGTGCGTTAAAAACGGAGTAATTGTTTCGTTCACAATTTTGAGAGTAAAAAATAAACAAAAGATATTAAAATCGCGCGAGATTTATCAAAAAAATACATCCTTAATAGGGGCACGCTACGTAAATTCCACGATCCGTTGAATTTATGCGGAGATTGGGAGGAGAGAGATAGAAAAAGGAGGAGAGAGGGGAAAATAGTGAGAGAGAGAGATAGATCAACGCAGCAGTCGGTGGAAGAAGAGATGATATTTATTTTAAAAATCCGGTACTCTGCTCTGCACTGGATAAAAAGTATTCGGACTTGGCGGTTTCTAAACGAAATTGAAACGCCAGGAAGAGGTAGGACGGAGAACGAGTTCATAGAGAGGGGAGGAAAAGGGGAGAGAGGAGGAAAGGAGAAAGGAGGAGAGGAAACGGGGGATTGAACGGGGAGACGGGGAAAAATGAGTTCTTTATAAAAGGAGATATTCCGCTGATTGTTCGGTGAACTTCAATTCCGGAGAAATCAGGTGACATACATAGATGAAGGACATCGTTTTCCCCGATGTAAAATCCAGGGTCGGGTCGGAAACGTGGAGGGGATATGGAATATTGAAATTTTACGAGGAAATGCGATTTTTCAGTGACCTTCCGACATACGCAGTTCTTCTCCGGGAAATCACTCCCCATAAGTGGCGATTAAATAAAATAGGTATTTCGTCTTCCTCGTTTCAATTTTTCAATATCGCTCGGCTAAACCAATTTAAAATATCATCAGGATCTTGATAAAAAGCAGTAATATATTTCTACTGACTTTATTGCGTCCCTAATCATTTATTGCGCCTGCAGTCATTGCTCATATTTTACCGATTGTTGAACAACTTGTGTATATTGGTTTGAGATTTGCGATAAGAAGCAGAATTGAGATTAAAGCAGGAATAAATATGGGAAATAAGCCGGATATGTATGAAGCGTACATAAATGAGGAATAAATGAGAATCTAAGATAATGAAAACAAACTTTATGAATCGTTACAACTAATTTTCAAAATAAATGAAACTATGAGGATGGTTATCGAGGGAAGAACGCTATCGATTGAAGATTAATGAAGAAAACAGGGTTTCTGAGAAAGCTACGAGCAGAATTGTACAATCGAGTGTTATATTGGATTAACTGGTTTTGCTATGGATAAAATTGAGCAAATAACCCATTGACAACAACATTGACGAACATGAATGGTATTATGTGAACTCTCGACTTTAAAATAAATACGTTTGGGCATGTAGTTTCCTGAAAATATATTGCAAATATTAATTTTTCATCGCGTTCATCGGCAGATGTTTCCTCCACGTAAAATAATTATCTGTCTTACATAGGCCATTAATAAACTTCGCCGATGGCAATCGGCCTATAAATATTATAAGCGCATTAAATCGAAATAAATCTAACTGGAGGATAAACCAGACTCATTTCCTCGCAGCGTTATGCAGAGACGATGCTCCAGCGAGTTCGGGAAAAATTTCCACCTGATCTAAGGGAAATCGTTTAATTAAAACGGACTTTGACTCACCGTTCCGCAAACAAATTATGGTCTATCGTAGGAAAGGAGGAGATTGGTGCATGGAGGGAGAGGGAAGCGCAAGGAAAAGGATGGAGGAAAGCATGGATTATACATCCTCTTTTAGTGAGAGACAGAGAGAGAGAGAGAACCGCGTAAAATCCTCATATCTTCCAGTCGAACGGCAGCTACTATAGATTCTTCCCCTTACTTTTTTATGCTCCGGAAATCTAGATTACGGATGGGGTTGTTTATCAGGAGCGATTTACGATGTGCCAAAAATTTGTATCGAATTAGCCTCAACGGAAAGACGCTCCATGAAAAATATATATCCCAGCTCCCTTCTAGTATATCCGCATCCTTTCGATCCTCGAATTCCCCGCGGACGGCCCTTTAAATCATCCTCCTTTTCTCGTGGCACATTTCTTTCCGTGAGTCATAACGGCCCTTTTTACCTCCTCCCCACGCCTCTTATCCCCTCCCCCTCTCTCTCTCCTTTCTCTTTTCATATGCGTTCCCTCCTCTTTCCCTAGCCGGTCACCGGCTGTTGTTTTAACTTCGCGTTCATCATTCCATCCGAGTGGCTTCTTCATTATCCAATAACGAAAGGAAGAAACAGCTGAACCACGGAATGTTTTAATAAATATCTTGCCGCTCTTCAAATGTCAGTTGAGTTTTAAAATAAATTGTATGGAAAAAAATCATGGTGGAGAATTGCTAGGATATAATGTATCGTTCCAGAAAAAAATCCCAAAATTCCTTCCCATCTAATCAAAAGTAGCAGGCGCTCAAGAAAATTCTTAAATTCTTAACAAAAACTCTACCGTATTCTTTCGATCATACTCAGGTCATTGCATTTTAAAAATCTACAAATCATGGTTGAGACTATGTAGCAGAGTTGTCTCAACGATTACAATAATTAAAAATGCCTTTTCATCGGAAAACTATGTGGAGCAAGAGAATGCAATACTCAGCATCTAACGGAAGCTTATAGAAAACGTAATGGGATTTCCTTTAAGTTATTAGTTGAATCATGGAAGAAATCATATTGTAAAGCATTCTTAGCCCAATAAATCATTGTATGATAGAATTATTGAAACCAATGTGCACTCAATCCTAACTTTTGTTTCAGTTCATGCGTCTAAAAATAGAAAATAGTTTCACGCTGAAAAGGATGGCGGAAGGCGTGGATCATGATATGCTATGGAAAATGCTGGCGACCCTTTTTTTGACAACCTCTTCGGAATTCACAGTTTTATCCATCCATAATTTTCTATCTACCTTGATATAAGAAAGCCAACAAAGAGCTTAGGGAAGAAAAATGGAAATGCAGAATCGGCAGAATGACAAATCAGCGGTGAGGTTATTTAACTTAGAAAAGCTAATGATGGATTAGTGGCATTGCCACGCATTTATTTATTCTTCAAACCAAAATTGCAATTATCTATTGAGCACGTTTGCAGAGCTGAATCCCTTATGCGACGAAAAAATAGAATATTATTTTTATCGTTTTATCTCCAAAAGCTGAATTACGTCAGTTTTTCGTAATTGTGCGCAAGCCTGATTTCATTGGAATGTAATCCTTCGCGAATCAAGCAACCCGTTAGGTATGTCTACCATCAAGATATTATGTTCCGTAAAAACCCTCAGAAACGAATGATCGCCCTGTATATCATTATAGAGATTAGAGTAAAAAGGCCCAGAATCGATTTACGGACATGTGACACGTCTCATCAATCAGTATGCTTTCTCCACTCTTAAAAATAGGAGACATTTGAAATCAGCTTCATAAGCACCCTCTTTTGAGAAATAATGACTAACATTTTGAACATGTGTGATTTCTGTTGTTTATTTTGATGGAATAATTAATTGAAATTTATCAAACATTCGTTAAATATCATGTAAAAGTCAGTGATATCAATATGCGGATAGTATCTGAGAGTAAAATAGTAAGAGAAAAATATTGAGTAAATGTTTGAATAAAAACAATAAGTAATGCATTTATTATATATTTTGGATCAAATTTCAGGTCAAATCACTGAAATACCTATGCATCAAGTTGACTTTGACTATTTTTCAACCAAACTTCTTATATTTCATCCTCGATAACGGGATGCGTAAAAATAATAAGCGAATCTTTGCTAAATTATTCTAATCCTCAATAAAAACGACAAATATCGACCGAGCAATCCAAAACTGGGAATTTCCATGCTTGAAAAATGCCATGAAATGAAATTAAGGAACTCCTAGAATTAGCCATCAATGCTATGTACTTAATGAATAAAGTTGGCCAAATTTTTGCTAATATCATTTCAACCAATGAAATCTGCTACCGCCTACCACATTTCTTCTTCTGTATCTACGTGTTTGTCCTCCTCTCTCCTCATTCTGCCTTTCATCACCCGATCCACACAATTATCCCTCTTTGAGACTATATTCCCTCTCGACATCTCCCCCTCTCACTCACTCAGTGGACATTTCTTCGCGAAGAGACTTAAATGCGCCGCATCGGAGAAAGGAAGACTTACACTTTGATGAGGGTGTGTGTGTTGAGCAGTGCGGATGGGATAAGGACGGGTGGGTTTGAAGGCACGAGGCGATGCGTTTGGAAGAACTAAGTGGCGAAAGGAAAAAGCCGCGGAGCGTAAGTTTGCGACTCAAGTTTGAGGAGGGGAAACGAAACTGCCGGAATGGTACCGTCTTTACTCTCTTCTTTGTCCCTGGGCACGAGGAGCAATTCTTCTCTCCTTTTCCCCCGCCCCACATCCTCCCTTTCCAAACATGGTTCCCACCCTCTATACCTCATGCCAACTTCCAGCGTCTGACGTATATAATCTTAAATCCAGTAGCCTAAGCCGATCTCGTTCTCTATCTCCGAAATCCTCTGAACATTTGTCTTGAACTGGTCTTTATTCTCCCGTTTTCCCTCTCCCTTTTCCACCCCTCCCCTCCTATTCCCTCACGAATTCTTTGGGCTCCCATCTCTCTCTATCTATCGCATTCTCTAGTTTTGTGAAACTCATCCCGCATTCACTCACTCCCTCTTTCAATACGAACCCTCCGCCATCCTTCCTTACTCCTCGTTCCCTTCCTTCCTCAATCCAAATTGGGCTTAAGACTTATAGAAACAAGTTCTCAATTCACACGGATAGTTTTTTTCGCCCGAGAATAAGTTTTGTCACCAGTTCCGAGAATAAAAATAAATAACCATTTTGCTACATCGTCAGAGATTATTCAGGAATTTGAGAATAATTCATTCGAAAAAAGCATTTTTTTGAAAAATTGGGACGGTTCTGGAGGAAGAATGGAATAGGACCGTGTAAAGTTGAAATATACTCCAATCTAAAAGGCTCAACATTGTGGAAATTCCTTCACAAAAATAAAGCAATTATTATAATTTCAAATATGGAATACTATTATTTTTCAGAGGAATTCTATCGCGTGATGGTGAACTTCTCTTCTTAAAAGGAATTTTGCATTTTATATTTGCTTATTAACTTCCACAAGGATCGCATTTAGATCCTTTTCTCGTCATCTTGTTTGTAAACGACAATGGCAAAACACTTGGACCTGCAAAGTATCTCCTATATTCAGATGATCTGAAGCTATATATAAAAATAACATCTTTGGAAGATTGTGTCTCTCTTCAAAACCGCGTAGTTAACCTCCATGCTTGGTGTTTAAGAAATGCAATGTAAAATAATATAAAAAAGTGCACCGTAATTTCTTTTCACAAGTTAAAATATCCTATTAAATTTTCCTACCATATTAATAATAAATACATGTGTACATCAGACTAAGTACATGATTTGGCATAATATTAAATTCATCTCTCACTTTTGATAATCATGTAAAAGCAGTTCTAAAAAAAGCACATCAGATGCTAGGTTTTATTTCAAGATTCTCTAGAGATTTTTCAGATGCTAATGTTTTTAGGATACTTTTTGTCACTTTGGTAAGTCCTTTAATTGACTATGGATCTATAACTTGATCTCTTTATTATGACTGTCTTAAAAATAGACTTGAAATGAGTCAAAGGAAGTTCGTAAGAATGTATACCTTAAAAAAAGTTTATGCAATTGAAAATATAGCATTTGATGACCTTTATAAAGAATTATGATAAAATCTGTTTTTGGTTAGGCATTATCACCTAGGAAAAAGTGAATTTTGTACTTTGTGAAGAATCCACTCCAAGTGAATACTTTACAAAGTACTAAATTCATTTTTTCTCGAATATGGAGTTCCACCACGTTAAGGCTACATCCATTGATTTTGTAAACACCTAGATTTAATTTTCTTATATAAATTGCTTTATAACAAGATAGATTGTCTACAATGATTTGGGTTAATTCCTTTTCGAATCCATACTTTCCACTAAGAATTAGGATGTTTTACATAGCTTTTTTAAAGAATAATTACTCATATTATAGCCCAATGACTAGAATATTGAGGTATACCAACAATGTTACTACTGATATTGACCTCTTCAGTCATAATCTACTTTCATTCAAAAGACAAATATGAAGGATAAATTTTTAACTAATATATAGCTAAGTTAACTATATTGTTAACTATATAAGTTGTAACTATTTATTTTTGGTATTTCTCTTTTTTCGTACTTTCGGATATATGAATGTGATGTCTTATGTATGAATGATCAGAGACTCTGGATGCTTTTGCATTATGCCTTATATTTGTGTTCTCTGTTATTATATTATTATGCTAATTTACATAAATTAATGAACTTCATTTTAATTAACTGAGATATTTTATTTTGATTTAATGTCATGTTTTTGCTGTTGCAGTTATGTTTTCGTGCAATATCATGCTGTTATGAGAAGAATATTATGCACTTTTATCAATATATGTAATTGCAGTATTATATTTTCTATATACTGGGCTGGTTTCCCGTTTGTAATAAATAAATAAACTATGGGACACGCAAATGGAATCCCATATTAGCCTTCTCTTCATACGGATTTGATGATGACTATTAAACCATTAACGATCCATGTCAAAAGCTAAAATGGAACTTGGCGCTACGAATATTAAACTAATTTGATGGTTTAGTTCGCTCTGTTTTAAATTTATTAACTTGAAATTACTTTTGAGCTCAGAATGTATTATCAAACTCCCATTGTGGATCGAATAGGATTTATCACCAATTTTATAAAGTCTCGTAGTACAGCCGACATTTTTATATCGGCTTATTTGCCTGTATGTAAGTTTACTTTCTGCATCGATATTTATCATATATGATAAAAACTTTAGAATGATTAATTTGCGTAGTTTCATTAAGGCAAATTATTAAATTAACTCATGCATATATATGCATATATTTCATTTTTATTAACATAAAATATATATGAAACATTTGAACGTCCTCCAAAACGGAATCTACAAATAAGTATCTGGTTAAAGTTTAGCTAAAAATGAATAACTCGGGAAAAAATTCCAGACCCAATTTTTTTTCTAAACCTTCCATTCTTTCCATTCATTCCCACTTTCCAAAAAATCGGAGCCAATTTTATCGATCGCACGCGAATCGAGAATTCCGTTTACTCGGCGAGTTTTGTCGGACCAGATTAACCTTCTCTCCAGTAAAAAGAAAACAATAAAAACCCCTTTGTCTTAAAGCGAAGAACCAGTGTTAATAAATAAAAATGAACGCACGCAACACACGCTCCTCTCCCGGTAAGATTTTCTCCTCGCCCATAATCGCGTCTTTGATGGTAAATAACGTATACGAGTATATTCGATTCGTACGTGGCCCATTTGATCTACTCTCTATCCTCCTAACGCCCTTGTCTTTGTCCTTTAGAGACAACCATCGGAGAAAATGATCGATAGTCTTTTGGGTGCGGCATAAGGTATAAATCAACCCTTATGGTAGAGCGGCGACGAGAACGACACTAAAAAATCACCAACACCACATCTTATTTTCAGATCTATTATTTATAAAAAAGCTTTGTTTAATTTACCGTCCTACCCCATTTAACATGGAGAGACAAGAGGAAGACTCTCTGAATGGAGACTCACGTTTAAACTCCAATACTGCAGCTGGCGGAGGATCTCGGGACATACCCTCGCCAGCGTGCGCTCTCATCCACCTCTTTACCTCCCTCACCCTCTCTCCATTCCCCTTCCCCACCCTCGGCCTCTCCTAGGTTGCCGCAGCGAGGTAGAGAATTCTCGTTCGATTCGGGTCCCGACGGCGCACTCCTGCTCTCCCCTGAGAATCCCTCCGAGGTGCCTCTCTCCCACCGCCTCTTCCCTCCTCTCTCTCGAAGCAGCTGCCCCATTCCTATCCCCAATCTCTTCTAGCTCCCTAAGCAACCAGTCGACTTACAAGACACCTCTATCCTTCAGGGTCTTTCCTATCCTAGATTTTCTAGCCTTCCATCTTTCTTTCTCCTCCATTTCCTCCCTCTTCTCGACATCCTTCCGCTTCCTCACACCACCTCCCTTCTCTCACACTTTTTAACTCCCTGACTGGTTTTCATTGGTTTTTCGCGTATTGTATATATGTGGGACTTCAGGTTTTTTTGTTGCTATATCTCCTTAAATTCTCGCTTATAGCTCTGGGAAACGATTTTTTTAGGAAGTAACTGCTGGTAGACAAATGAAGAGTGTGTACATTTTTTTTCTTCCGGCTCGCCTCCATGAATCATTTCTTCCCTAAAACTCGCTATCATGAGGGTGTTTTATCTTTTGTTATTTCATGAAATATATCCTCCGGGTTAGCGCCAAAGGTTCAAAATATATGCGCATAATATTGGATCAGGTTCTTCGCTTCATAATGGCGTGGTGGGCACATCGATTCTCTTTACTGCCTCTCGAGAAATATCTGCTCTATATGCTACCATTTCTTTATTCCCACCTTCTCTTCTATCCCATTCCAGAAAGCTAATACCCAATTTGATGCCTGAAGATTGACTGAATAGAGAGAGACAGACTCCATTGAGAGAGACAAGTGAGTGTTTGCAATTAGCAGTCATATAGCAACAAGCGTAATCGCATTTTGGCACAGTTTTGAAGTGAGAGAGAGAGAGAGGATGTTTAATATCTTTCACTGAACATATTGAGAATCCTTTTATTCGCCGGCTAATTTTTAGACGTCTCTAAATGTAATTGTCCATCGCTTTATCATTAAGGGATTTCTGCCGCTCGTGCTTTTTTCACTTCTCTCGTCATTGTGCTATCTTAAAAACATCGTTTCATTCCCTCGCGACTGAACACCCAAAGGCCAAGTTAATGGCGTTTTTTTAAAGAAGCTTTTTTTTTGAAATAACTCCTTAATTAAAAATTTTCGGGGATAGTTAATCTTGTAAAATTAACGAAAGAATAAAGTAGTATCAAAAAGAATTTAGGAGTCTTTAGGATTTCTATATTTTCTAAAAGGGATTAACTTTTTCCCGAATTTTTTTGCTATCGTAGTGCCTAAATGTTAAATGTTAAACACTTTTTTATAATGAAAACGAAAAATATTGTCGGCGAAAATGTTACAATCTAGCAACATAATGTTACAAATATTTTCTTTTGGGTATAAATAGGTTTTATCTGATATTCTCAATAACAAGAAAGGCCATCTCTTTAAAATAATAGGTTGTCGAAAAAGTGTACAAGTATTTATAGAATTGATAGATTTGACCATGTTTCACACGGATAACCAACATTTGCATACAAATTAAATGTATCCTCAAAATTTTTAAATTGAAATGATTTTATCCAATTTGTTCATTGCACTTAACAAATAATGGTCCAGTTTAACTCTCATGGCACCATAAATAATAACTGCAGGAAATGTTAAAAAATGAAAACCGTGCCATCCATTCGTTAGTGATCTTACGAGCCTCGAGTGCACGAGACTGCCGTCACGCCCAATACGCTAGGACCACAAGAAAACGCCACCCGAATCCAGCGCCGTCATTAACCAACTTTTACAACGTTCTCGAAGATTCTTCGCGACAAGCGCGCCCTCAAAAGAAGGAAAGAGCGGCGCACTTGAGAATGTTTACTCGTCTAAGCCCCACTAAGTTGTAAGGATAGCGACCGTGGGGGGAGAAAAGTCAGCATTACTACCAAATTAATCCTGGCGCACGGATGAATTCCTTATATAACTATACTATTGAAAAGGCTAAGAAGAAATGCTTCCTCGAAAACGTCATCTACACATACAGATTTCCGAAATTTTCCCTACTGTTAAGCTCTTCTCCGATTAAATCAATGTTATAGATATAAACATTACGATTTATACTGAAATTATCCTTAACTTTTTTAAAAATATGATCACATTATTAAAAAATCCGAATTATTGAAAATTTTCATAGCAAACCCATATCGCGAAAGAAAAAGTTCCAATTTCTCCGCAGATAAAGTGCAAATTTTTTCCTCCGCATCAAGTACCGAAGATTTCTCGAAGTTTTCCCTTTTTCTTGGTGCAAAAATATTTCCGAAATTCAATTCCTCTGTAATAATTTGATTAAAAATTTGTCAAATAGATACATCTGGGCGTTATTTATCGACAACCCTCTAGTATTTCGGTTGACAACCCTTTTCTTCCCATCTTAAGAAAAGACAAGCTCGCGCATACACGTCATAAAAATCGGCGATATCGCGTAAGTCTGGGCACATTATGCACTTTGGAACGTGCTCTTCGAAGGAAGCTGATATTTTGCAAAGGCCGCCATCTTAAACCTCTCTTCACAGAAAACATTCGCAGCCTATTTATAAATAAAAACTGTTCGAGCCGTCAACAAGAGAATTAACGTTTGGATGACGATTGTGACAGGTTAGTGCTTGGAAGAGGGAAGTTCGCCACAGTGGTGTCATTTCATACGTCATCTTACGTTACAGCAGGCCGAAATTGACTTCCGACCACTGGTCGCAAAATATTATTTTTCCAACAGTAAAAGCTTTGCAGTTTCAATACGAAAAGTGACAAATGGCTGATGAAAGAAATTGTTTTTAACACCAAAAGTAGGGAGTTTAGTAGTAATATATTAAGTTAAAGCGTTTTCCAGAAATTACACGTAGTTACAAGGTCCTGCAAGAGTAAATTGTGACTTCTATCACGCATCTTATATATAACGGGTGTGCAATAGTGTTGCCACTCGCCACATGTGGAAAATTGAAGTTCTTTATCAATTATAGGATCTTTTACTAAACCGCCCGATTTAACAGCATTGTTGAGAAAAAATAATTACACTAAAGGTGTAAATTTATAATTAAAAAATCTGTCTATTATGATATGCTAATTGTTGTTCTATAAGCACAATTACCTATGCATTGTTTCTGAAAGATAATCATGCTAACAAATTTACGAATAAATAATTAATGATAATAATAGCAGACAGCAATATAAATGATGATAATACAGTCTCAAATATACTTGGAAGTTTTCCAATATATTTCGTATCATGTGACAAATGTGGTAACCTGTTTAATCACATTCAATACCGTTGTTATATATACGTATATATATATATATATATATATATATATATATATATATATATATATATATATATATATATATATATATGTATGTATATCTTAAAAGTTTTGTTCTTAGCAAATTTCATTAACCAAATCATCCACTCCGTAACAAGCTCGATTCTAATCATCTTTTCTTACTTGCTCATTGCAATCAACCTCCTCACATATATTTCTTTTTGTTCTTGGCGGATTCCACGGAAGAAGCCTCTTTCTCGATCCGTAATTCGGTAAGCTCAAGCTTGAATGCGCTGCTATGCTAATTATGGAAGCGGGTGAAGAGAGAGATATCTTTAGTTCGTTAACTTATTTCTACCGTAGGCTAAACGAAACGAGGTAACAGCTAGTTCCAACATCTGTGAACATTGGCCAAATGAAGGTGGAACAAGTTACTAATTTTTTCTGGGATTTTTTCTTCCGAGATCCTGGTGCATGGCGGTCTTAATTAAGCTGATACACCTAGCTTCGTTTTACCGCAATTGCAGGAATTGAGACATAAAGATAGAAAGAGAGCAATAATTAAATTAAACGTCACAAAAAGCATCTCAGCGGCGGAGTAAAAGCTCGTCAACCAGAAAGGGAATTATCTCCAAAGACGGTAAACAGAGTGGTAAAAGAAATGCAGAACGATAATATCGGTCAAACGACTGAAGGGCATGTTAAAAATATTTCTTTAAAAAATGGCTGAATTCATATGGAGAAGAAAGGTGAAATACCAGGTACCATTCAATTTTAAGGAGCGAGTGTGCGTGTATTTTTGGGTAATCAACTTCTTGAATTATTATAGTTTAAGGAGCGAGGAAGAATTATTTCTCTAAGGTAACATTTCTCTATGAGCTAAGAGTTTTAAGGAACTATCTGAATTTAAAATTCACTGGCACGCTGCAACGAATATTTCAGCAGTTGAAATTTTGGAATTGATTTCTGCGCCATCGTCAGAGTTATGTTTTAAAAGAAAAACTTCACTTAAAGAAAAAAGTTCTTTGATACAATATTTATAAATTTTATTATCTTGCTATGATAGGAGACTATATAAAATAAATTTCAAAATTTACACTGCTTTTTATTACAAATACAATTGTTATATATGTGCGAAGGATATACGGAGCGTTCTAGTAAATAAAATCAATTTTCCCTGATCATTTAGAGCTAAGTTAATGTAAGCCATTCCAAATATCATAAATAATCAGGAAATGCCTTCTTAAATTGAAACTTTAAACTTAAAATATTCTTTTTAATAACTAAATACTAAAGCGGATTTCATCACGCTGAGTGCGCTTAGGTATAGTAACGAACTCGAATCCCTAGAAGCAAAATAATGTTCGAGTCCTCGGCGTTTTTGCCTTTCAATGGAGAAATGTTCAATTTTTCTCTCTTCGAACATTTCCATTCCGCAATCGGTTCATAGAATCAAGAAAATAAAAAATAAAAACAGAATGGCACGAAACTCTTACATGAAAGAAAGAAACGCAATCGACCAAAATGAAGAAGATGGTGAGTGAGAGGGAGAGAAGAGAGACAAAGGAAGTTAGGTTGATGCAAAGAGAAAAATGGACGTTAAAAAAGAAGAATGGATATATTTCTCCTTGGTTGTGCGCGCGTTAATGATTTCTACTTACATTGCCAGGCTTTTGTCGTTTGCGTTTGGGTTCAGTTAGTAATGTGATGTGGGAAATCCTTTCGATATATCTGTGTGATATGTATGAAATATGGTGTTCTGATTTACGTCCATGTGCTTAGGTGTTTTTCGTGAATTAGCGAATGTTTTCGTGTTCGTACCAATCACAGCAAATCCGGTCCTTGAAAATGAGAGGAAAAGAAAGAGAGAGGTGTTTATTAAGGTGTACTTGAGGTGATTGAAAGTGGGAAGGAGAGCAAAAGGAAAGGGACGGGAGGAAGATGGAAGCAAGCGAGTTCACTGTGAATTACACGCAACGGGTGGTGAATGGGAAGCGCGCGGTGATTGATCGAGTGGCCCTATTTTCACTCCTGTCTCTTAACACTTCTCTTTCTCTCTTTCTCCCTCTCTCTCTCTCTATTCTCCTTCGTCTCCAACTCTCTCTACTCCTTCCATCTCCCACCGTCCCCTCCGTCTCCTAGGTTACCTCTATCTCTCTCCACTCCTGAGGGAGTAGTACGGACTAGACGTTTTTTCTTCCAATTCCGCCACCGCCACCGTCAAACGCTACGAGAGAAAAGGAGTGAAGCAGAGCGAAGAAAAAATACGGTTTAAAAAGGGTTGGATGAAGAAAGAAAAGAAAGATTGATCCGTCTTCTTTTTGTCTTTCTCGTTGCCGTTCCATAAAAAAACAAGACGCATCCTTTCAGCACCAGAGAATTCTCTGCGGTTAAGGACAAGCGCGAGAATGTTGGAGACCCCAAGAGAAAGAGGTTTTACTGGGAGAAAAAAGAGGTTAAAAAACGTCGGCACGGGGCAGTTGAATTCTGGGGCCTCTGGGACCGATTCGTGACCAACCTTCCCCTTTCCTCTTCCCAATTACTCCCCTTCTCTTCCTCCCTAACTCACTCCGCCTCCTCTCTCTCTTTCTTGACTTCTGCTCTCAATCTACCTTCGCGGTCACGTTTGCATGCAATCACGGATTCTACTCGTCGCATCAGATGCACGTCCCGTTACGAACTCTTTGGCCCTACTCTATTCTCATTTCACGAACTCTCTCAACTTCTCAAAAAAATCTTTCGGATGTCTACCCTACGTGTGTGCAAAATAGGAAAGGGGGAGACATTATTCTGCGTCTCCTGAATTCCAAAGTAGCCCATTCTGCAAGGTCTGTGTTAAGGAAACGCGTTTTTTAGATGTATCCCGGTGAAAGGGACAAGCTCCGTCAAATGCGTGGGAATCCGTGCGTTGTTCTTCCGACATGGATGGTTATTGATGGGAGAATGCCGCCGTGTTGGGATGAAGTTACGCTCAAAAACTTACAGGCTCTATCTTCTGGAAAGTTTTACTATTGTTTTGAGATTCCTTAAAATGCTAAAGATATTCGAATTCACAATTAGTTTGGATTCTGAAATTTTCGAATACTGCTCAGAAATTTCCTACTTCGTTATTAGCTTAATAATAAAACTGGAAATTAAATACATCTTAAGATTTATGGAGGCAAATAAAAATTAATGAAGGATGTGCAAATAGCTTCTTTTATTTAATCGCAAAATAAAAACTTTAATTCATTTTCTTAAATATTCGAATTCTTCGCAAACATTAGCAAAAAAATAGCTAAAATTAATTTCGAACTGAAGTTTGTACCCTTATAGAGCGCACTATAGTAACTGAGCCGATATTTTTGTTATATATTATTTAAATTAAAGGTATAATTATACGTATAATGGTCACCTTGGAGAGAAAATACAACTGCTTGGAAATAGCTTTACTTTAACAACAATAAATTATTTATTATATAGAACAACCCAATTTATTTGTTTTTATTAAAATACTGTTGTAAATTACATAGAAAGATGCCTTTTGTTTATAGTTTATCTTGAAAACACAATAAGCAAAGGTAAATTAAATTTGGTAAAAATATTACAAACTCTTTTGGTAACTGTTCCTTTAAATCTGCCTTCGGGAAAGGCAATCTTTATAATTTGCATAAACAGGTTAGCGATACAAAGAACTCCTACTATTATTTTCTCATTTCCAAGGTTAATTCTACGGAAAGATTCGTTTTTAATAATCGCTCCTACTTAATGGACGGGGATTGTATATTTTAAAATACTGACCTCTAGAAAAATAAAAAAATCTAATCTTTAATTCAACCTATTTTTATGGAACGATATATAACGTTTTCTTATAATTTTAGAAATCTTTTTTAAAATATAACAGATCGGTATCGCTAGATATAGTTTATGGTCCCCAAGATTAAGAATTCCTTTCTAAAAACCGTCCAGGAAAATAATTTATTACTCAAGGCAGCAGTCAAAAAGACGCCAAGGGACAATGTATCATACCTCGTGCCGTGTTGAATGCATTTTATCTTATAATCCCACCTCGAGCTTTCACATTTCTACCTTACCTTGTCCAAAATATAGAAATATTGTTACGCTTTTATCTGAAATTATCCAAATTTAAAAGCGCACATTTCGAGCGATGTAATGGAAACAAGAAGAAATTCATTATTCATTTTTAATTCGACACTACAAATCCACGATAAAAAATTAGTGCTCTGGAAGAAACTTCTCCCTAAGTTAAGAAATTAATTGACGCTTTTTGGAGGAAGGATAAGGATCCGCTACGTGCCTAACATAGGCCGGACGAAAAAGAGGTAAGCAACAACTTATAAGAGATGAAGGCTTTTACTTACCTTACTCCTTCTGTGGCTTGACGGGTGTTTTTTTCCTCGTCCTCCTCTCTTACTCAACACCCTCTCCCTCTCTCTCTCTCTCGCTTTTGGGATCGGATGTCTCTCCTCCTCTCTGCACCCGGCGGCGGAGCACCTCACCCGAAAGTCTCCCTTGAGAGGTAAAGAGTGCGCTCGTATGTATCTCCCTCACACTTTCTCTCCGTATAGGGTCCTCGGAAGGGCGGCGATGGATGTGGCGAGGGAGAGAGGTATCTGAGCGCGCGCCAGCGAGGCGTGGAGACGATTGAGAGAGCTGAGCGGGCGACGGAGAGAGGGAAAGAGAGAGGGCTTGCGTGTTTGGAGTGAGACGACGCGAGTGAGAGAGAGAGTGTGTGTGTGTGTGTGTGAGATAGAGAGAGAGAGAGAGCCGGCGGTTGGACGGGGGTCGACGCGGGAGACTCCTCTGTGCCCGAACGAAGAGCGGAGGGCTTTATACGGCGGAAGGGAGCGCGGTGAGAAGGGGGAGAGGGCGAGGACGGGAGTGGGGGAGGCGCGTTAGGGAGGGAAGGCATTCGGAGGGGAAGGGAGCAAGGGTGCATGGCGCTTGCCAAAGGGCTGGTAAAAGGGGTGGGAAAAGGGGTGGAGGGGGAGTTTTGAGGGGAGGTTTTTCGGTGGCGGCGCGAGGTGGAGACTCTTGGAAACTACCCCTGTCCTCTTACTACCCTCGGCTCGAGTGAAGGGAGGGAGTGGGAAAGGTTGGAAATCACCTCCATCCCTCACAATCCGAAAAACGCACCTCCCCTCCAAACACCTACCTTCCGGCTTTTTTTATTTATTTCGTGGGAAAATATAATATTTCCGCCCGTGTAAACCCCAATGAAGGGAGAGGAATGAATCATTCGTGAAAATTGCCTTTGCGGCGAAATCGTTCTGTTAAGGGGTGACAATTCATCGGATTACACTCCCACGCTTCATCGACTGACAATATTTATTTATATTTATATTTTATATTTATTTATTTATATAATTAAAAATATCCCTGCCAAAAGCGTTCGAAATTTTCTCCGAGAAATGGCGATTAGACCTTTAATAACATATTTTATTTGTTTCTTTACTTGTTTCTCGAATTTTGCGTCTAGATGTCACAAGAAGGTATTTTTATTTATCCTACGTCAGCAAGCGCACATTAAGACGTATCTAATCTCTGCACAGAGAATAATTTTAATAATTATATTTTCGCTGGTTACTAGGCCTAGGAATTAATTATACATAAAAAAAGGCCATGTTTCTCTTTTCATTTTCGGATATGCATATTTTGTATGTTTATATGTTTAATGATGTATATGGCGGCAATATATATCCATTATTCCGTGGCTTAACTCAGAGTATGGGCAGTTCGGAGAACTTCATGCGGAGTAAGAGCAGCTTAAAATGCCTGATAGCCTTAAAAGATAACTAACCTATAAAAATCCCAAGATTGACGCACCTTATGACTTTTCTCATCTTTAATTTTATCGATGCGCATTCATCTGACCAGATAACCGGTACTGTTGCCATAGTTTGGCCATTTTTTTTTCTTACTATTTCATTAAGTCTGGAGGAAAACCACAGATAACACTGAGGAACAAGGTTTTTGGTTCCGAAAAATAAGTGGTCTTGATGTAGTATGTAACGCAGATTTTGAATCTATTTTTCTAAATTTTCTAACACGTATATACTTTGAGATATGACACTTCCAATTACAGCGAACAAACCCTGGAAAGAACATATTCTATACACAAGGATATTCAATGCAAAACAAACAAACTTATTTTGCTACCTTTTTTTTGTTTTCACAACACATCTTGAACAGCATCATTATCTGTTTTTCAGTACCAGCTGAAGGTGGTAAAGAAGTATGCCAAACAGCATGTCTCCTAAATGTGTTAAGGTGACTGACAATTTTTGCTTTGTTTGCGGAGAATTTACTGTGGAACAACAGAGAAGGTACTTTAATTCTATTATCAAAAAAGTTTATCAATTTTACTTTGGATGGAAGGTAGGGAACCAATACAAACAATGGACACCTCATATTTGTTGCGTTTCCTGTGCAAACCGTCTCCGACAGTGGACGAAAAGCGCTCGTTCTTCTATGAGTTTTGCAATCTGGTGGGAACAGTAAAATCACGTAAACGACTTTTAGTTTTGCACAACTAAAATGCTTCTCTGCAAAAACAAAAAAACGTATTCTTTATCCTAATGTGCCATCAGCAAGAAAACCTGCCACACATGATCCAGATCTTTCTGTTCTTAGCACTACATTGTTCGCGATTGACCAACTAGACAATTAGTGGAAGGTCAAAAAACGTACATAAAAGCCTTGTTGCACCAGAAAATATATATTTATCCCCTTTACATACCAAATTAGGACTCATAAAGAAATTTGTAAAAGTTATGGATCAAAATAGCAGAGGATTTCTTCACCTTAATGAAAAATTTACAAAAATCAAAAACAAAGATTAAGGAAGGAATATTTCTGGGTCTCTAAATACGTGAACTCATGAACGATGATGGATTCGATACAGTGTTAGAAGGAAAAGAAAAAGGCATGGGCATATTTCAAAGCAGTTGCCATGAACTTTTTAAAAAACAGCAAAGCACCAAACTGTGAAGACTTGGTTAATAAAATGCTGGAAGCAATCCATGACATGGGGTGTAACATGTCACATAAAAAACATTTCCTTCACTGTCATCTGGACTTCTTTCCTGAGAATTTTGGAGCGGTTCCATCAGGACATTCTAACGTTGGAAAAACGTTACTAAGGCAAATGGAACACTAATATACTTGCTAATTATTGTTGGTTATTAATTAGGAAAGCTCCTAGTGCATCATACAAATGAAAATTGTTTGCTAAATCTTTAACCTAGCATGTATTTACATGTATTTTGCTGAGTTTGTATGAATAAAACACAATATGTTCTTCTAATATAACAATACGTTTTTCTCCATATATAGACGTGCCACACGATTTATGACTACAGCTTCAAACTCAGCGGGCCATAATCACTTAGGATAATCTCATTCTATGCAAGAACCAGAAAAAAGGTTTAATTTGTTCTCCAGTGTAATTGGCCGTATACAAAACACGAGAGATGAAAGATGACATATCCGGAAAATTGCTACAGTTTATCCTTCGAATTGAATATACCCTAGAAATATAATGATTTCAATTCTTTTTCCAAAGGAAATAAAAATTAAAGAGCTTGTCTTAAATTTTTGCAGAAATAATATATTTTGGATTAGGGAATCGATTTTTAGAGATTATAGGGTCGTAATTTATTTATAAAGCGATAAAACAGGGTCATAGTTCACAGTCTCTTATTTGATTGGTAACATATCTTTTTTATAAAAGTAACCAAAAGAACAAAAAAGAACGATATTTCGATGATGAAAAATTGAGACGAAAGGACAAGCTTTAATTGCATGATTTATTAACTTTTAATTGCATTCATTCATGTTTTTCTCTTTTGCAATTTTTTTTTCTCCTTCGGCTCAATTCAAGCAAGAGAAATAACCGTAAATCCAAACGTTCCTTTCTGAACACATTCTCTCTCCTTTCTTTTCGACCTATCGAGCGATTTACACCGTCGAATTTCGATAACCAATATATCGATCGAAATTATTTAGCATTACTGAAATATTTCATCTCGATAAATAATTTTTACTCCACCTTGCTGCAGCCTTCCTCTTTTTTAAATGCTCATTCGAAAAGAGGATCATTATATTGGTCTGTCTCGGAAAAGCGCCATCTATTTAGCCTCAAGCATTGCTCTTCTCTTTCTGTCTTCATATTTCCCGAAAAAAACATTAAATTACATCCCTACAAGCTTATCTTGATCTCCTCTCCTTTCTCGCTCTCACTATCCTCTCTTTCTCAGCATTCCTTCCAATACTATTTCTATCCAGGCTATTCTTCTTATTCTATCCTTCTTTTTCTCCTTTTAGCTTTGTATTGTCTTTTCTCACTTATAAATACCTTCTTATTTTTCGTTTTCACTCGCGCTATCTTTACTACTTTTTCCTCGAGGATTTTTTTGGCCTGCTATGCCGCGGGAAAGGAAGCAATTCGTGTGCGTGTATGTGTGATCGTTGGTCTTTATATCCATCTAGATATAAGGAGTAAACACTCGGAAAAAATTATTCGTTGGTGTAAAAATCCTAACGTGACCAGCAGGTGTTGCTTAAAGTCGGATATAACGCAACAAATTTAAGCATTGACGAACGATTTTGCACAAAATGATATAAATAAATGAGGGAAAATAATAAATTAAACGCAACAAAGGCAATAGGGAAATACATCGAACTTTTGGCATTAATGATTTTGCAAAAGTTTCCCCAAACCACGCTTACTGAAAATTATCTGTATCACTTCACAAAAAAACTGGAAAGTTAATTTCATTTAATTCCTGAGGAAAATTTGCCGTGAAAAATTAACTTAATTCAAATTTGCAATATTATCAAATTTAATGAAAAATATTATTGCGGAATTCGCACTCATCCATATCGCCCTAATGAGTATATTAAATCTCTTACGCTTTCGTCGGTTCACCACCCTCTTCTTTCCTAAATCCTCCTTCGGCACAAAAACAGACTCACGGACGACATTTATTCCTTTTTTTATGGCTTCTTCCACTCTCCTCCGGCGAAATCGTGTGTTTTCATCATTTCTCCGTCAAGACGCTGACTCGTCTTCCTCCATCTTCCTCGTCTGCTCCGCACTTCAGCCTTTCCCAGCCCCTCTTTTTGCTCCACCTCTCGCCCCTTTCACTCTTTCCATTTTTCTCTTTCTCACCCCATTCTTCTCCCTTCCTCCAATCGCTTCTTCTTACCTTCGTTCCCACCCCCCAACACATTTCTCATCTTTGACCGCACTTGCAATCACCTGTTCCGACTCCGCTGTTTTTTATATCTCTCACTACCTAACGTGTCTCTTCGCACGCCTCTATATTCCACTTTTTATATCGAAAGCTCAGCTTAGTACCTCCCTATCCTTTCCCACTCTTCTCTTCACGTCTTTATCCTCAATCCTCCCAACCCTGCATTTTTCTCTTCCTTTCCCTCATACATCCTCGCAGTCTCAAATCGAAAAGTCCTCTCTTAACTCCGAGGCACACATTTCAATCGTTCTCCTCGAATATTTTCCCTCTCCCTCTTTTCCGAGCGCTCTTCTGCCCTCTTTCGTTTATTTATCTCTATCTTATTCGTATTCCTTCGCCCGAAGGGAAAGGGGAGGGAAGCGATGCTCTCAGAACACGCTATCCTCCGAAAAGTTGAGGAAAAATATCATTTCATCCTGTATCTCTCTTTCTTTCATGCTTACTCCTCCTCTTACCTCTTCGTTAACCCGCTCATCCCTTCACCCTACTCTCCTCCAGAAAACGAAGGAAACTTTTTTCCTTTCTCCCTCTATCTCTCTCTCTCCCCTTGTTTTCTTCCTACTCTCCGTTTTTATAAAAATATACCTCCCTTTGAAACAGGGGAGATTAAAAAGCGGAAGCATTTCGTGATTCGGGGAAATATTGCAGGTAGTAAAGCCAGGAAGACAAGCAATAATTGAAGATAAGCAGCTTCTTTTGGTAAAAGATTGTGAGTCCGGAAAACGTTTTATCGTGGATACCTCCGCACCGTCTCGAGCGAATCAAACATCGTTCATCACAATCTGCCCCATTTAGTTCAGTATAATATTTACCTTAAGTGATTAAAGTGGGGCGGTATTTCTGAAATGTTATGATTTTAATGATAAAACGAATTACCTTATTCCGTTGTAATTAAGCAGATGAAATAATGTATTTAAAAATAATTTTCGAAATGATAACTTTCATTTTTAAACGGAAATAACAAAATTATTTAAAATTTCATTGTTAATATATTTTATGAACTTTCTAACAATAGTTTCTATTAACCCTTGATCTACCAAGGTATCTTACAACTTACTCCTTCCAAGAGGGGTAACTCAGTTACCCCACCATTCTTTTTTCAGAAATACTTGTTTATTCGGAGAAATATGTTAATATTAGGATATCTATATAAAATAAATAACATATGATATATATATATTAAAAAGAAAATAATCAATATTTATAATGACTTCAGAATTGTAATATAAGTTTTGCTACCTTGAGTGTTGAGCACAACCAGAGGAGAACATGAAGCTGAGAGGTATTTATAACAGTCTTGCACTGTAACATACAGTCACATAAGATCATTCTTTCGTAATTCAACAGGCACCTACACATAACCAAAATTCTTTGAAAAACTCTTTACCTATTTCAAACACGAAGAGTATAAGCTGACATAAACGCGAACTATTTAAATAAATATTTGTAAAAATAATTAATATTTTATAATTACATCGCGGTTGCAATATTGAGTTCTTAGTTACCTTGGATTGTTGATCACAACCAGACGAAAACGCGATACCGACTTGGATTTACAACGGCCTTTCAATATAACACACTAGCATATAAGAATTTCTTTGTAATTAAACACGCGGCTGCTCATCACCAAAATGTATTATTTTGCATTTTACACAGATAGACTGAATCAATTACACACATATGTAAGCGGAACTGCATTAAAAGTAAAATGAAACAAAGACAAACTCTACCAAGGAGGATAACTGAGCCACCCGACAGTGTTTTCCTTAAAAAGTGGCTCTCAGAATACGTAAATCTACACAAAACCAACAGCAATGTTCTATCACAACTACTGTGAAAAGATGTACTTATATGGATTGAATTCCTTTCTATTGTACGTAAACAATTACTTAGAAAACATAAAAGGTATATATCTGATTTATCTCTATAAGGCATTTGCAACGATAATTAAAAGACTTTTATCAAACGTTCATCAGAATGGTAATTTTACAGTTACTAAATTTTCAAGAATTCAGATAAACTCAAAAATTCGACAAAATTCAAAAATTATTAAATTTAAAAAATTCAACAATTTTCAAATTTTAAAAACATCAAAATATTACAGTAATTCAATAAATTTAAAAATTCGAATATTTAAAAAAATTCCAAGAATTTCAAGTTTCAAAAATTTAAAATTTAAAAAATTAAATAAATCGGAAACATAAAATAGTAATTTTTCAAAACTTCTTTTCTTAGATCAAATATATATCAGGGTTAAATAATTCTAATAATTTCATTAATTAGAGCATAACAAGAATTCTTAAAACTGAAAATATCACCTATTTTCAGATTTCCAATGGCTTGCAAAACTTTTTTATATAGTTTATATAATCATTATAAAGAAAAAATCCATTTTTATTGCAGAAATTCTATTTTCAGTTCACATAAATGTTTAAAATTGTACCTCCTCACCGAGATCTCGAGAGTAGGATGCATTGTTTGTTATGATGCCAATGATATCATAAATGACTGGTGAAATCATGAATAAAACACCCGACGGAATGTTTGACATATTTTGTCCTTAAGTGGTTTTTATTACATTCGTCCCGTCGCGGTTAACGACATCATAAAAAGTTTATTCTGACCACACAAACTTTTCTGTCAATACTCTTGATGCATTTTAAACCCAAAAAATAACCTTAAAATTATTATGAAAATCTTATGTGGCACCACATGCCTTTCTTCGCACCTATAATATTTCTTGTTGCATACCAATGCTTAGTTGATACCCCATTAATACCAATGAGGGGAGTCAGTGGCTGACCCCATAGGATTTATAAATACTTCTATAGGTAAACCAGGCAAACTATATATGTATTTTTGTAATTGTTATCAAATAAGCAGTTCAAATACTAATTTATCTTTGACCAGATGTTACGACACAAGATTTTTGAATAAATTATGTATAATTTTAACTATTTTGTTGATAGCGAGAAACCTCTACTCATTTGTATTTTAGAGCAATATTTTCATTATTTGCATGTAATTCACAGAAACACATACTTACGCCTATATTATTGCACAAGTTATTTATTATAGAAAAACAACTGCAAAGATAGTGCAATCCTCCAACATAGTCAAATAGTCAAAAATTCCATACCTTGTTTATCCTCCCCGGGCTCATTATTTTCCGCGCTTTCTTCATATGCATGCCCCTGATCATGATCCTCAGTTTCACTATCAGAACTCTCAAGAATGTCTTCATTTCCTTCAAAATCAGAAAGAATTAACTCCTCCTCAATTTCTTCTACTGACAAGGGTCTCTGCCTCTTAGCCATCTTTATCCCTAATGTATGAAGGAAAACACTTTGCTGTCACAAAAGATACAGAATATCATTATCTGGCATAGTAAAAAACCCACATACAACGTAGAGAAAGGGGTTGAGGAGGGAGAAAATGAGGGGCTACAGGGGAGGGGATAGTAAGAGATCTCTCTCGCGGAGTGAACAACAAATGCAGATCGGAATCGTCCGCAGGAGAGTTGAAATCATTCATTCCTTTTCCTTTCCGCGTAACATATCTTCACAATAAATGTCCTAAGTGATTAGTAGATAATTCCAAGAATTAACAAAGTTACGGTCAAAAAATCATCATGGGGTCAGTCACTAACCCCCCCCCCCATTGGTATGTGACTGTTAATAAAAATTTCAAATATAAAATTTCGCGATGATATTATTAACGGTTTTTGAGCTATAGCACCCACAAAATTCCTATCACATACACACACACACAGTCATCATCGATAAAATGGTCAAAAAGTTTCCTGGGGATCTCAAAATCTGTATTTCTGTTGAAAACTCGTAATTGGTTTTTTCATTAAAACAATCCTTCCCAATATAAAAGTAAAAATTTGTACAATATACATTGCACAGACTTTCTCATATACGTATGTATCGGGTCTCACTACACTCTTTCCTAATTGGAAGTAACTCCATCACCAGCAGTTGCTCGCATTTAATTATCATGGAGAGGGATTTTCTTAGCTGAGATTTTGGCTTGGAGTCGCTTCTTTTTTACGTATTAATGAATTGGATATGTGCCCTACTTTTATATTGCCAGGATCGGTCGTATCTTGACGGCGCATCGAATTAGTTTTATAAAAGTAATTCAGTATAGTTTTCCACATCTCTTAAGCATTTCTTATAATTATTTTAACTAATCTATAATAATTGTAATCTTTCCTAATAAACATAAGGATTGAACTAAAGTCTGTTCAGTGAATAGGTCATTTAGGGCTATAGCCTTTTTAGCCCATTTTATTCAGAGCAATTCAAGTCGAATCCTTGAGATAATGAATTTGACGTGCATTTAGTGAATTGAGTACAGCCTTCCCTCATTTTACGAACTAAATTCGTTCCACGAAAACTGTTCGTTAGGCGAAAACTCGTAAAACAAAAGTTATTTTCCCATTACTCCCTATGTAAAATTTTTTAATTGGTTCCGAAGGTCAAAATAAAAAAAATATCCCATAGTTAACTTAAAAACAATACAGAACGATACCAAATTGAGAAAAAAACATCAATAATGATACATGAATGTATTTCAATGTCTTTCTTAGTCATTAGTCTATAATGTCTTACTCTATTTATTAACAGTATTAGCTTATGATATCCTAGCCTATGTTAGCCTACGATAGGTGAAATGCGGCGCATATGTCTTTTGCCCGCTCGCCTTTCTCCAATCAATGAATAATATTTAGTTTCTGGAATACACTTAAAGCCCTTCTCTCTTTTTTCACTTTACCACTTGCAATACCTGAAAGGCTGGCACGTTTAGGAGCCATGATTCACAAAAATATATCTTGATTTAAAAGATAAAAATGCACACCACTCAGCAAATCGAATTTCACAAAGAATGGCAACGTGCGTACTGAGACCGAGATGATGGTTCTTATTCGAAACAGCGTGATGCAACCTGACAAACTTTACCGAGCTTTCCAGACCTTTTCTGAAGCGGATAGAGCACGTATAAGCGAAAATATATTCGATATTTGATAAATAGGACTTTCATGCGAACGTAACAAACTCGTATAAGCGAAAAGTTGTTTGCAAATCGAAAAATAGGTATGAAATTTCTCAGTTCGTATAAGCAAATACTCGTAAAAAGGAAGCTCGTAAAACGAGGGAGGGCCGTATTTAAAACGAGAAACAATTTTAACGGAAATCCTCCCGTTGCACAACCAAAATACTAAACTTAAAAAACAGTTTTGAGTACTTGCCAAAATAGTTCAATCTGCATCTCCCAGTTTTTCCCTCTACCTCTACTTCTTTTCCCTCCATCCTCCCACCCTTCCCCTCCTATTCCTCAGAAACCGTCTCATTGCCCTCCTTCCTCGGTAGCCCTTTAAGCCAACTCTCGCGCGGGATATTTAACAGTTCTGATTTTCCCCTTCAGCTAGCCAATCTATGGAGGTGGGTTGGTAAACTGCTTTTTTAGGAAAATGATCCAGATGAGAGGTCCTTCGATCAAACCTATTGCCAATTGCGTATGTTACGTAAAAAATAATGGAAGTATTTACGGAGAAAATTTCAAGGATAAGAAAAATACAAGATGCATAGTTATAAATTTTGATTTTTATATGTAAGGATCCATAAGATATTACAAAACTTTCGTGGAGAGAAAGAGGTTCGCACCAGAAACTTTCATTTACAGCTCTGCTTTTCCTCCACTGAGCTACCGAGTCGAACTGCTTGTCCATGGGTCTGGCCGATTCCCGATTTAAAGGGTGGGTAGTCATGCCGACTTGGTAGCACAGGGGTAGAGAATCAGACCAGAAATAGGGACAATCCGGTCAATTTTAAGTATGTGAACGAAATTATTCTCATCTACATTTATTCTGCATATCGTAACTATAAGTTCACCACAAAAATATCCACAAACAAAGATAAAAAACCAACGCAACCATAAAAACGAAAGAAAAAAATAAAAAAATATGACGTGTAATCCTCCAAAAAGTAGCGCAATAGTTGCGCTAAATAAAACAACCGAAAAATCAGTCTTACGCGTGATTAAGTTAAGAAAGTTGTGACTGAAAATAACAGTTACGAGGGAAAGAGAGTCCTGTCCCGTCGAGCGGAATCCCCAGATATCTCACTATATGAACCGAGGTCGCTCAAAGTTCCTCAATACCAAATTGGGAAAAGACGGAGCGAGCGTAGGCAGTAGTAGTTATGGTCCTGTTGGCTTGTGAGCGGTAATCGTGATATGTGATCCGTGGAAGGTAGGATCTTAAAAAGGAAGGAGGGAGCGGGCGAATTAATGATGAAGGAAGCGTGCCAAAAACTTTAGAGCGGCGGAGAGGGAACGCTACGTGAAGGAGAGGGGGCGAGTGGGAGTGAGTAGGAGGAAGTGGGTGGGTGCAGAGGGAGAAGGAAAGAGGCGGAAGAGGGGACAATGGCTAGTGGTTGGAAGGAAGGAGATAGGTGTAAGACGGAGGGAATGGTTATGACGAGACGGGGATCGTGGATGGAAGGGAAGGAGGCGGATGCACGGGCGCGGATAAGGCGCGAGGGATCGTTGCAGCCTTCTGCAACGCCGCAGACGACACTCTCCTTCCCCTCTCTCTCCTCCTCTCCCCCTCTCTCTTCCCCTTTCTTCCTGCATGACATCCCCGCTCCCGACCCGCGTCCGATAAGACCGCACGTACTCCGGGTCCAACCCTCGCCGCGATATCGCATTTCCCGCGCCGACGTCCGCACCTCTTTTGTTCTCTAGCTCGCCGGGTTATAGTCGGTTATTAATTAAGCGCGTTTAAAACCGCAGATGGCCCCGGAAACGGGATGGAAATTTTCGACGCCATGGCCCCCCGAAAAAGAGGTCGAGTTCGGAGGCGCCAATTAAAGGGAGAAAGGATGTGGCCTGGTGGTTCAATAAAATAACATCCGGAGAGATTTGTGAAGCAAGTGAGTGGAAGAGGTGCAGCTGGAATATAAGGAATGGAGATAATCGGTTTGCTTCGACCTCGATCACAAATCTTAAGTCCCTTTTATGAGAAATCGGAAATGAAAAGTTTCTTCCGAAATGATATCCTGTGTTTGATAAAATTAACTGCGTCCATTTCATGACCACTGTTCCACCGAATGCCTACATCTAAGCGAATATCTGATCGAATTTTATTCTTGAGGACGGCTGGAATGCCATAAAAATATTTTTAGTGAAATATTTTATTCTCTGAATGGATTTCTTTTTCATATCATTGCATCAGATATTGACGGTATATCTTTTTAGAAACAGTTATGCTTCTATAAATTGTGTTTTAAAAATATAAGTTAATGGAATGGGACAAATATACAAGATCTGACATCGTTTACATTTATCTTGTATATAAATAAATTTTCAGGGTATTCTTATGAAATAAACTTTAAAATAAAAATAGGATAATATGTACACGTGTTTGAAATTGCAAAATTAAAATCTGCAAGATCGTATTCATCCCAAGTTTTTCTTTTCTCCTATTTTCCAATTTAATAACCTTAATAGATATAATTATTTTATGAAAAAATATTTCACTATATTATATTCATTTTAACTCCATATTAAAGTGATAAATCAAGACAAAACTGCGAAACAATAAAATTTTAAAGCGACTCAGCTTGTTTGGATGTTTATAGACCATAATTTGCGGTATGAGATCACGCTGGGATATAGCACAAACAAAACTAAAAAGACGAAGAATTTTTTTAACTAGTTTATTTTGTTCGAAAGAATAAAAAAATGACACTACGCAAAAACACTCATATTAATCTCGAGCGTTTAGCAAAGCGTTAAAGAGCGAATTGTCGGAACGACATAAACTCACGTCCACGCGGAGTGACACGGCGGAATCCACCTTCATCGAAAACATCAACACTGGATTTGGACCCTTCAAATCATCTTGAACAGGAATTCCATGGACATACCTATATCTCTCGTTCCTCACAATCAAAACAGTCTGTTAGGGCGGAGAGGGACAGCAGTCTCTGATAGAGATAACTGGCTTGGTGCGCCGGCATCATCTCTCTATCTCCTTCTTCCTCACCTCCGACCTCCTCCTTTCCCTGCGCCCTCTTCTGCCGCTTCACTATTGATATGCAACGCAATCCGAACCGCTCTCCATCCATCGCCCACATCCGGCCTCTTTCTTCACTTTGCCCAATATTTCTCACCTCAAGGTTCGCTCCCATCCTCTAGCTCTTCCCGAAAGTGATCTCCCACTTCCCTTAACCATGACCAGAAGGGATTAGATGAGAGGAGTGGAGAGGAGAGAGGGAGGAGAGAATTCGTCGGAGGAGGAAGTGAGAAACGGAGACAATTGAAATTGCTTCCTTTGAACCGATTAATCAAGCTGTTCTAACTTCTAACCTCCTTTTCCTTATCTCCAATTTCCTCCGGCTCACTTTTCATTGCCAAACTTAATGTCCCCCATGTAATGGGTTTTCCATGTTTTCGCCAGTGAATACATCGATGCAGTTTGGCGTGGTCATTGACAACTTATTAAGCCCACAAGTGTTCATACTTATTGAAATCTCCACTTTAAATAATATTTCATTTCTCGATAAGTTTATTATAATCCAATAGAGAAAGTAAAAAAGATTTCATTTTAATGATGCATAGGAAAATATATATTTGTGTAAATATAAGGTCAGATTACTCTAAAATATGACTTACATTTATGCATATTTATATATTTTCACAAGAAATCGTCCAATAAAAATAACTAATTCATAAGCAAAGAATTTTGAAGAGGAGAAAAAAGAAAAAGTAAAAAAGCCATATTATTTTGAATAGTAATCAGTTCAATGCCATTTTCTATTCCAATGTGACTTCATTCTTCGATTTTTATTTTTTATAGAGTTTCACAAAAAGAAAATATTTGAATATAATACAATTTTAAGGTAATACGCCCCAATTGCATATATAAAAACTTATTTAGGAAAAAGTAAACTTATGTAATTACAACAATTTGAAAGTATTTTTGGCAACTATATCATATTATTACTCATATTATTGCTAAAATGATCAATATTAAGTTTAAATTGCATTCTTTAGAAAGAATATTTTAACGACAGTGAATAGCATACGTATATGTGCATTTATAATATTTTGATCAACTGACATAACAAATCCATAAATTGTATTTAATATGCTAGAGAAATCATCGTTTCCTTCGTATAAATTAATATCATAGCATGTCATTCTGAAGACGTTTGTGGATATAAAAGAAAAAATAATTTAGACATCTAGAATGTCCTGGAATAAAAGGCATCATGGTCAGGTGATAAGATCTCATCCAATCGACGCGATTCGGTTTAAAGAGTTCATGATTTGGCTGTATAAGAGGATGGGAAATGCGTTTCGCCCTTATTTAACGTGATTACGTCGGCATTAAAAAAACACAATATCCTATCAAGATAGAACGACGCCTGCAACAAAATGGTGACGCAGCGTGTACAGTTTATCTGCTATGAGAATTGCCTACATCGACGGCGTTCGCCGGTGCTCTGGCTGGAAGCTAGCCAATGAACGCGAATGCGCGCTTATTGAAATCATAGCCCAAGCAAAAAACTAATTAAATTCTTCAGATAACATGAGATTTACTCATAAATATTTAATACTAAAATCACTATAATGGATAAACAAATTGATAATAAATCAAAATAAGTTTTTCAATAATTTTATGCAACAAGAAAGCGTTAGCACCAATTTACATAAAACTCATAAGCCTAAATTTCAATGTGTAAAGGATAAAATGGAAGATTTTTTATATTATAGGAGGTACATTAAAACACAGCTCAGACGGGCCAAGTTATTGTGCGTCGAAAGAAGTTAATAGATAAGAGCATCGCCCATGCCAAGAAACATTTCTTCGAGGAATACTTCCCTAATGAATCAATCAGTTGATATGAAGTTTGAAAGAGTAATCGTCACTTGAATGTTGTTAAAACTTTAGCAATGATTGGAAATGTTAAAGGGTTTCTTCATTATATTCTCAAGTCTCCAACAATCATCGATGTAGTTTATCTTTCTTTTTTCCCGTTTTTGCACTTCAAAAGTCTCTAAACAAACAAGAGGAAAAGTATACTCCATAAATAAAATACACAGAGATTTCAAAAGCGTTCTTAATGGCAAATACGTATTAAACGGTAACGAAATATTTTGCGATTCTCGATTTTTTGTCTCCAACACTATAAGTCATAATTATATGGTCTCGTGGACTATCTTTTAGTAAACGTTGTTCTCTATCGAAATAAATGTTTTAATCTATACCTCACATATATTATAAGAGCATGGGAGAGAAATATATGGATTTTTAATTGTTATTTGCTGAGAAAACCGTCTTCGCGATTGAATTAAAGAAAATATGCGATGTTTTGCTAGGGAATTTCTCGAATTTTATCTCCGAAGCCACAACTCATAATTATGTGGCCTCGTAAACTATCTTGTAGTAAATGTTGTCCTCTATCCGAATAAATTTTTTAAACTATACCTCGCAGATCATATAAGGGCGTCGGATAGAAAAACATGGATTTTAATTGTTGTTTGCCGAGAGAACCGCCTTAGAGATCGATGTAAACAAAATATGCGATGTTTTGCTTGGGATTTTCTCGAATTTTTATCTCCAAAACTATAACTCGTAAGTATGTGGCCTCGTGGACTTTATCTTAGTAAATGTTGTTCTTTTTCCGAATAAATGTTTTAATCTATATCTTACAGAACATATAAGAGCTAGAGAAAAGGTTGGTATTTCATTGTTGCTTGACGGATGCCATTTAACGAGATACGAGTATAAGTTTATTAAAGTAATTATGTAAAGTGGAAGTTCTAATTGACGGGTTCTGTTCAAAATCACAACTGGGTGATAAATTTTAATAACAATCACTCACACTTAATTTAATTAAATTCCGTCTCGCGGTTTAGCAGATGAATGTTACGACGGACGGACGAACGGACCAAACGGGTCCATAAGGCGTTCCACTATTACCGCTTTGCTGGTAAAGAACGCCTAAAAATGCAGTTAATCATGGTAATAGTAAAACCTAACTGATAAATTTTATTTATATAGATTGAATGTAAAGTATATAAACATATTTAAAACTTGACTTTATGGGTCTTCACTTAGTGATAATCCATCTTAAAAAACACGACAACAATAACTTTAATGCTAAGCATCGAAACCCGGGCTAAATATATTTGTGCTCTCTTAAAATATTCAAAAATATTTCTTGGTAAATTATTGTGAATCATTATTAACTAAGTATAATATATAAAATTTCAAGTAAAATTGATATCGGGATTAATAAAATATGCTCAATATACTCACAAAATTAAGTACTATATCATATGAATATTATGAATATGTGACATATTCGTTTATGTTAACGCGTAATCAGTTCTATTTGCACATTCGTTAAATATCTTTGCAACAATTGCTGTTATTATAAAAGAAAAAAAGTCTATTTCCAAATATTCTTCTTTTTACTTTATATTCGTAACAAATATAGTTAGATGCAATGCGATATTAAATTATTATCTGATTCTTTGCCACAATTTTCGCATTTACTTAAGTGAGAACCCATTTAACCACACTCCGGATATTTATAGAAACATAAATGCGTCATGATTTTTCTTTGCACCAAAAGTAATATTTTATAAAACAGAACGATTAGCCGCATTTTGTTTAGCAAACTGTGCGCCAAACGTTTTCTTTTCACCGCACACACGTTTTAGGTCGTTCAAGTTATGGAATCGTTTTATCGTCAATAAACGGGACAAGAACACGGTAAAGATCGTTATAACTTGGTGATCTTATATCACGTGATTAAAAAGGAGCTTAATACGCATATATTTATAAATACACGTGAACTACACCAGCACTTATATCTCGCGAGAGAGACTAATGCCTCCATGTTTTTACGGCGTTCGCCAACTGCTCCGCCGTCCCGAAAGTTTTCCAACCTCGCTCTCGGAAACACCCACGTCATGCAACCCATCCTTCTCCCAAAGTTGCTGTGAGCAGTTTGTTTATTTTGTTTCCTTCCCGTCGAAGATTAAGTTAATCGCCTGTCTTGAGAGAAATCCCTCTCAGTTTCACAGCTTTGAATCCATCTCCACCATTTTTTCCTCATTTTTTCTTTCCATCTTCTTCTATTTTCCAATTTCACTCGAAGCAGAGCGTCTAAAGGAGGAGAGAGGTCTGTCGGCAAAAAGTGATAGAAAAAGAGAGGCAGGGAGCGGCTGGGGATGCGAAAGCAGCGCCACGAAACGTGAGACGAAAGAAGAAATAACTGAAGGATGTGTGTGGTAAAAGAAAGTGGATGGGGTATACCAAAGGAGGCGTATAAAAATAGAGAAGGAGAAAGAGAGGTCTTTATTTGGAAGAAACGGAATCAGACGAGAAGAGGAGTCGCTAAAATAAAAAGAGCACCGAATAAAACTCGTACGGTTCGATGGCAGGGTTCGCCATTGTGGGAAGGGGCTTGGAGGTCTAAGGTTAGCGACGTGGGGTGGGCAAAGGTGATGCGAGGAATGATCGTGAAGAAGTCGAAGGGATAGGAAAGAGGTGATTGGAGAGGAGGAACAGACGGAGAGAGAGAACGCGAGGGAAGAAACGTCCAGAAAGGACCTGCATCTTATTCCTCCTCCATTTCTTTCGGAACGGAGCCTTGACGAGTGGTTCTCGAAATAAATGTCGGAACTCTGCTAATAAAAGAGATAACAAGGCGAAAGTGATCCCTAATTTCGTGGATTTTATGGGAAAGAAATACTTTACCGTGGAGAGGAACTACTCTTTCTTGTTTCTTCCCCTCCTCTCCTGCGCATCACCATAATCTCATTGATTCTCATTCAGACGTGTTTCGAATCACACGATTTTTCCAGGTGCAGGTGTTTTGAGGGGAGATTGTTTCAACCTAACGATTTTATTCGTTGCCGTGAAGGATCTGTTTTTCGGAAACAACACTATCCGCAGTGGATGTGGTGGTGGAGTGCGCTGACCTTCCACGCAGCAGTATCGGGTTCATTTCCGACGGTGGTTGGATTTTTCAACCTGGGATCGATCCTACCTTACTTGTGTAGTTTGAGGAGACAGCGCAAGTACTTTCTTAGTAAAACGCTTAGAATTTGTTCCTTCATAAAAATAGGCTGATACCGGCACCGGGTTTCTTTCCTCCCTTCCAAGTGTTTGTCCGGTATGGAAGGAGGTATGGCTATAATAGCCAACGAGGCTGATTAGACAGAAAAACAAAAGAAATCAAACACTGTCCGCGTTATTTCATTATATTGACTAATAAGTCACCGGCAGAAACGGAGCTCGTTGGTATTCTCCGTGTCCTAAATTCATGCTTCACTTTGATGTGTTGTCCTCTTCGTAGTATCAGAGTTGTTTATTTCACCTTTTCCTTTTTAATAATCTCTCACTCAGCCGAACTTTGTGTCAGGTCGTTAGCGTCTTATATATTATGACACTCCCAATTTAGTAATTTTATGGGGCCGATTAAATCTACAGTTATTTATATAATATCACTTCTTCTATCGATATATTTATCTTTTTTCAAAATGTTTATTTTTACGGTACTACAAATATACATGTACTGAAAAGTGAGCCTTTTTACAAACTAAACATACCACAACTGCGATTTTTCAAAATTCATTTATCCATGCTCTCCAGATCGCGTTTTAATAAATGGCATGACGAAAAAAGTAATTTTTATTTTGCTATGCAAAACGTTTACATATATTTAAGTATGATTAAATTTGAATAATATCAATTCTATCACGCATTAAAAAATATAACGCGGTTAAATTAATCCTATAATACTACCTTTAAAAAAGCTTCAGTGAGTTTCGTTTAAAAATCCGGTTCATTTCATAAATATAATGAATAAAATTTTCTTTTATTACCAATGAAAATTTAAAAGAAATGTAAACATTTTTTCGAAACTATATTTGGTTTAATTAATCAATTAAACAATATTATGCATCATCCACACCATAAATTTGAATGTAATATATAGCACAGAAGAGTTTTAATATTAATATAAATTTCCACAATTCGTCTTATGATTACCCGACTCTCCATAATATGAAGTTTTTGAAAACAATTAGATATATGTAATTGGATTAACTAAGCTATTGACTGGACCACAACGTATTTTTAGGGAAAAATTATATGAATTAGACGTAAAAATGTTCTCTTTGTAATATTTTTGTTAAAAACAATGATTTACTTCATTTTGCTGGGAATATTGTAATTGTAAATTTAATAAATACTGGTGCAACTTGCAATTAAATAAGTAGGATTGAGTTCTGCTTTTAAGATAAAGAGAATGCAAACAAACCCAGCTTAAGGGATATTACGAGCCTATCATTTGAGTTAGAATCTATTTTTTTATTTTCGTCATTTATCCATGTCCTGATATAATGGAAATAAATCCCTCCTGAATCTTTTTTCTTACGTATTTTGACTTCCGAAGCGAGTTTCCTATATTCTCCTTCTTATGGTGCTGAATAAGACGACTCTCTTTTTTGGAAATGTGCTAAGAAATACATAGGATGAATCCGAAAATTGAAAGTTTTTTCGAAGTTCAACTTTGGGTTCATCCTTAAAATTGCATATCCACTAAGGGACGATAGAATCCTGAAAAAGTAGTATAAAGGAGCTATTGATCACCAAAGGCTCACCGTATTTTTTAGAATGCGCTGCGCTGGCATCAGATTCCATTGCTGCGGATCGGAAAGGGGGTGTACCACGAATACCTACTGATAAATTTCACAGCAATCAACATAGTTTATGGCGTAGCGAAAATATTGTCTCCTTCCAAAATAGAGAATAAATTTCCCTTTCTCTCTATCTCCTTATCTTCATGAGGCCAGATTCGCATATTAAGTAAAATTTAAGGGCAGGTTATTCATCGTTACTAAAAAAGTAGCTTCACATTTAGAAAATTTAACATTTAAATATAGTTAACTGATTCTAACATTGTCGTCAAAATACATTACGAGCGTTAACATTGAAAATGAAGGCATCCATCGATTTTTCGTTAACCTGTTCTGCCCATAGCGCTTATCTGCATTACAGGGCCACGGTCTCGGGTCAAAATCTTTCCTCAGGCATAGTCGCATGAGTTTGTATTAGCTGATTTCAGCATTCTCACAGTCAGATTCCGTGATTATCTCTTCATGAGCTTCATAAAATTGTCATTTTTACGAAATAAATACTTAAATCATACTCATGTTTGAAAGAAGACATTTTCAAGAAAGATCTACTCAGAAAATAAATAACACATCTTTCTATTTGATGCGTCGATTGAATTTCTGTTGTTGTAAGTTAAAAGCAATTAACTACTGGAGCAACATTCGATTTAACCGATAGTTTTATCAGCGTGGCCCTTAAGGGCTTTTATTATCAAATTTAAATCAACCAATTTACGTTTTTAATAAAGGCATATTAAATACCCCATTAAAATTGATTGAATATATACCAAAATATCCTTGTTCCCTACGTGGATTTGATTATAAATGGTGAAATAAATGCGACGCACATTTGTTCAAGATACAAAATTTAACTATGCGCGGTTCTGAATTGCTCGCGCGTCGCAATTTACTTATGTACGTGACGTGAGAAAGCTCGCCGCCTATTCGATAACGTTGCAGAGAGAACCATGACCTCTTGCTGGTATAATTTTTGAGCTGAAATTGTGAATAATGTTTAGGGATTTATCACCATTGACAAAGAAATCGTTGAACTAGTCAAGCTAGCAAAAAAATTCAGAGGAGAGAGATTTGAAGACATAAACCACAAGAATAGTTGTTAGAGACTTATTACCAAGAGCCAACAAATTAAGAGCTTGAAGCACTTATAGCATTTAGTTTTTGCAGTGATGATGACATTAAAGAGGAAGAACCTACTAAGCCTATCCTTAAAATTAAGACATTGCCAGATTTCTTCTGCAAGGCAGACGAGGTGGCTGGGACTGCAGTACACATTGACAAAACAACGTCTCAAATTTAAAAGAGGATTTAAAGATTTCTTTCCACCTTACAGGGAAACCTTGAAAGATTTTAGGAGAAAGTTCAAGGAACAAAAAATCATTGATTTTATAAAACCCACATCATCGACTGCTATACAGCCGTCCTTTCTTTAGCTCTTCCAAACGCACAGTAAACATTGTATCGTAGTTTTAACTACTTACTTGTTTGCGTGTAATACATATTTTGTATTGGTTTTTCCTGTTCATTTATTATGTCTTACCGCTCATGTCATGCGTCCGCCATAGCGACGCGCGAAACTCTGCGACGCGCGTCTTATCCTGGGTCGCCAATTACATAGCCGACAGATATTAATCCGGGATATTTCGCCACAATCGGCGAAATCCAACTATACTACTTCGCGAGGGACCCACCCGCGCTCCGGGAAAATGCGGAACCACGAGAGTTTCTGGCAACACCGGGAGCGAAGCAGCGACGGGGAGTGAAGAAGCAGAGATTTGAGCGGAAGGGCAGCAGGTGAAGGTTTATTGGGGAACGGAGAAAAGGGAGAGAGAGAGTAGCGGAGCTGAATAAGTGAAGCCGTGACTAATCATCCCAGCCTGCTTCCGAGGATGTCCAAGGAATTCTACTGCAAGGCAGCAGCATCGAGGCACAAAGAGGTGTAGCAGCTGGGCGATATCAAGGTTAGGTGGTGGGGCCGCTACAAGCGACCCATCGCCAGCCTTGATTTGCTGGAAACCCTCCCTAGCAACAAGCGTCCCCGCTTGTAGGGAGGGGTTGGTGCCTCTTTGTAACAAGTGGCTAAAGAAGAGAAAAATGAGCAAAGTGTAAATAGCCTTAGTCTCGCATTTGTAGCAAAGCTGGCAATGCGATTAAGCCAACAATTTCCTACAACTTTTATTCCAGTACATTTTAGTCTATTTTCCAAAAATGGAAAGTAGTCTTATTATGATCGCTCGTGTGTGCGTGTGTGTTTGTGTCTCCCTAACATCTTCATGAATGAACCGATTTCAATTAAATTTGTTACATAGAATATGCACATAAATTAATGACCAAATTTACATATTTGGACCGAATCGACACAGCAGAGGTGTCACAATTGCAATGTTAAACTTTTCGATAATTATGAATTTGGAAGGAATTGACACAACTGAGTTCAACGAAATTTTATATGAAGTAGGCAGGCAACATAAAATTAAAAAATCAGGATGTTTAGTATAGATACAGAAAGCAGGGGTTTACTCTTTTGTTTTGGACGTTTGACGCTAAAATATATTAAATTTGATTGTGATAAAGCAAATTTAAAAATCCTAACGAATAATTTTATAGAAAATTTAGTAGTGAAAAATCAACACTTATTGACGACAATTCGTTTTCGTCGATTTTGAATTTTTTTACGAATTAGATATTTATCAACATTTATTGATTTAAATCGAATTTTACCAATCCTAGTAATGTGTTTGGTTATGTGCTTACAATTTCATACCATATATTTTAGTCCGACTATGGTATTAATGCGGACCATGAATTTATCCTCGTTTTCTCCATACAGATTTAAACTCGCTTAACACGGATATTTCGAGAGAGCCGTGTTCGTGAAATATGTCCCTTGCGTTGGACCACGGATTGCTGTGTGTAGAACTATTTTTACCATCAGCTAATTTGAAAGTATTATCGATAAATATGAAGACTATACTATCATTTTAAATCCATCATTACGTGCTTAAAATTTTTCTATTTATAATTCTGCAATAAACTTTCTCTTTCGATTATTATTTTATAGTAAAATTTAAGGAATAGTTATTAAAAAATTATGTAATACTTAATGCGCGATTCTTATTGGAATAGTATTGCTAGCACTGATTCTTACATCTACATATTACCCTGCAACTCATTAATCTGGTGTACTGCACCGAAGCCTACCTAGCAGTTATTACTCACAGATTTGCCTTCCCTGTGATGGTCTCATATTGTTCTCGGAAAGAATGAACCTTTATAACGTTCTGTCCTACAATTCTAAGTACATTCTATGCTAGACATAGTGATCTGTATTTTCCTAGGAGCCTTAACCTTGAGCACTTTCTACGGTTTCCAGTGATCTCACATTTTAATTCCATCAATAATGATGCGACTCTTTCCATATGTTCGTATGTTTTATACGCTTTTAAATATTCACTTCATCCTGCTCAGTTCGATAATATTTGTACATTTAAATATGAAACACATTTTACCTCATATACAATAGTCCCTCTCCAACCGCCGCTTACAGTATCCCCGGTTTTCGGGCTCGCACCTAAATGTATGCAAAACCGTCCAAATTCTTTGGTCTGATTGCCTACATAAGTGCTCAGTGAAAATTTCGATAACCCAGTCTAAAATAAAAGGGAATAAATATAATCTATACCAGAGGTCCCCAACCCATGGCCCTCGGGCCAAATGCGGCCCGCGAGATCAATCTTTTCGGCCCGCGAAAAGGTGATCGGTAAATTTTTATATAGACAATATAATATTTTTCAATATAATTATCGTCTCAAAACCTTTTCTGGTAGATTTTTAATACTAGTAATTTATTTAGACTTGATTTTCGCTAATATGAGACCACAGAATTCCTTCGTAACTTCTAATGTAAACACTCATCCGGCTCGCTGAAGCTCTCGTGACATCCAATGCGGCCCTCCGAGCATTCACAACTGCGAATGCGGCCCGCCATGTAGAAAGGTTAGCCTCCACTGATCTATGCAATTATAAAAGTGATGTTATTAACATTTTATAGTTTAAATTCTTTTTAAAGTGTTGGACCTCTATTATGTTAAACCTATAATTTCGATGAAACTGAATACTCAAAAAAACGGCGAAAATCCACGGGCCTTTTAATTTACGTTAAATTTACGTTTTCTCAAAAGTGGCCAGCAGTCTTAATTACCCACAGTTCTCCAGACGGGCGACAACATGTCTAAGCATATTCTGTATACATTATAATGTATATCTCTCAAGGATCTCTCCCCCTAACCCACTATTTTCCATAAGCCTTGGTCCTCTCCCACCGCGGTCAAGCCTGGAACGTATCCACCGCGGTTGGAGAGGGACTACTGTATACGTATATTTTAATTACACATATTGATATATACAATAGTAGTGATAGGTACCTAAGCCTCCAAAATTTTTGCATGTACATTCTTCTCCTAGACTGTTACAAAGTTAAGTTTTTCTACTCAGTACTCGGCTTGTGACATCAAAGTAAGTCCAGTCTTAATTTACAATAGCGATCGTATGTAGCGCTCATTTGAACCTCACTCAACTCAACACGTGTGATTAACTTAATCTTCCTTCGCCGCCACCTTGTTAGCAGTAGCAGTAATTGATTTTTGTAAGTGCGTCGACGGCTATGGTCATTTTGCACTGTTATCAACTATGCATATACACAGAAGGGAGGAGGAAAACCCGGTGCCGGGATTAGCTAACTCTTTACGAAGAACACAAGGGGGCCAAACTGCTTAACGTCCCTTCCGAAGGACGGAACGCTGAATTTGCGCGGTCTCCTCAAACCGCACAAACAGGGGGCCGGGCGACCTCGGAAAAATCCTACTTGCGCAGGATTCGTGCCCGCTGCCCTTACGAGCAGCAGGCGAGTAGCAGCCAGCGTCCTGACCACTACACCACACCCACCTTGGTATATGCGCTGTATTCGGTGCTGTATTTTATAATCTATGAATTAATCACCGCATCCAAGCGGAAGCTCTTTCGTAACGGGTCTCTATAAAGGTCGTGTTGTCAGTTGTTTTATCGTAGAATGCGACTTTTAGTCACATTGAATTCTTTCCCAATCATCAGTCGGGGTCTGTCGATGTATACTCTTTCTGCAATTTAACCCTCGAGTGGACACGTGGTTTAAAAATCACACGGCTGGACGGGTGTGGTCTATGAGACCCAAAATTTGAAATTATTAATTTCTATTGTGTTGTATTTTTTATTGTTAATATTTTATATGATATGAAAAAATGGGTTAATTTGAGTTTATCTTACTCATAATTATTGATTAAAAATAATTTACTGGATTCTTTTTCGAAGTTCAATAGTGTTCCATTTTTTACAAGGTTTTATTAAAAAAATATTAACAAAACTCGGAACGAGATCGAGCTTTAAACTTTCTACTAGAGAAATAGATATAGAAAATTAACTATAAATATAGTATAATAAAATGTAGTAGCTCAAGAAAAGAAAACATAAACAATTCTAAGCTATCCACTTTTACCCAAGTTTTTCATCACAGGTGATGCAACAAGACGCACTGTTCCAAACATATTTTAATTACACGAAAGATAATGAGAGATAGGTTCTTTCATAATGTGGGCTTAATGGTACTTATATGGAAAAAATTTCCTTCGGAACACAAGAAAAGATAAAATATACACTCATAAAATCTTGGTAAGAGAAAATTTATGAATTTAACGCATTGATACAAAACTCGTTGCAGTTCCAGAGCATTTAACGCTTTTACTAAAAATGGTTTCATTATTTATGAGCATTTATTTTTGTAAAAACTACATTCATAATTACATTTATTTTTCAGAATTCAAGTTTTTTGAAGAGTTCATCCGATTCAATAAAATCCATGTCTGAAATATATCCGCAGAACCTACATAAAGGCCTTAATATGCAGTTCAAATTTTCCTGTATCTAAAGTACCTGTAAAAAAATTGGTAGAATCAACCTACCGCAGGCGATTATAAATACTTTCGAAACAAAGTAAAGAAATTTATTTTCTAAAATTCGTAGTAGAAATTCCCAGAATGCTCCGTAAATATGGGATTCCTTAGCACATTTTCCAAATAAAATTCTTGAAAGCATATGAGACAAGTTTTTAAACCCATTCCAGTCCAAACCTACTCATCCCAAGTTTTATGGCTTATATTTGAGACACGATAAAATCCGTAGACACATTCTTAAGCCCCTCGTAACTCTTTTATAATTCCCCCCTTCCCATCGCGCACTCGTCTCCTATCCAACACAACCTTATAATTTCCTTCTTGCTTCTTTATTTTCCGGTATTCAAGTAGACATTTTGCTCTTATTTATTTCCTTTGCCGTTCCGCCGCTTTTCACAGAATTTTTACCATCTTGTTTTCAAAGTATCCCTTTTTCTATCCTCCATAGATTGTGTTATTATGCGTTAAAATACAGCTCTATTCTGCATCTCTCTTTGCTTTTGCATTCTAATGAGAGGGCAAGATAAGCGAAGAAAGAGAGTGAGACAGAGAGAGAACAAGAGAGGTGTGCGGAGAGAAAGGGATGACAAAGGAAAAACCCTTTTTAAGAGGCGTTGTGCGATGAAATACTGATAAAAATGAAAGAGTGAGAGATGCCTTGAGTGAGTACGGTAGAATATGATAAGGGATGAAATACAGACGGAGGACTGAGATAAGGTTGGAGGGGGGGATGAGAGAAAGGGTGATAATAAAGAGAAAGAATGATAAAAAGAGAAAGGTAGACAGAGGGGAAAGTAGAGATTGAGATCGTGGTGATAGGGGAGGGACGAAAATGGGGAAGAGAAAGGTCTTACACGGAAGAAGGTGGAGAGGAGAAGGGATAGTGAGGTGTTCCATGGCTGCGGAGGAAGTGGGGAAGTATTAGTAGAGAGAAAGAGGAAGGGAGAGAGCGATGGGGCAGGTCCGTAGGAAGGATAAGAGGGAAAGTTGCGAGAAAATGGAGTTGGTGGGAGGAAGTAGGGGAAGGGAGATAGAAATGTGAGGGGAGAGAGAGAAGAGGGCAGACGATGAAGGCATAACGACGCCATAAGGGAAAGTTTGTGATTAGATCAAAGGAGGGCAAGTTGAAGGGGCGTTAAGGAAAGATGAGGCATGGCGAGAGAGAGAATGAGAAGAAATCGTTAGAATGCATGAAATATAAAATAAAGTAGAAATAATGGAGATAAGACAGTTGAGATGTTATTGTACATGCACGTTCTTTAAATATCTTTCAGCCATAGAGTGTAAAACGAGAATTATGATTGATTTTTGAATTCTGTGCAGTAAAATATTCCGCCGCTATTTAGTTTAACTTGGAACTTACGTTTTGAAGAGTATATGATATTCATTCCCTTTAAAGACATATCAGACCTGAATTAGTTTAAAAATAATATAACTTGAATCAAATTTTGAACAAAAATCACAAAACGAATTCCAATATTTTAGGAAAACATGCAAAACATCGGTAAAAGACTAGTAAAGACTCGCACTACATGATAAATGCATTTAGATTTCCGCGAAGGGTAAGCATGAAAATGCAAAAACCGTTCTCCAAAATCTCGTGGAGGAGAGGGAACACATTATCGGGATGGGCAATGGGACGGGACGGGGCAGGTTAATACGGGGGTAAAGGAAGAATGGGCGCCAAGGGAAACGGAGGTACAACGGGATTAAAAAGGATGAACGTAAAACAAAAAGAAGGGCACGGAATAACCTGTCGGAGGGAGGTTGAGGGAGAAGGGCGAGGTCTTTAAAAGGGATGTTTTCAAGAGGAGCACTCGAGAAAATGTTTGAGGCGAATGCGGGTTGTTCCAGCGGTGATGCCCAGAGGTCAGAAAGTAAAGCACGCGGGGTGAAAATGAGAGACCGGAAGAGGATTATGAGTAATCGCAGAGGGAGAGAGAGGAGGGAAAGGGAAGCGCATAAAACGTGTTAATGGAAGTACCGCGGATATCCCCATTCCCAACGGAGACCTGACACTTCCCGATTTACTCCGAGAAGTACGTTCGGGGCAGAGTTGATAATTTATTTTTTTTTCTTCTCGGAGTCGATGAACCGCGAGCGAGATAAGGAATCGGGAAAAGGCGTAAATGAGACAGAGAACGTTTTAAGAGGGGAAGATGGAGATTCAGCCGGTGGTAGAGGTTGTCGTTGGGCATACAAAGATCTCCATTATTCGGGGCTTTGAGCTGGGCATGAAAAGAAGATGAAAAGTAGGAAGTGGAAGTGAGAGGAAAAATTAGATGAATTGAGAGAGAATAAAATGGGGGAAATTCCATGCAAAGAGGAAAATTTCGGACAAGAAGAAGATATAATAACACGGGCAGAGAAATAATGGGGTAGAGGAATGTGGGAGAAGTGAAAGAGAGATAAAAATGAGATGAGATGATACAGTGAGATCATAATGGAGAGATATGAATAAGGGAAAGTTGGCAACGAGATGGGATTATATGGGAGGTGGTGGATATAGAAGGAATACAGGAATTAGAGGAAGATGGGAATAGAAAAGAGAGGCGAATTGGAGAGAGATAGGAATGAGATGGAGATTAATGAAGATAAGGGTGTTGAGATAAAAGAGTAAAAGGGCAAAAAGAACAGGTGGGGGAGACCTTGGCAAATGGCGACTGCTTGTTGAACCCTTCCCTTGTGTGGGAGATACTGAAAAGGGGCCGCCGCGTGCATTTTAAAACCCTTCAGAAGACCAAGAGAGGAAGTGCTTTTATCTTAATAGCGGGTTAAAGACGTCCTCAAAGAATCCTCACCGACCCACGTCGATATTCCTGACTGCACTCTAAGAATATGCATAACATGCGAAAAGTGTGTGCTTTGAGATTACATCGATAAATATTTTCCAGACGAAAAGGAGTTTTTCTTGAATAGAGCTCTGTGGAAAAAGTAGGAATGTTGAACGTGTTCCTTTTAACAAGTATCTTAAACTATAGACTAATTTTTTCACAAAGAAAAACTGCATAATGCGAAATGATTAAATTACTGCTTAACGTCAGCAGGAAATAAGAGAAAATTCTATCAAGTATTTCTAAGTTTGAATTTGATATAGGCTGCCTATTAGCCTGTGGGAGTTCTAATTACTTTATTGTTTATAACTATAATCATTTGAAAAAGTTGTTAGGGAATGCACACAAAATAGTCACATATTTTAGATTTTTATTTTCCATTGAAATGATAAAGTTCGACATGGGAAATTTTTTAATCCCACGAGCATAGATATCCACAAACTTCAAATATAGACTAATACGATTCCTCATCCATCCCCTTAAAAGTATATTGCTAAAAGTTGAGTAGGTTGGATTTAACTTGCAATGTGTGCATTATGACCTTTTTTCTCTTAAATGATTTTCAGTTGTACGAAATACACATAATAATCTGTAGAACAACATTCCTTCTTGAATAATATATGTACATAAATATTAAACTCATACAGAAAATACATATGGCTATTAAGTTCTTCATTCCCGAGATGTTCTTACGTTATAAGTACGTGAAAACATCAAAGGTCAAGTACATTATTCACGCAACGTAAATTAAATGTTTCTCTTGGTAAAAATTTTCATTTTACAATATACTAGCGCACTGCCTGACAAATATGACGGTTATGCGTGGATTAAGTTTAAGGCACTTCCCAATGTTTATACTTTTCTCTCTTCCTTTCTTCCATCCTCCCCCCTCCCATTCTCAGTCTGTCTCTCCTTCTCTGGAAAAATAGACTTTCTAGATTCAATCTTGCCCTAATAAAGAACATTATCTATCTCTCCCTCTCGCCCTCTTTCTCCGTCTCCCTTCCTATCCCACTCACTCTCTCTCTCTCCCCTCTGTCTATCTCCTTACTTTCTTCATCTCTCTCGTCCTCTATCGCGTATTAGCCCCTCAAGCCCGGAGGAGATTTATTAAATCCCACCCGTACGGCCGGATGAGGTTTTTAAATTTTCACGAAAGCGATGCAAAAACGTTCGAGAAAATTTTTAAAATCATAATTTTATAAATTTTCTCTCGATCTTTCTGATTTTTTTGTGGATTTACGAAAAACATGAAATTTGTAAATATCCATTTTTCGTATCATATTTTACAAACAAACATAGTTGCAGTAGAAGAGAATGTACACCAATCGCTAATTTTCCGGCGCGCGTTCGCGCTTTATATATAACATTCAGCACCGGAAAATCTATGAAAGATATTAATGTACAATCATAATAAAAGAATAACTTATATTAATTACTATTATATTCTACGAATCTACCCATCTAAACTAATTAGGTGAAATGTTTTCGTATCTCAACTTTTTCATGTCTTGACTGGAAATTTTTAAGTAAATGTAGTATTACTGATTTATTAGAAGAAGATTTATTTATAATATAAACGCTTTAGTTATATAGTCATTATTCTTGGTCATTATAAAAGTGACATAGAAGAAATGAATACAATACGTTTATTGGAAATGGAGATATGACGATGTATACATCAGAAATGAATTTAGATGCAAAACACTGAAAACTTTCAAAAGTTAAACTAGCTTATGAGTCCTTTCCAAATATTTTTAGAAAATTTACACATGCGTAATTGGATTCAACAAGGAATGCCTTAAAGTTTAGTAAACACTTCTAGTAAAATAATGTGTAAATATATGGAAGAGCTTCGCTGTTCGTGATTTTTGATGACGTGTCCTCTTCTTGCTCACTCGCTTCATCGCTGCTTTGGTCCCACTAGATAGCACAACAGAGAAAACCCTTATCTGAAGAGGAAAACAAACTCTAGATCTTCTTTTATATGACAAAGAAAAGGAACCCAATTTTGTGTGTTCCCTTTCCTCAGGTGTTTATGTGCCAACTTGAGAAATCGAATGTCCGTAGGTCAGTGGTAAAAACTAAACTTCTATCACAAAACTAAACGTATATTTTATGTAAACAAATACATACAAATAGATATACACAATTTCTCGCAATTCCTCTCCGGGAAGAACAAAGGCTCCTTCTCAACTAACTTGCTTTGGGGATTCAAAAAAACCTTAGTAATCCGAACCACCTCGAAGAGGTCGAAAAAACAGATATTGGTTGGCGTTGATGCTCTCCTATGTAGCGAGAAACGAAGGATCGCGCAGTCATGAATACGAATATTTACCTAAATGATTTTACTCAACCCAATTCCATTCTTCATGAATTGCATCGTAAACATTTCTAATAAGACGTTTTCCTCTCTTTTTTTACATGCCGACGAAGACCTTTGTCGCATGACGTAAGCTAAATTGCTCCACCAGGAAAAGAAGAGGAGAAAAATCGTGCTCTCCTTGAAAAGATACATAATTGCTACATTGCATTTCAAACACCAACAAAAGGTTCCTTGTCGCATTAAAAAGCGATTTTTATACGGAAAACACCGTCATATCGTAGCAAAATTGAAAATTCAATCGCAAAATTCAACGTTCATTATATATTTTTTTAAAGAGGAAAAAATACAGGACAAGCATAGATAGGAAGAACAAAGCTTTTTCTTTCAAAATATATAAAGGTTATTTAGATTTAAAGAAGTTTCTAGTGTCAAAAGATAAAAGAAATTATGGCTGACGGAGGACGTAATAGTACGTCTGACGGCCGATTGAACAATTTTTGCAGGGCGTAATAGTAGGTCTGACGGCGTTTACGGGTTAAAGCATTCAAAGCACCCTTTCTTACGGATTGAGACGACAATACAGTATAGAGGTTTAACAATGACAAGGCAACATATCGTTAAAAGCTTAAATATTTCAATAAATACAAACTTAAACGTATAATTTGAGCGATTTTGAATTGTAGGGGAAACGAGACAATAAGAATAAGAATGGTCATTTATTTTTCTTTAAAACGATCTGTCCATAGATATTCGGTCCATTCTTTCTACTTTTAATTTCCAAAAGAATAAAAGCCTGCGCGTCGAAAAATCCATTTTTACGTGTTACATTATGAAAAATATAAATATTCCCCTGGAGTCAATCCCGGGTCGTTTTTACAGATACGTTTTTGTCAATTACTTTTAGTATATGAATCAAGCATTTCTGGAAAATTTCGAACCATTATCTCTTACTTTTTTGAGATATATACGATTTAAAATAATCTCCAATCAACCAACTAACCAACCGACACTTGTCTATTGCTGTGTAAAAATTGCTGGGAAAGCCTATATCCACCCTCAATGATGTATAATCGATTTTTGTGAGCCATCACTATTATCTGATACAATTTGTAAAGTTTTCTGTCGATTAAAATTATTCTCATCATGAGTTGAATTTCAGTCATAATTTGAACTAGATTACTCATTTTTCGGTATTAATCTAAAAATAATCAATAACTTTGAGTAAAGAAGCAATAATTTCAATTGATTATGTCTCCAAATGAAATCGGAACGAATATTTTGCTTTTAATTTTAAACTGTCTCGCGGTGTACAAAATAAAGCTTTGAGATCTCGGTACTAGGTCAACCTGTTAATAAAACTTAGCACATTGCACAAGCTAGGAGTGATAAAAAACATGAGCGGATGCAACGCTAAGCTCCGTCCAACGTCTATCGTCGAGTCTAACGCGAGGTTTTCGTGATAAACTTCTAGAACTCAACACCGACAGCCTGAGGTTTTGAAGCACGCCATCACCTCTAATGAGAAATAGTGGAATAACTACCTCTAAAAATGATGAGAGTGTGATGAGACTTTTTGCCAATAAATGGTTTAAATCAGGATCCTGTCTGAAAGAGCTGGTTTATAGTCGATTAGACTTTAAATTTCTCTCACATTATATTCTGACCTGATATTTTTGAGCCAACCTTTGCTCTAGGTATTTTACAACTTACTCCTCCCGAGGGGTGTAACTCAGTTACCCCACAATTCGTTTTTCAAAAATAGTTGTTTATTGGGAGAAATATGTTAATATTAGGATATCTATATAAAATAAATAATATAGAATATATGTTTTTAAAGAAAATAACGAATATTTTGTAATTACTTCACAATTGTAATAAAAGTTTTGACACCTTGATTGTTGACCGCAACCAGAGGAGAACATGAAGCTGACTTGTATTTTCAACGTTATTTCACTTTAACACAGTCACATAAGGTCATTCAGTCGTAGTTCAACAAGCGCCTGCCCAACACCAAAATGCTTTGAAAAACTCTTGACCAATTTCAAACATGATGTGTATTGACTGATATAAACGCGTAATATGAAAATGATTTTATAATTACATTGCAGTTGCAATAAAATGTTCGAAGTTACCTTGAATGTAGAACACAACCAGACTAAAACGCGATACCGACTTGGATTTACAACGGCCTTTAAATATAACACACTAGCAGATAAGAATTTTTTGTATTTCAGCACGCGGATTCTCATCGGCGAAATGTATCATTTTGCATTGCACACCGATAGGCTGAATAAATTACACACATTTGTAGCCATATGTATAGCGGAACTGCATTAAAAGTAAAATGAAACAAAGACAAACTCTACCAAGGAGGATAACTCAGTCACCCGACAGTGTTTTCCATTAAAAAGTGGCTCTAAAAATATGTAAATCTACACAAACCCAACAGTAATGTTCTTAGATGATAAAAAACGAATACATGAGAGGATATGAATGCAATCCCAAAAATAACCATTATAAAGAAATTAAAAAATTTTTGGGTAACTGTGTTACCCCCCTTGGTAGAGGAAGGGTTAAAATAAAAAACTACGTTTTCATGAATCTTATGATTAATTAAAATAAAATAGATGTTTCATCATTATTTAGATTTGTGTGAAAAGTAGCGATAGAAATGGAAGCCCCCAATAACTTAAATGATACAAACTTGTTCACATATATCTCTGGAATTCACCAGCATGACACAATGAAATTAAGACTTTTAAGTCTTAGAATGCACTTAAAATCGATTTAATAGACACAAATTTCTCAACTTTCTTGACCTAAAAAATATCACATCCGTATATATATTTTTTTGAAATTGAACGTTTTACGGCAAGCCAAATCAGTAACTCTGGACGACAACTGTGACTTGACATTTCTCCTTACTTCTTTCCTCCACTGCCTCCCTTCCACCCTCCAAAAGAAAGCCCAGCGTTCTAAACCAACGGCTACATCAATGCGGCGATCTTACTGCGACCCTATTGCTATTCCGGGCCTCCCTTTTGTGAGCCATAACCGAGTACCTTACTTCAGTCACCCATTCCTATCTGCTCTCAACCTCCAGATACTTGATATCCTTCCACTCTATAACACACGGCGCAGCCACTCCACGCGCTCCCAACCACCACGCCTACCCTCTTCACCCCTTCCTCTCTCTCTCTCTATCTCACTCTCTCTATCTCTCTCTCTCTCTTTATCTCTCTCTCTCTCTATCTCTCTCTCTCTTTCTAACCCTCTCAGCCACGCCTCCGTAACCCCTCCACTGTGCACCCTCGCCTCCACCCGCCGAATCTAGGAATCGAGCCAGTCCGGCGAGAGCAATTGACTTTAATTGCGACGATAAATGTAAGGAAAAGCAAAGCAGTTGGCGAGCCTGGGTATCGAATATTAAGGGGGTGGGAGGAAGGGAAATAGAAAAAGAGAATAAGATGCCCGTTTGGAAGGTGAATGTAGAGGAAGATAGGAAGAGAGGAGACGGAATGGAGAAATAGGGAGAAGAGAGTGAGCGATGAAAGAGAGAAAGGGGAGATTATGTCGAATTGCAGCTGCAGTTGTGCCATTGACTTCATCATATGCATGCCTGGATGGCCTCGATCTCATTTATCCGCAGCTTCAAATTAACGTCGTCCACTTTCACGTGTGGCAAACAGGTTTAGACAAATGCACGCTGTGTGACGAAAAGGAATTACAAAATTCTCTCAAATGCGGTGATATTTATAATCTGACTAAAATTCATTGCTTCCATTCTATTTAAAACGATCTTCTTTGTAATGTTATGTTATATATTCCATGAGCAAACTGCGCGTGTAACGTGAGCCAACAGCCGTATTGGAAGTCATTACATGTCTTCTTTAAGGTCATTTGCTTAATTGAATTAACGTGAAAAGATAATTTCTAGTATTCGAAATGAATTTAATAACACGAAATTATTTTAGCAACACTACTCAATAACAGCAGAGAATATTCTGGTTTTTGAAAAACTATATCCATCAAAATATGCGGCGCGTTGTTTTTCTGTGTATTTTGACCGTATGTTGTGAATTATTTTGAAATCTAATTGAAAATTTAGTCGAGGACAATTTTGATAAAATTTCTCTCCAAAAACTATTCTTTTAAGTCTAAAGCAAGAGAAAGGTTTTGTGAAACCTTCATTCAAATTTTAATTTCACATGTAAAAACCACCATTTTAAAACCTCAGAGGTGAAAACGCATTAGATATATTATAAACATGCAGATGTATTTTGCACGCTGGCTAAAATTCTATCCGATCCCGTTCGCATGCAATATGGGTCATTTTAATCCGAAAAATCTCACGGATTTAAAAATTTTATTTGGATTTTATTTTTACTTAGAAAAAAAGGACAAGGAGGGTTTTTGGGTGGCCATTGTTTCTTTTTTAACCCATTTTGGTCCTCTGCCAACGAATAGTCTCCTTTACGCCATTTGCAAGATTCTCTCGCGCCACATCTCTGCTTCCACCGCTTCCCTCCCATTTTCCCGCACTCCCACTTCCGTATCCTCTCCCCACTCCCCTGCTATTCATTCCCCTCTTTATCCACTGTGTGCTCTGATTTTTTTTATCTAAAACGATTTCTGCCCACTTCTTTTTATCTTATTGCTGCGGAAATTTTAAATCCCTTTCGAACCGCGCGCGCACACACACACTCATGCACAAGTCCTTGCTGGAATCGGAGGAGGTGAGCCAATTTCCGTGGCTCATCATTTTCCCCCTCATAGCGGCTTCAAGTTTTTTATGTGTGAAAATTGTCGCGTGCGTCCTGCAGAATTATTGTAGGATAATTCGAGACGTGAAAAAATTTAGAGAAATTGCAAGAAAGAGCCTCAAGATATATTATCGAAGTTGGTGAATAATTCTATTATGATGAAGATGCAACGGGAATCTTGATAGTTTCCGAACTAGAAATTCTCCTGCAACAATAGTTTAAGATCTTGATAATTTTTTCATATAATATGTTCCCAGTCGACTCAGTAGAAATGTTTAATCATTGTGGCAGAAATGAGAAAAACTCTATTAACATAAAAAAAAGTTTAAGTCAAATTTAGGTTAACAAGTTTTCCTCCTTAATTCAACGATTTTAATGACTTTGCATGATTTTGTTTATTGCTGACGCAATGAGACATTTTTTCTTCTCATTCATTAATTAATTTTACAGTGAGAAATAAAGAAAGTGGAAGAGTACCCATTAATTTGTATCGTTTTAAATTACCATCCCTCAACCTCAATGAACAAAATAAAGGTTTTATCATTGCGGATATTTATACTAAGTAAATTTCAACTCATACATCTATATGTCTTAACAGAAACTCTATTCATTGGGAAAAATTGAATTAATCAATTTTTAGTAAAAAATATTTATTATAAATAAAGTGCTCCTCTATCCTACATCGTAGATGTGATCGTATGCCAACTTAATTTGTAAATTCCTGCTTTGGAATACAATAAGTCATATCAGGAGAATTGCACGAGCAAAGAGATCGAAATATCGTTAGGTTAGTTTCCCAGGCGGTTAACTTTGTGTGTTATCAGGGGAAATAAAAATATGCCCGAATGCACGATATTGCATTGGAGCGAGAAACTTTCTTGGATCTGAAAAATGTAGAAAAAGTCTCGTGAGGAAGGAAGACTCAATTTCTGCTTGGTATTGGGTGACGGAGCGGATTTTCCGATTCGTTAGCTGGGAGAATTTTAAAGTTCCGCTATAAAGGAGTGGATATATTATATATTTAGAGAGACATAACTGATGATTCATTGCCTGCATAAGGAAAAATGTAGTAGTCGTCGGTGACGGACTCGGCAGAGGGGTGACTAGCGCGCCTGGCTCCCAACGCTAGGGTCGCGGGTTCGAGTCCCGCCTTGGTCATGGTTGTATTTTTTGTTATTGTTATTTCAATATTGTTAAATCGTTTCTGATATTCAGTGTAATTGGCCTTGTGCTGTCTCTGAGTTCTTGATAATAAATGAATAAATAAATAGTGCTTTGAATGCTGGCTGCTGCTCGAAAGGGCAGCGGACACGAATCCTGCGGAAGTAGAAACTTTCCAACGTCGCCCGGTCTCCTGTGTGTGGGGTTTGAGGATACCACGCAAAGGCAGCGTTCCCTACTTCGGAAGTGACGTTAAGCCGTTGGTCCCCTTGGTGCTCTTCGTTAAAAGTAGGCTAATACCGGCACCGGGTTTCCCTTCTCCCTTGTGATTGTGTTCGGTGTGGAAGGAGCTATGGCTGTAATAATCCAAGAGGTTGATTAGCTAGAAACACTGTACGCTAAATTACGTCTTAGTATAACGCTTCTTTTTATTTTCTTAATAAATTTGGAGCTTCGTCGCTATATCCAATATCAGAAGGCTACGATATGAGTTTATGTTTGTTCCTTGTAAAGTCTTCAAATTTTCTCGCAGTTCCTCGAAATATTTACTATCATTTAACTTATTTAGAATTTCTAGAAATATTACAGGTATGGAGAAAGTAATGTGGTGGCCACATCAGATTTTTGTGATTTATAGTAATTTTTGATTAAATCGCATTTGAAGGTCTGGACGGAAGACCCATATAAAACTCAAAAATGACCCGAATCAAACTGTGAGAGAATAATACGTAACAATCCATCTGGTGAAAACAAATGCGGGTGCCCCAGGAAAAAATATTGGCCTGTTTTAATTTATTCGACGGTTGAAAAGCGACGGAAGGCGGAAGTCGAGGAAATAACAATGAATCGGTGGGAAGAAATTGACTGAACTACACGCCTTTGGGAGAGCGCCGCGTTACCAGCCTCTCCCCACATCCCTCCCCGCCTCCTTCCCCACCTCCCTTCCCGTCTCCCTCCCAATCATCCTCCCCGTCACCCTCCCCGCCTCCCTCTCAAATACCCTCCCCACCACCTTCCCCACCTCCCTCCCCTCATCCCTACCCACCTCCCTCCCCACCTCCCTCCCCACCTCCCTCCCCGCCTCCCTCCCCGCCTCCCTCCCCACTCCCTTACCTTCCCCGAAGAACACAAGGGAGAAGTTTGTACAGCACTCTTAGACTTTCTGTCGAGTCATAGAAATTGGAGGACTTTCTGATCGACAAGATTGGTTGCGCCGGGTAGCCTGCAAAGCTCCTCACCCCAGAGAACACGTCATTCCAAGTGAAATAGGCTTCGAAGCTCGACACCAGCTGCGGAAAATTGAACTGTCTTTCTTGTCGAAGAAAAATTAAAAATCATCGGTTGTGTAAAGATGAAGGATTTTATGGACGCGAATTTCATTTACCTTGGTAAATAACTGCATTCAAAGATAACACGTTTAAATATTATCATTGAAAGTCATGGAATGCACATTAAATGCTAGTCCATTCTTTTATCAGATCTTATAAAAGTTTAAGTGTATTTATTTGAAATTACAGGTAAATTTAAAGTAAATAATCATATCTTCTTAAACTTGATGTAAACGTTACTTTATTTTTGGTATGCTTGACCATTAACGGAGAATAATAATATAATGATTTTTAAGTCAAGATTGTTGTAATTGTACATTTCAAGTGTAATCATATTTAAGTGTGCCATGACAAACGAAAAAATAAGTTTTAATAATTCCACTTATATGGTCACATGAAAACCAAAATATTCCTTCAAATTTATGCCACTATAACGATAATTTTATCAGGTAAAGCAACAAACGACCAGAAGATATTAGCATCAAATCGTTTAAAAATGTAAACACCCATCGCAGCCAATTTAATTTGAAAACCTTAGAAAAAGTAGTTTTCCGAGGTCAAGCAGAGATATCAAGCGAGCTCATTGTTTTAATATCATCACTTTATCTGCCCTTTAATAACTACGCTAATGTTTTGCATATCCCATCGCACCATTCTTCTCTCAGGATTCATCTTCAGCAATACGTTTTCCTTAAGGTCCGCGTGAGCGTGCCCACACACAAACACACCCATACTCTTCAGCATACCACTTCAACCCGAGCCGACCCAGTTTCCTGCGCCGCACCCCACCATCGGCAGCAGACTTCCGCCTCGACCCCACCCCGCCACACCTCTCATTCTCTAATTCCTCGCTCCTCTTTTGTCCCATGTCTCCTCCTCTTCCTTATCCTCCCACCACCTGCCCTCTCTCTCTCTCTTTCTATACCCTCTCTCTTTCTATTCCCTCTCTTTCTATTCTCTCTCTCTTTCTATTCTCTCTTTCTATTTCCTCTGTCTCTTCCTTTTCTGAAATCCATACCCACTTATGTTCCTTTTCCCTTCCTATCCCTCGATATCACTTTCCAAATCCCCTCCCTTCAAATTCCATTCCTATATCGGCCACACTTGCCGAATCATCCTCTTCTACCCAAATACCCTCTTCCTATTCTTCCTATTATCGTACCCTTTATTTGAGACCCTTTCGGTGGCGCGATTTCAAATAATTCCTCTCTCGTAATTCCATCTCGTACTCTTAAACCCCCATCGCCATTCTACTCCTTTTCTCTCGCTCTCCCTCACCATTCTCGCGGCATCAACGGCCACTGGCCGCATTCTTTACGGTAGTATTTATCTTTCTCTTTAAACACATCGGTGGAGATGGAAGGAAGAAGCGAGGGATGTGGAGTTAGGATGGAGGAGAGGAACGGTAGAGAGATGAGTAGAAAGAAAGAGGAATGGCTATTGAGTGGATAGAAGAAGGAAGAAATGAAAAGCTAGAGAAGAAAAAGCTGAAAAATAGAGAGGGAGACGGAGAAGGAAGGGGGAAATTCCACTCAAGTATCCCACCCCGTCCGCTTTATATCTCCTGACCCTCTTCGACCGCCTCTCGACCTTTGTCTTCCTCCTCATCCCTCTCATCAGCAATCTATTTTCTCTCCTCTACTATTATCATCACCGTCCGCCACTTCTCCCTCTTTCTGCCCCTTCTTCCAATCTCACACCTGCCAATTCTCCCTACCCCCCACCTCAAGCTCTTCACTCCTCCATCCGTCATTACATCCCCGCCATCCTATTCTCCGACTTCTTTTATCCGTCCGCTTCAACAGCACCCCCCTCGACCCTTCCCTCCCTCTCTATCTCTCTCCATCCCTCTATCACCCTCTCGTTTGTCATTTTCTCTTCCTCTTCTCACTTTCTCGTTTCGTTTTGACTCTAAATGCCTCCATCTCCCCATCCTCTCTTCCTTCGCCTTTTTCCTTTCGCTCTTCTCCCGTACACTGCAAACATTGTGCCTCTACTCTTTCCCAGCCCCCAATCCCTCCCTCCGCCTCTTTCGCTGCCTTCAGGACTCCCTTCCCATTACAACCCACACATTCCTTTTTACTCGGCCGAATCAAAATCCTCATCCTCGCAGATCATATCGTACCAATCTTTCTTCTACGTAATTCCCCTTTTCCCTACTTCCCGTCCTTTCTCTCTCTTTCTATCCCTCTCTTTCTATCCCACTCGTCTTTGGCATCGTCCCAGATGGGATGCTCTCTATTCGGGAGACGTCGGTGGCACATTCGAGATTTAAGATACAAACGGAATGATCGAGGGTGGAAAATGCATGTACAAAACGGAAGAGGGGCAAAGGGGCGTGGAGGATGGAGGATCCTCCCCTCGCAATCTATCAACCGTTCGGCTCTTTGGCGGGCCGTAATTCAGCACATAGGAAAAAGGGGTGAATGAGCGAGAGAGAGAGAGAGATAGGGAGTGGAAGCCATTGTTTTGTAAATTGGAATAAGAGAGAGGGGAAATGGAAAATTGTCGGTCGGTGTCGGTCAGTTCGAATGGATGGAAGCTGGAGGTGAAGGTACGGAAAACCGGAAGTTGGTATGCAGTGGTTTAGTCAAAAATAAAAAAGAGAGGAGAGAAATATTTCGAATTACGCGGCTGAAGGGAAGGTTGGCGTGGAATTCGGTTTAAAAACAAAACAAGTCTTTTTATTCAGCTAGGAATTAGGTGTATTCCGTAGGCCATAAAAAACGATTAATAAATCTAAAGGAATTAAATGAGTTTAATCTGAAGCATGGTGATTTATAACAAAGGGACTTAATTTATTCAGACAACTGGCATCAGAAAAGTCAGACCAAGGGCGCAAACAAATCGCAGTTTAATTCAAGAACGAAGTGAGATGGCGATGATTTAAAGAAAAATAATCTTTCGCTCGTTAACATAGGTATATAAAATTGAGATATGAGAAAAGTGTGCCAGATGAATAAGCATAACAGATTTTAAGTCTCGTAAATTGCATCTATATTTATACATTCCAGTTGAATGCACTCTAAAAGTTTTTTTAATCCTTTTATCTTTATTACGCTGTATCTAGCAATCTAAACTAAAATTTAAAAATTTTCAACGCTGCAAAGTTTCCAACTGCGAATATTGCCTTTTTAGTGTAAGCTCTTAAAATTTAAATTGTTTGCAAAGTTTCTTTATATGGCGAGGGAGATAAAATGTTTCGCTATCCTTCAGAAAAAATGGTATTCTTTTGATTCTTAAACCCCGCGGCGACTCATTATTACCACAAAAAGCATTTCACTGAAATGATAATTAAACTAAAAATTTTGTTGCTTAATAATGCTCTAATTGTATGCAGAAAAACTTTAGCAAAATATAACCACATTTATAAAAAGGTATTTTGATATAAGGTAGATGAAAATTGATTCAAATGTCATTTAAAATTAGGAAGTGAGTTGTTTTTATCTTAAAAAAAATACTCTCAAATTCAAAGCCTCGATTGAGAAAATTAGACACTTTTTCCCCAAGGAATGCAAATGGGCGATCAAATATTTCGCGAATACTTTCCTTAAGAAATCATAATGTTTGAACTAATCTCAGAAAAGAGTATCCGGGCATAAAATTAAGACAAAAAAATGGAACGGGAATTTTTCTCGAGAAGAACTCATCCGCGCAGAGAAAATGAGGTATTTTTTTCAAGATTTTGCCAGAGCTGTGGAGAAGAGGAGAGAGGAGAAGCAGTGTGAGAAAGAGCGGTAGAGAGGAAGAGAGAGAGGGAGAGAGAGAGAGAGAGGGAGGGAGAGGAAGAATGGCCCAAGGAGAGAATGGACGATATACAGGAAGAGGTTTTTGCCGGAGTTGCGGTGGTATAGCAACTATTCGGAAGCACCGCGTTGTCTGGAGCCGCGCAAAAAAAGAGCAAGCGTAAGGGGATCAAGAGGGCAAGCAGAAGTCCTAGGGATGGAAGGAAAGGGTCGAGGGAGAATGAAGGGGATGGGAAAACATGTGGGGGAGAGGGAAAGAACGCGGGGATAGGGAGGGAATCGTCTTCTGGGAAGGGGTCCGAATGTGAACGTGTTGTGGAGAGGGATTGGGAGACGGAGGGAGGGAGAAAGAGAGATAAAGGAATTTTTCCGAAGAAGAAGTTCAGATGTTTTAATATTCGAGATATGCTCTGCATTTGGCGTATTTTGATGATTTTTTTAGGAGAAAACACACACACACACACACACACATATATATATATATATATATATATATATATATATATATATATATATATATATATACATAGATCTTTCTCTGTTGCCACTATGTGAACAAGTTGTAATGCCGGTAAATGAAAACAAATGCAGGTCTGGAAGATAATATGTATTTCGTAATTATATTGATGAAAATTATTTGCATTATTTATAGGTGTTCTTTTAAATAACCGTCATATAGGTCATCGGATACAACCACCGAGAAAAATCCGAAATTCCAGAAAAAGTTATATCTAAGGGGTATTTTTAATCCCAATATTCCATAAGAAAAGCATGGGATTTAGTGCGAGACTTTATAAAAATTCTTTTTAAAATTATTTACTATTAAGACGCACTGTACTGCAGAAAAAATAATGAAGTTTATTTTTCTTGAAGAGAAAATTCAAATCCACGCTGAATTTGCGTAAAAATTTGATTTTAATCATAAAATTATGAAAATTTTTTCGGTATTCAAAAATGAAAAATATCAACCACCACAGCAACGACTCCAATGCCTTTCAACGGCAATTCATTTTCCATACTTCAAGATCATTGATTTAATGCTTATAATGCATTATAACTAGAGATGTGCGAGCTGTTTGAAATTTCGAACCGAGTCGAGTTTTATTTTAAAACTCGACTACGATCGGGCTGAAATAAAAGTTTGAAAATTTAGAACAATGAAAAAATGTGATATTTAAAAATATTTTGCCAACATGATCGTTAAAAAATTATTTTTAAATGTTAAAAATTTGGAAAACTCATATCTAAACACAATATGTGAAAATATGCGAATTTGATAGCAGAATCGACGATGAGAGTAAGAATAATTATTCTTTTGCCTGTGAAATAGTGCAAATCTTGCGACAAAGTATTAAATATAAAATATTTATAAATGTTCAAAGAGCATAGTTCTGCACATCAGATTCCTCCTGATTACATATTAATCAAATGGAAAAACAAAAATCTTGTGTAATAAAACTCGGACTTTTGTTTCACATGAAAACTGTCCAAAAAAGTCACGTGGATCTCAAACTAGTCAAAACTGAAATATTTTCAAAATTGATCAAACCGTTCTCAAGTTATTTAAAATATGAATGCATTCAACAACATTCAAAAATTGTAACTATTAATTGGATAAGACTAATAAATGAAATGTTCGCGAAAGTTATGGATTGTGGAGTTGAAAATAAAGGGCAAGGCCAGGCCAGCAGACGTCAATTCTAAAACGATAATCACCCTTTAGGAAAGAGAAGAATAGGATTAGGGAAGCATATTGTTTACTCGATGAATGGAATATGAAAAGAGACATCCAACGGCTGTAGGAACTGCCATGGGATTCCAGCCATATGCGAGGTACCGTGCAATGAAACGTATCACACATCATCCGACCTAGAAGACTAAAGTTTTAAGTACAAAAACTATCCAAAAGTAAATATTGCCAGCCTAAATAATCATATATTCTGAAATAACAGTGCTAAATATTGTTTATTTATTTCGATTTTTTCTACTGTGTTTTCAGGGAAATAATTTAAAATAACACAAGTGGCATTCGCTGGGATCAAAATCAAGGTGATAGTAATATTTAAATCACGCTTGAGAGGGTTAAAGAAATCTCGTCGTTCTGACTCTATTGGAAAAAGCCTCCATTAACAGATCGCTTGAGTCCATCGACCATTTTATCTTGCGTTAAACTTAAGTCCTGGTATCGTAATTGAAATCAGCAATCTCAATTTAGCTACAAGTAAACGCTTAGATCGTTTAACTTGATGATTCACACAAGAAAATTGCTGGAAAGTACCGTTATTCCTTTTGTCTAACAGAAATTTAAATCATCTTCAATATTAGGATAGTTTAATTATTTATTCGTTTTTTAAGGAATTGCCAGAGAATCATAAACAAGTATAGGAATTGTTAGTTTTTCTTAATACTAACTATATACGACAATAATTCATGTGGTATTCATGCATAGTATAACGATTATTTTAACTGAAGATTAAATTTATTTTTATTGATATAATATTGAATGCTCTACTTAATGTCTCTTTAAATATTTCATTTTCACTACGTTTCTATCCTTTTTCAGTGTTTGCACACCATGAGTATTTAACATATTTCCAAGTCCTATCGCATACATGAAAGACCTATATCGTTTCTCTCGGAATGACAAACAGATAATAAACGCTTTAGAAACGAGAATACTGTTATTCAAAAATTTAAATAGCCTACGTCATTATTTGCTAAGCTTGGATTATGCAAAATTCTTTTTTAGGACGTTTATTAGGAAAATATTTAATTAACAATTTAGCCACCGATTTTTTATGGACTTCTGATAAATAATGGCGTGTTTTGTATTGCGTAGTTCTTTCTGCCGTATCATTGAGAGGCCAGTCGGTAAGTACGAACGGAAAATAGCTGGATGGACAGATCTATCTGAGAATGTCGTGTCAGTACTTATCCAAACATGCTGCGCGTGGAAATTGTGGGATACGCGGATGGAGGAATAAAAGGCATACCATCAGAACACAGAAATCCTAACATTTTCTAAAAAGGGGTTATAAAAAAATTAATGGCCTCACAGCAAATAGCTGGACTAAAAGAAACGTTAATTATATTTGAATCTTTAAATGGAGTTTGCTGGATATGTAATTCAAAATACGGCGCAGAGTAAGACATCAAAGCAAAATTATTTTCCAAGTTTTGGAAATCTTTTGGCATCGGCCACATGAAAAATTGTAATTTTTTCTCTGCGGAGATAAGAGACAAATTTAATTTAAGAATATATAACAATGATGCTGCTCAGAATCAAGGATTTTTTGGTGGATGCTGTTTATCGCGTAAGGTTTCACAAGTCAAAAACGAGGCAATTTTGATGACGCAATGAGTTACTCGTGGCGTTAAGTGCGCTGTCGTTGCCAATTACTCTCTAATATTATGTCGCTGAGGAATTTTCATTACACTTTTTGCCGCCCTTTGCGATCGTTTAATGTCTGCACACCAGGGGTCTTGATATTTGATTCCGTTGTCTGGTTTACCGTTTTATTTTACCTTTATAGCGAAACGTGGCCTGTAGTTGCAAGAAAAGACTTTTAGTTGATCGTCAAGTCGATTCTCATTCCTTTCTTTGGAAGTTTATAGGCTTGTTCTTCTTTACCGATGGAAGAGACGAAATAGACTATACTACCATTTATATGTTAACTTTACGGCACGTATTTTCTTACCTCCATTTGATGTCTCGGTAAAAAATATCTTAAAAGATGTACATCCGTTCTATATTTCGTTCAAATTTGACTTAAAGCGCTAATTTTATTTCGCGCTAAGATATATGCCCAACTAATGCATTTGTAAACATTGTAAGCCTATGCCCTGCTATTAAAACTTATAAATATGTCATCCTTTCTTTGTGACCATACAATCGATATAACTCTCCTTTGCTAACTGATGAGAAATATTTACATCGTTTAAGAATTCCAGCCGTAACTTAGAAGACAAATTATTCCAGTCAGTACCATGCATCATGGGACACCTGAAGGCACCTATACAACATGAAGTGAATTCAATTTCTCGATAAACGATGCAAGCCACAGCACAGAATAGCGCCATTTCCCTAAGCGTACAAGCTTCCTCAGTGTATCGACATTTTTCGTGCCTAGATTTATTGTTTCTAAGATACGAAATGGTTATTATGTTACCAGTAATAAAAAATCATCTCGCATTTCGCGAAATTCAAAATGAATTGGCACGTTTCTTTAAAAAAAGAATAAAAGTTCAAAATAAACATTCCAAAACAAATATTTTTAAGCGGCGTTAGAACTTCACAAATATAACGATTATTATGTCGTCCTTAAATAAAAATAAATAAATATAAAATAATGCAACGTATAAGGGTCTCGAACTTCAGGTGAATAATATTCATTGGACTCTTTGGAAAGAGCATACATAGAGAGGGAGTAGAGAGAGTATGGTTGCACAGTTCCTATGGCGAGGCCGAGGAAAGCAAACGGTGATTGGATAGAGAGAGGTTAAAACAAATAGATGCTTAGCGCTATGTACTAGGAGTAGAAGGACAGGATTTTGTAGGATCGAACGAGTTGTGGTTGGAGAATGATGGCGGTGAGCGGGCACCGGTTGGAAGTGACGACATTGGGAAGAGGAAGATTGAGAATATATCGAGATAGGGGGATGAGGAGGTGTGGGCGGTTGGATACTACAAAGGAAAACGGTGAGAGAAGAGGGAAAAGGAGGAGGGGAAGGAGTAAAGGAAGGTAGGAGAGAAATGGGATATTTGGAATTTGATGACGTATCTGGAAAACCGCAGCGATCCTCATAGGAGCGGCCAAAGTTCAGGGTGGAAATTCGATTCCTTCCTATCTGACCCTTAGCTTTAAAATGTCTTTAATATATTTCCTAAAAGATTTTTTTGCGGGTAAACGATAAAAATGCTCTAATTCTTTTAAAACTGTTTTGTTTATTCTTTTTTAGACCCTTTACTACATCATCCGCTATTAGCTAGAGATTTATTAACTTTTTTTTTAAGTTCGGAGATTTCTGACATTTAATCCTCAAACAATCATATTCATATAACCACGACGAATTTTCACTCGTGTGATTATCACTGCTTTATCCTGAGTCATGCCACTTGTTCAACAAAATCTATTTGACAGATGTATCTGAGCAACATTGCCTGTAAAAGTATATAGGCAATGCCATAAAGATATACCGCACGATGGTCTTCAAATTATTAGTTTAAAAACAAATCTACTTTACATCTATCATATATTCGTTAAATTAAGCGATTACACCAGAAAACGTTTTTTCCATACTACAATAAATGAAATTGCTCTATGCAGGCACGAATTTTCTTTCTCCTCCACTGCCACGTTACCTTCTTTGCTCCCGTTTTTCCATATCCATGTAACTGCAGAGTAATTCAGTAACCTTTTAACCGGAAAACATTTTCCGATGCGTACTGAACCCCTTAAACAGCTGCCTGAACTCGAAAGTGGTTCTTCTTTATGTGCGCCAACTCTTGGAGCAGATCAAAAGAAATAGAAGGTAAAGAAATTTTTGTGTGTGTATACCGGGCCGGCCAGAGGTACGGGCGACCGCCCGGTGCGCCAAAGGATTGGGGGCGCCTAGCCGACCATCCATCTATACATTACTTGTAAGTGAATAGATATTATATAACAATTTACATCGCAGAGCAGGAGGGAATCTAGATGCAATTCCTTTTACTTTTCATTATTGATTATTTTACGAAGCAGTGAATAAATTAAAAAGTTCAAAAAAATCTTTACAAATATTTACGCAAAGGGACGCTGGAGCGGTTTCTCGCCCGGGGCGCCACAATATCTTGGGCCGCTTCTGTGTGTTTGTATATATATATATATATATATATATATATATATATATATCTAAGTTTTCAAGCCAACTTCATTGCTATTATTAATTTTATAAATTTACTTTTTAATTTTTCTCCATTTAAATAACACGGAGAATGGTGTAGCTTAATTTTCGTTTGCATTTAAAATTATTTAAATCATCTTAATAGTACAAGACAAACCCAGAAACGGAGTAAAATATAGAGGCTTAATTTCATACGGTAAAATAAGGATCGAGTTTTCCCAAAAGTAAACTTTTTAGAACAAAATTTCAAGTTTTTAATAGAAAAATTTCACTCTCATGACAACGCAATTGTTGACAATCAAGGTAATAGGATAGTCTAAATTACACTCTTATGCAGGGTTAGCTCTAAATACACAAAATACGGCATAAAATTTTATATTACTTGGAGTTTCCGCTCGTAAAAGACAAATTTAGTCAAAATTATAATTATGATTCATATTTATATCGCAGTTGTAAGCGAAAATTGCAATATAACATCGATGTGCAAAAGGACGAATTTTTTTATACCACATAACCCTATTATTCCTAGGAACTGTCCTTTTTAATTCAAACAACTTTCATTTCCGGTGAGGTATTTTTTGCAATGACTAAAGTCCCAAGGTCCAAGATCATTCGTTAAAAGTTATGTGCTCATTGCTTTTCTCATGATCAGTTTTGCATACCATGTTCAAGATTATGTAACCGAAATGCTTTTATATATTCTATCTCTAATTAACAAGACCGACAACATAATCTATGAGGAAGTTTTGTAAAAGGGGTTTACAATTTTTTTTAATAATGGAGGTCAACGGAGATAAATTTATGACTTCGAAATAATGAAAGATGAATATAGGGAGACGGAGAATGGACAATATATCGATTTTTCACCTGAGCTGCGGGTTACTTCCGTTCATGTATCCCTTTGAACTCCGGGATCCAATTCTTTGCCGGAAGACTCAAGCCCTCCTTTAGTCAACTCCCTCTTCTTACACACGCTACCCGCCTTGGCCACAAAAGCCGGAATGCGTAAATGGAAACTCCTGGTCACTACTAAGGCCACGCAACTCCCACTCTATTTTGCTCCTCCGTCCTCACTTCCTCGCCTTCCACCCCTTCTTCTTCATCCTCCCTCTCCCTTCCATTCTCCTCCTCCTCCATCTCCCTTCCAACCTTATTCCACGAAGGCGATTCCAAGAAGGGTCATTCATCCTCTCCTTTGAGGAAACCGAGTCGGTATAACGTATATAGGTTGGAGATTACGGCAGTGATGGAGGGAGAAAAGAAGGGAAAAGAAGTAGATATTAGGGGAGGATAGAGGAAATAGAGAGAGAGGAAGAGGAGAAAGAGTACGAGGAAGAAAAGATACGGAAGGAATGAGCGAGAGGAGGAAGTTAGCTAGGAAAAAATCAGTGGGACATTTTGTGAAAGAGAGGCAGAGTGGGATGGATGCGAAATGAGGACAGCAAGGGGAATGATAAAGGAAATAACACGTAACAAAGAGAGGGAGAGATAGCGAATGAAATAGAAGTGGTAGGATGTGCGGAAGGAAAAGAAAGAACACGTCGACGATGAAAAAGGGAGAGCGGAGAAAATGTTTTGGGAACAAGGCAAGAATATTTATATAAAAGGAAAAGGTTAGAGGAAAAGCGAGGAATGTAGATAAAAAAAACATGACAATTAACAAGAGGGAAAATAGAAAAAATGGAGGAGTGTGAGAGGAAGGTGTGGAGGAAAGAGATAAGATATGAATGTGTTGAGTTGAAATAAAAAGGCTTTAGGAAGAGTTGTAAGGCTGATAAATCTATCAAGATGATTGTATAGAGTGGAAGAGAGGAGATTGAGATAATGAACTAAATAAAAATAAAATTGAAAGGAGAAGAAAAAGGACAGAAAAAAGGGCATTAGAAAAGTTGGTGAGACGAAAGAGGAAACCGGTTGGGAAATTGTGAGACGAAAGGGAAAATATCTTGGATTTTATGAAAGAAAAGAAATTGTGGAGGAATGAAGGCTTAAGAGCAATGAGTCGCATTGGGAACGATTAAAGGAAACTTTCCAGAGTTTTTGAAAGACTTTAAAATGGGAATAATTAAGGAAAAAGAGGTGGAGGGGCGTGAGCTGAGGACATGGCGACGAAATCGAAAATCCACGAGGATAAAATCCACGGTTGTTTGCGATGAATGGGAGAATGGTAGGAGTGGGTCCAACTTCCCGAAGAGGTGGAGAATAGGGATAAATAGGGAGGTGGGTAGAGGGTATTCAAGTCACCGTAGCATACGTCACGCCCTACCCACTAAGTGACGAAAGAAACAGCCAAAGAAAGAGCGTTGAAGAGCGAATCGATGACCTTAAAGAGCAGGTTCTCCGTGCGGCTTTTGGGGTGCGCTCGAAATGGAACTTTTTACCCAGATATTAATATAGTTTATTCGGGGCTGCGATGAAAACGTGCGGTCGAATGCGAGGCGGTTGATAGGGTGCGGTTGCGGAATGGATGCGGCGAGTGGGGATTGGGTGGCGCGACGCATAACGGTGGACGTGGTGCTGCTCCGAGGCGTGACTACGGGTGGGTCGAGGGGTCACATTGTATTAAGTTGCAGAAACTATTCAGATAAGAGTCTGTGGAGAGAGAGAGAGGGAGAGGGAATGATTAACGAGAAGCGTGTGCGTAGGCAGAGCTCGAAACGACTCCTAACAATGAAGAAAAGACATATATTTCCAGAAAAAGAACTCCGAGTGGTCGTAAATTACCTTCCCGTCAAATTAAAAAACGAAGGAATTAAACTCATTTCGTTATTAACATTATGTTGGTTTAACGGCGAGGCAATTAAAATGTAAATACATTATATTCGATGAGTTCAAACTAATTCCGGTAAATCCCATTAAAGATTTTTCGCTTTATCCCCAAATAGGTTTTTTTTATCTATATTATTATGGAATTATGAATTTTTAAAACATCAATCTACGATGAATAACACACGTCACATTTTAATTAGCACCCAAAAATTATATAAAAATTAAATATGCCAATATTGAACTAAAATTTTTATAAATTACGTTGGCCAAACATTATTGAACCGAACGGGCTACACAAAATCCAAATGAAAATTAACAAATATACTAGTGGTACCCGCAAAATATTTTGCGAGGTAAATCAGAAATCTGCATGTTTAAAAGTAATAATAACCTATTTCTCCTTCTTAAATTAGAAACAAATATATTGTATGTCATGTTTGTTTTTATAATTTGTATGTGCAATTTTAATTGCCCCTCTCATACGAAAAAGGTCAAATTCCAGTATTGAAATAAAGAAAGATTTTTTTCTTTTGGTCAATCGTTAAAAATGCCCACAGCCCACACGCAGTTTACTGAATAATAATAACCTTTAATTATTAACGTTGCAATCTATTAAGTTTGACATAACTACAACTATAATTTCGATACTTCATAAACAGCGCAAAGAGGATAACGCAATTATTACGGCTATTTGGAAGCATAATAGACGCTAGTTCAGTAGGAGGCAACAACGTGGGTCGCCTTGGCAACACCCGGAAAGAGTACGAAAAAGTCATAAAATTTCGAAATGAAATGCGTGTTTCTGATAAGTTATTCAGTGTAACATCAAAAAAATGCAATAATAAGATATTTTATAGTTTTATCCGTCGAATAAAGCAAAAACGGAGAAATTCGGTCCATATTTACGTTTTTAATGAATGAAAGAAATTAACCTTGCAACTTGAAAAATCAAAATTCCTGTGTAAACATATGGAAAAATATAATCGTCTCCCGGAGTCGAATCTGGGACACTTCCGTAAACAAAAATAGTTTTCCCGTGGTCTCCTAGTTGGCAGAAACAAAATGGCGTTTACAGCATTTCTCTTCGACAAACTGTTCAAGAGATAAAAGGGGGGACGGGCGAACGAACAGACAGACGGATGGAGGGGCAGACATTGAGTAATTATATATAAAGATTTTAATTGAATGGATGAACTATAATGGAACATAGTCCATTGAACAGCGTTTGAACATTTTGTTTTGCTTGCGCTTTTATAAACTGCTGCCTTCAGGTGACAGGATCAAACAAATATTCTCAATGTCATGCCGCTTGCCAGACCAGCCGTGTATGTAAGGTAGAACCGGATTAGTAGCGGTTTCGCAAATTCTGCAAAGCCATGCTCTCACCGAACTCTTGTAGCTAACCGATACACGTTTTGGAGCCATGTACATCGCCAAAACTTTTCCTCGGAGTTTTATTTCGAGATTTTGATTTGTTTACACTAAATTTGGATAACAATTTTTATTTCGCAGGGCGACAAAACAGGAATAGTCATCGATACCGATTCCAGACGTAGTACCCAATTCAACACATAATTAAAAGATTTCTCCGAGTATTAGACTCGCAGTGTAACAATTGCAAGGAAGAATGTCTTCGTATTTTATGAGGGTTGTATAAGTGCTGGCAAAATTTCCTCAAAGGACCAAGAAACTTCTCTTTGTTTCTTCTATTGCGAAATTTCTCCAAAATGTGTCGTCATCTTTTCACATGACCTTTTCTTATTCGCAGCCAAAACTTTACAGCTGGCCTTATGAAAAACTGAACCAGAGGAAATATATTCGACTATGAATGAAAGAATTATCGATGAGAAAAGACAGTAGATTGCAAGCTCTCATCTTAAATTAAATGGCAAAAATAAGTAAACTTTGCAAAAAAGATAAAATTCTCCGTCAAGAAACATGCAAAAATTTTCCATATAACAAAGCGAAGAATCATGCAGAAGAGAAGTGAAGAAGGGGGAGGGATGTCGAAAAACCTAAAGTAACGACAGGCCGGTTGCATTTACAAAAAAATTTCACCTATGCAATGCAATTAACGATCAGAAATTACGGGCTGTGAAACAAAAACGGCATTGGAGATCCGAATTTGCATTCGGAGGGAGGGAACGGAACGTACAAAAATAAATAAATAAAGGCGATGGGCACTCGTGGCAAAGGGCCTTCATTTACAAAGTGGCGTTTCTGATTATGACGGCGTCTGCGGATACGCTCGGATAAAGAAACGGCATCTATAGACGAGCGGCATAAATTTTCCTGCCGCAAATACGGTCGTCCCATTTACCACCGCCGACGCGAATCGCGCAACCGGAACTGACGACAGCACTACGTCATTTAAGCGAACAACCAGCGCAATTAAGGGGTTCTGAAAGACAAGGAAAGGTTGAATTCTCGGAGGAGAGGTGAGAACAGTTAAAACGGGAAGAAGAGGAGAGGAGAGAGGCGATTAGATGGGGAAAGAGAAATAAAGAGAGAGAATAGATATGGAGAGAGAGATAGAGGAGGAAAGAGAAGAGACCTAAACAAAACACCTTCGGCGGAGGGAATGCGGAGATAGTCACGCGATATTTGCTCGCCTCAGGGCGATAGTGCCGGCATGTGTTTGTGTTTGCATGTAAATTCAAGGAGATGATCAGGAGAGGAAGGAGATAGAGAGAGAGAGAGAAAGGGACGGCCGCAAACCAACTCTTTGCCTCCCTTCTTTCCTCTTAACCTCTTCATGCCCTTTCAACAAACTTACCTCCTTTCCCTCTCCCACTCGCTTGCTTCCTTGCCTACCTACCTGCCTCTCTCTCTCTGTGCGAAGCTGGCATACAGCCCTTTACTCGTTGCGCCTATTTCAACATTTCTCTCTCTATCTCTATCCTTTCTCTTTGTTTCTCACTCCATACACGTTGTCTTGCAACAACAACAACAGATTTTTTCCACGCCGTGAAGGGTGCGACAATCCCTGCCTCAACGATCTCTCCCTCGTTCGCCCTTATGTGTAGGGCCAAAGCGACGCAGAGGGAGATAATGTCTCGGCTTGCGAGACGAAGGTCGAAGAGAGAGATCGCATCTTTAAGGTCGAGTCACGACAGGCTATATAAAAAAAATCTTTCTCCCCACATAGAACGCGAGATCACGAAATTTGCGGTTTAACTGTTTCCTTTTTGGATACGGTCGCATATCTCGGCTAGTGCTTGTTCTTTTTTTAAATATCGCTCTTTCAAATCGAATGCCACCTCCTACGACGCTCAGTCTCTTGAATGCGCCAGTCCCCTTCTATAGTCCCATTCCGTCCAAAAGGAAGTTTCGTGAGCGTATATGTAATGACGGAAATTCCAATAACTATTCATTAGTCGAGATTGATGAATTAGGACGGTGTCGAGCAAGCCACCGTCATCCACTCGGCCATATGCCGTAACGATGTACGTCGAATCCTATAATGATCATGTAATTATGTCAAAATTGAAAGAAAATCGATATTGCGAGGAACGGGAACAAAAGATAGAAGCGGAAGGGGGAATAAGGGACGAAATATAAATCTCTCTGAAGAACGAGGGATGACAATGATGAGAGAGAAGCAATGAAACCTCTGTCTTCGATAATCATCTAACTTCCGCAGGTTCAGAAGGTCATAAGCGTTTTTCTTAAGCAAAATAGTAGAATTTTGAGCTTTTTGTTTCGCGAGAGATGTTCGTTGTATTAGAATATAAATTTGTCAGATATAAATTATATACGTACGGCAAAAACAAGCTTAATTTATCCAAAATGGTGCTTTTAGCAACAAATTTACAATATTTTTAGCAAATATTTCTGTCGCCATAGCAACCCGATTGTTGGTGATTACGATCTCTACTCCCGGCGACGAGGTGCGGAAGATTATTGTTGGCTGCGTGCGCAGACGGCACATTGTCGAGAGGGTGGAAGAATAGTAAGGGCAAGCGGAGAAATGGAGGGGTGGGGAATACAAAAATACAGGGAAATAGCGGGAGAATACTATTTACTTACGGTAATTTTTAATAATAAATAAATTTTACGTAATTTCCTGTCCGTAAATATATCTGTGTTTGATGATAATTTTCATTGTTGGAAAATATAAAAAAATAACATTTTAAACTTTCCACAAAATGCCAGCAGTAGAAGTGGTGGCTCTCTACTAGTAAGGTTAATTTATAAACTGCACAGCAGAACACATGATCTACTACATCACTTTGTTTATACATATTTGGATGCATGACGGAAAAGTGACGAAAAAAATATTTTGGAAATACTAATTATGAAGCGCCAACATAGTTATTAAAATCCTAATGCTATCTTGAAAAACTTTTACAGTAACTTCACCAGAAATACAAATGAGGAGCACAGGATTATATGTCCACGCCGTGATTTATGCTTTCTGAGACAGCTTTACTGTCACCCAAATGCTTTCAGTTTCATATAATAAATGAAAATTTTATTTCTCTAGAACTCTTATCATCAAACCATAATGGAGCAAAGGCGAATATTTCATTATGTCGGTCCGGAATCTGATTGTCTATCGAGAAGAGGCAGCTCTGCTTCTAGCGACTATCCCCTAATCGCAACTTTTAAATGAAGATTTGATGTAGCTATTTGTCCTAATTTGTATGGATTTATAAAATCAAACTACTGTCTTAGAAAATATCCTTACGATCCATAATCTCCGCTAAATCTAGGATAAAACATACGATAAATAGGGACGAATGAAAATTACCGCTAAAGAGAATTTCCACTGGCCATCTCACGACAAACTAACACTTAACGATACACAATATAAAAAATCCTGCATACTTACGGCGAACCATTTTGTGTAACCACGATTATACAGAATTAATCGCAAACTAGCCGAGACCCGTCAAAAATGACGAAAGTGTACTACATATCAGTGAATAATGAAAAAAAGATTAATAAATGCATAAACTTATTCAAATAGTTTATTTTATTTCAAATTATATTTTTAAATAAATAAATTCTCTCTCTCCCTCTGTTTACGTAATTTCGCGAAAAATTCTACGATAATTTAAGGCAATCTATGCATTCTTATATATAACACGTATGCGAGTTGAGACAACAATTGATTCTCGAAGTTTAACAATGACGTGGTCGGCAAGACAACATCCCGTTTTAAAAGCCCATATTTTCCCAAAATATATTATTTAAATGTTTAATGTGAGATATTTCGAACGGTAGGCGGAAAAACGGTTAATAGAATAAGAAACATCATTACTTTTCCTAAAACACAGTTTAAATTTGAAGATCGTACGTCAATTCTTTCTAATTTTAATTTCCAAAATAATAATGGCCTGCACTTTAAATAGTCGCCTTTTACGTGGTTTCTTACGGGAATTAGAAATCGCCCCCTTAAGTCGAACGCGGGTCTTTTTTCATATTTTCGTTTTGTCATTTTATTGTTATATCTAATTCAAACATTCCTGCGAAATTTCAGCCTTCTACCTAATCGGAACGTTTGTTAAGAACGCGTTAAAAAGTGCCATTGATAACGTTAGCGTGAAGTTTACGTACGTACGTTCGAACTTACATTCAAAATTATATATAGGAGGATTATCTACTATTGTGTTTACGTAAGTACACATAACTCTCGAGGCAAAATGAATAAATTCTTTGATTTCATTTCAACATCAAAAAAGTCTAACAAATAAATTATCGAAGTCGTATTAACATGCATTTCAAAACGAAACTGCCAATCGGATCTCCATCATGTTAATAGTCTTTTATTTCTTCAGTAAAAATATCTTTTTTTAAATAAATGAACTAAAGTCAAATAACTGGAGAAAAGTATCGTTAACATATTCATTCCCTTCATTTTGATGAGCACTGACGTCGGCAAATCTTGGTTTGACTACGAAACAAAATTACGATGATTATGAAATTTTACAAACAAACTATATTAATTAATTTTGCTCTGACTTTCAAATTAATCTCGCAACGTGAGATCAAGAGAAAGACTTACACATACAATTAAAACCAAAAGACAGCGAATTAAAAGAATGCCCGATTAACTCGCGAGACTAGGAAATAACCTGAAAAAAATAGGGGAAGAAACAATGGACCCAGAGACTAAAAATTCAACTCGCAAGAAAAAGAGCAAGGTGCGTACATAGAGACCGTAATTTAAACATCACAGAAAATTACCTAATTACCTTATCAAATATTCAATTGAAGTACTGGAATGTAATAAATTCAAAGGGCCTCACATTCTGGTTGAACGGAAATGAATGTAACTCTCCCATTGATTTTAAACGTGCATTACCTAGTTAATTTCGAATAGTTACAATCATTAAAAGGATTAATATTGGAAAAACTAATATACTCTCAATTTTAATCTTCCCAACCCATGACAGCACAAAATATCCAAAATATCTATCGATCGCAACAATTTCCTATAGCCCCTCGTCCGCCCGGGTGCCAGAGCAAAGCGACACATAAGCAAACATCGAGCCACGTTGTTTCGAATTCTTTATAAAACGCCGACAATGAAGACTCATTGTCAGCGACAGATGAGAAATTCCCAAACCCCTTTCTCGCTCCCTCATTTCTTATCCCTTTCCACTGTTTTTTTATTTATCATCCCTTGAATATTCTTTCGGGAACGCCGCCGCTTCCCCTCCTCCACTCCGCCCCTACATTTTTCTTTGAGCTATCGGCGTGATCAAAAAACCAAGGCGCCTTATTTCTTTATCTGGTAAGGAAATATCGACGTAAAAATGGCGTGCTGGGGAATACGTTAGCAAGGATCGAGTTCAGAAGGGATAGGAATTAAATAGATCGAAAGGATGGGTTTTTTGGAGTAAGAGAGAACAGAGGCATGTTAAGTATGAAGGGGGAATAGAGGAGAGGAGAGAGGAGAAGGGACAAAGTAGAGAAAAAGGGAGAGTGAGGTGTAAAAGAAGGAGAGAGGTCGGCATTTCCAGCGGCTACGCGAATCGATTTATCGAGGGCAGACATGGCGGAAGGGCACGAGATCACTAAGGGCTCCCAGAATGCACAAAGAAACCCTTTTCGGTATACCTGACCTATATGCGTCGAGAATATTTCATATTCCGTGGGCGCATACCAAGCTGGAATCTTGGAATTCGTTTCGCAATCATCCAGAGAACGCCTGAATTTCCCGCGGATGTCAGGGAATACTTCGCGTGCATTGATTAAGAAAAAATATTTCGTGTTCTCCCCGCCATTTTAGAAAACGTAGAATTTGTGAAAGCAACCGTATTATATAAATTATATTCATGATAGCAAATATGAATGCTCAGCAGCAATATATAAAAAATTATAGTTATTTAATATCTTTCTTCTGTTTTGGAATACGCCCAAATTTAATGTTTAACATTCGTTAATATATTAACTTCCAAATATTTTTCGCAAAAATATAATACTAAATAACAACTTATATTATTCTTGGAATCAAAAGACAATAAAGAGTAAAAAATACACCCATTTCACTAAAAATATCATGAAGTAGCTACATTAGTTTCAGTACTGAAAACAATGCCATCTACAAGATGAAGATAAAAAAATTTGTACCTATAGATAAATGACCAAACGAGAGTATATGCGTCAAAAGCTTCCTATTGTCTCAGTATAAACACTTTTAGATTTCATTGAAAGAAAAAAGCCATTTCAAAAAGAAGTGTCGTTTTACTTCTTAGATTTTACTAAATGGTGATTGAATATCTTTTCCCGCTGAAGTGTTGGCCGCTTAAATGCAAATGCACGCAAATTAAAATTCAAAATAAAAGAAGAAATCCAAAACGGTGAGGATAAAAAGATGAGAGGAACGTATTTTTCTGAGTTTAAAATTGAAATGGAAGGAAGGAAAAGCTAAGTATCGTCCGGGAGGAGGGAAATAAAAAAAAAGACTTTCGAGGGATTCACAGGGGTCGAGTTGTTTCTTTTGAACGAAGGAAACGCGCGTTCATTAAAGAGATGACGTCGCTAGAAAAGGATCCGCAGATGCACAGTTTGAAGGAACGAGTCTGCAAGTATTTTAATTGTGAAACCTTTTGATCCCCTTGCAGTTATCGGTGATTTTTTAAAATAAGGTCATTTCAAACGCGCCCTCGGACGCAATGCATCTCAATTAACTGAAGTGGTCGGAATATTAAACCTAATCCCAAACGCTTCTTTTTCCCGGTTTAATAATCAATTTATATATATATATATATATATATATATATATATATATATATATCAACAAATTTCAAATCAATTCCTAACAAAACTTGAAACTCATTTAATGAAAAAATGCAGTCGGAAAAATTATAATAGTCTTTGCTATGTTTCCGTGAATTTCCCATGAAAACCAAACAAGGGGGGGAATCGGGTGGTGGAAAATGTCACGGGGCACCTGTACAATAGAATAGCAGAGATAGAATTTTCGGAGCGGCGTCGAGAACGGAAAATGAAATTTTCCTTAAAGCCTCCTCGAACTAGAACAACTCGAAGATTGATGGAACAGAATAGGAAGGCCGGGAATGGAGAGCGTCGGATAAGAATAACAAGACCGCTGCGAGGAAATATCCAGAGACACGGAGAGTTTGGAATAAAAAAACAGTCATTCCCTCCAATATGACCCCATCAGTAGTAGGTCGTCTTCCGAGAATTTCTGCGAAACCACCTGGGGTTAGCAGGAAATGAGCGACGGACGCGCGCTGGGTCGCATGAATTAAGGTCTGTTTCAGTCTATGCAAAAGCGTCACTTAGTCATAAACAGCTTAATGTCTCATTGAAGCGAACGTATATTGAACTATTGTTTGTGCCACGTGTATTCAATATATTTACGTTCGCGGAAGTCTTTTATAACTTTTCGAACAAAAACCCATTTTGGACTGCGTGCATTATACATTCTTAATCACCATCATTTCCAGCTTTTAACTTCTATTTTATAATCACTATAATAGTCCACACGGAACACCAAATTCCACGAAATGCAGACTGTTAAACTTTGGTCTATGTTTTTTGTAATTCTGTAGATATTTAGATGCACAAAATGTTCCAAGTAACATATTACGTGCTAAGGGAGAGAGGCACGCAGAACTACAACGTCTCTGGATTCAGACAGACACTTAATTCTGTTTTTCATATTATGTGGCGGTGTTGCAAACTGTCTAAATGAAAAGTTCGAGGAGTAAAACACAGGAGCTCAAAGTCTTCACATATGGTAAGCTAAATAATTAACTTTTAACAGTGTATTTTTAGGACTTGTCGAAAAAAATTAAATAAGGAATGACACCATTCAAATATGCTATGGTCACGGTCACGGGACAACTTAGAAAACTGATGTGAATAAGAATCAAACATTTAATCTTTATTTTAATTATATACACAAGTAGAATAATTTTTCAAACTAGTGAATATAAGAATCGAACTTAATCTTTATTTTAATGAATTTTAATGTGGTAACTTTTTATTTGAGCGTCAATAATACGTCATAGAGTTATTTCCCAAGAGAGATTTTAAGCTTGTAAATTGAAGGTAAATCATAATTCAAAGGAAAGCCGATCTCGGAAAAACGAATTTAAAGGAAAATAGATAGCATGAAAAAGCTGAATCTCTTTGACCGCTCAACTACATTCCCTTGGTCGGAAGCCATCCGCGCTAAGCTGCGGCGAGCATTCCTTTTGATGGTGCTAACCCGATTCGGCGAGGATCCAGTAAAAAAAGATAGCATGGCCCTTAAACGGGATTTCTAAAGAGATGCACACGAGCGACAAAAGGGCGTCCACGAATGGAACAATAGCGCTTCAGAAGCAAAAGGAGTATGAGGAGAACTCCTCCGCCTGTTTGTAAATCTTTCGTCCTTTCATCTGAGAAGCCTTCAGTTTCACTCGCGTTCAAATTAGATTCATTGTACGATGGGCATTTTTTTAGGTTCCTCAGTCGCGGAAAGGAAATGATAATGATCGCAGAAAAGAGGGAAATATAGAGGTTTCCCATCAAACCATTCAACTCTCTCTCTCTCTCTCTTTCCCTGTTTACCTATCTCTCTTTCCGTCCCACGTTCGGACTCGGGGGTGGATAAAAAACAACTTTCTCCGCCACCGAATGAAATCACCATGTTAAAAAAGTCGGTAAAAAATAATACGAGGGCTTTTTTGAAGAGGGGTTGACTTTAAACTTTTCCAGTAAAAATTCCACCTCCTGTCGGATAGTGAAGAAAGCCAAATGATTTATGCGACATCACACGCGAAGTGTTGGGATTAAAGGTGATCGAAGATGATGCTTTGATAAGAGAATGCGACGCTTCCATCAGCAAAGCTTTAAAACGGAGCGACCATAATCCTATAAGTATGCAAGCGCTATCAGCAATATTTACGAAAAGTAATGATATTTCATATTAAATACAACCATATTTATGCACACGCCGTGTTTACTCGCCGTATTTTCTCCTTTTCACCGCCATTTTAACTCCAAAGAAGAGACGATGAGATTATGCGGCAATCGTTTTACTACGTGTGAAATAGTGTCATTACTAAGTCCAATATTTTACTGGAAAACTAGGATAAAATTTTAATTTTATTTCTTTGCAATGTGTTAAAGGAAATATTCAAGGCATTCGGTTTCGTTCATCTGAGCAATGACAAGAGAACGCCGTGTTACTATAGAGATGATGAATTCCCGGGGAAAATCTTATTTCCTCCTCACATTCAAGGGAAAGAAGAATGCGCGACAAAGAATATTACTCGAGTAAGTAACGGTGATATTTTAAATGTTTTAAGTAGTAGAAAATATAATTCCGCTATGAAATTTTTTTTTTAATTATCGCCTCGAATTTTTGGGATGAAGGATTATAGAATTTACACTTTTTTCAAGTGCATTTTTATGACTTCGTGCCTTCACGTCTAATAAATACAGCTTCATACAATATCAACGCATTACATCATTCAAGTGAAGTTTTTTAACCGTGAAAAATTTTCATAATGTATTATCGAAATTATCTTATGGTTTGTATCCAATGTGCGACTTGCGCAGCTGTTCGAGCTACAACATGGAGTTAAGTATTAAAATGATAGGCTTATATTTCGATTGTGAGCGCATGCATTGTAGTTTAAAACCCCATCTTGTTCACATCATCGTTTTATGCCCGCAAAAGTTACATTCGCCATTATTTCTGAAAGATTATATAACTAGAGTCAAAACTCAAAAAGTCTAACTTATGTGAAAACCAAGTTTTTAAACGTTAAGTTTTTTTATTTTTAACTTAAGCACGTAGCATTATAGATGGGATAAAAACCTCTTTGAGCATAATGTTATCTGATTCCGAAACCACAATATCTAAATATATCTAGACTAAATATAGTTTTGCATTTTTCTTTGTGATTTCTCTTAAAATTAGGACAGTCGTTGACAATAATTGCCAAAGTCGCCATTGTGCATTATCTTAATTTTGGATACTGCGCGTTTCTTTGTTAACTTCCTAAGGCAGAAGTAGGTTTAAGAACAATTTTTTTGCAAAAGTGGCCGAAAGAATTGTAAGTTTTTAAATCAGAAACTCGTCTTTGAAACCCATTGACTCATTTAATGTTAAATATGGTAATTTCTTAGTAGAGAACTTTTGATTTTTAATCCAATTTTAGTATAAATCAGCATAAATAGGTGCAGTAGAATTAAATTCGGCCTTATGAATTTTTAGTGAATCTGCTGTGGCTCAAAGCGAATCCTTTTTTATTTTTTTAATATCTCCATTTATATAAATGTTTTTATCATAGTACTAGAATTTTATTTTATAGCGTATTGATTTTTCGCGAAAGATACCGCAACGAGAAATTATTTCCGTTTGTTCCAAAGTAGAAAACTTATTTTATGAAAAAATAATTTGACTCTTTACCGGTGTTGTAAATGGAAACGTGGAACGAAATATCACTAGGCTTTCTTCGACTCGATTCTTTCTAGGCATAAAATTAAAAGTTCTTTCTTATAATGTTTGGAAAAACAAATAAAAATATTCTGGAGCAGTGTTCGGCAACCTTTCTACATGGCGGGCCACATTCATAGTTGTGAATGCTTCTGAGGGCCGCATTGGAAATCAAAAAAGCAATGAGCAATCGAAAGTCACATAGGGAATCTGTGGTAGAACTACTTTCCTCTTTTTCTCGCGGCTGCTGTCAGCGCCACACACTACGCCCAGAGTGAAAAAACATTATCAGCATTCGCAATAAGAGAAAGGATGACAAAGCGAGGAACATACACCGAAAAAATAAGTCTGCAAACTGCAAAAAGCAGAGAGTCGGGAGTCGAATTACCAATCACCCTGGAGTGGTACGAAACGCCGAAAAAAACGGACGACACCACGTAAACATCTACGATCAAATATAGCGCCACGTGCGGCTGTGAGGCAAAAGCCACGCGATCGATGTGGACGTAATCCGCTGAAAAGGAAAGGGTGCGGAAAGTGAAACTTTTTGCGTGCGAGTAGAGAGAAAAAAATGACTAGTGGGGAGGCGGCAAAACAAATGGACAGAGTGAGAGAGAGAGAGAAAAATAAAAGTTTTTTTTTAAAGAGGGAAAAGAGGTGAGGCTGGGTGGTTGATCTATTTGGAAAGGTCGTCGGAAAAATGGGAAAAAAAGATTCTTCAGTGGAATCCACGAAAAATTCGAGGGAGATGGACGGAGAAAGAGAGCGAGCATAAAAGGCGCGGAGCTATTAATCCGAGATTCCGCACGAGTGATACATGCGTGACAGATGCAACGCCCAACGGCGTCACTCAGCGTGCAACCCATCTTCCAGGACCCATTAATCACCATCATGGGAGACACAATGTTCCTCTCTCTCCCTCCATTTGCCCATCCCCCTCTATTTTCCCCTCCCTCCATTCGCCCCCTCCCTCCATTCGCCCCCTCTCTCCATTCGCCCCTCTCTCCATTCGCCCCCACCCTTCATTCGCCCCCACCCTCCATTCGCCCCCTCCCTTCCTTTATTCCTACGCTTCCCACCGTCACTCCGTGGCGAAGACAGTGACGTATGCAGCGAACATTCCATGCCGTCGATTCTCGTTTCGAACCCGAGACTTCCAACAGTGAACGTAATATTGCGCCATTTTTCCGCGATGGGAAAATGATGATCCCTAAATTAGTGCTAGCGGTTCAAACCTATGTGCGGTTTCATAGCGTTTCGGCGGCTATTCTTTCCATCTTCATTAGGCTCGTAATGTCATTTCTGCCTTGAATGTAATCAATCTTTTTTTTATTTTCGAACTTTCCCGTTCCTCTTTTCCGTTCCGTATTCCTTCCTTCGGAGATTTTTTAAATGTAATTTATTTAACTTTCAATCCTTCCTTCCATCTTTCATCTCTTCCGTGTTTGTTGGATTTGTTTTCCCAATTACGCCTCCACTCCCAACTCTCACGAGATTATCTCTTTTTCTTTAATAACATTTATTTCTTGTTTTCTCTCTCTCAGTTATATTTTCTTAACACAGCTTCCCGTCCCTCTCGCGCTCATTTTTCTACGACATCCTCCGTTCCCCAACCTCTCGCTATTTCTCTCCCTCTCGCTCTCCTAACCTCATCGATCTCCCAAATGTCTCCTATAAGGCCTTAACTGATTTTTCTTCCCATCTGACTCAACGCTATACGACCTGTCATCTTTCCGAAGTCATTCATTTCCGAAAGATGCCACCATCGCTGAAAGCAAAACCTCAAACCTGTCGGCAGTGATTCGACTGAACAGACCCAATGGCATCCTCTCACCGCAGTAGACTACAAAGTAATCCCACGAACGCGGAGAATATATTTATGTTTTTTCCCTCTTTCCGATTCGAGGGCACTCCGGCAGAATGGCCCAAAACGGCACTCGGGGAGACTGACGCACACATCGGATTCCAAACCCACAGATCAATGTGTGATCGAAGCACAAATTACCATTTTTTAGCGATGTGGTCCCTTTGGCACGTTTCTTGCGGATATCGCTCGTGGATACCATAAGTAATTTGGATGGCTGTCATTAAATTAGCTGAATGTCATGTAAATACATGTTAAGGGCTGAGTGACACAACAGAAATCTTGGCATAGATTCTCTTTTCAGCAAAAATTAATTCCATTTCCTCAGAAATTAATTCCATTTCTCCAGAAAAGTCTGTTTTTTAGGAAAGTCATATTTCTGACTCGTGACATCTGGAGGCACGATTTCGAGTGCGATGCCTTAAAGATGATTTTTCCTTTTTCTTCCGTTTCGTTTCCCATTAACTGCTTACGAGTTAGGCGGAGTCGTTGGACTGGAATTAACAGTCTCTCCGATCCTATTCAAAATATGGAAAAGAGCTCTTAATGGTATCGTATTTGAAAATGTACATTCGGTAAGCTAAATATTGGACAATTAAGTAAATATCTCAGCTTTTCTTATTTTACCAAATTGATCTTAGATTTAAATAAAGGTATACATTAAGTTTTCATAGAATTGATTTTCAGAAGAAAAAACCGCCACACTTCAAATTTTCCTTTAAACTCGAATGAAAAACAAAGAAAATCCTTAAATTCAACTTTTAAAAAGCCTTGTACAATACAAAGTTGTTCTCTCGCTCAAACTGTCCTAGAACGCGTCTTCTGAAAAAAAATTCTTTCAATCCAGCAAATTTCAACTTAACGATCAGCTACAATTCAACTTTATATGCATTCACGCAAGCAGACGTTCAGAAGGACGGACGGTGAGATTTTTGCTCGTTTCGAGAAAATGAAACGGGAGGATAAAAAATAAGGCCAATTGAATAAAAAGGACAGTGCGAGCCATGATATGAAACGATTTACTCTGCGGCACTCTCGGAAAATTTCGAAATCGCATCTCAGTCGAATGAATTTTTCAACAAAACCTCTCTTTCCTTTCTTCTGAAACCCTCACGCTCCATCCCTCAAGATTTTCGGTGTACAATCCAACGCGTCGGGGAAGGGGATGGGACTGAAATTTTCCGCCCTAAATTTCACGACAATTCCCTCCGCTTTCCTTGGCCGTCGTCAGAGAGCCAGAGAGAGAAAGAGAGACAGAAAAGAAAAGCCAACCTCTCTGTCTATCTCTATATCTCTCGGAAGAAAACGGTTTCTTTCCTCTCGAAATTCTGCCCGCTCCGTACGCGGGCATATCCTGGCATCTCTCGATTACGAATTCCTCGAAATGTTTTGCAGTTTACGATTTTCCTTCTTACTCTCCTGCCTCCTTTCCTGCCGCCTATCCGCTCCCCTCCGCTGCCCCATCTACGCCCCCTTCCGCCCCCCCCCACAAAACCCCGCCTTCCCTTTTCCGCACCGTAGCCTCCTTCGTGATGCCGCCTGCAGATGCACACGCTCCCTCTGTCACCTCCTACCTTCCTTTGACCTCTCACTCCCTACCCTCACGTACTACGTACCCTCACCTCTTGCTAGCCGCTCCATTCTCTTTTCTCCCTCGTGTCATCCGGGTGAGCTCTCCATTTCTCTCTCACCTCAATTCACCCGAGAGTCCTCCTCTTTCCTCACCACTCCCTTCGCGCCCTCACGCTCTGCATCCACCTTCATATCCCCCTCCCCCATTCCCTTCGCCATCTTCCAGACCATACAAATGCTACGCGCTCCCCCCGCCCCAACTCCTCCTCCTCCCCTCTTTCCCCTACCTCGCGCTTAAGGTTCCCATTTTCCTTCCACGGCGTTCCTTTCCTCCTCCATACGACCCTTTCCTATTCCCGGTTTCATCTCCCTCTATTTCCTCTCCTTCGTCTCTTCCTCTTTCCATGTCTCTTTCTCTTTCGGATTCCTCTTTTCTCTCTCTCTCATTCTCTCTCGCTTCCTCTCCCTCTCTCTCTTTCATAACATGCATCTTCTTGTTTTTCCAGACTACTCTCTTTCTCCATCTCCTTTATTCTCCTTCTCCTCTCCCTTCTAATTCGAATTCACTCGTTATCTCTATCTCCTCTCTTTCGCTTCCATTCTCTCTTTCTCCAATAGACCATCTCCCACCTGATTCGCCCTTTTCCTATTCCGCTTCGCTCCCTTGCTCACGACCCATCTGTCCCTTCTTTCTTCTTTCGCCCTCTCGACCCCTTACCCTTTCCAACCGCCATTCCTTTGCCATGTCAGCTCATGCGTACAACTCGTGCACACCTTCCTTCAAATCCAACTAAAAATTCTCTTCTCTCTCTCATTCTCCGCCTTAGATCGCTGTCACATTTTCCTCTTTATTCCTCTCTCGCCTTCTCTCCATTCTCTGCACTGCGGGATTCCCTTTATTTTATCTTAATTTTTTCCTCTGGCTTCTCTAGATTCTTTTTCGCTCCCTCACTCCTGTGCACTTCCATCCCTAAAAAATCGCTGCCGATCCCACTCCGCTAATTCCCTTTCACTTCCTAACCTCTACTTTATCCCTTACATTCCAGTCTCTCCCGCTCCCTCACTATGCCTCACCTATGATATCTCTCGCTCCTCCCCTCTCCCTCCATCTCTTTCCTCCCTTACTCTTAACCCTCTTACTAATTCTCTTCCCCTCTTCCTCGTTTTATTCCATCTTCCATTCTCTTCCCAACGCTCTCTTATTGTCCCAGCATCTCCCCTTATCCGTCTCTCTCTCTCTCCTAAACTTCCCCACCTTTCTCTCCCTCTCCTTTTTCTATTTCCTTTCTCTCCCTCTCCTAGCTCTACCTCTTTTATTCTCCCTCCCTTATCATTATTCCTATAAAACCTTAAAAGCATCTCTCCCTCTTTTCTCCATTCTCCTTCACTTTCTCTCTCTTTCTCTCACTTTTCCCCACAACCTTTCCAACCCCTTCATGTTTTACCCCTCCTCTCCTTCCCCCTCTCTATCCCCATTCTGCCGCATCTCACTTCTGAACACCACGTGTGTTTTTCTCCGTTTCAACCCACTCTCCCTCTCTCTCCATCCACCTAAATACAAACTCATCTGTCCCGTCACCCCGCTTCCGAAACCACACCCTAAATCTCTTGTGTAGAGGATGACACGGGGGAAAGGGGGAGCTTTAGGAGTGAGACGGAGTGAGAGAGGGAGAAAGAGGGAAGGGGATTATAGGTCTACGAGCGATGGGATAAAAGGAGTTTTGCAGAAAATTTGCGAAATATACGGCGGAGCGGCGAGGCGCAGACTCCCCTCCCTTCCTTCTTTCCCCTTCCCGCGGCCTGGTTTACGTGGTCGCGATCTATGCGGAAGGGTCATCCATGGAACCGCGCTGGATATTCCCATCCGCTCAATTGCCACTCGTCTTTCCGTTCACCCGGAGGCGAAGGGGGGGAAAAGGGGCAGAGCGAGATCGAAGGGGAAGAGGGATTGAAGAGGAGGAGGAGGGAAAGTTTGGATCGGGATTGAGGGAATTGTGGAAGTGCTTAACGGATTGAATGAATGAAAGAATGAGGTTAATTGTTCCGGGACTAGGTCCCGTTAAACATCGTAACAAGTGCGGTACATAATTGGCGTATACTCGCATCTCAGCACGGAGTACGGAAACAAAACAAATTATAACATATATAAGAAAATACAGAAAATGAACACATTTATAAGCGTGCTTTGCACGAAGAGAACGCATATAGGGAAGGTCTTTTCCGTCCATTCGTCCGCATGTTTAAACTCGGGAACCTCTAGACGTATTTTGATGAAATTTGGCATTGGAGAGTTTTACTAAATTTTGTCCAAAGATTTCAATTTTGGTTAAAATTGGACAATAATTACTACCACTTTACATAAAGACTTGCATGTAGTTTACAACGTACTTGTTTCAACTCGGGAATCACAGGACGTATTTTGATGAAATTTGGCAATGGGCAGTTTTACTAAAATTATCTCAAAGAACACATTTGGAAACTGTTTATCCCGACATGGAGTACACCGTTCCATACTGGTTTACATATAAATACAAAGTATAGTAAAATGGTATAGTGAATGAGAGAGTGAGATTGAGGAAAGGAAAGAGAGGGGGGAGGGGAGTAAGAACAGATGGAGAAATGGAGGAGTCAGAAAGGGAGAGAGAGAGAGGAAAGGGGTGCCGTTTCAGTTTCGGAAAGGGTAATTATCGTTCCGATTCAGGACATATATCCCTCCATTGTTTCCTTCTTGGAATTTTCCCTCAAAGACAGGCGAACGAACCTTTCGTGTAATTTATTGACGCGGGGTCTATATGCTTTCTCTTTCCAAGTAAGAATATCGATGCAAAAATTGAGAAAGATGCAACTTTTCATTTGTGACAGGATCGGTTGTGAAAATTGGACTACTTAGCGGAGTTAAAAAGACGCAGAAAAAGAAAGAGTAATGTCAAAATTAACAAATGTTATCAAATGAATATATAGGACCATTTTTTCTCCTGTTGCAGACTATCGTCTTTTTCTTCCTTCCATGTTTTTTGCCTGTTACGGACTCACGCATTTATTCTATTATGATTGGTTTTGGGCATTTGGATTTTACTGGTTTTCGAGAAGTTAGGTCCTTCAGAGAAAATCCTAAAGAGAGAATACAATGAACGCAGTTATGTTCCCTAGTGAGGCGATCATCACCCTGCCTATACGTGTCATCATTGCGAGTATGGGGACGAAAACCGGAGGGTTGAGAGGAAAGATTGGTAGATAAGGAATATAGTATGATGGAAAGGAAAATAGACGGATAATAGATTAGCGATGGAAGGAGATACATAGAGAGGTGAAGGGGCTCAGGAGGAAGGATTATAGAGAGTGAGATATTGAGAAAGGAGGAAGGAGCGATAAAATATATTGCAAGGCCTATATTGGAGATTTCTCCCTCCACTCCATGAATATGATGATGGATTTTGTTAATAAATTTAAACCTAAATATATATTTCCATGTACAGGGTGTCCGTAAAGTTCGTATGCATTTTTAGGATTAAATAACTATACTCATACACATGATAGAAAAAATATGCAAATGGTATAGGAAAACCAATTTAATGTAATATTAGATAAATGATGCATACATTTTTAGAGTTCAACATTACCTCGATCAATATGTTGATACAGTGCTCAATAATCCGATTATCTAATTGATTAAAACATTTACCAATTGCTGTTGCGTAACCTCACTCATTGCATTCGAAATCCTGGTCCTTAAATCATACAAAGAACAGAGTTTGTTTATACGAGTAAATTATACTTTTAAAGTGTCTTCACAAAAATAGGTGCATGGAAATGGTCGCCCTCTACCGATCCACTTCCCTCGAAAGAAGCCATCAAGAAACTGTCGCACGCTCATTGAATAATTATACGGAGCGCCATCTTGCTGAAAGTGGGTTCAATTAGAGATATCTAATTGAAGCAATATAGGAATGAAATAACTTTTCAGCATTCTAACATGGTATCACCGTTTACTGTTGCCTCTTCAGTGAAGTATGGACCAATTATGCAGGACTTCCTCAAAGCACATCAGACATTGATTTTGGGGGAGCTGCGTTCATATTGCCAGATCTCCTGTGATTCTCTGTCCCTCAAATGCGGCAGTTGGGACGACTGACTTTACCACTAATGTGGAAAGTCGCCTCATCAACTCATTTAGAAAATATGGAGATTTTGGATATTTTCTTTCAATTTCTGACAGAAATCTAACCTCACATGGTAATCTTCTTCGAATAAATTTTGGAGTACTTGAATTTTGTAAGAATATCTGTTCATATTCACTCTAAGAATTTTGTGCTTTGTCGATTTTGTAATGTTTAGCTCCAAAAATTCATGTATCACTGTTTTTTAGGGCTCCTTCAAAATGCTTCCTTTGCAATTTCCTTACTCAATTCGCAAACTTTAGGTTTTGCAGATCGTAGTTTGTCATTCACAGATCTTGTTTCTTTAACCCTGGAAAGATTATGTGGGGCATTCTGTTCCCCAATCAAAATTGACTACTTTGATATCCTTAGAATGAAATAAAGAGCAATATTGTAGTTGTCACTTTTAGCTTTGATATGTCATCTGTAAGCAGAGAATCAAATTATCCTTTTATCTTTAGTCCGCTCAGAGATTCGAGCGAGTAAACATCTATGGGGCATGGTATTCTCCATGTAACCTATTGTGCTATAAATTAACTGAATATATAGTGAATTCATTTTTGCCTTTCTTCGCACAGCAGGTAACATTTCCTTCAAGTTTTGTTTTACATAACTAATTAGTTTTCTATTTTGTCTCCCTGTTTTAATATGGGCATAATTTTTAGGTAATAATGGCTGCAAAAATGAACACAAAGTAATTATTTGTCCAGCTTGTGAAAATGTAGAATAGATAACATTTTCTTAGTTCAAATCATAAAAAAATGTTTATTTATAAGGATTTGTCAAGTATCAATAATTTTACTGTTTGGAAAATGAGGGAAAAAATTGTATTTTATTGTTTGCTGGAAGCGTAATACTGTTGATATGAGCCTTAATTGTGTTGAATTTCACTGTGCTGTAAAATTTTTAAACAATATAATTTTTCATATTTATTACAAAGATTAAAATTTGTAATAATATCGATTTCTTTATTAATTTAACCTGGGATAAAAGTGTAAGTTTATTTTGAGTCTAATGAACATTAGCCAAATGGGGAACTCAGTTCCCAAGGTAAATCATAGTTTTCGAAGATTCCTACGTAACCTTTCCAGGGTTAAACAAATTCATCCATTTTGAAATGAAGTTCCTATGTGGTGCATCATTGTTATAATAAGCAGTAAAATTTTTTCTCACGGCTGTTATACTCTTTAATTTTGCTATCCAAAGAACACAATCAACTTTTTGCTCAATATTGCTCATTTCCGCAAAGTTCTAATTATTCACTAAAATATAGTATAATTGTTGCTTAAGCTACAGAAATATTGTATAATGTTGCTAAATTGTTCTATGTTCTATCACCAAATCTATTATTTTTCCTATACCATTTAAATATTGTTTCTATCATATATATACATGAATAAATTTATTTAACGCCAAAAATACACAAGGACTTTATGGACACCTTGTATATCTGATGGGCTATTTGATTTAAAGTTATATAAGTTTGAAAACTTTTTATACGCCTTGGAGTTTACAAAGAGAGATGGAAACAGAAAAAATATCCTTAAAAATAAAACAATAAATTACCAGTATCAAGATACAATATGTATCCCGAAGAGAATGATTAACTGTTTTAAAACAATTTAGAGAGTACGTAAAATTTATAGGGCAATGTATGATACATATGTGTTGAAGAAAATGCACCGATTTTCATTCGCTTTCAGTTTGCTTGTTTGTATGGAATTTCTGGCAAATCAACCTCTTGGACTGTTATAACCACTACTCCTTCCACGCAGAACACACACATGGGAGGGAAACCCGGTGCCAGCATTAGCCTACTCCTTACGAAGAGCACCAAGTGGCCAACTGCTTAACGGCCCTTCCCTTGTGAGGTCTTCTCAAAGCACCTGGGGCCGTTGCGTGGAAGGCCAACGCTCTAACCACTCTACCACCGCCATCCTCTTAGCTTATCGTTGATAATGTATATTTCCGTGGTTGGTTGGAAAATATAATGGATTGAAGGAGAGAAATTCAGGCATATGGGATGATGAAAGAAAGGGGAATAGCCGAAGCTAGTCTATAGGAAAATCCGAGTGTGCGGATGCGATTCCGTGCGTAATATAAGTAAATAAAAGTGTCCATCTTAAAGCGTGTGCGGGAAGATTTCATTGTTCCAATTACTTTGGTCAACTTTTTCAACCGCAGGCGGGATGGAGTCACTTCGAACGAATGTTTTACAGATGACTAGGGGAGGGAGAAGGGGAGGGAGAAGGGGAGGGAGCGGGAGGGTGAAAGGGGGGTGGGCGGAGCGGGTGGAGCGGGAGGGAGCTGGAGGGAGCTGGAGGGAGCGGGAGGGAGCGGGAGGGAGTGGAAGGGAGTGGGAGGGATCGGGAGGGATCGGGAGGGAGCGGGAGAGAGCGGGAGAGAGTGGGAGAGAGCGGGAGAGAGCGGGAGGGAGTGAGAGGGATCGGGAGGGAGTGGGAGGGAGTGGGGGGGAGTGGGGGAGCGGGAGGGAGCGGGAGGTAGCGGGAGGGAGCGGGAGAGAGTGGGAGGGAGTGGGAGGACGGAGGTTGAATGGGAGGAGGAAAAGATGGTGCCGAGGGTCTCCTGGATCGAAAAATATGAAAGCGGTAGGAAGCGTGGGAACGGAGCGATCCCATAGTGGAAGGAAAAATCGAATCGAGATTTAAAAATAAATTACTGCGCGGAATCGGAAAATGGAAAAATTAGTCAACCGCGAAGTTGGAAAAATAATGCTCGGGACGAAATGTCTGGAGTTAAGCTGGAATCTCTACCCAATGGAATAGTTTACAGTAAGGCCGGACAAAAAAAGGTTTTGTTCGAATGTGTGTGCATGCAAGAGGACAGAGATAAAACGAGATATTTAAAAGTTATAGAGCAGAACAGCGGACTTGTGCACGTAAGTAGACCAGTGCTCAACGGGGCTGAATTTAAAAGTTTTACCTAGTACAGATCTATGTACCCATTCGTCCATCGCAAAGAGTTGATGGAAAAATGTCTGACAGCGGATACTCGTTGCATAGCCGTCCGTGGCCAGTCTACTCAACATCGAAGTTTCTCCTCCGTTTTCTTATTTATTAACACCACGATGAACTGGCAGTTGATTTTTATGCTCCTTAAAAAGGTTATTTCAATTAACTTTTAAATGGTAAGGTGAAATTGTGATGAAATAGGAACTGAGGTGCGGTCTCCCAGACCGCTTAAGTTTTTTATTATTAATTATTTATTAGCTATATCCACAATTGGATTTTAAGTATTTAATAATCCGTCATGGGGTGTAACAGATAATCAAACGAAAAAACTTAGGCAACATCATATTTCTTCATAATATGTAAACTAGCGGAATATAAATTAACGAGAAAATTTGACATTATAACTTGAGTGGTGTCTCACCAGACCACTCCTCAGTAGTTTTGAAATGTCACTTTGTCATTATGTTGAATAACTTAAAGGTGCCGATCAATGAGGGATAAAGTAATTGTTATGCAATGGCAGAAACGCATTTCTTTCCTAGGAGTACTTTCAAAATAAACAAATAATGCCCATATAGCAACCGCATAAATTGAGTATTGCATCAAAATAACAACTGGTGCCAAACGTTCCAACAATAGGACACATAGAATCAGCTATTTCAATCGATGCAATTGCTTCGGCCAATCGCAATAAGGTGGGTTGGCAGTAGGGATTGCAAATTTACCAACTTTTTCAATTACCGGTAATTCGGTAAATGTTTTCATAATTACAGGTTTACCGGTAATTTATCGGTAACTGTCGACATTTTCAAAAAATGATAAATTTTAAAATTGAATGATAAATATAAATAAATAAAAAAATTATTTCAAGATAAGTACTTTAAGAAAAACACAACATAAACTTGAAACAAAATCGTAAATAAACCTTTGATTAAATAAACATGAAAAAATAAACTGAAGATAAGTACCTACTGGAAGGAAAACACAATATAAACTTTAAATAAAAATCGTAAATAAACCTTTGATTAAATAAACATGAAAAAATAAACTGAAGATAAGTACCTACTTGAAGGAAAACACAATATAAACTTTAAATAAAAATCGTAAATAAACCTTTGATTAAATAAACATGAAATAAACTCTAAAGACTAAAGTACTTGAGGGAAACACAACATAAACTTTAAGCAAAAATCGTAATTAAACCTTCGATTATAAACTCTAAAGATAAGTACTTTAAGGAAAACACAACATAAACTTTCAAAAAAGTCGTAAATAATTCTTTGATTATAAACATGAAATAAACTCTAAAATTTTATTTTAAAATAAAAGTTATTGCAGCTGATTCTTTTTTATTTGTTGTCTCTTTGGTTGTTAAAATAGCCTCGAAGAAAACAATTTATCCAGACTTAGGTCTCCTAACTGCGACCTGATTTTTGTGCATATCAACCCTGCTGTAGAAAACGCTCTTTCTGATTCGACACTCGTTGGTCGAACGGTCATTAGGAAATCGAAAGCCATTTAAAAATATTTTTCTCTTAATTATTCTTCGTGAAAACACGTCATTTCTTTCTCACGACATGTGCTAGGTCTTTCGTGTTATTTTTTGTTTTTGAGTTAGATCTTCATATGCTATATCATTTTTTTCTTTACCTCCATTTGAAGTTTTTCCGTCATCGACAACGCAGCCGATGTCGAAGGAACTGAACTTTCTCGGAATCGGAACCAATGACTTCAGTTAACTTAATTGTATTATCCGTTTCCTTTTTATTAGAAACGCGTTCAACTAGCTACACGATTATCTTTTTTATTGTGTATTTGACGGTTTTATTAAAAATTTCGGAATCTTCATCATTCTATTTCGTGGGATCATAAAGGTACTATAGCTCGCGTGAACCAATGTGCTGCGATGTTTGTTCAAAAAAGTGAATATTATTTTTATTCTGCTATTTAATAACTATCTGTTAAAATACATCAGGGTAAAAATAAAATAGTTCTAAATAAATAAGGTGTGTAAATAATTTTTTTTTCGTATTAATAAAAGTATGACGTGTAATGATGTTTTAAATATTTTATTTATGTATGTTAAAGTGTGCCTAATCAATTTTAATATCCATTCTATCTCTTTATTGAACATAATAAATTATTATTTAGATGTTTTGATCTATTTAAATATATATTTTACAAAGATAATAAGCAGGTAAAATTATTAAAACATACATTAAATACGTTCTTCTTTTACCTAATTACCGGTAGAAAATACCGAATTACCGGTAAATTTAGTTAAGCATTTTTTCGCCATTTACCGTTAAACCGGTTTACCGGTATTGCAATTTCTAGTTGGCAGTGAGCGAGATGATCATGTAAAAACTAAGAGATTCCAATAAATTTAAAAACTGGAAAATCCTTCAATTAAAAAACGGCTGATCATCAGCTGAATTCAAGCTGTAAGATAAAATGAGATACGTAATTTTCATGTGATTCAATTTAACTTAAAAACTTTAATGTTAAACTTTCACGTTAACACAATATTTAGCGTTAAAATCGTTTAACATTCTTGTAGGTGGTGTTTTTTTTAAGTTTAAAGGAGATATTAAAAGATAATTTTTTAAAATGACATGCGGTCCGCCATATATTTTTAACTGTCAATTTGATTCTAGTGCGGATCCAGTTTTTAACAAAGGATATAACTTTCATTCAAAGGATATAACCATTAAAGATTCATTGACAGCATGTTTCTCCAAATTTTTCGGGAAACAAAATGTGCATTTCAGCTACAAAGAATCCGTCATCAGTGGTAATTTAGAGTCTACTCTCAGTAAATCACCATTTGCATCTGAAATGCGCATCCTGTTTCCCAAATCATTTTATAGGTATTGGAGAATTAGCCGATTTCAACCAAATTTGGTGCGTAGAATACTGACATTAATTAATGACCAAAATGGGATACTTGGACAGAATCGACTCAACAATTGCCGCAATTGCAAAGTTTAACTTTTCGGTAGTGGTGAATTTGGAAGGAATTGGCAAAACCGATCTCAGCGAAATTTTGTCTGACGGAGGTGCACAAAATAGAAAAACAAAATCAATATGTTTTGTGTAGGTATGAAAATCAGGGCTGCCACAATCAAAGTAATAAAAAAATTCGTTTTTACAAGTATTTGTGTTGAATTATCTTAATCAATTTTAACAAAATTTAGTATTTGTCATTTACACATATATACTAAACCATAATAGCATATTTGGACCGGATAAGCCAAATAGTGGTGCCAAAATTACAAATTAAACTGTTTCAGTAATAATGGATTTGGAGGGAATTGGCTGGACGGATTTCAACTAAATTTTTAATATAATATTTGTACAACATATCATAATGAAATAATTAAAATGTTTAAAGCGGAGCTAAAGAGCAAGGCTACCACAGTAAAAAGTTTAATATTTCTTTTACACGTATTTTTAGAGGACTGACCGTGTGGATTTTAACCAAATGTAGCATGATCCTCATATAAATAAATAACCAAAATATCATATTTCAACCCGGTCAACTAAACAGGGATACATACCACAATATCAAAGTTAGAATTTTTCTGTAACTATAAATTTGGATGGTATTGGCTGAACGGAATTAAAATTTCGTTTGTAGGGCGAGTATAGAATGAGAAAACGAAATGAATGTTTAGAACGGATAAAAAAGCAGGCATGCCACAATATAAGTAAAAATAACTTCCTTATTTTAAATCAAATATGTTAGTATACGATTATACTACGCCGAATTTGACGAAAAGCACTTCTGTAGCACGGGAAACCCGTTAATATTGTTTAATATTTCTTATGCATTCGGTTTGTTTATCCGCCCGTCCGTCTGTTCGGGCAATACCTCTGGAATCCTGCAAATTGGAGAAGTCAGATTTTCAGAATAAGGCGGTCTATATAAGAGCTAAGAATGGTCAAAGTTTGATGGATTTAGAATCAGCTGATGGAGAGTAACCGGTATCTTTTTCCTATCCCTTTGTTCCATTTCTACCCTCTTTAAGATAAGCATGATGTCGGTGCAGGGCATCCTATCATCGCATTTTTAAATTATTTAAAATTAATATAAAGCTCGGAACTTAAACGGTTTCATAGATGAAAATTGGAGGTTTATATTTTTTGAAAGCAGAATTTAAATCCCTGCAGAATGAGAGACAACAATGTTTTCAAATCCAAATAAGAGGTAAATTTCTCAGGTTTTAAAAAATGGAAAATATCACCACCTGCCATGGCAGCGAATCCGCTGCTATTAAATCGGAAACCTATTATTAGTTATCATTGATATAATGCTTTTTAAGGATAATTCACAGACTACATTATAAGGTCGTTGATTTAAGATGCAATCTTATGACGGAATAATTATCGTAAAACAACAAAATATACGCCTTATGTAATTTGCTCTGCAATTCTTCCTCACTTTTTCCGTATTAGTTTAATCTACATAAAATAGTGAGATATCGCTGCATAATCATTCGATACCATCGACTTGACAACTCTAACTTCGTGACTGCGCTTTAATATTTTTACCAGAACCTCACGACAAAGCACTCATGAAACATTTCGCGCATTAAGCTTTTTATCCAAGTCTCGATGCATCGTCATCTTTTTCTTCATTCCCTCTCTATCTGTGATCGCTGCCTTTGCCCTTTTTTTCCTCCCGACTTACTCTTATCTTCGTTTCCCATCTCTCCTTTACCAGCCTCAAGAACATTTTTCACCGGAAAAAAATTACGCCTTCTTCCTAGTGCTATTTTATTGCCCTACTGTTATATACTGCTCCCATGAGGTCCTTCGACATCTCTGAATCCGACATTTTCTTTTCCATAAACAACTCAAAATCATTTACACGTCCTTACCACCCGCAACCCAAAGTTGCAACATTATATTTTACCAACTTTGGCAAATATTTTGTTTTGCACACATAACACCATGTTATGCTCCACAACCTTACTTCATATATTTCTCGCGTACATTGAATATTTAAGAGATAAGAATGCACTGTAAAATAAACTTTCAAGGTCAGGTCATCGATCTTCTTTAGCGACAGCTGTCGATACAATTGGCTGGTGTTGTTTTTGCCTCTTCTTTAGTGGAGAATATAATAGTTGCCGAGTAACTCGTTCACGTGCCGATGAGCAAAAAACGCAGGAGCTGAGGTGGAAGGTGTCACCACGTAACGCCTTTTGAGCTCTTCTAGTCCGTGTAAAAGTACGAGGGGTGAAATCCTTTGGAAGCGATTGGCAGACACGACTGCAAGAGCTGGCCCCTTTGGAACAGGAGGATTTAGGAAGGCGAGGGTTCTCTTTCCTGAGCATAATGGTCGTCCATGGACACAGTATTTCACGGTTCGGCCTCTATCGAAAATATTTTTTTTAATCAACAATCATATGCCAAGAAATCGAACGATTTTTTAAAATCGAATATGAGTTTTACCTGTTTATGTTTTACGTTCGTCTTTTTCATGGCGACAACGCTCTTATCTCAGTTTGCATTTTATCATTTATTTAATACTTACAAATATTGGCTTTAATAGCTTAAATATCACCGCGAATATGTTGCTCTTTGTGCTCCCAAATTTCATAATTCAGTATTATAAAATATTACAAACACATTCGAACGGAATATTAAATTGATCACGTATTTGTGCGGGAAAAATAACGCGCGTATCTATTTGAATATATCGAATCCTAGTCCAACAATAGTCGTTGCTATGGCAACACTCTCGTATTAAGTGATAAAATCTGAGAAAACGCCTGTATTTACTCAAAATTCTAAGAAATACAATCGATTAGAAAAATTTTATTATAAAAATTACAATTCCCATTGTTTTCCTCAGAGAATAGTACAAATCCTGCACCGATATTACAATTCTAAGATATTTTAAAGTGCAAGAGCAAATTACCCTACACGATGGCTTTCAGATTTTCTATGTAAATCAAATGAGAATGAAATATCATAGAATAGAACCCGGGACTTTCAGTATTCGCAACAACAACTATCCTCGGGAGCTCGGCTCCAGTGTCAGGAGATTTCCACCAAGTGTCATGAAAATCAGTCGATTGGTGCAAAAGTTAATAAGGGGGACAGACAGACAGGCAGACATACGGACAGACAGACACAACGACAAAACTATAAGCCTGTTTCCATTCTGGATAGTAGGCTAAATATTTTCCTTATCCACGAACTTTCATGATTCCTAAGTAATAACTTTATCTTCTTACCTAACCTCCATAATTTTGAAAACATATTAAAACCTCTTTTACCGTACTTCTTTATAGACTACGTTGACGGTCTTGCTACTTGGAGAAAGAACATAGAAAGTATGTAGATTACCTACTCTTGAGCATGCTATCTAAAACTGATCATGAGAAAAGCGGTTAGCATATAAGTGGACCCCGAAAACTCTTAGCGGTTGACGTTGGACATAATTAGTAGACGTTGCAGAAGAAACCTTTACCGGAAATTGAAGACGTTTGAATCCCAAAGTATAAGCAAGCAATTACAGAGATACGTGGTACATAAACACTCTGTTCCTTTGCACATCTACCATGAATTCCCATTTTCATTTATTTCATTTCATTTCATTTATAATTATTCTGATTTAATTTGTCTTTTAATACCATAAACTCTAAATAATATAGCATTTCACGCCATATTTTGTGTACTTATGTTATTAATGAGCGTACCATCCTTCTTCATGTATTTTGGATTATGCTATTATCTTAAATTGGCAACAATTGTATTTCCATGTGAGCAAAAATTTGCCCGACTCAAAAAACAAGAAGTCCAAACCAGGACTACTGCAGACTGGTTTCTCAAAGTTGAAGTCCCAAATTTATTAAATCTATTGATAGGAAATGTTTCAGTATGTGTTAGTCATTTCAAGGAATTCCCATACCATATATAACACTTGTAGTTCATAGTTTATCAATGATATAGAAAGATTGGAAAACAAATTGGTATTCTTCTAATATGCGGTCTATATTCATGTGCGCAAAATGTTCCTTTGAGGAAGAACAAAAAAATTCAACCAGCTTACCCAACCCGGTAAAGTGGCACAAAATGTCCCTTTGAGTAAAAACCAAAACACTTCAACTAAACTTACCAAATCCGGTGAAGTTGCGTAATATTTCTCCATGTTGATAGTTCCCAAAACAACAAAAGAATACCGAAAATCGCATAGGGAGCACAATAGTGAACCTACGCCCTCGGTTTGAATAATAGTATACAAATTGTATAATAGTATAAAAATCTTTGCAAGCATTTTTGTTGAGGCCTCGATCGACAACTATTTATTTCAACAATTTAAACATTGTTTAAAAATTTAAACATTATAATTTATCGCTGTTAACAATACATCTTTAGAATACAATAGACCGCATATTAGAACATACGAAATACTATAGACCGCATATTAGAAGAATACCAACAAATTAATAGAGCATTTACAGTTTTAAAATCAATGTCAAAATCACTTTCTGACTACATTTTGCTTGTATTTTTTAAATAAACGAATTAATGAAATGTTACTGTTTACACGATAATATGTCTGGATCAACTGACCATTGCTGAAGAGTAGTCGAGCGGAAAAGAAAATAACCCATTTGTTCATTCGTATATGTTCAAACCGAGTTCGGTAATAATCGTCTCCTGGTAACAATCCGATAAAATGCGATTTAAAACGCAAAAAGGCTACTTTTTAGTAGAAATTCAAGAAAATACGATAGATTATCAAAATTCGGTGATAAGAATTAGAATCTACATTCATTTCCCCTTATAACCCTACAAACCTCTCTCCGATATCACAATTTAAAAATATTTTAATGTATTAAAGAAAACCTCTCTGCACGATGGATTTTAGTTTTCCTATGTAAAACAAATAGGATAAAAACGTTCCTGGAATTGAACCCGGGACCTCAATCTTCGGCAAATAAAATATAGCCCGGAGGTGGGCGCTGGTAGCACGAGGTTCATGCTAAGTTTCATGAAAATCAGTTCATTGCAATAGTCCAATGCATTGGTGCATAAGTTGTTAGTAGGGGGCACACACAATTACATACACACACACACATACATACATACACACACACATACATACGCACATACACATACACACATATACACACACATACAACCACACAAACATACACATATACATACCCACATACACACATGCACATATACATCGATACACGTACACACACACATAGACAAGAACCTTTCTTAAGTCAATGTTTCCTTTGGAAACCAGCCTAAAAAAACGAACTTTTGTGGTAGAAAGTATACTTATGGAAAAACTCGGTCCTTATTTGAAATTTTACAGTTAGAAAATGAAATATTATACTTTTCTCATTTCCTGGGTTTGTCTCATCAACGCAATGCACACAAAAATTATGATACACCATCTCTCTTGTTATTTAAATGGAAAAAATTAAAAAGGAAAATATTTTTTTATTAAAAAATTCAATCGAATCGGTTTAAAAATCACACCATTTTTCTATCTTTATTTGTTGCGGTCAAAACGAAGCCTTTTTGTTCCTAAGTTCTGTAGTTGTCGAGGTATAGTGGCACAAACATCCAATCTTTCTAAAATGTATAATAGATTTCATTATTTTAAGTGTCGATTTTATATAGCTTGGTTTATTGTGAGGCGCTACTTATTAAATGATTGAAGTAGGCATTATTACCTGTTTCCTTGCTATCTCGTAGGCCATAATGATGCGCATTAGAACTAGAAAATGAATGAATTTTGGAGAGTAAATTGAATTTCGTATTTTTTGTGTTTAAAAATAATTTATGAAGTGTATTTCCATGCAAATTGGAATTTTGAAAGAATTATATAGAAGAAATTAATATGGATCCTCGGATCACAAACTTCAGTAAAACTATTCATTTTATTAAATATTCCTAAAATGGAAGAATTTTACGATCACCATTTATTTGTGTATTTCAAAAATGAAACTTTTACCAAATAGAATTCAATGAATAAAGCAATAGTATATCATAGAAATATTCATTAAACCTCTATAGCAAAGAAAAAGCAAAACTAAATCCATAAAAATATAAACTTTACTCTCACTTTATGGATTCTCCTTTATCAATACGAAGCAGCAACTGACTAACATTTATATTTTATTATTTATTCCCTTCCATTTTTATGGCATTCATAAATACTTATTTAAGCTGAAATATTACTGTATTTATTTTTCAGAACTGTTTGACAGTGGGAGAGAAATTTCTAGATGTTTTATTTACTTAAGACCTGATTGCACAATTGTATGCTAAATTCTACAAAAGGCAATCAACTTTTAAAACATTCCCAATCTTTTCATGAACTTGTGTCAATTATGGCAGATGCATTTCTTCTGTGCCTTCCCCAGTGATAGTTATAGCCTCAGCTATATATATATATATATATATATATATATATATATATATATATATATATATATAATTATGGAAGAGGAAAGGTAAGTGGGATAAATGAATCTCAACAAGTTGTTGGAATAAGGAAGCCCAATAAGATGAGTTCCAGTTGACGAGCTACTGGGCGTGTCGAAGTGACACACGTAAAACATACACAAGAGAACAAAAAACACTGAAGCTATCGGGGGTGATCCCTTCTTCAGCACAGGAGAGAGACAACTGATAGCATTGATACCGGGTGGAGGCATGGAGGTGGAAAGGTAGTGCGGAAAAGTCGGAGATTGGAGGATGGGGAGGGGGTGGGGGAATGGCCGAAAAGGGGTGAAATGCTAGCGAAGGTTTAGGTCATGGGGAGTGAAGGAGCTTAAAAGATTGATATGGGCATTATCCCACTGACGGAGTTGGGGAGCCGAAGCATTATTGGGGAGAGCGCGAATGGCTCCCACTGTGAAGATATCATTAAATTTTAACTTGTGATTGTCCGCATGAACGACCACAGGCAGCAGTCGTTTTTTAATAACGCTGTTCGAAGGGCTGTTGCCCAAAATCTTCAAATTACAAGCCTTCCTCTATCGCTGTGGTCGTCTAAAACTTTGCGTAAGTGTTCACTGTCTCCTAGCTATCCCTTTCAACCTCTCGTTGCCTTTATTTTATTATATTATCTCTTTTTTTCGTATCTTAATATATATATATGATATTCTGATTTTAGTAAAAAAATTCTCTTTCATGACGTACTAAATTTCCAGGAATTTCTATATCATGTATTGCTATCGTTGAGTTTCATTCGGAATTTTACAGCTTAAAAGTTTGCCGTCGGTTTATCTATCTCGTTTACAACAATCATCATCAATCTATGCATCAAATCATTTTTTAACTACAGATGATAAATACTACTAAGGTTGCATGTCATTTTTTCTCATAGAATGATTAAAAATGATTGTCTCATCACAATAGATCTTCATGTTCTTCGCCCATTCTGGTAATTTTCCATACGGCTTAATTCATATGGCTTCCGTTCTCTGGAAATAATGCCTAGGGTTAACCGTAAGAGACTTGGCCCGATATTAGCTTTTATCTCTCTAAATAGCGATTCTTATTGTGATAGAAAAGTTTTTCCTATTTTTGCGACATCATCCACGCCGTCTCTGCCCCGCTTATAATTCAACAATTTCACCGACGTTGTACCAAGATTCGAGATTAAAGGTTTCTTGAAACTTATCTCGTTATTTCTAATTCGCTTTCCTTAAAGCTCATATTCAACATTTTGGCCTCTGTTAATTATATTTTCTCATCCACTCTTTTACTCCTTATATCCCCTCTCCACCTAATTCTACTTCCATCGCAATTCTTTACTTCCTTTCGCCAGCCATATTGGATTTCGTTTCGCTCTCATTCTCTTTCTTTAATTAAAAAATCTATCTCTTCGTTAGTTTCACTTATCTTTCTTCGACTCAGCTATATTCGTTATACTTGCATGTATTCTCCCATTTACCCTCTGAATCCAAAGAATACGTATTCTGTCAATCCTCTCAATTTTCTTTATTTCATCCGCTTTCTCTCTTCACCGCCATTTCCTTCTCCATTTCTCTCCTTATCTTTCCACATCTCTCTCTACGAAATTTCCCACATCTCCCTACTCTTTCTATCTCTCTCACTCTCCTTATATTTCCCTATCCCTCAATCTACATCCTTCCCTCACACTTCATCTTCCACATCTCTAGTGTCTCTACCTATCACTCCCCCTATCTCTCCCTATTCCATCAACCCCTCCTCCTGTCACTCCTCTCTCTCTCTCTTTCTCTATCTCGTTCACTTCCAATCCCATTCTCTTAATTCCTTCATGCATTGTATTCCTCTCCAACTCCTTCCTCTCCTTAATCTATCCGCTTGCTTGGACACACATAATATCCCACGTTAGTGGATGAAATGAGTGAGGTCGCGAATGAGTTGGGGGTTGGGTTGGGTTGAAGGGGTGGTTAGAAGTAGGATCGTGCGGGAGGGAGGGGAATTCGGCCTCTCCTATGAGAGGAGCGGCGATCCAAAACATCCACCGCAGAGGCATCCAACTGAGAAGGTAATTCTCTCTCCGACACACCGCCGCCTTCCTTCTCCTCCTCTTTCGTATCCTACAGAAGCGCTTAATACAACTGTGTTGAACAAACCCCAAATGCAAGCGACTTCATTATGTTACAGTCTGGGTTTTTCTCTATCTATCCATCTATCTATCTCTCCCTCTCTCCCTCCCTCCCTCCCTTCCTCTCCCCTCTCTCTCTCTCCCTCTCTTCCTCCCTCCCTCCCTTCCTCCCTACCTTCCTCCCTCCCTCTCTCTCTCCCTCTCTTTCTCACTCTCTCTCTCTCTCCCCCCCCTCCCTCTCCCCCTCCCTCTTTTAATCCTCTCCCTTCGCATTTCCCTTCTATTTCTCCCCCCTCCATTCTCTCTCCGTTCCCCCATCTCTCTCACCCCTATCCCTCTTTCCTCTCTCTCTGTCTCCCTTCAGGCTACCATTCGCGACATATGTCATGCATTAACATCCCCGACAACGACATTTCCATTCCCTTTCCTAGTCCAACTCCCCTCAGCTCCATCCTTTTCCTTCCCTCTCTCCTAGCCACTCACTCCTCTTCCTCACTCCTTCACACCCGCCGCGGATTTATCTCCTCCCTACCGCATCCCACCTTCCTAATCGCTTTATCTCTCCCTCTTTCATCCTCACCCCATAAAAGGCCGTCTTATATCTCTCTTTCTCTCTCTCTCTTTGCCCTCTATTTGCGCTTCCAACATCCCCATCCCATCGCCTAAAGCAGTAATGTCTGAAAAACTCCTTTCATTTCGAACCGGCGCCAATAGATGTCTCCTCCTGCGCGTAACCCGCATAAATGAGAAGACTGCTGTGTACTCCTTCCACTGATGTTAGATCACGCAGTTTAGGGTTCTCACCCGCTATTCCGGGTCGTATAGATCGTTCTTTAATCATTCATAGCTAAACGTTTTCCCTATTATGCCTATCTGTCCTCCCTACCTTCTCAAGCGTTTCCATCATTATTGTCATTATTTCCTGGAAGTTACTGTTTGAATGAATTGCAAATGTTTGAGGTACGAAAATCTACTGAAATCAACGCAAATAACCTACTTATATTGTTATAATTAATTAAAAACTATACATTTTGGATAAAAAATAAAATTATTCTACTTTCAACGCACTGAAATTTATATTTAATATATGATAAAAAGAGAATTAAATGATAATAATATTTTTCAATTAAGATATTAAATAAAATAAAAGAAGTTTGAGAAATACAAGCAGGAAGCTTAACATAAATTATAAGGGTATCTCTCAAGAGAAATAGTTTCCATTATGGTAGAATGGCATATCCGAATGTGTCATTTTTCCTTAGTATGCTATATGTATACTATATACAGGGTCAGAGTCGTCTCTAAGACCTGCGGGCCCCGGGCGAGAGGGTTGCCGCGGGGCCCCCTATTTATACAAATCAAATTTCTCATTTTATTACAAATTTATTATTGTTTTCAAGTTTATGTTAGTTTTCTCCTAAAATACAGTAGTTGAAATATATTTTTAAAAGCATTATATATTACATATTTATTTTTCTATATTTAGTAATTGGAAATTAATGACAAAAGTGTACGAGTATATATAAACAGTATACGAGTAAACGAGCAGCTATCTCCTCTTCTCGAGACAATTTTGTCGAATACAATTTCTACTATAGCTCCTCATAGACGCGGGGCCCTCATAGGCGCGGGGCCCTGGGCGACTGCCCATCCAGCCCCCTCCCCCGTCAGACGGCTCTGTACAGGGTGATTACAAATGATCTTCCCCATTTTAAAATTTTATTGCAAAAAACTAGCAAAGAAACAGCGAAAATCAAGCTAAACTTGCAAATAAAACTTAAAAATTAAGAAGTTTTTGTTTAAGTTACTGACAGTTGCCGATTTCATTAAAACGAGGTTACAAAATTCCTGAGTGAGCAATTGCCCGATCGTTGTATTTGGCGTGGAGGGCCCATTCCTTGGAGGGCCCATTCCTTGGTCGGATCGTTCGCCCGACCAAACCCTCCTAAACATTTTCCTCTTGGGCTATGTAAAAATTGAAGTTTGTCCTCCACCAATGCCAACGACTTCGGATAAATTGGAATACGAGCGGCTGTTGGAAAATTTCAGCATGATATGCTAAGAAATATAGGCAGGAAACATACTAATATCATTTTGATGCCTGCAAAGCCCCAAACGGAGCATATATTGAGCTTTAAGAGCTTAAAAAAAAACTTTTTTGTGCTTTTTGTCATTATTAAAAAGCACTATTTTCTTCGTGATGTCCGTCCGTCCGTACGCATATATCAGGGAAGAATTGGCTTAACCGATTTCAATCAAATTTGATATATAGAATTTACACATAGTTATATGCACAAAATGACATATTTATTTGGACCGAATCGACTCAGCAGGGGTGCCACAATTGCAAAATAAAACCTATCGGTAATCATCAATTTGAAAGGAATTGGCCAAACCGATTTCAACTAAATTTTGTATGCAACATAGAAAAACAAAATCAGAATGTTACGTGTAGTTATAGAAAACTGAGCTGCCACAATACTAGGAATATTGAAATTTATTTTTTGGCGTATTTGTGCTGAACTGTCATCATCAATTTGAACCAAATTTAATATTTGTTTACAATTTGTTTACTACATACAAAACGATAATAACATAATTGTATTGGATCAACCAAGCAGGGGTGCCACAACTACAAGTTAAACTCTTTCCGTATTTATGGATTTGGAAAGAATTGGCGGAACTGGTTTCAACTAAATTTTGTATATACGATTTTTATAACATACGATAATGAAATCAAGATGTGTAAAGCGGAGCTAAAGAAGCAGGGCTACTACAATACAAGATAAAATAATATTCTGTTTTAGTAAATAATATAATAAATTCCTGGTGCTTTTTTCTGAATTAAAAGCAAATACATTAGTATACGATTATACTACGGTGAATTTGACAAGAAGCACTTCTGAACTACGGGAATCCCGTGTACATCCCTACTTGTTCTTTGTTAGTATAATTTGCTTTTTACTGTACCTTTGTTAGTTGTTTGATGGTAAATTTTTAAAATTAAAAATAAGATTTATAATAACATTTTATATAATAAACTTTGAAGTTAAATTATATATAAGCAAATTTCAGTTTAAATGATTAAAGGGATTATTTTAGGCTACCTTATTAAAAATTTTTTACTGGATGTTATTTAATGCACTGATATACCGCACTCTTCAATAGATAATTAAATAATATCCTCGAAAATTGATTATACTAGCCTAATTGTTCAGAAGATGCCATTTGCAAGAACTGACTAATGGGAAACTTATTACTTTAAAAAATCGCACAAATGTACCTGCAACTATGCATTATAAACTCAATAAATTACTATTGCGGACGTGCGATGTTATATATAAAATCGGTCAAATGCTCTTTAAAAACTTCTTATCGATTATGTTTTGAAGCACTATGCATCTTCATCTTCTCATAAAAAAAATCATCAAAAGGCAAGGAGTGATGGTTTCTACGTATGAAGGTTCTTTCTGTGCATCGCAACATATGCACTTATCTTGCTTAGTTTATTAAAGCTTTCATTTATCAAAGTTCTTCAATTTTCATTTTCCCCGAGGGGCGCTGTTACCAAGTCCTCGTTTGGAGTTTCATGCAACGGGGACAAATTTAACGAACACTTCCTATTTCCCGAACACTTAGCCTGATGAAAACATGACAGATAAGAAATTATTTCTTAAATTTTACTCGATATTTATCAATATCGTCAATCATGGTGATTTCAGAAAGTTAGATTAGTAATTTATAAATAGCTTAAGACTCTATTTTAAGAAATCTACCTTCGTTTATTATATTGCCTCTTTTCCTCATTGCTTATTCTTTCCATCATTCCATATATTTTTGTCATTAGCTCAAAACTTTTCCTCACTCTCTGTCAGTCTTTTTCACTCTCATTCTCGCGTCTGCACGTGCCAAGTGCATTCAGTTTTTTCTGCTATAGAAATTAGAAGGAAAAAAAGAAAATGGGAATTCCCTATTATATCTACTGCAATTTTTTTCTTTTGATACGTTGGGCATAATCTTTAATATTCGAAATGAAATCGCCTCTCTAAGTGCTTTATTCTGCAATACATACATCTCTGTCTTTTACTCTGCCAAGTGTTTTTTATTCCATGATAATCCAGCGCCACAAATATAACACTATACATCATCATATAAAGATTACTACGTAAAATCGTAATTTAAACCGAATGAAATGGTGTAAAACCACATTACGGAAAAAAAATTCTTTACTGATGTTTGATATTTTAAACATAAATGCTAGAGTTTATTGTTATTGATGCAAAGAAGTGGAAAATATATTTATGAACACATTTTTCCAGATGTTTATATGATCATCAAGAGAATGTTCACGAATACATGAAGAGCAAGATGATAAAAAATGAAATAAATATTGTTAAAAGTTAAACAACAGATGCATGCAAATATCAGAGAAATTTTATCGTCTACTTTGTTCATATCTACCATTAAAACACAATTTCATAAATACGATTTAATTCTAATTTGCGATTAAAGTCACAAAGATAAATTTAATATTATGCCAGAACTCGGTCTTCAAAAAAAATTAAAAGACGAAATTTTCTGATCATTGAAAACAGAAGATATTTTTTTTAAATAAATTTCTCGAGTAAATCACTTTAAAAACCACTCTAACACCCTATACTCTTTATTGAGGTTAAAATGACACATTCAACTTGTCTATAGATTATACAGTTTTTGATTTATGGATATATAATTTTACTTAACCGGACACCGCCCCAGACACTCGATATATATATATATATATATATATATATATATATATATATATATATATATATATATATATATATATATACATACTAGTAGAAGGTGCTTGCATACTGCAAGGATTTCATCTCACCTTGAAAAAACATTAATTTTTCAGACAGATATTTCATCATTACAAATATTCTATTAACTCTAAAAATTTCACCTCCGCAGCGATTATCGTTTTTCCCACATGTAAAAATAATAGTTTAAAACAATCCCCAAATGTTGCAATTTTAAACATTTTACACTTTCTTCATTATAAGATACTAATGTTACACATTTCAGCCAAATTTTAAAGTTGTAGCACTTCTAGAAGTAAACTAATATTTTTCTAATTGTCTAAAATTTAAACATTTTTAACGGCCGCCGAAATATATTTATGGAAAAATTCAAATGTTTATTTGTTCAAACACACGACTTTGTAAATAACTTGAAAATTTCAGCTTCCTAGCTCGTCCCGTAGTACCTAAAAAATTATTAAACTTTAATGTTCAAATGGGGTTAAAACAACCCCTAAAATTTACAATTTTAAAATTTTAGATTTTTATGGCTAGTTTTGAGAAAAGTTCTATAATCTTGCAAAATTTCAGCTTCCTAAACTTTTTAGATTGGTCTACACACTGGATTGCGTTTTCCCATGCTAACTTATGGGAGATATTCCGGGGTCTCTGGAGTCGAACCCAAGACACTGTAAGCAAAAGTGACAATAATTTATAATAGATATTGCAGCCATCTAGCAACACTGAAAATTTCATTTTTCTAGCTTACCGGAAAGTGTCCAAAATTAATTTACAAAAATGGCGCAATGCTTTTCTTAGGGGAAAAACGCAACTTTCGGAATTTCTGGAGTCGAACTCATGCCACTTAGGTAAAAAGTCTCATTTTATCTGAAGGTTTCTCTATTATATCTACAAAAACTAAAACTTTCAGCTCTCTAGCTCTTGTAGTTTGGGCTGGACATTAGTATCCTCCTGTTATATGTTATATATATCCTCCTCTGTAAGAGTCGTCGATATATAATGATAGTATGATAACTATCTGCAAAATTTATTTATCAATTGAGGCCTTAATGCGTACGATAAAATGAGGAATAATAGCTGTACAAATATAGCGAAAGCTTTGTAGAACTCTGCAGAAACTCTTGGACAAACAAATGCATAGACTGAACCCCATTCGCGTGGGGAATATCAAACATTACTCAGCTCCCCGTTATTTGCACAGAATATTACAAAGAATTAACGTAGACATCAAATTTAGCATATCTCGAATTCCGTTTTTGTGTTTTAACAAACGAAATATATACGAAGTATTTACGAGTAGTATAGCAACAAATGTTCTTTAATTCACCAACGCCGCATAAGCTAAACGAGCTATAACGGAGCAACAGAGAGCGTAGACTTACCAAATATTGTCTAACTAGTTGAATTAGCACGTTTAAAACGAGCTTTGTAATCAAAAAATATAAATAACAAATTTGATAATTTTACTATAAATTATATTATTTGAATAAGATTGGATGGAAGATTAAATCACCCTCTGAAGTCGAACCCGGAAACTTTCTTGAAAATATATTATGTCATTCGCGATTGGTACGTGATAACAACAATCCTACCAAATTTGGTTGAACTCGCTGAAGAAACGGCTGAGATATTGAGCGTTACGGACAGAATGACCAAGTGACCAAGAGAGTAAGAGTTTGAAATTTAAGCGATTCTTTGGTTGTATTGATTAATTTTATTTTATAAATATTTTTTTAATTGATCGCATTCCTCCGAAAGATGCAGCCTACATCTTATTTTAACAATCATAGTTTATATTGCGAAGCAGGTTTTTTCACCGCAATTATGATATATATATATTTCTCTTACTCCGTCTGCAACAACTTCCACCAAGCGCCACCAGACCGCGCCACCAGACCGCGCCACTGACTGATTATAATGCTATTTTTAACAAACATTCCGAGTAGGTAGAAGATTGAAATTTGGTAGTAATGTCAGTCTCTTATAGTAAAAACCATTTACGAAACAAAATTCCAAAAATTATCCGGGTTCGACTCCAGTAGATAATTTCTCTTTCCCATAAGATAACACGCAAAAATCAGTTTTTCGACTTACTCTTTTGCAAATTGAAATTAGAAAGAATTGACCCACGATCTTCGACTCTAGACCATACTAAAGAAAAATAAACAACGTTTCTTATTCTTACTGTCGAATTTTGCCTACGGTACAAAATCGCTCAATTTCTACTTTTAAATCATATTTATTTGAAAATTTTAAGATTTTTAACGATATCTTGCCTTCCCGATCGTGTCATTGTTAAACCTCGAGATTGTATTGTCGCCTTAATTCTTATGCAATATGCGTAAGGAATGCGTGCTTTGAATGCTTTAACACGAGAGATAGATAGATAGTTAGATAATCGTCTTTATTCGGGCGAAATTTAGACCATAAGGTCCATTCTTACATTTAACCCTTCGTCAATATAATAAATACAAGAAAAAGAATAAAATAAGGTATAACAAAATACATTATATAAACATTATGTACCTAAATCATACAAAGTAAAATGATAAAATTAATACAGATTTGTGTTTGTGGGGAAAACCTAGGTAAAAACAGGCATGTCCTCCCTAGTAAAACCCACGCAGGAAAGCACCCACTAAGAAGGGGTGTGTGAAAAACCTGCGAAAACCCTAGATAGTGTACATATGATAATACAAAACTACAACATTAAATAGAAAGGAGTATGTACAGTGGGAGAGTTCGTATATAGAGCGTAATTATATACCGTCCTAAAAAAGTACACGTAAAGGTAATTGCGTAATGTAAACAAGAAATATACAAGTATACAGAATGAGATGAAATATACATGAAATATGAATGAATAAATATAGAGAATGTTGTTGGAGCATGCATATTATAAGAAAGCAGGAAATGATATAAAATACATAAATGATATAATACAATACAAAATAATATGAAATAATGAAAAAAATTAAAACAACACAAAAAATATAAACAATAGAAAAAAATATAAAAACAATACAAAAAATATATAAAGAGAGAGAGAGAAAATTAAATGTTACATAGATTAAAAATAATTTTGGGCGTATAAGAATTGTATAGCGTAATGTATTTCTTTCTCAAACAATTTCTATTCACCCAAAACTGTTTTTACTCTCTGTAGCATTCAATTATGTCAACTTTATATTTATTGCTTACTTTTTAGTGCTTATATAAGTTGGTTTGATTAATTTTTATCTCAATTTGAACTCAATACTTAATCCACGCATACCCATCATTTTTCATGGGCAATTACCCTAGTCTCTCGATAAAACTCTTACTGTCTCGCCACCTTACGTCTCCAGCTCACTCATTTCTTTTCGAGAACTTAAAATTAGCTCACCGAGATAATTATTCATTCCAACTGGTAGAGTTGGCACGTTCCCTTAATCCTCTCACTTCTCTATTCCGTCGCTATAATTCTGCAGTCTTCGTAATGGATTATGCAAAGAGCGTCACAGTAAGCTAAAAGAATAGCCACCGAATTTCTCGCCGCGCAGTTTTTGTTTGCTTATTTCGGAGATGCATTTGGCGTGGTTCTTGGAAAATAAATTAAATTCTCGCTTAAAATAAGTACTATCTTATAATCGCAGCGTTGAAGAATGGAAATACGCGTTGAATACATTAAATTGCTAACTTTAATATAGTGAGATACGTTGCATAAGTGCGTACGTGTATAATTTTGGTGATATCCAAACGTAATTTATTCAAGAAAATAACTGTAGTTAACGCCAACTTGGTTTCACGAATTCACTTTGGAACATTTAATAATTTATAAAAGTAACAACTTCAATGATATAACTGTTTTAATAAGCTATTTATAACTATTCGACTCTCTCGTATCAATTGAAAATATTCTCAATAAGGTTCTAGATTCGCAAACTGCATTCCATTCCATGACAAATGAGTTCAAAACGTTGCTCTAATGAAATTTTCATGTCTTTGTTTTAACTATTCGTTAACTAAAAGTTGATACTGAATTGATTTTGCTAAGCTTTATCAAAGATCCGCGATTGAAACTGAGACGAATATATTCGTATGCCAAATCTTATTGAACCAGTAAAAAAAAAGTCTATTATCAATTTTTCTACTTTTGAAATTCAATCTCTCCCCCTGGATTTTATCCCTACCTTCCTTTTCATCTTTCCCTCGCCTTCGGGTCTTTCCCTCTTCTCCTTCCTTTACTCCGCCTCTATTATCAACCCCTGTTTACCCATCTATCCCTCTCCTTACGATCGATCCTATCCACTTACCAATAAGCTCCTTGGGCATAAATTACAACCCGGCGCACTCAAACACAACAAATTATGCTCTCGGTGTTGATACAAGCCCGTGCAATGTGATAAACTTACATAATTGGAGAGCGTCCAATCTCTCTTTCTCGATCTATTCGTGGACGATCTTCACTTTCTTCTGTCTCTCTCTCTTATTCTCTCCACCAATTCTTTTCGTTCTCTTATGCGAGCTTGAAAGTATTTGCAAAGGATTTGGATTAAAGAAAATTCAAAGAAAAAAGAAACCAATGAGAAAAAATGAAGTAAATTTTTAAAGCTTTAAAAACACTTGCTAATTGCTAATTATTCATTGAACCTTTAATGACAATATGGTCAGTAGCATAAAAAAAAGGTTTAAGTGATTTAGTTGCTTACAATATTTACTCAATATTTACGATCGATAATAATGTTATTAAATTTGATATTCAGAGAACGTCAAAGATTTAAAGTTTATAATTTTAAATATATATGTACATATAAATATAATTTTGAGACTAAAATTATTTCGTTTTCATTACTCATTTTTTTTAATAATTCGTTATTCTTTGAAGCAATTTCTTTAACTGATCAATATCCTTATAGCTAAATTTGACCACCAGATATTTTTGTTCATTTTTTAAAACTCGGAAACGAAAGGGCGAACAGCTGCAACATCAGTTACCTATCACTACCCTGAGGCAGCGGCTGATGGACACGTGTTCCTCGCTGCTGCAGTTGGTAACACCTCCAGAGATGCGATATGCGGTGGGCTATAGTGTGATCACTCTTGCGTTATGAGCCTCGCAGTCCTCGCCATTGCTATGTAGGCCGCCCACAACACCCCGTGGCCTAGAGCGCCACGTGCGGTGGAACGCGTCGTCGCTTCTTCATTTAGGTATTTACCTCTCCGCACACTAGATGGAGAAAACGCTCTAGGGCAGCCATAAACCTCAGCTCTCTGCATCGATAGGTATGCATCAGCTGGGAGACAATTAATGCGCTGGAAATTTTAATTCGAAAATAAAAAAATTTCCTGCCTTCACGTTTGTTTCGTTGTAGTACCATGAGTCATAAAAATTAATTCAGCATTTCAATCCCACTGAAAATTATATTTTATAACAAATTAATCCTTAAATATATTTAAGCCACTTAAAAAAATATTTCATCAAAAAACTTGTTGATATTAGTGATATTTATGGCAACAAGAAAAATAATAATTTGCGAGGCAGATTTTACGCTCATGAGTTCTTATCGCTGAAAATTCGACCGATAGATTTTTAGACGTCCGTTTTTGTGGCCTGATTATATTGCGAATGAAAATTACGCTCTAAGTTTTCCGGTATCAATTTTATGCGCAGATGTTTTATACTAACTGCCGGTGCCCAAACGTGATGTACCACCTTCCATTTTATCTTCAACTTCCTCTATCCATTAGATTGGCGCGAAGAACAATATCCCCTTCCCTGGGATCTTTGTGTGTTTTTGCTTATCTGATTTTCATTTCATTACTTCAGACGTCCGATATCATTTAAGGTCACCGGTGGTTTAATCAGTTCATAGACCCCAGCTTGCTTTCGTGTCCGTATTTTATATTAATATCTCTATAGTATGGACATGATAAATCAAAGCGACACTTTCAATCCACCTAGAAATTTTTTAGCCCAGAAAATAATTCACATGATCCTTCACCTTATCTTGGAAAAGAATCAAATGTTTTCTAGAACCCAATATGTTTGCAATATATCTGAAACATTTACAACATTATTATATGTATTTGTGCCGCTATATCAAAAGAAGCCAAGCCAAGAGTTTCACCTGTGTTTGTCTCTAAAATACCTTGGAGATGTAATTGATAACTACTCCATCTGATCCATTGCTGACGTTATCGCGGGATAGACTTCAGTCAAGGAATTCGATAACACATATTCTGCGGCGCATCAAGAATTTGCTCGGGCCTTCACCTCGAACGGAACTATTTTCACGCTTGTGTCGATAATGAGGCACCAAAATTAAGTAAAACTAGGTAAGCATTCGATGATCGATATGTTATCCATGTGAAACAAAATTTACTCAATTCAATGTATACAAACATTTTTTAATTAAAAGCAACGTATCTCATATTATTAAATTACAATTCATATTTAACTGTAAATGATAGTACTACTCAAAATAAATAATTTATGTACACAATTTTTGTTACGCTAATACTACCTATATTTCAAAATCGCGTTACCTCATCCTAGATGAAATGAAATTCACCTTGCGTGATTTTGAATCAAAGAAAGAGCAATGCGTATATCATGTTAGTAGAACAATTTTCTCCATAGCAGCACCGTACGTTCCATCATTAGCGCCACAACAATGGACGGCAAAATTGCGAACTTTCACGGACACAGAATTAGGCTTTACGCGGCAATGATCTTTTTAAAAGATGAACTGAAATATTACTTACTAAATTTATATTTGAAATCAATAATAATAACAATGTATATATGAATGTAAACATGAAATAATGAAGCAATGGAATTTATACAACTTCTCTCATCATGAAATTAAATATTCATACTTAAAATAGATTTAATACAGAAATGCATCTAACTGAATAATAATGGAATAAATATATATTTAATGAGGGTGATAACTATCAACTGTAAAAAAAGTATTGAAAGATTGATGGATAAAAGCTTACTCTTATATTTATCTAATAGTGACTTGCAATCGAAGTTACATCAGTTTAAACTTGATAATCATGTACATAAAAGTTTTTACGTCATCATGTAGTGTAATTAATTACTATTTATATCCTTTACACTGAATATAGCACAAAAATAATGCAAACACCGATGCAGTTCACTTAACCTATTAATGAATTTGTGATCAAAAGACAGAGTTCATTAGGAAAAAAGCAAAATAGTTTTCATTTGTTTATCAAAAGGCAGAGTTCATTAAGAAAAAAGCAAAATAGTTTTCATTTGTTTATCTCTAGCCTTGGTAGAGATCGACGTTTATCTTTTTAAATCGATGTTTATTTTTTCGAGAGAGTTTTGACGAATATCGACGCTTAAAACTACTACTTATATAGACTTGGGCGGCCAATATCGACGCTTACTTAAATATATTTACTAGGCTTGATATTTTTCGACGTCAATATTTCTTAACAAGATGGAAAAGTATACTCCATAAATGAAGCATACACCGAGATTTCAAAGGCGTTCTCAATGGGAAATACGTATGGAACGGTATCGAAAGATTAGGTGATTCTCGAATTTTTATGCCAGAAACTATAGTCTCGGTGACTATCTTGTAGTAAATGTTGTTCTCTATCTGAATAAAATTTTTAATCTATACCTCACAGATCATATAAGAGAATGGAAGAGAAATATATGGAGTTTTAATTGTTGCTTGCTGAGAGAACCGTCTTAGCGATCGATGTAAACAAGATATGCTATGTTTTGCTCGGGAATTTTCACGAATTTTTATCTCCGAAACCATAACTCGTAATTCTGTGGCCTCGCGGACTTTCTTTTAGTAAATGTTGTTCTTTTTCCGAATATTTATTTTTAATCTATATCTTGCAGATCATATAAGAGCTAGGGAGATAAAAGTTTAATATTTCATTGTTGCTTGAAGGATGCCATTTAACGAGATACGAGTATCAGTTTATTAATGTAATTATGTAAAGTGGAAGTTCTAATTGACGGATTCAGTTGGAAATCACAATTGGACGATAAATTTTAATAAATATCACTCATACCTAATTAAATTAAAATTTGTCCGTTGGTTTAGGAAATGAAAGTTACGACGGACGGATCAGACGTGCCCATAAGGCGTACCACTATTATCGCTTCCCTGGTAAATAACGCCTAAAAAGCTACCATTGTTTATTTTTCCTAAATTTCAACGATGTACATCAAAGTTTATTTTATACATACAATTGGGCATTTTGTTTACGACGCTTATATTTTGGCTATAATAATCCAAGAGTTCGATTAGCCAGAAATACACACAAACATCGACGTTTATTTCAATACATTTCATCAATTTTTATCTGGAAAAGTCTTATAAATTGAATTTCTTTTAATTAAATTTAACTAAAAGTGTATAAATAAAAAGAAGGCTTATTATATGCTGCTTTGCTTGTTAGCGATATTTTGGCGAATCTGTTGTTGTTGACTTCGGCCACCAAACTGAAACAGTTAATATTTTACAATAAATCATAGAGTATATTCTACTCGTTAATTCGCACCACTTATTCACGAAATCGTGATTATTAGTGAGAAATTAATGTGACGTAAGTATAATGCACAACCTAATGTATGAGTGAATATTTTGATGAAAATTTTCTCAACTTGTTGAGTCATAAACGACCATAAATGCGGAAAAAAGCCCCGAGTGCGTATATTCGACAGCAATGCTAAAGAAACTAAGCGTTGGGGACACTCTCAGATGGATTATGTAAATTTTATGAGTGTGCTTTTGGAAATGCCAAAAGGCCGTCTGACGGCCGGTATTCACTTTTCAGTCCGGGAAAACTTTCATTTCGCCTTTTGGAAGAGATCGGCCGATAACGTCGCGCAGAGGACGCAATAGAAGTCCCCCGACTTTTTGGTAAATGGAGTTAATGTGTGTATGGATTATCGGATCTGGCCGAGGGTAAAGAAAGAGCGCAATAAACCGATCATAATATTTTGTCCCTTACATTTGGATCCCACGGCTGCTCAGTGTGTGGCCTTAAGACAGTGACATAAACGGCACTAGAAAGAAAATTCCGAATGCTGTGTGGCCGTTTGGAATGACAAATACAGACTGTTTCTATCGTTTTAGATGTATGGTGATAAAATATGTTAAGTTGGAGAGCGGATAACATGATTTTAAAATGAAGACGTATAAATTTCGTAGAAAATGTAGTGGTGAAAATCAACACTTATCGACGACAATTAATTTTCGTAGAATTTGATTTTTTTTATTCGATGTTTATCTACATTTATCGATATAAATTGAAACCTACTAATCCTACTTATGTCTTCTTTTACTCTTCATGTTATTAATGCAATGGTTTATCTTCGAGTATTATAAAATCTTAACCAAAATTCTGTCTTACTTCGAGTTAATAAATTTATCCCTGAAATTTAATGCACACAATTGTAATTGCTCGTAAATAATAGATTTAAAATCTTTAAAAAAAGAAATTTTATTTCTCGAAAGGGTAGCTGGAAGTCATTGAAACTAGCTAATAACTGAATCTGTTGCCGTGGGGAATCCTGCTGACGAATTTTGGGACACCCCCACTATCTAGCAACAACCTCTTAATCATTTTCATTAGTCTATTTACCTACTCTGATGACACATTTCACTTTTAAAATGTGATAAGTTTTGAACAAAACAACTGTCGTTGTTCACTGAGAAAGCGTAAAAATATGTTTATGGCTAACTCAAGTCCATAAGTTTGTAATGGTAGGATTGCCTGTTCTTGCGGAATAAATAAACAAATAAAATCAAAATTTCCAGTGTGCCCTTCAAAATTATTATTTAAATCAAAATGGAAATTTTCTATTGAAAAAATTCTTTTGGCACAAACAACTGTTGTCTACCTAAGCAACATTTTTATTTAGGGCAACCTTGTTTTTTAACTTATTAGTAGGGTTCATTATATGATAACTTTAACCTTTCGATTTTTGTCGTAGGTGTAAGACACGACGTTTCGGCCTCGTGAACACATTTTTACTTAGCTTTCCCAATGATAACTGTAATAAGGTGCGTATAACTCATGATAATACATTAAAAACCTTAAATATTTTATATTCGAGTGATGAGTCAAAAACTTGACGATGCTTTAGATAAATCCAGAAAGCAGAAGGACTTTGTCAGTTCAAGAAATCTTGGACACTTTGGAAGAAACACTTGATTCTGTAGACGAAGTAACAGATGTTGACAGCCTGACTGACGAAGAAAACATCGACGACGATGAAATCAGAGAAGAGAATATCAACAACGACATTGCTGGAACTTTTGAAATGCATCGAAGCCTTGGTGCAGTGGATAACTCGAACATTGGACATGAGGAGGTACAAAAAAATAATCAAGGCGCTCAAGGAAAGGTACCACTTTCTCTCTTGAGTTACAATCGAAGAAAGAAGGGTCATTACCAAAGCGGAAAAAAAAATTTCGTTGATTCCATGTTCAAAAGAAAATGAAGACGATGAAAAAATAAAAAATGAGCCAACCAGCAGACATTTTTCAGTTGTTTCTTGATAAAGATGTATTTGAAAAAATTATCTTTTTTTTTCAAAAAAGTAACGCTGTTGACCACAATAGGCACGATTTTGATATTACTATGTCTCATTTTAAAAAGTTTATTGGTATTTTGATCCTTTCTGGGTATCATATACTCCCTCAACAGGATATGTATTGCTCAAAAGATGAGGATAAAGGGATAGAATAAGCCCGTAGTTCCATGAGTAGAAATAGATTCAGAGCCATAAAGGAAAATATTCATCTTTCAGATAATTCACTTCTTGATAACACTGACAAATTTGCAAAATTAAGACCACTGTTTAAATTTTGAATGAAAATTTTTTACAATTTGGCATTTTCTGTCATAACCTATTTATTGATGAGCAGATGGTTCCTTATTTTGGGCGCCACTCAGCCAAAATGTTTATCAGAAATAAACCAGTCAGGCTCGGATTCAAATTATGGGGCCTCTGTTCATCCGATGGTATCTCTTCCAATTTTACCCATATGGAGGAGTAAAAGGAAATCCTCAGGAAACGCAATTTGGTTTAGGTACTAGGGTTGTCTTAGAATTACTGAAAGTTATTCCTGATCGATTACAACACCGGTTGTTTTTTGACAATTTTTATCATCATATTTCTTATTTCAAATACTGAAGAAAAAGGGGTTTTTTGCAAATGGTACGATTCGGGAAAACTGAAAAGGAAATTGTCTGTTGATAGAGTCTAAGATCATTGGGAAAAAACCAAGAGGCTCTTTTGAACATACATTTGATGTGGTAACGAAACTGTCTGTTACAAAATGGAATGACAATTCTGTTGTCATCGTAGCGAGTAACAGAGTGCCAGTTTTTCCATTGGGGAGTGCAAAAATATTCAGTCAAAAGAAGAGGAAGGAAATCACGATAACCCAATCTCTAGTTATAGGGGAGTACAATAAACACATGGGTGGAGTTGATCTACACGATAATGCAAACGTGAATTAAGAATAAAAATCTTATGTGGCCACCACATGACTTTCTCCATACCTGTATTATTTTAAAAATTCCAAATAGGTTACATTATAATATATATTTAAAGGAAGTGAGAAAAAAAATTAGACTTGAAAAAGAACAGAAATACTCATAACCGTAGCCTTCTGATATTGGATATAGCCAGAAATCTCCAACAATTAAGAAAATAAAAAGGAGCGTTACTAAGACGTAACTAAGCGTGAATTGTTAACAATTATCGACAGTAGGTGGTGGCAGCTAAAACATTAATTGTTAAAATATCTCTTAAACAATGCATTATATGGGAAAATAGTTCAAACATAGATTTTAGAAATTAAAATTACCAACAACTTTTATTCCAGTACGTTTTTACATGTATCAAATATTAAATCAAGTATTTCAAAATAACGGATAAGTGACAAGAGTAAACACCCACTTCCGGTTTACCGACTTTTACCAAAAACTAATCAGATCTTGTAACATTCATATAAATGTTAAATATAAAATTTCGTGTTGACCTGATTAATAGTTTTTGAGTTAGAGCACCCACAAAAAAACTGTCACACAGACATCATCGAGAAAATGGTCAAAACGTGTTCAGGGGACCTCAAAACCTGTATTCCCGTTGAAATCTCGAAATCGATTTTTTCATGAAAACAATACTTTCCCCTATACTACGTATGGAGAAAGTAAAAATCAGAGGAAAGAAGTGGTGGTGGCATTTATTCATAAATCTCTTGGACAGTGTCTGTTCTAATTCATGGAAACTGTACAGAAAAACCACTGGGAATAAGATGTCACAAGTAGCATTTAGGTCTTATGTAGCTCTAACCCTTCTCAAAAGTGACCCAATCTCTTGCAATGAAGAACAGTTAGCATCAAGTTCAATTTCAAACCCTAAAAAAGGCAGACCATCTCAACTATCTTTACCTTCAGATATAAACAATTAGGGATGTGCGTGGTTTTCCCGTGGTACATAAGTGCTTTTAGTCAAAATCGCCGAAGTGCAAACATATATTAATGTGTTTGCTTTAAAATCAGAAAATTATTTTTCCTTATATGGTGGAAGCCCTGCTTTATAGATACGCTCGAAACATATTCATTTCATTTTGCCATTCTATACTCGCCCTACAAGCGAAATTTGTTTTAGAAATCGGGCCAGCTAAAGACTTTCAAACTCATAGTTACAGAGAAATTCTAACCTTGATATTGTGGTAGCCTCGGATAAAATATGCTATATTGGTTATTTATTTATATGAATATTACATGTATCATATTGTATTAAAATTCATGCTGCTTGTTCTCTATAAATACGTGTAAAGATATAATTTTTTTACTGTGGTAGCCCTGCTCTTTGTCTCCGCTTTAAACTTCTTGATTTCATTATGGTATGTTGTACAAATCTTATATACAGAATATGGTTGAAATCCGTTCAGGCAATTCCTTCAAAATCCGTAATTACTGAATAAAATTAATTTGTAAGTGTGGCACCCCTGTTTGGTTGATCCGGTCAAAATAGGCTACTATGGTTTTGTATATATGTGTACATTACAAATTTTAAATTTGGTTTAAATTGATTTGAACAGTTCAACACAAATACTTATAAAAATAATTTTTTTATTATTTGTATTGTGGCAGCCCTGTTTTCTATATCTACATTTAAAATATTGATTTTGTTTTTTTAATTTGCCCACCTTCATTCTAAATTTTGTTGAAATCGGTTAAGCCAATTCCTTCCCAATTCATTATTACCGAAAAGATTAATTTTGCAATTGTGGCAGGGTCGATCTAGTCGAAATATGCCATTTTGGTTCTATATTTATGTGAAAATTCTATGTATCAAAATTGGTTGAAATCGGTTGAGGCAATTCTTCCCTGATATCTGCGTACGGACGGACAGACGGACATCACGAAGATAATAGTGATTTTCAGCATTGACAAAAAGCACTAAGAATGCCACCGAGTTTAAAACGAGTGCCTATATAAAATCAATTGAACTTGAAGCTAACTTTTACTTTAAAAAACCTGGTTTTTCTGAGTAAACCTCAAAAACTCCAAATTTTACCTCCAGCTAGTGGAAAAATGCATACACGTCAGTATTCTAACTTGAATTTGCATTCAGCTCGCTCGAAAACCGACCACCTCCTCTTAAGTCACCTTCGAAGCACCTGTCGAGCTTTGACAAAAGAAATTCTTCGGCCGTGTCTAGGCGTGTAAATTTAATGGGTTTGCTTTAGTAAATTTTACTTGAATTATTAATCTTTCTGAAAAAAGTTTTATAAATATTTAATAAGTATGAAAAATAAGAAAAAACACTACATTGGTTTTTAAGTTTTCACACGAATCCGTCCCTGTAAAGTTCGTCTCACAGATAATAAATTTTAGCAAGGTGTTAATCGCACTATCGGAGAATGCATTCCTGAACTATGACTTTGTGGAATAAAATTCGTTACTCAATTTGCGACTATTTTGCTTCAGAAAGTATCGTGAATCTTACGCATATAAATCGCTACCTTACAATCCGCATGGCAAGGGGAATCGTTGCACCGTACATTTACTATAATAACGAGATTGGAAAGGTGTACTTCATGTCGGAGTACAGAGAGTTTCCGAATGCGTTCTTTGTTATTTCACAATGCTCTCAATATTATTCACTCAGATGAGTATTTAACGAGAAGATAGCGAGGTACGTTTTAAAATACATGTAGGACTTCATGTAAAGTGATCGTAATTGTTTTCAGGGTTTTACCAAAATTGGAATCGTTCAAGAAATTTTAGTAAAACTCCCCAATACCTAATTTCATCAAAATACGTCAAGCGGTTCCCGTGTTGAAACCAAGGACCATTGTAGGTCTTCATGTAAAGTGGTCGTAATTGTTGTCCGATTTAAACAAAATTGGAACACTTTGACCAATTTTAGCAAAACTCTCCAATACGAAATCTCATAAAAATATGTTCAGCGGTTCCCGAGTTTTAACATGCGGATGGACGGATGGATGGACGGACAGAGTGCAACGATCTCCCCTATATGCGTTCACTTCGTGCAAAGAACGCATAATGGCCATTGTAATCGCATATGAGAAAAAAATCTTTCAGTTCCTGTGATTATTTCAAAATATTTTCCTGCACACTGGAATAAAAACATTTCAAAGTTTTCTATGAAAATTAATGGACGTTATTAAATAAAAAAATCAGATGTGGCCACCACATGACTTTCTCCACATCTGTAATATTTCTAAAAATTCCAAATAGGCTACATAATAATAAATATTTTAAGAAACTGCGAGAAAATATTAGACTTGACAAAATACAGAAATAAACTCAAACCATAGCCTTCCGATGTTGGATATAACCACAAAGTTCCAACAATTAAGAAAAGAAAAGGAGCGTTACTAAGACGTGACTAAGCGTCAATTGTTAACAATACTCGTAAGTGGCGTGGTGGTGGCAGCTAAAAATATAAGATATATCTTAAACAATGCATTATATGGAAAACTGTTTCGAACAAAGGTTGAAGAAAATTACATTTCCTACAACTTTTATTCCAGTAAAGTTTTACATTTATCAAATATTAAAGCAAATATTTTTAAATAACTGATGTGACAAGAGTAAACACCCACTTCCGGTTGACCGATTTTTACCAAAAACTAATCAGATCTTGTGACATACATACAAATGTTGAATATTAAATTTCGTGTTGACCGAATTAATAGTTTTTGAGTTAAAGCACCCACAAAAAGCTATCACATGCACACACACACACACAAACACACATACATCATCGAGAAAATTGTCTAAACGTGTTCAGTGGAGCTTTCCGTTGAAATCTCAAAAATCGATTTTTTTTCAGAAATACAATACTTTTCCCTATACTACGTACATGGATAAAGTAAAAAGCATTAAAATACTGAGAGAATAGCATTTTGTAAAACTGTCAGTGGTATGAAATATTTTACAATGTAAAACGTCAGAAATAAAATCCTGCCACCATCTGTAACTACCTCAGGTTTAGAGAGAGGATTCAGTTTGAGACCAATTACACACATACTCGATCAAGCGCAGGACACGATAGCTCCAAATAAAAAGTTTCGATTCCTTTTAACCCTTTCACGACCATGGGACACATGTGTCCCCACATAAAATCTTGATCGTGTACGTAAACCAACATTATTTAAATATTTTTTCAGCAAATGCGTAATCCGGAACGTATTTTTGATAATTTTATTACTGGAAACCCTACGTAAACGTCACCTGTCAAAAGAAATTTTCGCGGCAAGTCGTACGTTCAGAGCGCGGCGTATTCAAACTTTTTCATAAGTGTTTCTGCATAGAATATTGTTTGTTATATGTTTATGGCGTAATATTATGTATATAATAGTTTTATTATGTTTTGCAATAGAATTTTGAAATAATATTCCATAAAAACGAGCAAAAACATAAAGGGACGCCGTTGTCCCTGTGGACGTAAAGGGATATATTTACAAGGAAATTACTCGTTGTTGTAATCGGTGTTTTTTTTATTTTACCAACTTTTGTATTTTATTTGTATTTTTATCATTACAGACATATCGAGAAATGGGCACAATATTATGAAACAGTATATTAGAAATAAACCTATAAGATGGGGTTTCAAAATATGGTGCAGAACTGATGCTAAAACGGGCTATTTGTTTGAATTTGATCTGTACACGGGCAAAAAATCATCAGAAACTGAGTATGGGTTAGGCGAATCGGTAGTGCTGGAGCTTACAAAAGCCATTGAAGGTTTAGGTTGTGAAGTGTATTTCGATAACTTTTTCAACTCACCCATGCTGCAATACGAGTTTAAAAACCGGAACACCAAGGCATGCGGTACTGTTCGCCCTAACCGAAAACATCTTCCAAAATCTGCGCCATCTGATAAAAATATGAATAGAGGAGATATTTATACTGAAATTTTCGATGGTATATCCTACGTAAAGTGGATGGACAACAAGTCGGTACATCTTTTGACAAACTTTATATCGCCTATACTTACGTCCACTGTAAAGCGGCGAAAGGCAGGATCTGCTGAAAAGATTGAAGTAAAGTGCCCTGAAATTGTCATAAAGTACAACAAAAACATGGGCGGTGTTGACCTTATGGATCAGCGCAAGGTGTGCTACGAATTGGATCGTAAATCAAAGATAAAGTACTACCTCTGTCTATTTTTCGATCTTCTGGATATAGCTGTCAATAATGACTATATCATTTACACAAAACTTCACGAAAATAAGCGTGCTGTGGGCCCTTTACTATCCTACCTCGAGTACAGACAGGTCATAGCTCGATCTTTGACTGGCGATTTCTCTTCGAGGTAGAGGGCCATACCTACGACGGTGACAAGTGCAAAACGTGTATTTCTGAAACGTTCCAGGCCTTCACATCCCATGGCGAAAGCGAATACACGTAAAATATGTGCAAACTGTGCTAAAGGTAAAATTGAAAATCGCACTAATAACACTTGCACTACATGTAACGTTCACCTATGCTATACAAAAGACAGAAATCGCTTCGCTGAATACCATAACTAAAAGACTTATTTACTCATTTTTATTTATTTAGATTATAGTGTTTATGTTTTTATGTACATTGTTGTTGTTTTTGTTGATTTATGTACTGTTATGTTTAGTAAAATGTAGTTAAAGTCAGTATATAAATGTTAGTAATTTTAATTGATTTGCAACCCTTTACGTCCATTGGGACACATGTATCCCATGAAATTCTATAAAACCTACGATTTTTTTTTCATGTAATGATGTTTTTTTGTGTTAAATAGATACCTAATAAAGTCATTTTAATGCCTAAAAACTTTGTATTACTTCATAATTCCTTCTGGTCCTGAAAGGGTTAATTCTCAGATTTTACGATAAACAAAACCTATAAAACCGAGAATATGGTTTTATATGATTTCCCAAGCTTCGTAAAACTAGCTCCTACCGAGAGCATGAGCACATCCATAAACTTTCCATGTGTTTACCGACATTTAATACATTTTTATAGCAAAATAATTAATGAAAACATTGGAATAAGCTTGCAAGTTGATGCTCCAAAGCTAGAGGTATTACTCCATAACCCCCCTTCAGGTGCTTTTCAAATGTTTTTTTAACGCGCATATTAATTTATTCAATGAGAAATATTTCTCGTGTTACCGCCCGGGTCATGTCGTCGTTCAGGACCCGGGCAGTAACCCGAGAAAAATTTCTCATATTCATTCGCCGGGAAAACTTCAAATCTTTCTTCAATTTATTCAATGTTCGTTGAAAATTAAACCGCAAACTGTCAAAATTTGAGGAATGAAGAATTCCCCATTTCCGCTATATATATATTGCCATCCATCACGTTTATACATGTAATTAATCTGTGGATTGATAGGAAGAAAGGCACAGCTACGATTTTCGATCCCTGGACAATCGTCCTGATATGTCTATACCTTGACAAGCGGGAAAGCCTTTCTAGCTAAGTTTAGAATAATTACCCATGGAAGATTATTAGCATCATCAGAGCCCGCTAAACCAATTAAGCGACCACAAATGTCGCAGAATTGTTGGAGACACCCTATTTAAACTTAAGAAATATTTTTATTACCTAATTTAGGTTTTCTCTTTCGATTTTCAATCAAGAGACAATATGTTTACTGTGCTGCGAAAATCCGCTAAAATATGACAGTCGGTGACTACCCAAACTGCAATTATTGCGTCGTACTCCTAATACCTAAGATAAGTTAATAATATAGGGAACTGGCATTTCTGTTTAATGTTGGAAAATCGTAGGCCCAAAGTTATTAACTAAATACCAATTATAAGAAAAACGGAATAAAGTTGGTTTTTTACAATTCGGCTGCAGTGTTTTCAATAAAAATAGAGGCCATTTGCTATTTATTTATTTTTCAATTCATAGAAAAAATGCATTTTCTTGGATGGCGCCATAAAAGAGACCTCCTTGGGGCGACAGGATGTCTGTCTCTGCTGCAACATCTGCAAAGCCCACTTTAGGATTATTATGCTATTACAAGTTATATCTGGAGATTGGAATAGAGCAATACCGTCAATGTGTCTTTCCAGTTTAATCATAAACGTTTAAACTCACCGGTAATGTTTACTTCTCTCTATCTTGAATATGTTTCACTACACACGTTTTACTCCTCAGCATTTCCATCAAATATTTTCTAAAAAAATCTTGACCGTTGACGACAAATTCAAGAATAAGCACTTGAAAAAATAAGCGCTTATCTTAGGCATCATCGACAGCCATAAAATATTGGAGATACCTAAGATAAGTTAATAATCTTATTCCTGAATTTATCTTCAGCTATAAAAGGAGCTCGATAATTCTCTAGTGAATCATTTACGACTAGTCAATTGACTGTCTATTTCAGAAAATGGAGATACACTTACCGACGGAAAAACAGCAAAACTTGCAATGATTTTCAAAGATAAAGCAATTAATGACTCGATGTGAACGTTTTACCTTTAGTCATATTGACACGTTTAATTTTAAAATTCAACGATAATTGTTCTCATTCAAGGGCTTATCGGCGATATGACTGTTCGGTTTTTACTATCCTCGAAGAAGGTGCAAAAATTCAAGGATAATTGTTTTTATTGTGAAATCTGACATCTCCGTGAAGATTTAGTAGGATTTTCTCTGTAATGCGTCATTTTTTTTCTTCGCGTCTGAAAAATTTGAGATCGAGTTTCTTGGCATCGGAAATTGCACACGGAAAGAAAATTGAGTGGGGGAGGAATGTGTGTTTGTGTGTTTAAGTGAATCAGCCTTTTGGCCTATTATAACCGTAAATTAACTAACACGAGGAGGGGAAGAGAAACACAGCGCCGGCATTAGCCTACTCTTTACGAATGAGCGTAGGAGGAGTGAAGAAGACGTTGGATTTCCTTATATTCTGAGAAAGCGTCGGTAGATAGTCACTCATTTTTTATCTGAATGCCAATAGGAGAAGAATATCGGTCGTTAAGGATTTGTTTGTTTGTGCGCGCGAGTTTCATTTCTCCTGATTTCCATTAATTAGTTTTTAATACGTATTATTTCCGTCGCAATTTCATTGAAAGCTAAAAGATCTATTATTTTATATAACATCCTTTTTATACCCATCAGGAATAACTTGGTTTTATAAAATTCCAACGATAAATATCCACTCACGCTCTAAATTCCAACTACGCACAGTATTTTAGCTGCATTTCATATTTTAGCAGGCAAACCCGTTCGGGTTGATTTAATCAGATTTCCTTATAGAACTAATAAATACGCAGTAATCTTCGAGAAAATAGTGAAAACGTACTCAGGGGAAATTAAAACGTGAATTTCCGTTGAAATCTCGAATTCGATTTTTTTCACGAATACAATACTTATGGAGAAAGTAAAAACGCGCTAATTTTATACATGTTCATGGATAACATACTTCTTTTATTAATCCAATTCCAAATGACGGAAAAAAACTAAATATTGATACCAATTTTCAATCGTTTTTCTAAATTGAAGTCAATTATTTATTGTTGAAAAATATAAAAATACATTAATGAATGCATATTCCTCCAATGGCGTCTTGTACTAAAATTGCGATAACAGTAGCAAAATTTATTATTAGAATACTAAGGACATGCCCGTTGAAATTCAACGGGAAAGGTTTTTGTGAAATAAAAAATTAACATAAATATGCCTTGACTTTCTTTGGATGGCAAGAACACAAACTTCCGTTCTTTTAGGCATTCGTTGTTTCAAGTTTCGAACTTCTACGATGATTGTAAGAACCTAATTTTAATATGCAAATGATTAATATTCTACATTTAAATGTACTCCTCGTAAATAACGCAACAATTGTTGTTAACATTGGTTGCTCTCCTTCTCTCTCTCTCGTACTAATTGTAAGAGCATTCAAAGCACGCTTTCACCCATGAGTATTGAAATAACAATAGGATTTTGAGGTTTAACAATGTAATGGGTTGGCATGGCAACACCCCGTTAAAATGGCAAGATTTCCTCAAAATATGTGAATTAAACGTTTAACATGAGGGGCGTAGCCAAGGGGGGGGGGGCGCTCCCCCTTTAATCTACTTTGAATGCAATCAATGGATTGCACGATTAGTTACAAAAGGCACAGAGATCTTAAGGACGGTTTTCCGACTTCCCTTTGGTATTTTTTATTTATTACTGAAAAACCTTTACTAATCGTTAGGCAAGCAAGGGCCCGACCTCATATTTCGATATCTTTGGTGGCCATATGCGGAAATGGATGAGTGTAAACGGGAAAACCAAAACGTCCTCCGCAAACATACTGAGACGTTTCTCTCTTGGTCTCCACTCTGTTCTTGAAAATGGTCGCGATGGGCTAACAGGGGCCTACCATTTAGGAAAGAGTATACTCCATATGCATCCTTGTTCACTTTTAACTGAGATCTTGAGGGTTATTCGCACCAATAAATCTCTAAATGATTCTCTCCAACTAAAATACCGGCCCTTACATTGCGGGTGGTCTCCTAAATCCCCATTATTGTCGCCGCTTTAGTTCAGGAAAGGCTAACTACTAAACTACTAAATTAAATCGAATTAAAGCATATCTACCAACTTACATTTAGACTACAATGTTTTAGTAAGTGTAAAACGTAAGCAAAGCGTATAATCAACAAATTATAATCTATTCCAGATTTACTAAAGTTGTGTACTAACTTAAAATGGACTAAGCTCAAGATTAAATATTAGACAAACGATCATCAAATGAAACTCCAATATATTTATCATGTACATAATTTCAGTTAATATTGTATCGCAAGACTTTCGTTTAAGCAGTAGCTGCAGTTGATACCTATAGCGTGCCGTATATATTAAAGCTTACTGTACCGTTCGATTTCTTATTTTTTTATTTTTACCAATAATTTAGTGAAACTTCAACATGAATATGAAAGTTTGCTTACTAACTATATATTTCTGTTAGTAACCCAATTATGTGAACAAAGTGACACTGCACCTTGTATAATAAGGGATGAAGTACCTCACTGTATATATGTTCACTGTTTCAATCACCGACTGAACCTTGTAATCGCCCATATTTGCAAATAGGCAAAACATGTAGACTCCGTTTTCTCTACATTGGAAGAATTGTATATATTTTTTCTGGGTCAGCTATTCATTTCCGGTTTATAAAACTACAGAAAGATATGTACCCGAATAGCAAATTACGAGAACTAAAACGAATTTGTTATACCCGGTGGACAGCCCAGGTATCTGCATGTACAGCTTTGAAAAATACTTTCGAGGCCGTATTAGTTTTATTAAATATTATTGCAAATGAAGCAGGTGAACGGAGAATAGAAGCCAGCCGTTTGCTTAATGGAATTTATTTTCAATTTATATTTAATTTGTGCATGTTTACTGAAATATTAACAAAATTCAAATCTGCCAGTGGCCTCTTGCAAAGCGTCAGTTCAGATCTATCAAATGTATTAACATTAATACATTCTTTACAGATATTTTTTTGGATGTGCGATCAGATGAGAACTTGACAATTTCAAATTTTAAATTTGGTAAAATTTACTAAGAATCAGTGACAATTGCAACAAATAATAACATTTATATTCCAAATAATGAAAATTCAAATAGGATTTCTAAATTTCCAACTAAATATGCAAATTATCTTATTACAGAGGAAAGTAATTTTCAACGTAATATCAATACGAAAGATCAAATTCGTACTCAAATTTATATACCTGTTCTGGATAGAATAATAGCAGAATTAAATGCAAGATTTATTAACAACAGATAAATTTTAGAAGGTATACGTAGCTTAAATCCGCTGTATGAAAACTTTCTAAATTTCGAACAAATAAAACCTTTTGCTTTAAATTACGGAATTGATATTGAGAATTTGAAGGACGAATTACAAATTTTGCCACAAACCATTAAAAGTTATGAGTCTGAGATTAAAACTAAAATTACACATCTGTTTCAATTATTAGGAATGATAAGCAAGTTCAAAGTAGCTTTTTACGAATTTCACAAATTATGTACAATAGCTGTAATGATACCAGTATCAACTGAAGCGTGCGAGAGATCGTTTTCAAGTTTGAGGCGAATTAAAACTATTATAAGAAATAAAATTGCCAACGAACGTCTATCGCATTTAGCTGTACGGCACATTGGAAAGGAAATGACTAAATCTATTGATTTAGACTTAATTCTAGAAATATTTGCGCAAAAAGCTGGAGGTAGACGGGTTCAGCTACTAAAATAAAAATATTTTACTTTTTTAATTTACATATTTATAGTATACAGAGAATAAAATATAGCCTTTATATTACAGTTATAATTTATTAAGATAATTGGTTGCCTATTTTCATTACTTGTGTTATTATAATTGTTATAAAAAATGTTTGTAATATGTCTGAAACACTACTAATTTTTAATAGAAATGGGAATGTTTGTCAACATTTAAAAAATATTGTTCTAATTTGCAAAATAAGAAACGTAATTTTAAATATAACAGCAGAATACAACCCATTGTATGGAAAATATCATTCTTAAAATGATACAAAAAAATGTATTTAAAATTATCAATAAAAATAAACACAATTTTTAAGAATAAAAGCAAACAGTTAATAAACATCGGTCTTATAAACTAAAGAGGTAGGAAAAAAGGTTTATTGATAATATAAGCAAAGGATTGGTACAAAAATACAGGTCTAACCTAATAGTTGTATTAAATTTTTCATATTTTTGTGTGCCCCCCAAATATTTTTTACTTTTATGTTGCCCCCCCCCCCCCCACAGTTAGGAGGCTAGCTACGTCCCTGCTGTAGGCGGAAAGAGATGAACGGAATTAAAAACTTCATAGTTTTTTCTTTAAAATGGGCTAGATCCAAAGATCATAGGTGAATTATTTCTAATTTAGATCCCAAAAAGAATAAAAGCCTGCAAGTCAAAAAGTCGATTTTTACGTGTTATCATATGGGAAATGGAATTGGTTACCATGGAGTCGAACCTAGGACTTTGTTCAAGATTTACTTTCGTCATCATCTTACAATACATAAGTCGATCATTCCTGCCAAATATCAAAAATGAATCTTGTTCCATTATTGAGTTATTCACATTTTTATAGCGTAACATAGGGAGCCACAAAGGGACAAAGAGACAAAGGGACAGAAGTAGCCTTTTATTATTGTTAGAATATATGGTGAAATAAATTTAATCATAATGTAATTAAACTGATATATAATCAAAAAATCAAATACGGACTTAGTACCTAACTGTCCTTTAGTAGTCAAACTACAGTCAAACCCCGATTTAGCGCCAACGTTTTATCCATCACTGCATCACTGACATTGGCGCTAAAACTAGGGTGGCGGTAAATCGAGTTATATGCTTGCTCTATGTAACCATGAGATTGAAGTTCTGTTCACATCGATTCATGGGCGGTATGCGGGGATTGCATAATATAGGGGAGAGCTAAATCGGGGTCTGACTGTATCTTATATTTTGTTTGAAGGAATTATGTGATCTAAAGATCCTATGCAGAGAGGCATAAGCTGTAAATTTAAAAATAATTTTTGAAACAGGAAAAAAAATTTCTATGACAGGGAATCGAACCCGGATCTTTCACTTACCCGGCAGATATTCTACCACTGAACTATCGTAGCAGATTACTTTTCACGTGTGCTTGTCAATTCACTGCTAATGATGTTAATAATGCGTAGCTACAGAACCAAAGCGACTGGCACTATCAACCTCTCACATCTATTGTCTCTCACTAATAAGCGCTTGACGTTAGCAGAAAAGTACGGAATTTTAGACTAGGGAATACCCGGATTACTCATCCCCACCTCTGACGCATGCGCTGAGCGTCTTGTACAGAAATAATTCAACTGGACGATATATAGTAATTTCTTGTGGCATATGACTTAGTATTATTTGTGACATCAGGCTGTACGAATGAATGAATTTTAATCAAAATCCTTATAGCCATTTTTGAGTAAATCAAATTTTGTTTCAAAATATCCAACAAAAAGTACCCTTAATTATTGCACAATATCGTTCATCTCTTCAGAATGTTTATGAATGATATTATCCGCAAATATGATATACCATTTGATTTAGTGTAACCGTCTAGGCTGTAGTAATATATTGAGTGGATCGCGGCGGAGGCATGACGTCATAGTGCTTCGGTAAGGTAGCTTAGCGTACATTTTAATGTCACTGGACGCCATATAGTAACTTTTAGAGATATACCGCTTAAGCAGTATTATTTGTGACATCAGGCTCTACAATTGAATAGATTTTAATCAAATTCTCTTTAGCCATTTTTGTGTAAATCAAATTTTTCTAAAAATAAATATGATATACCATTTGATTTAGTGTAACCAGGCCAGCCTAGGCCAGGGGTCGGCAACCTACGGCCCGTGGGTCACGTGTGGCCCTCGAGAACGCTTTATGCGTCCCGCAAAACTGTAATGAAAAAGTGCTCAGGAAAATTTCTCATGGGCAATTTTATATTTTCTGAGTAAAATTATGGTCTCAAAGACTTTTCTGGTGAAGTTTTAACGCTAGTAAATTACGTAGACTTGATTTCGTTCATATGAAATCACAGAATCTCTAGAAAACTTCTGATTTATTCGCTCATCCGGCCCGCCGAGGCTTTCTTGACTCCCAATGCGACCCTCCAAAACATTCACAACTGCAAATGTGGCCCGCCATGCAGAAAAGGTTGCCGACCCCTGGTCTAGGCTGTAGTAAGATTTTGAGTGGATCGCGGTGGAGGCGTGACGTCATAAGACGGGTAAGGTAGGTTAGCGCAGTGGTTCTCAACCTTTTGCCTCTTGAGTCCCACCTATCACCTACTCAAGATATCCAAGTCCCACCCATAAAGAAAACCTAACTTTTTCTTATAGATGTATTTCTACATTTATAAGCATATAAGTGGTATATTAATGATTCGTAGACATTTTTAAGTATTTAAAAAATGTAGTCATAATTTAAAATGATTTTATTTCACAAATATGAAAGCATAAATTACGGATATACAAACAAAATTTTGACTTTGACAGAAATATGACAAATGTTTTATTAATGAGAAACCTGAGATTGTACTTCATTGACAAGCATGCCAATTCTTGGTGTAATACAAGAAACGGCAAGTCGAAGTGCTGGTTCAAGTTGAAGACGATTTCTTTCCTTTGTTTTTACAGTTGCCATGGCAGAGAAACCCGTTTCACAAAGATATGTGGAAGGAAATGGAATAAGTTTCTTAACTGCTTTTTCACTTAGTTGTTCGTATTCTTTTTTAACTTTAAGCCAGAAGGTTTCCAAAGGCAAACTATTAAATAACGCTTTCAATGTAGGATCAGTTGCTAATTCAATCAGGCTATCCTGCTCTGAGACTGAAAGAGATAGCTTAATTGTCTCAGACTCATAATGATGAATGGACTAGTACCCACAAAAAACCAATTCTTGCATAGTCTTAAGAAAGATAATATTTATTGAATTCGATCTCCAGTTTATCTAAATGTTCGGAAACAAGCTTGGAAATATTATTAATGCCACATCCTCTGTTGTCCACAACTTCAGAGAAGCAATGAAACATATCAAATATTCCTACATCTACCCTATTCTTCCAAACAATTTCTTTTTGAACGCTTCTATCGCAGTTGCGAGGTGGCAGGTGGAAGACTTGTAATCGCAAATTTAGTTCATTTAGAAGTGAAAATATGTCTGGCAAATATGGCAATTTTGAACCCCAATTAGAGTTATCAAACAACTCTGCTAGTTTTGATTTCTTTAGAATCAAGAAACTCCTAATTTCCTCTGTGAGTTCAAAGACACGAGATAACACCTTTCCACGTGATAATCATCTAACTTCCGTATGTAACAAAAGAGTCACATGTTCTGCACCCATCTCATCACAAAAAACTTTAAATAATCGGCTGTTTAGTGCATTGGCTTTGATAAAATTCACCACTTTAATACAATCCTAGACAACACATCAGAGAGTTCCGGAACCATTACTTTACCAGCTAGTTGCTCGCCATGGATCATACAATGTGTGGCTTGAAAATCATTATGTGCAACTTCGCGAATTTTTGCTGCGACTCCGGAGTGCAAACCTGTCATTGCAGCAGCGCCATCTGAACAAAGACCAATTAAACATTTCCAATCTAGGCCCTTATTTAAAAAGTAATCATTAATAACGCGGAATATTTCTGAACTTGTTTTTGTCTGCAAACTACAAACCATTAAAATATCCTAAAGTAATTCGTCTTCATAGATATATCTAATATATCCCGTTAAAATGGCACTGCTAGAAATATCCAAAGATTCATCTAACTGAAGAGAAAAAAGCTGTGATTTTTTCAAACGGGTAATGAGTTGAACCTCGATATCACAAGACATGCTTTCATTGTGACGCTTAACTGTATCGTTTGAAAATGGGATAGTAGTAATCTCATTTACTGCTCTATCGCCAAGAACCTCTCTGCGAGCATCTATCATCGATGGTTTTATTAATGTTTCACCTATTATGTACGGCTTTTTACATTTCGCAATTCGCAAAGAGACTAAAAAGGATGCGCGAAGGGCGGCAGAGCCAACATTTGAAAAAGCAAGCATATCTTTTTGTTGAGAATTCATTGCTGAATTAAGTCGTTGGAAATAATCGATAGGCTTATCTTTAAAGTGCGGATGTTTTCCCTCCAAATGTCTCTTCAAATTTTGAGGCTTCGTTCGTTAATGTTTCTCCACATACGACACATAATGGAACAGGTACATTATCAGTTCCTCTCTTCGAAAATTCATACTGTATGTAGCTTTCGTTGTACTTTCTTCTAACGATCTTTTTCTGTTTCTTCTCCGCTGGAATCTCTTCTTCATAGTTCGTTGATTCCAATGAGATAAATCCAAATCTTTTAAGTCCTATTTTACTCATTTTGATTCTGAGGGTAAAAAATGGAAATATAAAGCAATAAGTGAAAATGAAATTGGATTTAAAGAATGAATTAAAATTTTTACTACTATTACAATAAAAATTAAGTCGTATATCATCCAAAGAAAATATTCTTAGCTACTATAAATCATTAAATAATTATATAAAAATAATAAATAAAATATGGAAATACAAACAGGATAAAACATTATTTCATTACCCATGGTCTAAGAAAAGTCAGTGATTGTTTAGCGACAGTAAGGATAAGAAATGACTCTAGATATTCTGTCGTAACAGCGATGCACTAAATGTGTATTGATATATTAATAGGATATAATTACAATGCAGTCTCAATTTGGTGAGATTATTCAAAGAAGAGAGAGGTTCCGTTTAACTCGAGGCGCATGAGAAAAAATTGGGTAAAGAACTGATTTAAAAATCTGTTAATGAAAAGTGTAATGTTCGATATAATGGCATCAAAGTTGACTCGTATGTATGGCATGTTTCCCGGCATATATGTTTATCATACATGCCGGGAAAATAGGTGATGGAGTTCTTTAATGATATTTTACATGAAAATCGGAACGTATTTTGTGATTTGAGACGTTTCTTATCATCTGATTTTGACTGTCGGAAATCGGCGCAGTCCCTTCAGCTACGATTAATCAAGACTCTGGGGTAATATAATGTTTCATGTGTGTGGACAAATAAACCGTTCAATGACTTTTATCTGGGGAAATCGTCAAACATTACAAAATAAAATAAATTACGCAATAAGTCAGTTACAAAACTAAAGTAGAATGGCGTTTCTATCTGTGTGAATAAGTAGTACTGATTTCATTAAACTTATTACATTAATATAAAAATAACTCACCTTACTAGAACAAAATGGTTTCCCAGGTTGATGTTTCGCTGGCTAAGTGGCAGAAATGGTGAAAAGTATAGCTTCTCTTCCTCCTTGAAATCACACAATACGAACGTACTTCTTCCACTCCAGGCAAAACGACAATGCTCACTAATATCATTCACATTACTAAATGAGAATGCAGCAGAGGGCTAGGAGAAAAAAACCACAATGCGCAAAAGATATTTCCCGTGATGCTTAAGCATATTTATCTTTTCCCAGAAAAAGAAATAGGAAGGTAGTAAAAAAAGATAAAGCACCAAGCAACGCATTTTTCATTGTTCCTTTGGGTAGGATGACGGTGAGCTGGGTAATTAGGGAGGTTTAGGCTACAGGATTTCCTGCAGTACAGTGTGCATGCCTGTTCGAGTCTGGAGGTTTCGTGAGCCAGCGGGTGACATTCGCAGAAGGACCGAAAATGAAATTTCTGGAATAGGTTTTATGATCGGATTTACCTCATATCATCGGTCCCTGTCACTTGTTTTCAAATTGCTTCTCTGAAACATTTTCTTCGATCCTTTATAGAGATTACAATATACTCCCAGGTTACCCATAGCCGATTGGGCTACCAAAATATCTTCAAACCGCTCGAGTCCCACCTAGAAGGCTTTCGCGCCCCACCAGTGGGACGCGTCCCATCGGTTGAGAAACACTGGGGTAGCGTACATTGTAATGCCACTGGACGCCATATGCCTAGTGATTTCAAGAATATATAGCTTAGGTGACATCAGGCTCCACAATTTGATTGATTTTAATCAAATTCTCTGAATCCATTTTTATGTAAAAAAAATTTTTCTAAAAATCGCCAAGAATAAACTACCCTTTATTTTTGTGCAATATCATTTTTATAAAATAAAGGTCTCCAAAATTATATATTGCATACATATGAGATATCATTCGATTTTATGTAAGCCCAAGAACCGCGAACAGACCGACAGGCAGACACTGACAGACGGCATGACGAAAACCACTTTTATGGACTCAGATAAAGTAAAATACTTTAAATAGCAGCGAAGTACGTATCATCTGCGTGTAGAGTACAGCACAAATAGGACGCCAGACAGGTAACCAAGCAGGATAAGCTAGTAGTTTTCCTTTTTACTTAATCATATATGTACCCTTTATATGTATAATGATATACATATAATATGGAACCATAATACGATTAGCCAGTGAAACGTGAAAAGATGTTTAAGAAGCAGAATCTTTGACATTTAATCGCATAAAATTTTGAAGCTATAATTGAACTGATTTGTGCGTGGAGGATCTTTTTTAAGGAAGAATCCGTATAGTCATATAGAAATAATCCAAAACTCGATTTTGCATATATCTATTTCGAATTCATTTATCAGTGCCTATGATACGCTTACCCTCGCTACCGCAGAGAATCTAACTCGTCGTATAGTTAAACACTCCTTTGCCTAATAAATATCTTCACGTTTTTCATTCCAAAATATTTATTATTGAAGCTGCGTGCAGAATATTTTATTTGCCGTGAATTATTTTAGTTCTGAATTGCATTTCTTCATAAAATGGCATGGTTTCACGAGTTGACGTACTAAGGTGTGAAACGTAAAGGCCATTTCTCTCCGGGACCAAAAGTCTGACCATTCTCAATTTATGCGGAAGGAATATAATGAGCTTTTTAAAAATAATAACCTCGAAAGCGTTGCAGAATGTGGGCCGTGTCAACTTTATGATTTTTACATTATATTATTTTACACTTATCTTATAATTTGACCAAGTTTCAAAGCTTCTTTCGCCCCATATGGTGCTTTAACTGCGGAATTCCCGCACTTCTCAGGCGCTAAAAAGTGCATCTCGTGCCGCTCAATCTTGCTTCGCCACCCCAATTGACCCTCTAAGGCAGTGGTTCCCAAATTGTGTGCCGCGGCGCACTGGTGTGCCGCAGTAGACTATTAGGAGTGAAGCAAAATAAACTTTATTTAGTAAATAAATCAAAGGTTTGCATGTGCTGGTAGGTAATTAGGGCAATAATTTCTATTCTAATAAATTGATTATATAGGAGCTATAAGAAATGGACGCCTCCAAAGGTTGTAATACCCGTATCTAAAAATGTATACAACTCGTTTCAAGGCTTGGGTTCCGCGAAATCCTCTTTATCTTTGAAAGTGTGCCGCGGCTCAAAAAGTTTGTGAGCCAGTGCTGCATGGAATGGCGCTATAAAAAACAGCGCTTCGCAAACTTTTCCGCCTGGTCCGCCTCTCAGCCATCATTTTCTCAGGCGCGCGGTTATGTTAACATTACTCTCCTCCGAACGCATGCGTCGAGTGGCCGCAGATTAACATTGGACCAACAGTCATTCTCTCTTTCTCTCCGCACACTCTACCCTGGCCCTCTTTTTATTTTATCTTGTCGTTGTCATCCAACACCAAAATTTTGTAACGTTTCCCTTGTTCCGCTACATAAATCACGCGTTCGGCACTCACTTTTATCTAAGTGCGTGGTATTTCAGCTGTTATTCCAAACCGGAGGAGAGTCTGATTTTCTTATCGACCGATGCAACATATGCTGTGTGTTTCGACGAGGATTACTGTAAATACTCGAGGGAGATACACTGAATTGAGTGGCTGAAAAAAGATGTAAGAGGAACCATCCAATACAAGTGGATCAATGGAGTTTCGCATAGCTTGTATAAACTGCGTAATCGTTACATGGACTCGTGGGTAAGTCATCCTATAAACCATCTTCATGCCCTCTGCTGCATATTAGCCAGCTCATTACTACCATTAGTAGCTTAAGAATATATGTGCATGCATCGACGTAGAATAGAACGAATAATACCCTAAAGGGGGATTTCACTGCATTCATAAATGTATGATATTCTTTATAGATATGGTTACACTAATGCTCAGCCAATTCTATTATCACCTGAGAAGCAGTGTGCCATTGTCATTATTAATAATGTACTGTTAAATATATATTATGTATAATTATTCAATCATGGCTCAAATAATTAGTACAAAGACTAGGACCCTGGGACATGTGTTCTGCCATTTGGATTATATAAAAAAATGCAAATTGAAACGTTCCAGCACAATTAGGCATCAAGCCTAAAGGTTATTACCGAGGACCGTACATGTCATTAGAAAAATGTGTTATAAAACGATGTGAAAAATCTACTAAGGGCAAAAAACATGCACATGTATTTTCGGAGTTAAAGAACTTTTTTTAAACTGAAACTAATGCGTGAATGGTGTAATATTAGTGGTGAAAGTTGCATGAAATATGCCGAGATTTATATTTCTTAATGTACAAAATCTAAAAGCATATAAAAATGTAAGTGTATATTATAATGACGTCATCTTCCCGACGACATCGTATACAGCGGGAGAACATAAATTCTAACGTCAATAATTCGATTTCCCCCTAAATTGAAAAAGATACTTTCCAGTTAATTTTCATACCCGCACATTACAAATACTTTAACCAGAATTTGCCCTAACCCATATTCTATTTTCTCTCGGGTTCATGTCATAGATGTTTGAAAAAATTTGAATTATCAAAATCCATTCTTATCTCTATTTTGTCACGCTGATGAGTTATTGTCCATTTGCGAAGGCGGTTTAGTAAAATACTTAGTACCGCTTACACAGGATTAAGGTGATCCAGTTTCGGAACTAAAACGCTTTCGCATGGATTCGAACACTATTTTCACCAAAAATAGTGACTCGTTTTGACTCACAGACTGCTCACGAGAAGACGAGATATTTGTCATCGTGTCCAACATTAAAAAAAAACTTTCGAGCGATTTATACTGCGTCATTTCGGTTTCGCGGTCCACTCCTCTCGCCTTTTTTTGCGGTCATGTTTATTTCTCTCTTTCAAGTCGCCGATGTCCCATCACGGATTTGCAAAGTGACATTCCGCCGTAAATCATTCTTCTCGGCGAACGAATGCGACGTCACCTTACGAGTGAATCATCCACCCATGCGCTTTCTCGATGCTCTCCTTTTTCCGTGGAACGCTAAGTCACACTTTGCGATAATTATTCGATCACGAGTCGTCTTTCTGTATGTCAATAATCATTCGCCTTTCATAAATTACGACCTGAAACTCTCTTTTGAAGTTTCTCCCCAGCGAGTGACAGCGATCAATTCCAGGAGATGCACGAGTTTGTTTCGCTTCCTTAGAAGGACAACTAGCGCGACGGTGCAACCAGGGTGTCACAAATGACATCCGAAAGTAACTTGTGCGATGGTTGTCAATTAGTCGTCTGCGAGCTAAATGGGTCGCCGTCGCTCTCCACCGTTTTAGGAACATACAACCGAATACAAACTATCCAAACATGATGCTGCTCTTTCGAGGAAAACTGTTGGAAAAACCGACCGAATTATTTTTTTTAACTGAACCTCCATTTCGATTCTCCGTTACAGCTATTGCTGTAGAAATAAATGTCCACGTTAGATATTTAGCATTACTGGGATTAATTAACACGCGGTTGTCACGTCAATATTTGAAGTATTCACATAGTAATAGAATTTTGAGTGATGAATGCATTTATAACCCTCGTGATTTATCATGAGCATGTTGAGAAAACTGTTTCGATTTTTCATTCACATTTTATGGCAATAATGACCACCAAAATTAGTTTTATCTTTAAGAAGGAAAATATTTACACTGATTTATTATCGCTTATCACTTGTTTATAAAATGTAAAATATGGTAATGATTTTTCGACCAACAATACGATCTTTAAACGTTATTATTCATCTAGTATAAAAAATTCATTCTTTTTTAATTTTTAAGATGTTAATGGCAACCAAAATAGCATCTCAGCCGGAAACGAAGATATGTTAACACATTCGCGAAGAAGGTAGCATATCGATAAAAAAAATATTTATATGCGTGAATAATTTTCTCATTTAAAATTTAAGATAATTTGTAATATATTTCTCATATTTACAAATTTCTTGAACTAATATATACGCATAGAAGAGTTATCGAAGTCATAAATAAATTATGGAAACCCAAATTTTAAGTCTCCAAAGATTCTTCCGATTTAAAATTCGATGGTCTTTCCTGTTACACTTAGCAAAAAAATAAAATTGGATTTATGAGAAGAGAAAAGCAAAGCAAAGATGCACCGATTGAATTAAAGAATCAGCTGACGTGTAGGAACAACAAGAGAGCTCAACCTCCAAACCAATGTCACTGAATTCGTTGAGCTTATTCCACATACACATATATTGACTGACAGTGACGCGAGACATTTTCTTTCAAAGGACCGAACCACATTTTTTCCAATCTTCAATGGGCTTGTTTAAAGCAAAACATTTGAAAATATGAAAAAAATAAATAAATAAAATAAATCTTCCTGCACTTGTGGGGTCCTCAAATACGTACTATGGTTGCGTGTTGTGCGTCACTTCCCTAAATATAGAGAAGGGATAATTTAAAACGGTATTTGTAGAAAGAAATATAGTCACAGAGACATTTGAAGAGCCGGATTTGGAAACAAAACTTAAGCGTTCCAACCTTCGAAATCCTCGTGCTTTACGTACGGAACGAATTAAACGTCAAATAGACTACATACGAATCAAATTATCGTGATTAACGATTCATCTTGAAAATTAAGAGTGAAAGCTGTATTTTTAAATGCTCATCACACATTATAACATAGTAAACGTGATACCAGTTTTTAAAATCATGCCAACTCAAATTGGCTTAAATGTTTTAATATTGCATGATAATTTCAGAAACTTTTAAACACTCCGAAGAATATAAAGCAGTAGGAATAAGTCATATCTAAAATTCTCATATTTATAGATCCCTGGCCTAATAAAAACATAATATTATAAAAATCTAATGTGAATATCACATGACTTTCTCCACGACTGTAATATTTCTAAAATTCCAAATAAGTTAAATGATAATAAATATTTTAAGGAACGTCGAGGAAAATTTAAGAACTTTACAAAGAACTGAAATAAACACATACCGTAGCCTTCTGATGTTGGATATTGCCACAAAGCTCCTGCAATCTCTATTAATAAAAGATTTACGTTGTCTAAAGCTGCCGTCACCAATGGCCCTTTTCAACGCGTTTTTAACAAACTTCCCGATTAGGCGGAAAGCTGAAATTTCGCAGGAATGTTTGATTCAGATATAAAATTAAATGATGAAAAAATTTGGAAATATTTGCTTTATTATTTGATAAATGTAAAAATGTACTGGAATAAACGTTGTAGGAAATGTCATTCTCTACAATCTTTGTTTGAAATATTTTTCCATATAATGCATTGTTTAAGAGATATATTTTTGCTGCCACCACCACGCCACCTACCGACGACTATTGATAACAATTGAAGCTTAGTTACGTCTTAGTAACGCTCTTTTTCTTGTCTTAATTGTTGTAGCTTTTTGGCTAAATCCAATATTAGAAGACTATGGTTTGAGTTTATTTCTGTTCTTCGAAAAGTAAAAATTTTCTCGCAGTTTCTTAAAATATTTATTATTATGTAAATTTTTAGAAATATTACAGATATGCAGAAATTCATGTGTTGGCCACATCAGATTTTTTTGATTTGTTCACTATTTCTGATGGTACAGCATATGGTATGTTCTGTTATTTGTTTAATATTAAGTAATCAATACACCGTCCACGCATCAATATAGAAAGAAATTAATCACAAATATTATCATTATAGTAATTTGCTTAAACTGCAAAATAAAACTTGCAAATGAAACGATATTTTCAAAGTATGTGTGAAATATCTTCTTATTTGAAATGTTAAGTTGTCCATCATTACAAAGCATTGGAATCGTTTCTTTTATTCGCTACGTGTTACATTTACACAAAACTTTTACAAAAATTTTTAATCGGTTATTGTCCTTGATGCGTTTGTTTCATTGTAAGCTTAGTGCAAATGCACTTTAATGTCCGAGTACAACAATGCAAAAATCCGAGATTTACAATTGAAAAGTTTAAAAATCGGAAAAACGGAATATAAACTTAAAATATGAGCAAGCACAAATTAAACAACAGAATAGATAGTAATAATATGAATTTTAATTTCTTTCTACGAGAAATAGTGTAAATCTCGAGTGAAAGTCTCGATCGTAAATTATTTTAAAATATTAAAGACAAAAGGTCTACACATCGTATTCCAGCCGAATGTGTTGATCAAATGCAAAAACGATAACTTTTCTGATATCGTACCCATGAGTTTTCGGGAGACGACTACCCGCTTAAAACCTTTAGGTGTTCGCGCCGAGTATTCAGGTGAAAAGATTTATGGACATCGAGAGGACCGTTCTTGATTTATTTGCGTTTATACTGGGAGGTGACGTCACTCGAGACAATCTGTTTTTGTCCTTCGTGCGTTTTATTGTAAGTTAAGTGCAAATGTACTTGAAGCCCTAATGTAACAATGCAAAAATCCGAGATGAACAATGCCGGCTACCCTAGCAACCTCCTTTTTGAAATGTCGATAAACCGGAGAAAATTGAATATAAACTTAGAATATGAGCAGACACGTATTAAACAACAAAATCGGCAGTAAGAATAAGAATTTTCATTTCTTTCTGCGTGAAATGGCATAAATCTCGAGTCAAAGTCTCGATCGTAAGATATTTTAAAATGTTAAAGAAAAAGGTCTACACATCGTATTCTATGCGTTAATCAAATGAAACAAGTAGGAGTGTACACGGGTTTCCAGTGATACAGAAGTGCTTTTCTCCAAATTCGCCGTAGTATAATCGTATATGTACTAGTGTATTTGCTTTGAAATCAGAAAATTATTTTTCCTTATATTGTGGTAGCTCTGCTTTTTTATCCGCTTTAAAAGTATTCATCTCGTTTTCCCTTTCTATCCTCATCCTACAAACGAAATTTCTTTGAAATCCGTTACGTCAATATCTTCCAAATTCATAGTTACAGAAAAATGCTAACCTTGATATCGCGGTAGCCGTGTTTAGTCGATCCGGTTGAAATATGTTGTTTTGGTTATTATTTATATGAAGATTCAACATTCCATATTTGGTTAAAATTCATTGGGTAATTTTTCTAGAAATACGCGTAAAAGGAATATTATTTGAATTTTTACTGTGGTCGCCCTGCTCTTTAGCTCCGCTTTAAACATCTTGATTTCCTTACGGCATGTTGTACAAATCTTATATACAAAATTTAATTGAAATCCGTTCAGTCAATTCATTCCAAATACTTAATTACTGAATGAGTTTAATTTGTAATTGTGGCACCTCTGTTTAGCTGATTCGGTTTAAATATATTAATATGGTTGTATATATGTGTGTGTGTATTATAAGTACTAAATTTAGTTAAAATTGATGTGGACAATTTAACACAAATATGTGTAAACAAATTTTTTATTACTTTTATTGTGGTAGTCCTGTTTTTCATATCTATACTAAACAGTGGTTTTGTTTATTATGTTGCACACATCATGAATACAAATTTCGCTGAATCGGTTCCGCCAATTCCTTCCAAATTAACAATTACCGAAATGTTAACTTTGCAATTGTGTCACCCCTGAAAGTCGATCCGGTCTAAAGATATCATTTTGCCCATTAATTTATGTGTATATTCTCTGTACCAAATTTGGTGTAAATCGTTTTAACCAATTCTTCCATGATATATGCGTACGGACGGGCATCAGCAATGACGAAAAGCACTAAAAACGAAAACTATCCTGGTATCTAACCCATGCCTTCCCAGGGGACGACTACCCACTTCAAACCTGAAAGAGTTCGCGTCGAGTACCTAGGCGAAATATTCGTTGAAATCGAACAAACCGTTCTCGGTTTATTTGCGTTTATGCCGGAAGGTGGACGTCACTCGAGGCTTCAGACGCAGGCACCCAGGGACGTAGGCAGAAACACAGCGGTTATTATATGTGTGCATATATATATATATATATATATATATATATATATATATATATATATATATATACATATACACACACATAAAACCTAAGGTACTTCAATAAGTTCTACATAGCTGAAATAAGGAGTGAAGATAGGTCATTGGGTACAACCTCTTAATTGTTGGAGCTCTGTGGCTATATCCAATATTAAAAGGCAATGGTTTGAGTTTATTTCTGTTCTTTGTAAAGTAAAAATTTTCTCGCAGTTTCTTAAAATATTTATTATGTAACCTATTTGGAATTTTTTAGAAATATTACAGATATGGAGAAAGTCATGTGGTGGCCACATCAGATTTTAAATTGTTATTTTTTATCCGGATATATACTAAGAGAAACGAATAATGACGCCTAACACACAAAATATACTATTTTTTACATAACTTTTAGTGTAACATATAAGATATTGTCTTAATGATGATTATAGTTATTGCTTAAAAAGGACGATCTGAGCCATGAAACTTGAAATTCGAAAACATGGATGCGAGCCGATTTCCAGAAAATTGAGAAATTCCGGATAGATGCTTTAATTTTGCAGAAAATGAAAACTACTATCTTATTTAAATGAGTAATTCAAATGCTGTTGCGTTAGTTACGAGTTAAGATCATGGTGTATGTTGATTTTTTAAGCGCTTGCAGTATGCAAGCACCGACAACTCGTATAATATACGAGTGCATAGATTGCTTTAAATTATCGTAGGATTTTTCGCGAAATTACGTAATCCTAATGGGACTGGGATTTAATTTGGATTCTTTTGCTTAACTAAACGACTATATAGATGTAGAGTAAGAGTGAGGGGGATGTGGGGAGGAAGATAGGAAGGAAGGGATATAGAATGGAAGGTACATAGAGAGTAAGGAATGTATAGAATTAGAATAGGACGGGAGGAAAGAGATAAAGAGGGAGACGGAGAAAAAGAGGGAGAGCTATGGATTGGGACGGGAGGGAATGAGAGAGGGGTTAGGTGGGAGAAAAGAGATGCGAAGAGAGGGAGAGAAAGAGAGGGAAGGAAAGTGAGAGGGAAGGAGACAGAGGGAGGGAAGGATTGCGCAATGATATTAGATTAATAATTAAAATATTGCCAGAAAGCTTCTTTGATGCTGAGATTATATCAGGCACAGATAAAGGAGATCGCGTATTTTTGCAAAGGATCGATTTGGCACCAGCTGAAACACAACTTCCGTTTATTATCAAAAGAAGATAGTTTCCCGTTATTCCAGAATTTGTGATAACAGTAAACAAATCACGAGGACAGACTTTTGATTATGTGGGGATTTATTTAAATGAACCTGTTTTTGCGCATAAGCAGCTCTACGTAGCTCTTACCCAACAAGAAATATAAACAATATAAAAGTATACATACATGAGGCTGCAACTCAGGGAAATCTTTGTAATAATTTAAAATATTTCACAATAAATGTGTTTTCAGTGAAATTTTTGGCAACTAATAAGCTAATTTTGTGATTGTTCACATTAATTATTTACGATTATTTAAGATGTATCGTTTCAATAGGATTACCAGTCTTAAGACGGGTTTTTCAGCCATTGAGTAACTGACACCCGTGATATGGCAGCAATACACTAGTTAAGAATAACAAGATGGAAAAGTACATTCCATAAATGGAGCATACACAGAGATTTCAAAGGCGTTCTTAATGGGAAATACGTATGGAACGGTATCGAAATATTAGGCGATTCTCGAATTTGTATCCCCGAAACTATAGTCTCAGGGACTATCGTGTAACAAATGTTGTTCTCTGTAGTAATAAATTTATTAATCTATAACTCACAGATCATATAAGAGAATGGGAGATAAATATATGGATTTTTAATTGTTGTTTCCTGAGAGAACCGTCTTAGCGATCGATGTAAACAAAATATGCGATGTTATGCTTGGGCATATTTACGAATTTTTGTCTACGAAACAATAACTCATAATTATGTGGCCTCGCGGAATTTTATGTAGTAAATGTAGTTCTATATCCGAATATTTTTTAAATCTATACCTTACAGATCATATAAGAGTTAAGGAGATAAAAGTTTGATATTTCATTGTTGCTTGACGGATGACATTTAACGAGATACGAGTATAAGTTTATTAAAGTAATTATGTAAAGTGGAAGTTCTAATTGATGGATTCAGTTGAAAATCACAATTGTGTGATAAATATTAATAAAGATCATTCATACCTAATTAAATTAAAATCCGTCTAGCGGTTTAGGAGATGAAAGTTACGACGGGCGAACGGACGGAGCAGACGTGCCCATAAGGTGCTCCGCTATTACAACTTCCCTGGTAAATAACGCCTAAAAAGGAGCGTTACTAAGACGGAGCTAAGCATCAATTGTTTGCAAAAGTTTCCTCCAGGTGGTGGTAACTAAATAATAGTTTTTAAAATATATCATAAACAAATAATTATATGGAAAAGCTTTTTGAACTAATGCCGTTAAAAATTAAATTCTCTACAACTTTTATTTCATTAATTTTTACATTGATCAAGTATTAAAGCAAATATTTGAAAGAAACGGATAAGTGACCAGAGTAAACATCCACTTCCGTTTGACAGTTTTTAACCAAAAACTAATAAACTCTTATACCTCTCATGAAAATATTAAATATAAAATTTCGCGTTGATCTGATTAATAGTTTATGAGTTAGAGCGCCCATAAAATCCCTATCACATACATACACACAGACATCATCGAGACAATGCTCAAAACGTGTATTTCCGCTGAAAATGTCGTAATCGACATTTTTCATTGTTTGTAATTGTATTTGAATGCCCAGCCGATTCGCCTCTCTTACAGCACAAATGGGTATCTCAGAGGTAGTGTAATGAATAGCCGGGGAAGGAAAGAGGGAAACCCGATGTCGGCATTTGCCTGCTCTTACGAAGACCACCAGGGGGGCCAACAGCTCAACGTCCCTTCCGAAGGACGGAACAGCTGAATTTGCGCGGTTTCCTCAAACCACACAAACAAGGGGCCGGGCGACCTTGGAAAAATCCTACTTGCGCAGGATTCGTACCCGATGCCTTTTTCAAGCATTTCATTGTTTGTTTGTCGAAACTGTTCTTCAGATCCGACTGCCTCAGCAGTCGGAGGATCGCATTTCCCGCATTGTTGCTTAATGCGCCCTTGTGAATTCTTCTCTCCTGGCTTTGATTCTTCTGTAAGTCCTAAGAGGACACACTAAAACCCCGTCAGTCGGGGGCGTTTACCCTGGGGCAGGGATTCGATGGTATACAGGCTGGCGATGGGTCGTTTGTAACGATCCCACCACCGAACTTGGATATCTCCTATCCGGCGTACCTCCTCGTGAGGAGAGAGGGCTACCGCGGTGAAATAGGCCTTCGCAGCCGTAGGAAGCTGGACGTCGAGTGGCTCCACATCAGCCAGGCGATGAATCCTGACGTTGCCATCCGACCTGGAGCAGTTCAGCACCCACCGGAGCGCCGTGTTTTGGACTACCTGGAGACGGTTGATGCTGGTCCTGGAAGCCGATGACCAGACCGGTGAGGCGTAGGTCATCACTGGTAGGACGCACGCCAAGTATAGCCTCCTTTTGGTCTCCATGGAGAGGCTCCGCGAACCCAGTAGTGGACGAATCCTTCTGAGTGCCGCGAATCCTCTCCGTCTCAGCCGTTCGACCTGCGATGTCCAGAGCAGCCTCCCCTCGAGTTGGACTCCGAGATAGGTCACTTCTCTCTCCCATGGGATGACGTCCCCCATCACCGATAGATCGACTCCGGGCGGAGCGCCGATGCCCGGGTGAAAGACGATGGCTTTCGTCTTACCCGGATTGACGGCGATCCGCCATCGACGATACCACGAGACCAGAGTATCCACTGCCTCCTGTAGTCCCAGGGCCGCTGCGTACTTTTGGGAGGAGCGGCAAAGGATCGCCGCATCGTCCGCGTACAGGGCCAAAATGATGTTCCACCCATGGTCTCGTGGCACGTCGTGGGTGAAGATGTTGAACAGGACTGGCCCCAGAACGGATCCTTGCGGAACACCAGCCCGTGCCTGCTGGAGGTCCGATCCGTCCTGAAGCCACTTCACCCGGAATTCCCGGCCGCGTAGGTAGGATTCCACAAGGCGAAGAATCCAGGCCGGGAATTGGAGTCGATGCATCTTCAACAGGAGTCCCTCGTGCCACACGCGGTCGAAGGCCTTCGAGATGTCGAAGAAGGCCCCTGCGACCGCGTGTTTCCTGTTGAAGGCGTCGGCGATGAAGGACGTCGCTCGCGCCAGCTGGTGTGTGGTGGAGTGACCCTCTCGGAATCCGAACTGCTCCGCTGGAAGGGACTGCCCCTCTTGTAGGTGGTGCTGGATCTCAGGCAGCAGCAGTCTCTCAAACATTTTCCCAAATCCCGCCAGCAATGAGATGGGGCGGAGATCACCCGGGCTAAGCTCTGCATTCTTCTTCTTAGGGATGCAGATGACCCTCGCCCGCTTCCAAGACGATGGGAAGTGAGAGATCTTCGCGCAGCCTGTGTAGATGTTGGCCAGATGTTCGATGGCTGCCACTGGAAGCTGCCGAATGACGGTGTTGCAGATATCATCGTCCCCCGGCGCCCGCCCTGATGACATTAACAATGTCCTTCGGCCGGAATTCCGGGATGAATTCTGGGTCCAAGGGCCCTCGGTCCATCGCCGCCAGTCCTTCTGCGACCTCGAACTCAGCTTCCGCCGATTCCGCTGTGGAAGGGTTGGGAGTAAAAACCTCTCGGAAGTATTCTCCAACCATTTCCACCTTCTCCGATGGAGTGGCTGCCACCCTATTCCCATGGGAGAGGAGTGGGTCCCGGTGCTGCCCTCTGCGCAGCTGCCGGCAGACCTTCCACACCGAATGGTCCTCCAGGGAGACAGACGACAGATATCGCTCCCAGGAATCTTGGCGAACCTCGCGCAGCAGTATCTGGACTTCGAAGTTGAGGTCGGCGAGCTGTTGCTTGAGGTCCGGAGTTCTGTGGCGCTGCCATCGCTGTATGTTTGCTGTATACTATCTCGTATACTACGTATGGAGAAAGTAAAATTCATGTAATAGTATCTCAGATATAATCCTAAAATGCGTAATAACAAATTGGAAACGAAATATGCAATTAGAAGTTTCATGATCCATCGAGTCAATGAGGAATGAGAGTTGCATCGCAACGTACGTAGATAAATTTTTATTCCTTTGAAAGATATTATTCAGAGGTAGTTACCAGTACATTCCTGTGGCGACATCTTTCGATGCATCTTATATCAAAAGAAAATGTTTTCTGGCAACCATAACCTTCTAGTCCGAGCTATCTGCTGTTTCCGTGCGACCATCTTTAGAAGGACTCCATCAAGCGATGACTCTATCCTTCTCTGTCAACCTCTTCCACTCTCCTCCTCCTGCCTAGGCATTCCAACCCCATCGCTCTTCTACGTGTTCCGCCCCATCCCTCTCGCTCTCTTTCTCTCTCCTACACTCTCCTCTCTCCTACTCCTCCATCTCTCTCTCCCTATTTCTTCATCTTGCGCTCCAGAGACAATTTTGACGCTCGGGTGCCCTTGATGAACTCCCTCTCACCGTGCGAACAACGGTCGTTTGGCGGAGAAAATACTTCCCGTGTGGTCCAAATTAGATAATATGATTGAATTTCTAGATTATCTGTTTTCCACCACCAAAACTAGAGTTGGAAGTTAAATGCCAAAAAATATAGCTGATGTTCTATTAAAGCTAATGCAATTTTTCCGACTTTCTATTTTCATTGATGGAATCAATTTGAAATTATCCTCCGTCGCGGAAAAAACTGCGCTAATATTACATGTCGTATTTTCTTATTGGTAGGACAAAAGGTTTTCCTGGAGAAAAATAGAGACGATATTATGCTCATCAACTTGTCTTTGACTTTGTGCACAATTTTTTGCTACTTTAGCAATGCATAAAAATTCGACCAAAGTTATGCAGTAAGTTAAAAAAACTTTTTAAAATCTATGAAACCAATCTCTCGTCGAGAGAGCTTCCTTCGGCTGGGAGACGTTTTCCATTCAAATGGACCAGTATGTACACTGCCGTAAGCACACTAAAACACACCCCGTAACAGATGCACAGATTATTTACATAGTAAAGGCTGCGAACCGAATTCTAGCGAATCAGGATTTTCTAGTCCAATGGTTCTCCTCCAGAGATCGCTCTCTGCTTGCTAGTCTAAGATATCCGGCGGCTTTGAAAGATTACTAAGGTAGGGGACCTTAAGATTTCCACAACTTCCCCACAATCAAGTCCAATGTATCCTTCACGTTAAAGTGCAAAGCTTCCGTTTTTGACGACATGTTCCCCGTCGCTTGAATGGACCCCATTTCCCACTTTAGAGGAAACTTTGATACGATCCCGATTTGACGACTTGATACGCCTCGTTCTAATGAATCCCGTGCCATGTTACATACATCGGCCAAATATGGATGAAAGCAGAAAGTAACTAAGTTGACGAAATCGTCGCTATGGTGTTTAATACAGCTTCTAGAATGCCGTGAAATAACAAATGCAAATATACGAGTGAACGATTAAAAATTCAATTGAAATGAAAACTTTTATTACTTTGTTGAGATTCTTGGAGAAGAAGAATGAGGGTTTAAGAGATAGATTTGAATCAATGATAAAATATAGGCGCGTTTCAAATGTAAATATACTATTATCATCACAATTTAGTTATGGTTCTTATACTCATTTTATGTAATTTTATTTCTATCTCAACGGTGTTTCACTTCTTAATGACTACTCACCTACCGAAGTAAAATAATGACACCCAGGAATCGCCGAAAAGTATCAGTGAGATAACTCGAGCGGAATTTTAAATGAATTTGTACATTTTTCCAACAGAAGAGGTCCAGACTTGAAAACACTTTTAGAAGGATAAAATCTAATCTTAAACAGGCCTCACATTGCCAGAGAGTGTCATATTTTGTGCTATTTCCGCTCGTATCTTGGTCTGTTTGTTAGTCATTAAATGGAATGGAGGTAGCATTAAAAGAGACTGAGATACAAAACAGAAGAGTGTCGCCGACGTCCCTCGTCCCCACTCTGTCCCTCTCATCTAAAATGTGCGATCCCTCCCACCCCCTGTCAGCACCACTCTGGCGATGCATTCCTCGTCCCGAAACGTATGTGACCTCTTTCCTCTGACGCTCTTCTCCACCTCCCACCTGAGATTTATATTCAATGTAATTTAATTTTGCGCGAGTAATTAAAGCAAAGAATAAAAAAATCATTACATTATTATTAGTTATTTCGTATGTCTCATTTAATTTCTCCACCGCTAAGACAGTTAAGTCAGTATATATCTCAGAAAAGAAACAACATTTCATATAATATATAGATAAAAACAGTTACTGTGGTAATCGAGTAACTGTATAAGTTATAAGATTTCATCGCTTTAATTCAACCTATTCTTCCATTGGTTTATAAATGAAGAAAAACCAGAATTTAGCTAAGCAGTCATGTATGTTAAATGAAGGATTTTCAGTGATTCTTTCATGCATAATTTTTAATATCCCCCTGAAACACATCGTTTTCATATATTAATTTCAAACTGATCTACATTCTAGCGCAGATCGGCTTCCTTCAAGTTCTCTAACCAATCCATTTGTGTCATAGAAACATTCAAAACCTTAAAATTATACATTAATGAATTCCTAATTCTTTCAAGTACTAATAATTAACATGATTCTTTTGTCAAAATTTGGTTTGTTTAATCTCAACTACAAAACATATAGCAGATATTTACCTTAAGCAAATATAAAGTATTCTTAGTTGTTATAAATTGCACATTGTTCTAGGTTAAAACTTTACAAACTCATCAAAAAATTAGTGTGACCATTTTGTTATAACGTATATATATATATAACTAATTTAGTTATTAATTGACGATGGTAAGCTATTTCTTCATGATTTTGCATTTCTTACTAATAAATATGACGAAAAAGACAATTTGAATAATTGTTCCCGAGTATACCTTTCCGTTTCGAATTTTACTCAACTTTATAAAATGATAAAGAGATAATTTTAGTAAAACAGATAATAAGGTGATAGGGGATATTGAGAAAATTAGTATTATGCTCTAAGGAAAGAGAGGAGAGATGAGTTTGAGTAGTCTGAAGGGAAGGAGCGAGAATATGTAAATAAAAAGATTTTTGGTGTTGATCAATGCCACAAACAGAAGTTGCTGTGCTTGAGTTTGTGCCTCTCATCTCACAATATGCCCCTCTTTGAGTAATGCTTTCTGCTAAACAATTTTAACTTATTTTTTCAATTATAACTTTTCATCGATAGCAGTCACGGAAATCATCAAATTTGTAAAACAAAACAGTTTAAATACCTATCAAATGAAAAGTAACTAATATTTGGTATTTTTTGAGTCACAGAGGAAAATCCTTTACATGGAAATTGTGTATAAATATCTCTCGAATTTCACAAACGAAAGGAAACTTTCACACAGAATTTTAAGTTAATATTTACGAGATAAATGTTTAGCATTTAGATTTTGGAATTGAGCGACATTGTCTTGCTTGACCGTATGCTACGAAAGACTCCATCTTGAACAGATAATATTTTGTTTAATTGTGTTACTGAGATGCGTGTCGGTTATTTTTAGTATCTTTGCTATGCCATCTCCCAGCCCCTTAATCATTACCTTCTCCCTCCAAGGTCATCGACAGAGTGGCGCCGTGGCGACACCGTGCACCTTCCACGCTAATGGAATTAGCGGGAAATTCCGTTGGGATTTTCGTCTTTCAAAAAATTGGACTGAATCCTCTCCGATTTCATTTGATAGCTTCCGTCGTTACTTAGATAACAATTTCACTCCCACTTCCTATAATTACAATTATTGGGCACTTGATTTCTCGCCGTCTCCAGGCCCCGCCCAAAAAGGTGTTCCATTCCATTCCTGCCTTGGCCTTCTTTTCGCATCCATCAACTCAAACACCAGTGCCATTAACTCACGCACTCAAGCAATCAGCACACGGAAGTGCTCCTAACAAAGCCTCGCCCATTAGAAGTCCCGCGAGGAAGGTGTTTAGCTCTAACAAGTCTTTCATTAGCCGTTTGCAGATTTGATAGCGATCAATTTCACAAAAACAGTCAACAACTTCTTCAAATAAATGAGAAATTTTATACCAAGGGATGTTTTTTTATTATTATAAATGTTTAATATTCCTAGAAAGGGATTGCAAAATTGAGTTGAAGAAAAACGTCTACCCTAAATGTCGATGATGCCTGGAATTATTCGAGATATAAAATCCTAGAATAAGAATAATTTCTAACCCATTGCAAATCCACACACCAAAATATACGGGTGTGGACTGCATTGATTTTGCATGAGAATAATGGAAGATGAAAAAAGTGTCGCAGCGAATTTAATAATAAAATGAGCTGATGCATTCATTTTGATCAATAACGCTTGAAATATATTAAAGATTTTGATGGATTAATTTTAACCGGAATAGCCAATCCTAAAACAATTAAATGCACATCTTCATTCTCATATCCAGTAATCATAATAAGTAACACCCAGAAAAAGAGTACTCGACGAATAAATGTATTCATAAAGTTAACAAACAAACTGCCTCGGAGATTTTCGAAATGAATATCATTAGTAAAGTGACTGGTCATATTTATGAAATCAAAAACGTTTTTCATCAAGCGGAAACGTAATTCAACGACAAATACTACTCGAGAGGCAAACTTTCCGCCAACTGTATCTTGCGATCGTGAAAAATAACCGAGTTATGTCCTTGCGTGCAGAACCGGACCAGCGCACTTGCGATGATTCATATCCAGAGCTCACGGACGAAATGCGTCGAACGTATTTCTTGGAAAAAAACGAAAATATTAACTAGTACAGTTTTTTTATTCCTCTCAGAGAACATATTTTTATGATTGCCTGAAATAATATGCATTACTATTTTCAATTGGGATTTAATTAACGGAAGTTTTATAAATTAGGCAGCTTTTCACAATTCAAAGCACAAATCCTATTAAGTATCTTAGTGAGCATAGACAAGTTGCATTAACGTTATGTATACATGCCGTGATATTTATTTAAGATATAAATATTTTCAGTTGTAGATGCATGTGGTGAAAATTCTTTATGACCGTGAAATATGTTTTTCTTTGTGATTGGCTGGATGTTTATTTTATTCGATCAAAATTTATTTCGCAAGGCGCATTCTGCTGAACGATAAATATCGACGGCGTAAGCATTAAGATTGAGCGCTGATCTGGATGGAAGTTTGGCCATTAGGGTCAATCTGACGCAGCATCGATCGGCTGTCAGGAAATTCTCAGGTGGATTCTTAAACGGTGTTATCGCTCCCTCCGTAGCAATGCCTAGAAATAGAATCATTTAACCCTTTTATAGAAACTGATCATGCAACGTATTCGAAAATGTTTTAGTCCGTTCCAAGCGATGATAGTGGATTTTTACATCAGAAATAGGCGCGAAAAATTCCGTTAGATTAACCAATTATTTGGCGGAATAAAACGTATATGTTGCTAATCCAGTGATGTGAGAGTTACGATATCTTTGATTAAAGCTTTTACCAATTTCCGATCTGCAAATCATTTTATTAAACACAATCCAACAGATTAAAATAAAATTATAATTTTGTAGTACATGAATCATAATTTTTTTAATCTAGCGTCCTCAATGCTGCCCTTCATCCGCGGTTATTTTATTTAAATCGATTAATTTACTTTTTAATCAATGGCTACTCAAATCATTGCGAAAAAAGATTCAAAATATTTATATTTTATAGTAATTGTCCCGTTAAAAAAATAATCTTTCCTCGTCTTTTGCAACATTCTATTTGTTGATCGGTTTAAATAAAATTTGCTATCAACTAAATAATTTTAAAAAATATTAAAAGCCAAATACTTGCATTGATGAGTTTGTATAGATATAAGACAAAAGGTCGTTATTGTACCATTCCTAATTTTTAGTTCGCCAAATGGTATTTTCCAAAATATTTTGGCACACATCCCTAGAGGATCATTTATACAGTCTAGAACTCCGCAATCGCAACAAGTTTTTAAAGTTTAGCTCTTAAAATGTTTTAATGTAGACGTCTGAGAGCCAAAATAGAAAAAAAAAGGACAGGCGAAGCGACACAAAAATAACTGCAAACTTCCAGGATAGTGTACCCCTCTGGGAAATTTCTCCGACTTGCACGTCACTTTGCGACGAGTTTTTGGAAGAATTGACGCTAAAATTGAAGCTTACGGAAACTGGATCAGAGAACAGGAACGATTTATGTTGAAGGGATTAATCATGGAATATATCAATTGATGGTGAACCACGGGTGGTAAACTAAAACCCCGAATTCAAAATAAAAAATCTGATGTGGCCACCACTTGACTTTCTCCATATCTGTAATATTTCTAAAAATTCCAAATAGGTTACATAATACATTTTTAAGAAATTGCGAGAAAATGTTAGACGACAAAAAACAGAAATAAACTCAAACCATAGCCTTCTGATATTGGATATAGCCACAAAGCTCCAACAATTAATAAAAGAAAAGGGAGTGTAACTAAGACGTAACTAAGCGTCAATTGTTAACAGTCGTCGGTAGATGGCATGGTGTTGGCAGCTAAAAATATAAGATATCTCTTAAACAATGCATTATATGGAAAAATGTTTCAAACAAAAGTTGTAGGAATTTAAATGTTCTACAACTTTTATTCCAGTACATTTTTACATTTATGAAATATTAAAGAAAATATTTCAAAATAACGGATGTGACAAGAGTAAACACTCACTTCCGGTTGACTGATTTTTACAAAAACTAATCAGTTGTGATTTTTATGAAAATGTTATATATAAAATTTTGCGATGACGTGATTAATAGTTTTTGATTTCGAGCACCCGTAAAAAGCTATCACATATACACACATACTCTCACACACACAGACATCATCGAGAAAATAGTCAAAACGTGTTCAGGGGACCTCAAAACGTGTATTTCCGTTGAAATCTCGAAGTCAATTTTTTCCATGAATACAATACTTTCCCCTATACTACGTATTTGGAGAAAGTAAAAAGGATCGTTACTAAGACGTAACTAAGAGTTAATTGTTAACAATAGTCGTCGGTAGGTGGCGTGGATGTGGCAGCTAAAAACATAAGATATCTCATAAAAAATTGGAAAATGTTTTAAACAAAGGTTGTAGAAAATCAAATTTCTTACAACTTTTTTCCAATACATTATCAAACATTAAAGCAAATTTCTCAAAATAACGGATAAATGACAAGAGTAAACACCCATTTCCTGCTGACTGATTTTTACCAAAAACTAATCAGTTCTTGGGACTTTTATAAAAATGTTAAATATAAAATTTCGCGTTGACCTGATTAATAGCTTTTGAGTAGAGCACCCTCAAAAAAACTATCACATACACTCACACTCACACACACACACACACACACACACACAAACAGACATAATGGTCAAAAGCTGTTTAGGAGATCGCAAAAGGTGTATTTCCGTTGAAATCTCGAAGTCGATTTTTTTCGTGAATACAATACGTATATGGAGAAAGTAAAAACAGCTTAAATCGATTAAAATTTTGCAAGAAAAAAAATAATTTCTGAAACTTTGTGGCATGAAGGATAAAAACGATTTGCTTTGGACAATAAATCATTTTTAACCCTCCGCAGGAAAAAAGCGCAGCTTTACAGGTGCAAGTTTTCCTTGTGATGAGCATTTGGAAACACATTCTGTAGTCAATATGGATAATGAAAGATTCTTACCCCAAATTGTACTTTCATATTTCTCATAAAAACACTTATACTACTTTTCAAAAATATTTTTTCTATTACTAATGAATCTGACATTGTCATTTGATATTAAAGCATCAGTTTGAAAATATAAGATAAAAAATACTTGAACGCCATCTCATAGCGAAATTAATGACTCATTAACATGTTTTAGAAGAAAAGAAAAAAAATAACTTCAATATACAAAGAAAATCTGATTTGGCCACCACTTGACTTTCTCCATAACTGTAATATTTCTAAAAATTCCAAATAGGTTACATAATACATTTTTAAGAAATTGCGAGAAAATGTTAGACGACAAAGAACAGAAATAAACTCAAACCATAGCCTTCTGATATTGGATATATAGCCACAAAGCTCCACCAATTAAGAAATGAAAAAGGAGTGTAACTAAGACGTAACTAAGCGTCAATTGTTAACAATAGTCGTCGGTAGATGGCATGGTGGTGGCAGCTAAAAATATAAGATATCTCTTAAACAATGCATTATATGGAAAAACGTTCCAAACAAAGGCTTTTAGAAAATTAAATTTCCTACAACTTTTATTTCAGTACATTTTTACATTTATCAAATATTAAAGCAAATATTTGAAAATAACAGATAAGTGACAAGAGTAAACACCCACTTCCGTTCGACCGATGTTTACCAAAAACAGTTCTTCTGACTTCTATAAAAATGTTAAATATAAAACTTAGCGTAGAACTAATTAATAGTTTTTGAGTTAGAGCACCCATAAAAAAGCTATCCCATGCACGCACACAGACATCATCGAGAAAATGGTCAAAACGTGTTCAGGGGACCTCAAAACGTATTTCCGTTGAAATCTCTAAGTCGATTTTTTTCATGAATGCAATACTTTCCCCTATACTACGTAAAGTAAAAAAGAAAAACTTCTTTAAAATAGGAAAAATAGATATAAATTATGAACTTTCCCTTCTGCCTGGCTTATATAGTCAAAATTTATGAATAGTAAATTTGATAAAATCAAAAAAAACATAAAACGACGATTTACATCTTATTTCAGGGCATTAGTGATTCAGCTTGATGATAGAAATATAACCAATTTCTGTAAATATGGCAAAAGTGACGAGGAATATGTCGAGAAATGTAATCATATATTCTATTTCTGGACGATTAGCAGGTCTTAATTTTCTATAAATCTCATTGCAATTCGCGTGCGTATATTTCCAAGTCCAAAAAGTATTTAAAATAGGGTCATTTCCGAATTTTTACGTTGATTCCTATTACAGCTGGAGAAATTAGGTATAGCATTTTGAATTATTTTTGTAACGCAAAAATTAAAATCGCTTCAACGAACCTGCAGAGAGATTCTTTCCAATTCCGAGTTAATTCTTTTTCTTTTCTCTTCTTGTTGACGCGGAGAAATTTCTGCGCACGCGGGGAGAGGACATGTGATCGAGACTTTTGACAACATTCATCTCGTCGCAATATCACCGTGTGCCCAACTCAATAACCGAGCAGTGACGCCGATAAAACGTATTACTCAAAATATACAATCCATGCTCCCTCCAGGAAAACGACGCGTTCTCATTTCACCGTCCAGATATTTAAACTAAATAATAGGCAATCTTAAGAACTACAACTATCCGATACGTAATGGAAAATTTCTCGGTGGATTCCTTTATAGAAATTAAGAAGAGACATAATTATGAATCCATAACAAAATTAGCCGCCCCCGATTCACCGTAATATTTCCATTTAAGAAATTCCGAATGCAAATCTTTAAAAAAAATCCAGCGAATGTTGTTTGACATATAACAAAATCATGAAGTTTTTTTCTTACTAATCTTTCTTTGTTATAAGATCTTAACATTTATAACTTTTATTCATTCTATACTATTACGATAAGAAACACTAGGACGTAGAATATGCTTATCCCTTCAATGTGCACTTCAGTATGACGTCTTAATTCTAAGTTTGAAATTTCGTTCTCTTCTGCGTCAAACTGAAGCTGAGAAGTTACCTTGTTTTGTTTTATTAATGTAGCCCTTTAATTATTTGCTGCTTGTTTAATTTTCAAATTCTGGTGTTGGCCGTATATTTAAATCCAATTTAAAAGCAAAATCAATATTGTTCATCCTCTTACGACCGATCTCAAATAGCATACAATGATTAAAACGAATAACAGGCAATGATCGCCAGACACTGAAATAAAGAAATGCCCTTAAACATTGAGTTGGTTTTCTTATCTCAGTAAACTGAAAATTAATAGTGAAAAAGAAATTGTGTGGAGAAGGCAATTAAGAGCATTCCAAAGACGATCAAAACTCGCAAAGCAAATAGGCTTGACATTTGAAGCGAATCGAATAATAACGGATCATCTGTTTGGTATTTATAGAAGAAAGGTCGCGGAAGTGATGAAACCGCGGAAGGAGGGCGAAGATGATTCCTCGAGTCACCTGAATAGCGTTGCGCGCTAGAAATACTAGATGGAAACGGATTGAGTCGCTCGCCGGGTCAAAGGTTGGATCATCAGAGGAGCGAGAGACGGTAAGGAGAATGGGAAGGAGTTTAGCGGAAAGCGGAATGGAAACTTTGGATGCGAGAAGGGCTTGCGGGGGAGAGATAACCTGAAGAACAAGAGAACGAGAGAGAATAGACAAGGGAAGGAGGATTTGAAGGTGACGAGAGACAGGAGGACTGTTTTATACCTCCGACTCGATGAGATACGTCTCTATACGACATCTGAGTCTTGATCTCACTTCATCTTCCGTAACTAAAAAAGAGTAAAAAGTTTCACTCTTCGGTGTGTTCTCAAAATCGCCGCCAGGTTTAAAATAATTCAAGAGGAGTTAAAATCTATAAGTTACGTCGCTCTGCACTTGTACTGTGCCGAGACTATGTATCCATATTATAAATCATTAGAAAGTTTTAGAATAAAAAGAAAATGATAAAACCATTCCTTGCCATTTTTCGTCATATCAAAATCTATACAATGTTAATCGCGTTTATCCATAATTTCTCTTATTGGTGTTTTCTCTGAATGTAATCAACTTCGTATTAGAATTTGTGGACATATATTATTTGTCTTGATGCTACTTACAACTGCATCCTCTCGCATAATTAGTCAGCCTTATCGTCATGTTTTTGCACCTGAGTAAGCAGTTTTTTGCTGGAATTGTGTTGTCAACAGCTTGAAGACTCATTCCCGATGAACAAGTGACAGATTCCTTCAAGTTAGATGCTCACTCGAAAGAACGCACATCGGAAAGCAGCAAACATTCCTTGGACATGACTAGAGGAAGGAAAACAGGAATGAATCCCACAGGACGGATTTGTCTTAAGTGACATTAGTTGTACTATTTTATTTAAGAATTGTGTTGTTTTAAATTTGAATATTTATACAGCAGCTTCTCCATAAAACACGTATACAGTAAACCCTCGTTAGCACCAACTCGGCTAACATGAAAACTTAGTTTAGACGAACAAATATTTTCCCGGCACAGAATGCTTGGATTAATATATGTGAGTTAGTTGGTTAACACGAAATTCGCCTAAGACGAACTTCGAACAATATTCGAGACCCAAGAACTCAAGTAATTGGTTAACACGAACACTTGTGTTTAAACATATTTTAATACCATGTGACGTTATTTCCGGCGTGCAGAGAGGTTGTTTGTTTAAAAAGTTCAATACGCGGATGTAATGGGATTATATTATCGGTGATTCTGCAACTGTCTTCATTTTTGGCTCCACCTATCTTGACCCTTCAGTCGATTTTCATCTTTCATGAGTGCCTTAAACAGAGGAACACATTACAAACGCGGACACTTTCAGTGCGTTAACATAGGTATTTGTATTCAATGTGATAATTTTTTTAGTCGAACAGATCACTGAGGAAGAAAAGAAGGAAATAATAAGTGAGAGCAATTTTAATGAGTACGTACGACAGCTAAATGCAAGGTGCCGAGAGCTTACTGCGCTTCTGCACCGTTTACCACGCCTGCGAGAGCATTGCTGCGCAGAGACAGAAGTATTCTTCTTTCACACCAAAAAGTGGAAATCAAAAATTCGAGTAAGCTATTGAGTGCCATCAAACAAAATTTATATTTTGTATTTGAGTTTTGCCTCGCCGAAAAAACCGCAGGGCAAGCAATTCCAAGATTGTTCTGTTTCTTCTCGCGAAAAATATCAATGAGTGTCATCAAACGAAATTTATATTTTGTATTTGATCTTTTCCTAGCCGAAAAAACCGCAGGGCAAGTAATTCCAAGATTGTTCTGTTTCTTCTCGCGAAAAATATTATATTTTTCAGGACGACTATGGCTCGATCAAAAGTATTGCTTCCTGATGGTGAAAGAAACGTCCGCGTCTCTCCGTCTTCCACTGTTAGAGAAGTTTTTTGTGTAGGCATTCGATCATATAAGTGAGGTGTTGGAACGGGACATTTTTTAAAAAACAAGAATTACAGAAAAATATACAATTCCGAAATCGACACTGTCCACAACTGTGAGAAATAAATACACGACCGACCCTGCGGGATTGACAACTAAAAACAAAAACCCACGTGATTTAGATTTAGTAAAACTAAGTTAATGTATATATATTTACATCATTTAACTTAAATGTGAATATTATAAAGTTGAAGATAATTGAGATCTATCATTACCATGAAGTTTAATGTTAGGTTAATTTGAATATTAATCCAAATCATACATTTGTGGTGTGATTAATAATAATGTACTTAACACAAACAGGTTATGTGTATGTATATACATCTATTTATGCAGAATATTGTAATATTATTTTCAGTTTTTATATATAATTCGGCTATGACGAACTTTATTAACCCAAACACATGACTTGATTCTCCCTTAGAGTTCGTGTTATCGAGGGTTTACTGTATACTAGAGAGCCAATGATGTTTCGCTGTTACATTAAGTTGATTTTGATTTTTTTAAATAATTAATTTGATCTCAGACATTAATTTGGCAAAAGATGTAAACTTCTTTCTTCGTAAACAGAACAGAAGATTCAATTTATTATTAGCCTGAATTAGGATTAAGGATAAGTATAATTTAATTTTTATTTTATTTAATTTTTTAATTTTTCAAGTGGTGTGATAAATAAAAATAACTGACCATGCTAAGTTCTTTTTAAACTACTTTCTTCGTAAATATTACAGAATAAACAGGCCCAACTAGGACATAAATCAACATGAATGTAAACAAACAAAATGACATAATGTCGTCAAGGGGCTCTATTTTAATCTTATACTGTTTAAAATGTTTTTCGCTTGGCTTAAATAAATTAATTTAATTAATTTTTTAAACGATGCCACTATAACGAATAAAATGGTTCTTTAATTCAAAGGGGAAAGGTTCACCGATTTTTAAAAAATGTTCGAAATCCATCTAAACCAACAAAATTACGTAATGTCGTGAAGGGGCTCGCGGGTGTACATCCAATATTACGACACGCTCAAATGAGGTGGCCATGGTAACTGACAATTCCCATTGTTTAAAAGTCTAGTTTTTTTCGTATTAAAAACCAATTTTCCGGGAAATTTAGAACGTAATTGAATTTTCGCAGTTACCAAAATGAACTTCTTCCTTTTTCCAACACAACCGTTTAGATCGCGACTTCGATTCCAATGCTTTTTTATGGAGTGCAGGCGTTTCAAAAAATCCGCCTTAAAAAAGAAAATATTGAACGTATCCAGTTGAATTTAGTACCAGTAAAGAACAAGAAATTTACGCACCTTTACAAATTACAGATGACGAAAATAGCCGAAACAGCGACGGAGATATAAGCTTCCCAAGAGGCTATAACCAACCTACCAAAACGTTCGTCTACGACTACGATTACGGTAATATAAGATGAAATACAGGGTTGGTTTTTCATCGAAGGTATGAACTTTTAACACCATGATCACAAAATTTTCAATTCATTTTTGCTATCTTTCTTTCATCCAATATTTCATTTGCTTTTCCACTAACCCATTTCAAAATAAACGGCGCAATCTACATTGCACAAACTTTCTCATATACGTATATTCATTTGATCTCACTGCATAATTGCCCCGAAATTAACTGTGTGCTTGGCAATTCACTGCCAATGATGTTAATAATGGGCAGATACAGAACCAAAGCGACTGACACTATCAACCACTCACATCTATTGCCTCTCACTAATAAGCGCTTGACGATTACAGAAAAGTACGGAATTTTAGGCTAGGGAATCCCCTGGTTCCCCCTCCCTTCCTCTGACGCATCGCTGAGCGTCTTGTACAGAAATTATTCAACTGGACGATATATAATAATTTTTTGGGACATATGGCTTATTTAATATTATTTGTGACATCAGGCTGTACGAATGGATGGACTTTAATAAAAATCCTTATAGCCATTTTTGAGTAAATCGAATTTTGTTTCAAAATATCAGAGAATAAAGTACCCTTAATTGTTGCGCAATATCGTTCATCTCTTCAGAATGTTTATGAATGATATTATCCACAAATATGATATACCATTTGATTTAGTGTAACCGTCTAGGCTGTAGTAAGATTTTGAGTGGATCGCGGTGGAGGCGTGACGTCATAGTGCTTCGGTAAGGTAGCTTAGCGTACATTTTAATGTCACTGGACGCCATATACCTAGTGATTTCAAGAGATATATAGCTTACGTAGTGTTATTTGTGACATCAGGCTCTACAATTGGATTGATTTCAATCAAATTCTCTGAATCCATTTTTGAGCAAATAAAATTTTTCTAAAATCGCACAGAATAAACTACCATTTATTTTTGTGCAATATCATTTTTATGAAAAATGGGTCTGCAAAAGATGATATATTGTATAACTACGAGATATCGTTCGATTTTATGTACGCGTTTGGGTCCTAGATCCGCGAACACACAGACTGACAGACAGACTGACAGACAGACTGACAGACAGACTGACAGACAGACTGACAGACAGACTGACAGACAGACTGACAGACAGACTGACAGACAGACTGACAGACAGACTGACAGACAGACTGACAGACAGACTGACAGACAGACTGACAGACAGACTGACAGACAGACTGACAGACAGACTGACAGACAGACAAAAAGTCTGGCAGATTGACTGACTGACTGACAGACAGACAGACTGACAGACCGACTGACTGACTGACTGACAGACTCACGGCATGACAAAAACCACTTTTATGGACTCAGGGGCACCTAAAAGGTGTATTTCCATAAAAATCTCGAATTCGAATTTTTTCACTATGACAATACTTTCTCTATTTACTACGTATATGAGAAAATAATAATTAGTTGAGATTACATTATGGCTTCAATCCAAGAGACGATAAATATTTAGGCTGTAGATATAAAACGCTATATGGGTAAAACGGAGAAGACATTAGAAGAGCCTTAGAACTTCGGGATGCACACCATTTAGTGGAAGTCCGTTTAAACTATAAATAATAAAACAAATTAAACGTTTCCTCTTAATTTTTTCAAATTTCCTCTCCTGCAGCAGAAGGCGAGCGTTTTCCGAGGAATGAAAACAGGGAAATACTAAGGAAAAACCCAATTGGAATTATTACACCCGCGGAGTGGGAGAAAGGTTGTAAGGAACCATGTCACTAAAACTGATCAGCAGCGGAGAGTAAAACATATATAAAAATGAAAAAATCCATGTTGATGATTTTTAAAAAGTGCAAAATTAATAAAAAAAACTCTATTGGTCGCAAAAGAAACCATCGAGATCTCCAGCCTAATAATACTAGCAGGTAACACCAAGAAAATGAGGCTGAGGAACGAAATTGGAGATGCGAAGATAAAGCGTCAGTAAAGAAATTTCTGAATGCGAAAGACGAGACTAGAAATATAGAGGGATATAAACGTTGGAGAGAGAGAGAGTGGGAAGGGGAGGGGGGAGGTGAAGGGAGGGGAGGGGGCCAAGGAAGTTGACTAAGATCGAAGATAAGACCTCATCATGGCTTTGGATCCAAAAGACCTTTCTCTATCCTCCTTTGACGTGGCACGCGTGAAAATTAGTCTCCCCCTGTCAAAACAACCAACTCCTTTTCCCCTTTCGTCTCTTATGCCCCCGCCTCCCTCCTCCACCCCCACAATCTCACCTCCTTTCTCTTCCTTGGCATCCCTCCTCTTCCCCACCATCTCCTGGAATTTTCCTCGCCTCCATTGCTGGCATTTTCGTCTCACTTAATTTGTTCCTTTTGCCTGGAAACCATTTAACATCCGTCGCTTCCCCTCAAGGCAGTATCAACGGACTCCTTAAAGTCTCCATTTTATATATTCTTTCGCCTCTCTCTTATCACCTCACTCCCTCGTTCTACCATTCCATTGCAGAAAAAAGAAGTCTTAAATCCACATGCAGCACGGCCATGACAGGAAGCATTTCGAATGTTATCCTTTTAATTTTCGCTTTCAAATAAGGACATTACTTGGATTCCTAACTATAAAATTCGGGGAGGTTTCATATATCCATAATAATATATCCAGCAGTTTGGCATTTATCACCACACGCTGCCGTAATTTATTATAAATATTTAAGAGGCGAAACAAGAGTTCAGTCGAACAGTGAAAGGTGGGAGAGTCCGCGATGGTCCTCAAGATTATGTCTTAGTCTCAATTTCGTCCTAATAAAGACCAAAAGCTAACTATCTCTCCCTCTCCCTCCTCTGTCTCTCTCTCCCTCCCTCTATCTCTCTCTTCCTTACTTTCTCTCTCTTCCTTTCTCTCCCCCTCTCTTCTCTTGAAAATTATACGTCCTAGTCTCAATCTCACCCTAATAAAGAACATTATCTCTCCCTCCTTCTCTCTCCTCTCTCACTCCCTCTCTCCCACTGTCTCCCTCCTTTCTTTCTTCCTCTCTTTCCTTCTCTCTCAAGGAATAAAACATTCAAAGCATGCTTTTCTTAGACATATAGTTTTAGGGATTGAGACGACAATGCAATCTTGAGATTTAACAATGGCACGGTCGGAAAAGCAACATATCGTTAAAAAGCTTTAATTCTTCCAATGAATATGATTTAAACGTAGATCTTGGGCGATTTTGTATCGTAAACAAAATGTGCCGATAAGAATAAGAAACGATATTTATTTTTCGTGAAAACGGTCTAGCTCCGAAGGTCGTAGGTCAATTATTTCTAATTTTAATGTGCAAAAGAGTAAAATCCTGCAAGTCGAAAAAATCGATTTTTACGAGTTATCTTACGGGAAATAGAAATTATCTACTGGAGTCGAACCCGGGTCTTTTTGATGATTTTTTCGTAAATGGCTTTTATTATAGGAATCAAACATTCCTAACGAATTTCAATTTTCTACCTATTAGAAAGGTTAATTAAATTAACAATACAGTCGGTCATAAATAGTTCTCGATTCTCCCACTCTTTTAGGTATACGTAAAGGAGGGGTGGGCAAACTTTTTACGTGGCGGGCCGCATTAACAGTTGCAGCTTCTTAGGCGGGCCGCATAAACAGATGAAAATGCTTCGGCGGGCCACGTTAGGGTTCACATCGTAAGTAATGTGAGGTAATGTGAGGGATCCTGTTAGTGAAAATCAATAATAAATAATATGTTATCCCCAAAACATCACTGGAGAAGGTTTTCCGGCATTAATTTAAACTACAAATATGAAATTATCTCTATTTTATATTACGGTTCGCTTTCATAATGGCATCGCGGGCCACATAAAATGCCCTCGCGGGCCGTAGTTTGCCCACCCCTGACGTAGAGCCTTTTTACGAGCGGCGCCGCAGTCGAGCGTAAGGGACAAAGGTAGATTGTTATTTAATAAGATGTGTATACACACTCATTTGGCAGAATCTCGTTAACTTGAAATTCTATAACTCGAATTTGTGATGAATCTAAGCAAACTTGTTCCACGTTCCTTTTTATATACGTTTAAATGATGGCCCATGATTCGACCTTGCCTTGTCTTCCCTTGAGGTGCTAGTTATTGAGGTTCGACCGCATATACATTCACAGAGCGTGATCATGATAAATATTGCTATGTTAATCAAACTAACCAGATTACCGATATTCCCATGATATCGCATTTTATAAATGCAATTAACAAAAAACATTTTTTCAAACAATCTCACTAATACCGTCCCAGTGATAAGATTCAGAACTAAAAAATGAATTATTTTGCATTTTAATATACCTATAGAGATAAATTGCCATAAGTAAATCCTAACTAAATATTTGAGCTTGACTCACTACCACCAGCCACAATCTATTTGTACAATTATAATTAAGTTCTATTATCTTCGGTTTAATTTAAGAATTTGCACGAAGTTTTTGTTTCATCCATAGTTCATTTAATAATTGAAGTTTTTTTGTGTCATTTTCCTTTACAACCGAAGCTTTATACCAAATCATCAAATGGACATATTAAAATTAAAATATCAAAGTAGAGACAGAAAAATTGTAAACTTTACATAGAAATTTCATAATTTCTCTTTTTCTCTGCTTTGATATTTACGTTTTACGTATTTACGTTCATTCAGTGGAAACTTTATTTACCAACATTCATTTATTCCATTAATTAATCATTAAATATCGTCTCAAATCCATTCATGAATCCTTCAAATAAGGACGCGTATAAGCGTATAAATTATTATAATTCATTAGACTTTCGGAAATTGTAGTTATGCCACTCTATCTATGAAAAGGTAATTATGAATTTGTAATATATGATTAAAAAATGTTAGTATAACTCCTTACTTTAATACTTTATTTCCCTATTCTTCAAACTGTTTTCCACAGAATCTTGGAAATGATTTGATAAAATGGTAAGATCGTTATCCAAATAAATTAGCGGTCAAATGATATGATGACTAAATGTTTCATAATTTTATGCACCACGAAATCTGTTTTTGTCCACTATTATGAGTGAGAAAACAACGAACAATGACAAAAGGGTTAGAAAATATTTGCTCTCTATTGCTACTGAAGCTTCACTGATACAGAATTCAATTTAAGGACGAATAAATCTTCTGTTTGCTTCTTACCGCATTTCAATCTACAAAGGGGGGTCAGTTATCAAAATGAAAACTCGAAACCAATAACGCATTCTTCTGTTTATAGTCTGCTATGCGTTCCTAGCAAAGCAAAAGCGGGGGCGAATTTGTATGGGATTGAAGAACGTTTCGTCTTTAAAGCTTTAACACTATACGTGAAACGCCATGTGGATGGCTATTAATTTTTCATTGAATCAACTAAATAATTCCCATGAAGGTGATGTACTCATGCAAGAGATAGAATTACATTGTTTAACGCCTATCGCTGTAAATTACATAGCAATCAATCATAATAACGTTCTGAACCCACACCGTTAATAATTGGATAGCAGTTTTGATTCGTATGTACAACAAAAAGCGAGCAAGATAATTTAATGTAAAAAGTACTTTCGGATTATTTAAATGATTTGCTCCAATTGTAAATTTCTAATCATGCGTGAGATTTAAAATATTTGCATAAGTAAAGTTTTTTCTCTATGTGATAGGTACAATTAATATCTGGATTAAACTATTTAATTCTTGAAAAATAATTTTTAGTATTCGTAAAATTTCACAGTGTTAATAGTTAAATTATATAAAAGGATACTAAAGCGGCCGTGACAAATACACTGATCGAGTGTCGATAAATAAAACAAATTTACAATTAATTAATTGAAATTACTCTAAGATATAATTTTTCTATTACCAAGAGGTAGCGAAGAAGTTTTATTCTTCAGTTCTGGTAAATTAACGTTCAGATGTGGATCCGTCCTAACCACTGGCGAAACTACAAACTTTCGTTCCCCTCGCGAAAATAATTTTCGGGCATCTTCATAATTAGTTGTTTAACATGATGTATAGATGGATCAGCAAGACCGCCTAAATCTATCGCTTCCCATCTCCTCTCCACCCACCCGCGATCGCGGATTATGCGGTATTATAATTCCGCTACTGGTTCTAACCTTCTTTAAGGCAGCTTTCATTCGTATATCTCATTGTATTCACCGTCTATCTAAAAACGGAGTCGAACTTGAAAAATTCAAAGAAATAAAAGCAGTTTGTTTTTGCAAAATTTCATCAGAATTTCGAATTTTTCTGTTACTAAAGAAGAGGTTTTGTCGGTTAAAGTTTGCAATATTTCCAAAAAGAGATATTACTGAAACTGTCTCCACATAAATTACGCTTAGGTGCTAATTAAGACCCGACATTGAATGATCTGATTTGAAGAGAAATATTTGCCTTAGTGACTAGCCTCCTTCAATGCTTCTGTATAACTGTTTATTTATAGAAGGTCTGAAGAAAGATATATTACATCAAAAATGCGGATAACCTTGGAGAAATTTTCAAACCTTTAGAAAATTTTCACATTTTAAATTGGTAGGGAATTCAATGAATGTACTACGCAATTTTAGCATTCAAATAATTCACTAAATAGTTTTACATTCTCTGAAGATAAAAATCTGCAATATAAATATAAATTCAATATTAAAAGAAAAGGTAGTTCAACAATACTTCCTATCTACAGGTACACTTCAAAATTTTTTCACGTGATATTCAAATAACAGATATTTCACGTTTGAATTTTATTCTGTCATTTTTTTAGTATCTAATATTAAAATTAATTAGTGCAGAAGCGAATAAAACAAAAACAAAACAAAGTACTTAAATTTTTTAAAAACAAACCTCGCAAATCCCACTTGTTTATACGGACCGCTAGGAACGGTTTTACGATCCAGTGAGTGACAAATAAATTCCCTCGAGAGAAACGCCGAGTAATCTAATATTGGGACATAAAATGCAAAGTGAATGCGTGGAAGTGAATGGAGTAAATGCAGAAAGGGTTTGAGAATAAAATCGAGACGAGTTAAGTATGCATCCATTCCGAGTGTTTCTTTTTATTTTGTTGCATGAGCCATTTGATCTGTGGGAGCCTATCTCGAACTTCGGATGGCTAGAGGAAAGGAAAGGAGGGAGATATCGAAGTGGAGTGACACAATGAGAATATGAGCTGGAGATTGGTGCAAGAACGAGGGAATAAAAATGACAAGGGATAAAATAATTGAGCGGAGATTGAAAGGGATTGCCAAAAAAGGAGGAGGAGAGAGAGAGAGAGAGAGAGACGGAGTTGAGGCGGTGTGGGTGGAAAGGAAATTAAGAATAACAAGTTGGAGCAATGCAAGCAATAAGCGCAGCGTAAATTGGTCGCGTCTCTTTCAAGAGATTCAGGAACAAACATGTAAGTTTTCAGTAAGATGACTGAACTTACAGAGATAAATATATTGCGCTTTATCGCCGCATTTAAAAAATGCTCAAAACCTCAAATTTCTAATTAGGTTCTCTCATAGAAATGTACAGTTGATATCGGTGTTTTGTTTCCGGTTACATGAGAGCACTGTATGAGTTATGTGAGCAAAAATTGTCGTTCATAAATGAGTTGCATAACATAAATACGCCCATTTAGTCTTTTATTTCAGTATAATCCCCAAATCCTTAAAGGGATGAATCCACACGATACATTTATATTAATTTAAAAAATAGATATAACCTTGTAATAAAGAAGATGCATTAAATATTTATTTGTTTTGCTGTACAATTCTCGAAAAATGAATATTTTACGATTAAAACAAAAGTTCATCATCTGTTTCGATAAAAGTAAAAAGTATGACTGAGCGATATCAACCGAGCATATATATATATATATATATATATATATATATATATATATATATATATATATATATATACTGGAGGGGACAAGTTTTGAATCTGTTCCATTGTGAAAAATAATAATTTTCGTAAAATTAGGTTAGTTTTGAATAATATTTAGGGGTCGGTACCAAGATCTGAAAAATTGTAATATATCATAATGCCAAACATAGGTGCACTCATTTTTAAATTAGTTTAAATTTTAAACTTATTTGAATTGAATTCTGAATTGTAGATACATAGTATTGAAAATTGTGATGCAGCACTCATTGGTCAATGTTGCACAATACTGCAATAGATATAACCTTTCAGATGTACCGCTCAGAAATCCTGCGTAAGTCCACTTGCAGGAGCACTCTTTGTGTTATGTAGCAGTCCATATCAGGTCTTTTGGAACAATCTAGAACTTTCCAGAACGTTACAGAACCTTCATAAACAATCGTAAATCGTTCCTCAATTCGTGTAAGTCGCATTCAGCAAAGGGAAGCAACAGCTAAACAATCTCTCAATTTAATCCAACAGTTCCGCTAGTTGTGCATTGGGATGGCAAGCTGCTGCCAGATTTTACTGGAACGGAAGTAGTTGATTGTCTTCCTATTTTAGTCACAGGTGATGGACTAGAGCAACTGCTCGGTGTTCCAAAAATGGAGACTGGAACTGGATTGGAAATGGGCAAGGCTGTTGTTGGAACTTTGGAACTGTAGAATCTAGCAAAAAAAGTGAAAGGAATGTGTTTTGACACTACTGCGTCAAATACTTGAAGAAAAAATGAAGCATGTCTTTGGATTGAACAGAAATTAGACAATAACCTTCTCTACATTCCCTGCAGGCACCACATATTGGAGCTGGTACTGGAAGCAGTCTTCTCTGTCATCGTAAGTCCATCGGCGAGCCCAGAAATACTAATCTTCAAGCGATTTCAAGCTTATTGAGTGTCACTGGATAAGTCCGAATACAGAACTGCACTTGATGATGAGTTCACTGCCAGTGCTGTTGCCGATATTAAAGACAAAATAGTCACTTTTGCTACAGACCAACTGAACCAGCAGCAACCTCGCGATGATTACAGAGAACTCCTGGAAATCTCTATCACCTTTCTTGGAAGTGATCCTTCTCGTGGAATTAGATTTCTTGCTCCTGGTGCAATGCATAAGGCTCGTTGAACGGCCAAAGCCATTTATGCTATTAAACTGTGGATGTTCAATGGATAGTTTCCATTAAAGACAAAAGAGGAAGCTGGGATAAGGGCCATAGCAATTTTTGTAGTGAGATTCTATTTGAAGGCGTGGTTTCAAGCTGCACTTCCAACTGCTGCGCCTTTAAATGACCTGATGCTGTTGAAGAACCTCCAACAGTACAAGACTACAAACTCAATAGTTGCCAACGCTGCTCTGAAGAAGCTTGCTCGTCATCTGTGGTACCTCAGCGAAGAGCTGGTTGCCCTTGCTTTCTTTGATAAAAAAGTATCAATAGATAGAAAAGCCAAATTGATTCAAGTTCATCATGTGACAAAGTAGCATGGAAATTACCAACTCTAAATTTTATATGCTTTGTACTGTATTGCATTTTGTTTAAAATAAAGAAAACGTAATGTTTCAAACTTTGGTAGCAACCTCTAAATTTCATCTAAAATTTACCAAATTTTGGGAATATTATTTTTTTAAATATTGGAACAAGGTAGGCTGGTGCCCCTATTCAAAATAAAAAGTTTGTTTCCCCCTAGTATAAGGACCACCCTAATATATATATATCATTCATCATTCATTTGTGTTCTGTCTTACGACAGGTCCTACCAATTAACTAATTAATTGGCTTTGACTAGGGAATACATACACGGTGTGGTGGTTTCCCCGTTGCCTTCCACACCGGACACACACACAGAAGGGAGGAGGGAAACCCGGTGCCGGCATTTGCCTGCTCTTGCGAAGAACACCAGGGGGGCCAACGGCTTAACGTCCCTTCCGAAGGACGGAACAGCTGAATTTGCGCGGTCTCCTCAAACCACGCAAACAGGGGGCCGGATGACCTTGAGAAAAAATCCTACTCGCGCAGGATTCGTACCCGATGACTTTCAAGCATCGGGCGAGTAGCAGCCAGCGTCCTAACCACTACACCACCGGCACCCATATATATATATATATATATATATATATATATATATATATATATATATATATATATATATATATATATATATATATATATATACAGACAAATGAAACAAAAGAGGCGCATTTACTACTAAAAATGCCCTTGAATATCAGAGAGGAACGGATGAATGAGACGGAAAATGGGAAAAAGATGTGTGCAGAGAAAAAGAGGAAGAAGTTGAGGAAGACGGCGATCCCAAAGGAATAATGGTAAGAAAGGGTTTGGTGGAGGCGGCGATGATGAAAGCTGGATGTAGGAAGAGCTGACGTTGCTGGGAAACAAGGACCTCGTGCAGGAGATAAAGCCGTGGGTTCCATTTGAGTGCGGAGCAAACGCCCACGTGACACAACAGACCTCTTTCCTTCAGACATTGTACGATTGTGCAAACTATATAGTGAGGGGGCGATGACGAAAATAGCCGCCGTCATACGAATTAATATATATGATACCGCAAGCCAGGAACCTACGTCACATCCTAAAATCTCTATTCTTCTATTGCGATGTAATTAAAAACTTGATATATTTATGCGCCTATGAAGAAACGTTACAATGATGAAATACGTAGAGCTTAAGCTACCCTTTATTTTCGGCTAAATTACGATGAAATCGTTAGTAGTAACACGTTTATAATGATGTATTTTGGCTGACACCTTCACCAAAAACAATTTTTTAAATATTCTGTCATCGTTATCGTTTTGAATAGCAATACATAATATAAATGTCAAAGGTGTGCTTAAACAACAAAATTCTGAGGTATACGGAAGATTCGAAACCTCGGTTAGATACAGTGTGGTGTTGAATGTATGATTCCAAAAGTCATTTGCTATGGATAAATTTCAATTAAGCGATGATTATAAGGATAAAACCACCATTCCCGAAAGCTGCTCTTCCGAAGTCCGCTTTTTTTCATTTAACACGGTCGACCGGAGACGATTCGTATTTTAAAAAATTCGGAAAGGTAATAAAAAAATTATATCCCCAAAAAATCGCAATATTCAATATATGCCGTATCAGAAACTGAACTCTCATCAGCCATGAAAACGCAACATCTGCTTTCCGGGATTGAGCTGTCATTCAAACGCCATCGAATCTTAAGGGTTTTCCGCGCGAGTTCTCCCCGTAATCGAAACCAAATTTTCGGAATTTATGTGAAGGAAGATTAGTTATGAAGCGGCACCCACTACATATTCCCTCCTCTCCATCCCCTCTCGTTCCTCCCCTAACTATTTTTCTTATCACCTCCTCCTCTCTGCCCCTCCGCTCGCATCCCAAAAAAACAAACCCACTCTCACTCTTTCTCTCTTTGCTAATTCTACTTTCCCTATCTCTCCCTCTGTCTGTCTCTCTCTCTCTCTCCACCCACCTGTTCCCACGTTCGTCCTACTCTCCACTTGTCTCTAAGCAGTTAGAGTGACACTTTCATTTCTATCTGGTTATGCCACCGCTAAATAGGGATGTGTGGATTCATGGGCCTCTGATGAGTGACGGTAGGTTATGGTTAAGAGGGCAGTAAAAAAAAGAAAATGTTCAATATACTAGTCCGCAATTTCTTCTCCGAACTAATTACTTCCCTTCCCCTTCTGTCCCTCTCTTGCCCTGAAAAAAATCCAGCGCCCGAGGAAGGTTAACAGGACAGAGCACACACAATATGAATGGGATTGGATTAATTACGCGAAGAGCGAAGCACCAAGTTTAACACTTTGGAATTAAGAGCGCCCTTTGGTTTATTGGATGTTATTGGGCAAACTGAGGGATGTGTCTACCAATAAGGTGGGTGTAAAGATATGGTGCCAGCCTGAAGAGCAACTCATCCGGCAAGAGAGAAGCTGTGCGTAAAATCATGTGAACACTGAAAAGTACCACGTACTCTAGTTTTAATTGCGTTATTTTTATTCTCGTTGTTTTACGGGCATATTTATACACAATTTTATAGGACTAGTTATTTAGTTTGTTTGGTAATAGCTACAGCTACTAAAATTTAAATGTATTTTAGAATGAGCTTAAAGTACCAAATACCGAGTTACAGGTCTTCAGAAACAATAAATAAGCACTATCATATTAATTTTTGCAGAATTTGAAATTTCACGAGCAGGTGCTTTTAATTTTTTATATATTTTTATTGCAGTTTTTTTATAGATTTTTAAGGAAATTTTGATTTTTTACATAAAAACGAGTACGTTAATTCACTAGAGAATTATCAAGCTAGTCCTATGGCTGAAAATGAATTCAAACCTATCTCAAGATATCTTCAGCAGCCCTGTCATGGCTATTGTAGATACCTAAGATAATTTTTTTATATTTAAGCGTTTATTCTTTGACTAATGTATTTTTATTTTCACCCAGCAATTAAACGGTTTAGTCAATGAATCTTTGAGAAATTAAGCCCTAGTAACCTAATAAATCGTAAAAGAACATTCCTTCATTGTGTATATGTCGCTCGTTTTTCATTATACATTGTTAAATATTACAGCATTAACTTTATTCTGAATATAACAACTAAAAAATGAATTTCTATTATAAATATAAGTTTTTGGGAGAACAGAAAGATAACGAGTCAGTAAACAGCTATTAGTAGTTATTACTGGTTATTATTATGTGTCCATGGTAACATAGAAAAAATTGTGATCTATGACATTGCATGTATTAATAAGAAGATTTGTAACTAAAGTGATGAATTAACAATTGGTTAATCACGTATTACATTTAAATTTTGATCGACCATTAACAAAGACGGATCATTGAACAAGAATATTAGTAGGGTATTGCTATTGGACTGGATACGGCTGTAGAACTACAGAAAATTATTTGACAACTTGAAATGTATCAAAATTCTTGGTTGTTGGTTTGTATTTATGGCTAATCAACCTCTTGGATTATTGTAGGAGTTATTCCTTCCACAGCGAACACACACAATGGAGAAGGGAAATACGGTGCTGGCATTAGCCTACTCTTAACCAAGAGCATCAAGGTGGCCAACTTCTTAACGTCCTTAACTTGCGTGGTCTTCTTAAATCACACTAGTTGGGGACGAGACGATCCCAGATTGAAAAATCCGACCTCCGCCGCATTCGAGCCTTTGATCGTTGCGAGGAAGGCCAACGCTCTAACCACTCCGCCACCGTCATCCCTATCAAAATTCTTTTACTTTTTATTGAGAGGTTATTAAGATAGTAAATTCTCATTTTTTAAGCTGAATATTTAGTAAAATAGAGATACTCAATCGGAGTCTACTGAACTGTAAACAACTCCTCTTATATATATTTAAACTGTAATTCTCCTTTTAATATGAAACCTTTCAAAGCGTTTCACACTAGGAGGGCCGGAACTTTCCACCTAAAAGAACGGCCGAAGGGGTCATTTTGACCCCTTCAATGTTTTATTCGTTTTTTTGCGTTACTTTGCTGTGCTTTTCCAGAAAATAAAGTTGTATTGTTGCGATAGCAGTTTTATTTGAAGATTTAATGTGTGAACGAGTTAAAATTTAGCAAAATTCAGGTAAATTTTCATATTTTATTGAATATTAGTACAGCTAAGTATCAGTTTTTACATAACATCGCCATCACATACAATGCAGAGCTTTGATATTTTGGCTGTACATTTGCCGCAGACATGTTTCTTATACATGTAGCATGTATCAACTGTTTGGTTTCTCTTGCACTATGCTACCTGAAATTTCCTCCTCTTTTCACCCTGAGGCTCTGCATCCAAGACAGGAAAAACACGAATGGCTCGCCTTGCTTACATTTACGCTACGCGTAGTTCCTCTGACAATTTGGGCAAGAAGGCGTGCCTTGTGATTTTCTTTCCAGTTATCTCCTTGAACATTATTACTGCATTAATGGCTGAGAGATCCAATATATCGCACATAACTGCAGCAGGCCATCGGCGAGTAGAAGCTCGTACAGGGTATTTCCGGGCCATTTGGTAGACGGTATCAACACCTGATTTGGTAGAATTGTAAAACTTTAGCGTTTCTGGTAAATTATTTTTCCTCTTATCAATTGAGACAATTAGATGCATTGTACTCAATAGCAGCACATTCTTACTCTACAAGAGACAGTCGAGAAATTACAGTAATGAAGGCGTCTAGACACACTCAATATTATTAGAAACAAACGGGTCGAGATGACCCTATCGGCCCTTCATGGTAAAATTTAAAAATCTGATATAAAAAATCTTTGCATTGGAATGAAACTTGGGACACTCAGAGAGAACAGTAATTCAGTAAAATTCAAGAATCTGCAGTCATATACCTATCATATAAAGTTTCAGGTGATGGAATAAACTAATGAAAGGGGTCAAAATGACCCTTGCGGCCCTCCGAGTGTTAGGTTACATAAAATATTTAATGTTGATCATATATGAATATACAGTTATATAACCTTTTGTAAATAACTATGTTTATAACATGCCTGCAATGTCCGTAATTTGGTAAGGCATAATGTTCTTTCTTAACAGAATTTTAGTGGTTAACATTATCAAATGGAAAATTAAGCTTCGAATAAATGTTTTGCTTGAAGGATAAATCAGAAAAAACTGCGCCCTTAATTCGCAATTTGAGAAAAGGCTATGAAAATGAAATGTACCTTTAGAAAAATTTAAGTTTTGTCAACTAATGAACATTACACAGTTGGGAAGAGATATATTACGATGGATTGATATACGTAAACGAAAGTAATTTAGCGCGTCGTCTATAAAACCATATCCAAATAACATTCTTGCATGGAAAAAGACTCATGACTGAATATTTTTATACAAATCGTTTATTATTTTGGTGTAGGATTCGCACTTTATTTTTAAAATCAATTATACCAATCAAATAAGTCTTTAGTTTTAGGGAATACAACAATATAATTTCTAGTTATGACTACAAGTTATGTAGGGGATAATAGTCGGGAATTTGATTGAATTGGAGTATTTTGACAAATAGCGTAGCGCGTTATTATGCGTTAACGTGTTGAGGTAAACGCCATCGATATAGGTGGAATTTTTCATCATGCACATTTAAGTGAAACACAGAAGCTATATTTATAGAGATAGTTATTTTATCGTCACAGAAGCTTTAATTATTTGTAAATCAGAGAAGCACGCCATCGGGGGTTTCAAATATATTCAGATATTGCTCCCGAATGGACAAAGATTTCCGGACACTCGAATACCAACAGGCGCAATGGGAGACGCTTAAGAAGTCACTCAATCCATCTTCATGGAATACCTCTGCTTCTCCCATGCAAAAAAAATAATAATGATTGCGGTTCCATTCCACATCTTTATTCTTCCTTCAGTCTTTACAGCTTCAATCTATTTTACCGCCACGCAAGACTATTTGATCCAGCAATAAAATTACTTCCGGTGCAAAGAATAATGGCTGTGGGCGTCATCTGATGGCCACATTCCTTATAAAATGTACATGTTATTCAAATTTTCCTAAGAACTATTGAAAACTCTCAAGGAGCGTATCCGTTTTATGCTACGCAATAAATTACTTGTGCTAGATATTAAATTCAGACGAAATGCTTGGTTCAGTTTACAATATGCAATAGGAGACGTATGATACGCCCAAACACTTTTATTAATTTTTTATACTTGAATATTACTATGAGGATGCCAAAGGAATTTTATTTCTATAAATTTGTTTAGGGTTAAAGTTTTTTAAATCTCATTCTCCATTATTTTTTAAATTCACACAGTGTGGATGAATGAAATAATTTTTTTTCTGCCAGTTAGTAGCTTTAATAAATTTCTAATAAATAGTAAATAATGAGTCAATAAACTATTTTAAACAATTAAAATTTAAACAAACTTGGTGGAAATTGTTAGTGAAAATTCCGGTAAAATGAAAAAAAAATGTCCATCTTTTTTATGGAGACGTTATAGGTTCGTACTCCGCAACTAGTATCATAAAACATATTCTATTATCTATCGTAGCTATTCATGCAAAAATAGTGTACTAAAGAGAAACCTCTTCTAAACGGACACCTGTGTACATTATAGAGAAGTAAACTTATAACTTACGTAGATGAAATACTTTAATATTAACAAGCAATTAATATTTATAGGCAATTATTTTATGTTAAGAACTCCATCTTTATAAAAATGAAAATAAATTACTATATTTTGAGCATTGAGCAGTTGCAATTAAATTTTCGTTGTGAATAATTAGTTGACTCACTAGTTTCAGTTCAGGTTCGTAAATTTTGCTCAATTAAAAGTCTTTTTATGTAATTTGGTAGTACAAAACATGAAAAAATGTATTAATTTGGAGGCCCGTTAATCTTCAGGCTTTTCCTATTCATCGCTTTCATCTTTCCTCCCAATGATTCTGTCATTCACAATGTGTTTCCATTTTTTAACCACTAGATTAGAGTCAATACAGACATATTCAACACCACTTGGTAAAGATTTTCTTAAGAAACTAAGCAATCCGCTAAGAATTTAAGCATCAGTTCCAACACAACAACAGTCAAAAGAGAAATCCTGCTTTGTGAAATCAACTTTTAATATAGGGGCGCACTTTGTTCCATGATGCACTAATCCAGTTTATGGGCACAAGTTTGGATCACTGATAATTTACACCGTCTAGTTTTGAAATCTAGGTTTTAAGAAACATTTCATTTTATAATTCTAGATTACGTCCTTACACAATTTTTAGATATTTTAATGTTTTAAAGAAAACATCTCTGCACGATGGATTTGAGATATGTGGAAAAACGTTCCTGGAATCGAATCCGGGACTTTAATCTTCGCCAGGTAAAATATAGCCCGAAGGTGGGTCCGGGCAGCACGAGCCCCATACCAAATTTCATGAAAATTGATTGAAAAGTTGTTAGTGGGACACACACACACAGACACGACCATCTCATAAGGCTATGTTTCCTTTGGAAACCATCCTAAAAACAGATACTTTCACAAAAATTCCACTATATTATACCATAAGTATGTGTTTTATTTCCTTAAGATAGAATTCCAGAAAATTAAAGTTAGCTTAGTAAATTATATAATCATTTTAAGTAGCTTGCTACAGTTATTATTGTATCCTCGAATGTTAGTATTTTTCGTTTCCTCCATACTAAAAACCTCGCAGGATGAAAAAATGACGAATTAACGTAATTTACAACTTCCGGGAATCGTCAACGGGATGCACCATGCGAAAAAAAACATACGTGTAGAAGAAAAACCCGAACGACCAAAGATGTAGTTAATAAGACATTGATAATCTCTCTGTCACTCGTCAAAGACCCGTAAAACGCGTTTTAGTGAGGGAAACGCACGACAAACACACGTTTCTCGCAAATGGAAATGGTTGTTCGTGGAAAAAGGGCCCCATAAGCTCCCTCCCATACCCCTCCGAACACTTTTAACTCCCTCCGCCTCACCTTTCCCTTCCTCTCCCCCTTTCCCTTCCTTACTCGCCATTTTAGTCCTCCCTCTCACGCTTTTCACTCGGAACACTCTCTCCCACAACGCGGTTTCCTCCCCCTCTCTTTTCCCTAACGCGAACTATCTCCACACCCCACGCACCAGCCGTAGTCCTTACCCGCCTGCGCTCCTCTCTCTTCGTCCACCCCCCTCCCTCCTCTAACCTCCTCTCTCTACAGCCTCCCACCTCTCTTTCTCTCTCCCCCTTCCCCCCTCCCCCCCCCCCCCCCGCGAGAGTGTGTCCGCCGCTATTACGGTGTGCTCTTCTTCGCACCATATAAAGCCGCGGGTCCGACCGGTGGAAGGCATCAGTCACCACTGCAAGGTTCTGAAAGACACAAGGGCCTGCGACCGCAGTTTTTTTCCCGCCTCAATAGGATCACCTGTGGGACGACGCGATCGCTCTGCCCTCTGGCGAACCCCTCAATAGGAACCTAAAAGTGTCCAGTTCTGCGAATTCATCAAAACTCCTAAACTCATAAATTTCTTTCAAACGCTTCTGTTACAAAAAATTCGTTCCTTTCGGACTGAAAAAATTCGTCAGGATAAGTTCGCCATATCCTTCACTATCTAGAGAAAAAAAGATCTTATCCCCTCTCCGTTCGAGGTAAATGTTTTCTCCGCACACACATAATCTTTCCGTGGCTTAAGTATTAACTTGAGGGCAAGTGTTTTTTTCGCTGCGTTCATTTTCCGAGGGTTGTCCTTTTATAAAAAAGAGTGTAAACAGAACCCGTGATTGGGGAAGGGAGTAAGTGGGTTTGCGTTAGTGAAAGGCTTAAGGGGTTAGAGGGAATAATAGTGAGGGAGAGAGGGAGTGTGCTAGTTTGCTGCCTGCCCTGTGTGTCTTCGGAGAGAGAAGAGGGGAAGAGAAGAGAGGAAACTCCGAGGAGACCGCCACAAGGACGAGAGGAGCCGTTATGTTCGCTTCGTCGCCGAGGTGCAGACTCCAGCCTCTCGCCCTCACCCTTCTCCTGGTCGCGTGTTTAGCCGGTCACGCATGCGGTGAGTAAGCGATGTCCCTTTCTCGCTAATCCCTCCCTAAATTACGTAATCATAACAACGGACATCTCTACGCAACCACTCGCGGATCTCGCCTTTATTCCACGTTGAGCTACATTAACGGTAATTAGTTTTTTCGAAAATTTTCTGTTGCTCCGCATAGATCATTAGGTTCATTATTTCGATACGATGCCAATCGGAATCGCATTGCTTTACGTTTTCCGGATGGTGAAGGATATTTTTGTGAAGTGGCCCTCTCCCTCTGAAAATATAGGTGTCCGCTTAATATATCAAGATATATTTTAGGTTTCCGCTCTTTCAAAAATCTCTTATTTTCCACTGTTAAAATAAATTAATTTAGCAGGTTTCATAATTTTCTATTATTCAGCACAGATTTACTTTTGAGGTTTAAATTATACCCTTTTCTCATAAATCAAAACAGGAATTCTAATGTATTTATTACTTAAAAAATTACAGCACCAAAACCTTTTTTAATATCTCTTAACATTTGGATGGAATGCGTAATCATATTAAAAAATATCTACATATAAGCATTTAACTTTTAATGATTGGTTACCATGATGTTTGTTTCTTTAATTCTTATTTTGTCTTTGAGAATATTATCAAAACTTACTATCAGTAAACCAATAATAGTCGCAGCATAATTTCAACCAATTTCGTACTTAGGTTTATTAATGTGTTAAGTAAATAATATACCATTATTTATGGGATTTTTAAAATATAACGAACTAATGATTGCTTTGAATGTGTGATTTTCTAAGTATTTTCATTGCGTCCTTTAGTTATTTAAATAACTATCTAGATGAAATACATTCATCTTGGTTCCGTTTATTTAAAAATGAAGCGATTACAGAGTTTGGGTATACGAAGAATTACTACTAAAAGTGCAAATAATTCAATGATATTAAATGCGGTTAAGAGAAACTACAAAATTCTATTTATTTTAACTATTGAAAATAGTTTTGAATGGATAATCTCTATAAACAATTTCATATTGAAAATCTTGTAAGTGTACCTTATGAAATGTAGGTTAGGTCGAGCTATCTTACGTATTGATTCAGGGAGTTATTTCCGGATGGGATAATATATGTTTTGTGTGTATAAGAAGAGAAGAAAAAAATATTTGTTTCATTACTAATTTGATAAATGCAAATAATATTCTTCTCTAAGTCAAATACGAATAAGAGTATTGAGCAGATTTTATTAGACTAAGGATAAATATAATTTTAATTACAGCCAATTTTTCACAAAATTCTCCAAATCTGATATTCATTTCGTACTTAATTCATTAATTTATTAAAATATTAAATTTATTTTTCTCGAATAATCGCTTCGGCTTAAAATAGTTGCTTTTTTTACAACCTGCTCGTTATTAATGATAATTCTTTATCTTATTAAAAATAGAAATATAGAATGATTTCAGCCACTCGATAAATAATTGCTATCATCCAAGTGTCATTAAAATTTATAAGTCAGCTTGACATGTTCTAAAAATTAGAGCACATATTTAAACAATTCATTATGGCGCTTTAATTAATCTGCGTGTAATAATCACAAGTCAAGAAGAAGAAATAACTGAGCCAATATATCCATAAGGGGTGATGACCAGTCACTGAATATGAATCATTGCATAACTTGATTAGCCTTTCAGCGTTAATAACCAATGGTGAGATGGTCTCAAGATTGACGTTCAATTATCCGCGCCTATTAGTTTGTCAATCATGGCATTTATTGGTAAATTAAAACAAAAATGGGTCCTCATAGAATTCCAGCCATTTATTGGTGCAAACGGTAGCTGATTATATCCCATTGCAAGCCCAACTCCGTCCTTTTCCTTATCATATTCTTTCTTTTATCTTCCAGCATTGCAATCATAACTTCCTTAAGAACCAACACCAAACATACCCAATATTTCTAAATATTGATAAACTTTCCACTCGATATGTCCAATTCCTCGTCTGAGCTCTTCATTTTGCGACTAATATCCTAACTTTCTTCTCCTTACCTATATCTCTCATGCTTTCGACCTCTTTGAACATTATTTTTATAACAAACTCTGCATAATAACCCGATATCTGTTCTGTTCTTGGAAAGACCTTCGTCTCCATATCCTTATGTCTTCTGGAAATCTTACCGTTCCGTATCGATAAAGTTTCCGAATATCTGAAATTTTCTCCGTGTTCGAATGAAACCGAGGAATTTTTGGAATAATTTCCTTTGTGTAGTATTTATCCTCCACAGTGCGAGAAAAGCAACTTTGTAAGGTAAACGACGAAACTGGGTAAAAATTATAATTCGAAAACAGGTCGCAATTATTTATGAAGTTGAAGCTTTTCGAAGAATTTTAATTTACAAAACGCTCAGAGGAAGAAGGATACTTGAATATTCAGCAAAAAAAGTACGTACTTTCTCTCAAAGTGCATATAAATTTGACAATGAATTCTTATTATTCATGCAATATGTTAAATCCAAGTGACTTTATGACTCATTGTAAGTTTAAATACACATTCCATGCGTTCCTTTCAAATATTCCAGTTATCAAGGTCAATTGCTATTGATGGCGAACCAAACAATTGCGAAGGAGTAAGACACTACATTGGCATATTGTTCAAGTGATCAGACGTCCAGATTTCGGTGGGACAGTCCCGCTTTTGAGCAGCATATCTCGTTGTCCCCAAAAAAAACTTTAGGGGAAGCAAAATTGTCCCGCTTTTGGGTATACTGATGATAAATGTCCCTATTATTCAAATTTTTACCAGTAAACTATATGATATGACTAAATTTAACGACTGATTATGAGCTAGTATAAAATAAATAAATTAATTAAAAAATAAAAAGTGAGCAGACGTCCCGGATTTCGACTTCCTGTCTAGCATGGTCAAGTGTCCCGAAAAATGTCCCACATTGCACATGCGTTAGATTCTCTATCCTATGAGAATTTTAATTTCAGGATTTTCTATATAACCAATAATAAGCTCATCTATTAATGTAGCTAACGTAAAATGTGGATTTGTTACTTAGCTCGAAAAACGCTTAAACCATGGAAATAACCAAAAGTGGCGCGTCATATCGAACGCTAGTCGAGTGCATGCACAGGAATGTGAAGTTAGGTGCTCAATTCCCGGAAGTAATTCATACGTTTTGATTTGTTTCGTTCTTCGTTTAGAAGTAGTGTGCGATAAATGGAACAAAACACATTTATAACTATTTCCTGAAACATTATACTTTTATACTCTTTATAAACGGACTAGTAAATTTTCCTTCACAAGGATTTTTTAATCCTGCAATAACTAATCTAACAAACCTAAAATCGATTTTGTCCTGCTTTGGCTGATTTGAAATCTGGTCACTTTACATGCCTAGAAAAATAAATGCGAAATAGTTAATTAGCGAATATCTCTAAGGAATGAAACTTCCATTTGGAAGAGAATTTCCTTAAAAATATATCACGAAAAAAACATTTCTTATATTTAATAACAAAATTGATGGCGTCGAATTTCGTCCTTCTTTATCCCATTCTGTCGTTAAGATCTCTCTCTCCCTCTATCTTTCCTTCTTTCCGGTATCATACATCCATTTCCCTCCCTCGCATTTATTCCTCGAGACGGTCTTGTGGGTATAAATGCAGTTTTATGGCTGGTGTTACGTGGTCGCCCTAAGGCGACACATCGCCCGATTTCCACTTCCAGCCCTATGGAGCCGCCACCACAACCTTCCGCTCGTTCCTTTCACTCTTCCCATAAACACTTTTCAGCCATATCTAGAAATCTTCACCATATCTCTCTCTCTGTTAGCACTCTCTTTCTTCTCTATAGGAGTTCCCTAGATGCGGCTGGAATCACCCAATCTATACGTCACCTCTCTTGTCACCGAAGCTCATTTCCAGAAACAAATTCGACTCGGGAAAAACTTCTGGCGTAGTAATTTGAGAAGTATGGCGACGTATCTCTAACAGAAGAATTCTACGCAGTTGTTTAAATTTTCTTTAAGATTTGATTGATTTATGTTTTAAGGTCTGAGAATTTCGTTTCATTTGCGTTTGAAATGCTTGCTTAAATAAACCGCATGTATGAATCGGAGCGCATTTTATCGACTTTTGATCATTCTGCAAAATACAAAGTCGTTTCCTATTGTATCAATGCCAAGGTTGATTTTTAAAATAACCATTTCTATCGATGTAGATGCAAAAAAACTCTTCGATAACCGAATATGGAATAATATCTTCCGGGTTTGGTCATATAAATGCGTAAGCTTCGGGTAAGGTAATTTGACTCACGAGATGCGATTTACCTTTATAGTCTTCATTTATGAAATCTGATCTATTTCCAGTATTTTTTGCAACAAGACAAAACATTTACTGACAATTGTTTTGAAAAAACTTCAGAAAGACCAGGCATCAAATTAATAAAACATTTGGCCTAGTATAAGCCTCATATCATTATATAATAAAGTCAAAAAAGAACACCCAAAAGCACAAAGGCATGTCTGTTTCCATAAAAAAATCTAATATAATAGAGACAATATGCTCATATGTTCCAGAATTATGTATAGGAATTCCCATAAAACTAGTCCTGGACCAAGTCCCTACCGCTTACTCTTTCGCCTCGTAACTTTCTCGGCCGCGAATTCATTACATTTTTGCTATGACGCCGTCTACACGACATCTCTCCCCCACACCCTCCACCCACACCCTCCCCCTCCTCCTACACCCTCCTCCCACACCCTCCTCCTACTCTCCCTCCCTTCTTTTCTTTCACGTATTTCTTACCCACCCAGTGTCATTTTTATGCGGCGCCGTTCGCGTCTTAAAAGCTCTTCCTCGTCAAACAAACCAAATAATATGGCGATAACCGGAAAAGCAGTGAACACATCCCGTTAACGCCGCTAAAGGTCACAGAAAATTGATAATCCCATAAATACGAGGAACTTGTTATTATCGAACATTTTGTGTCGTATGCAGATCAAGAGCAATTCAGGAATCGCATTATTAGATCAGGCTGCGAGAGATCTGAAGGACGATTCTAATAGATTGTTCGAATTGCCAATTAAGAAGGAACAACTCCAATTTTCCGTGGATGCAAAAAGCACATTTTTCATTCCATGAGAGACAAATTCATCATTCTTTTAATAATTTGATTTTTTAAATAAACAAATTTCGTCAATTTACAGCTAACCACATAAGTTTTAAATTTCGTTTATTTCATTGAGCATAACTAAACATGTAACTTTAATGTCACTTAAATAGAATTGAACTTTATATTTGCATTAGGCATCAAAACTCACAGTTGTTATTTATTTATAGAAAGGCAATTACTTGATATAAGTAAAGGACTTATAAAATTTTACCTAATTAAACGTTAATGATTTATGAATTCACTGAGGTTTTCTTTAATTGGTTAACTTAACTATTTCCACCGTGGTGGAACAAAACGAATCATAATTGGAAATCGACTACATTCGACTTATTAACTCATTTCGTTTTCAAATTAGAATCTTCTACATTTGCTGATGATGGCTAAGAGATCATAATCTATAAAATAATACCGTTACGATTTTTTATAAATAAAATATACCGACGAATTTGTGGCTATAGTTTCAGTTTAATCATAAGTAAATGTTATCTAATTAATGGAAATATAGCTATATGTTTTCCGCAGTACAAATTAAATTATTGATCCCAATTTCAAGCACGCACTCCATGTTTTCAACCATATTTTTACTGATATTCCAAAACATATATCATGCTAAGGCGGATCACAGCAATTATATCATATCAAATATATAGAACTTCTTGAATTCTGATAACGGAAGAGTTGAAAATTGATTTCTTTGTCCTCAAAAATTTCATTTCCGTTGTCTTTGCTTCCAAATAGACAGAGCAAATGTAATATGAAAGGATTTGGATCAGAGCCGATGAGCGAGCCTCAAAGTCTCTAAGTGTTTTAGAGGTCAAACTTATATTGACATCTTTTTGGAATATTTATCAACTTAGGCGCCTAAAATAAAACTCTAGCTGTTTTTTTATGTTAACCCACTCAATGGTATACGTTTGCAAATCTTACTTTGGATCACCGAATGCTTCAGAATGTCGTTCGATCGCCAAAAACAATACTGTTTTGTTTCAGTTTTTCTGCACTAATATGTATTTATAAGGGGATAAGCGTACGAAGAAAGGAATTTAATGTAATTCTACTCTTCTGAATCTGCTTGCCACGAGATAATCCATAAATTCTAACTTACAGCAAAATATATCCTTAAACAAAAGTGGAAAGCCGTATTAATATGTTCATATATTTTTATAATGTATGCATTTCTCATGAAACTATTCTTTTAATAAATCGCTGGCGTGATCCAATGGCGGCAGTTGTGTATCCTCCAAAGCTTTGCGAGGCTTTAAGCGACTTTTTCTAACATCCGCTACAGTTCCGAGAAGATAATAATCACGCAAATATTACAATTAAATTTATATAACATGAAATGATTTATGCCGTCAGCAAATCTTACGATTGATAAGCGTTATTTGGGTAGTATAACTTTCAGGATAACATTTGCTAATTAAATTACGTCTCAAATATTAGCATTCTTGAACTCAAAGCTTCTTGAACAATTAGATGGATTAATTGCTTTAATTTGATAGATCGCTATATAGTTGTATGCAATATTGGACAATAATAAACTACTACTGCTTCATTTTATGTGTATGCTGTATAGATCGTGTGTTATGCGATTATATTTATGACCATTCCAATTAATATTGAAGAAAAATCGAGGCAATACCAAATGACGTCCCTCATCTGCTCATCACCCTCACAGTCTGTATCAGAGGCAATGTTTCCCAGGCGACGAACAATTCCCTTTGGGGATTGCGTGACGCGAGTATTTATCAAAGTTCTCTTCGTTTGTTTTTCCCCAAACATCTGATAGATAGTGTGGCGTTTTGCGAGGGCAGTGACACGGAAGGTTTTTTCAGAACAGAAATGAGGGCGGGAGGAAGACATCCATGGAAACAAGGAGGCTCCTTGGATGCCGACGGGATATAAAAGAGAAAAGCGGCGAGGATTGTGGAAGGAGAGCGGACGGATGCCGCAGCAAAACATTCTCATTTCCTCCTCAAAACACAAAATCTCGATTCCGGTCTTCATCCTATCTCTTTTCCTTTCACTCCTACGAAAATATCGATCGAGGGGTTGAATTGGATAAAAAAAAGTCTTTTCTGAAATCCTGACTACTACGCGCCCTTTTTCCACCTGTTGACTCGCTCGCATCGAGTAGAGGAGAAAGATTTTCAGTTTTCGAATTGACCTAGAAAACGAGGTGTTTGTGGACATTTTTTTAATTCGAGACGATTAAATGTTTGAATAAATACTTGTAGATTTTGTGCTCATTTAACGATAATTTGGCTCTTTGGAGTTTTGAAGTTGCCTATTACATGTGGTTCAAAATTAATATCTCATCTACCGCACATCTAATGTTTTATAGGTAAATCAGTAAAGGATAAGATGCATTCATGGTTTTAGAAACAATGACGAGAAAAATAAGTCTTAGAGACGGGCATAATTTTGAGCGAATGAAATTATATTGTCAAGTAGAATTACCCAAACAATTAAGATGTGTTTATCAATGTATGCAACGTTTTATTAGTAATCTGTAAGTAGTGAAATTTCATCAAATAGGGTAAGATATCATAAAAATTGCATACGCATATTTAATGTTCTACTATACATCTCGGATACAATTAGTACCTCATTAAATCTTGGATAAATAAATTTCAGAAGATATATACGCATATATGAATATATTTTGGAAACGAGAGATTTCGAAATACTCTCCCGTTTCTACTATAACTATCAAACCCACTAATTGAAAAAAAAACGACTGCTTTATAAATCCTTCACGTTCCACGCGTAATTCAAGGCGACGTCATTTCTTTGTCTTCCGTCGCCCCTGCAGAATTCTTCTCCCGCGATAAGGCAACCGATGCCTACCACTGCGCGTCGGAAATTTCATTTATGCCATCACGCAACACTTACTTTAGCTCATTACCACACGTAGGCTAACGCATTCGAAGGGAAGGGCATCCAATTAAGACGAAAAACACGTGGAGTCGTAATCATCGCGAAGTTCGCCACGGTATCAAAAAAATGCGCGCCACTCGTTATCGGCAAATCGCCGCCGCTTTTATTTTCATATCGCGAATGTTTCGCCCGTTATCTGATGCAGTTTTCATTAGCGCGAGTCTCGGCGAATTGCGTATGCGTTTTTTTTATTGCGGTCGCAAATCCTGAGAAAAAGAGAGGAGTGAACGAATGTTGTCCGAAAAAGAATGAGGACGGAGCGAAGACAGAGAGAGGGAAACGAGGCTGGAGAGGGTAGGTCAGGAAGATGGGAAAGGAGCCGTTAAAAAGGAGGAAAGGGAGAGTGTGATCTCGCAACCTGTCAGGTAGCTGCTCTCTTGGTCCATTTCCATAATCTCTCTCCCCCACCTCCTCCCGCTCTCTTTTTTGGCATATCCCTCCCTCCCATTCCCTCTTCTTCTCATTCCCCCCTCCCTCCCATCACCCCTCCCTCCCATCTCCCTTCCCTCTCATCCCCCCTCCTCGTACACTTTCCCCTTCTCCTTCCCACTCCCTCCTTTAAAACTCTTCCCTTTTTATCTTGTGCCCTCCTCAAAATTCCGCTCATTTCAACAAGTGTTCCCTCTGTGGTGAAGGTGTGGTTTTTTCCCACAACGATTAAATATATCCTTCAAACATTTTTCACGCCAAAGTTCGCTTCGTTTTTTTTTTCACGAGTAAATCTTTTCATCGTGTGGGCGTAAAAGCTGTCGACTATTGAACGGTAGTTCTTAAAGTTAACTTTCGATCAATCCTCGAAATTGCGCCTGTCTTTCTTTTAAAGTATGTTTCGTTTACTTCATTTCAATATTTCAACATTTTTTAACGGTTTATGCAATTTAAATTATTATGGTTTTGATTTTCAAATATCAGTGATATTAAAAACCCCCTCAGGGACACGCCCTCAAATTTTCAAGGCATTCAGCGCCTCCTGTTTTATGTCATGTTCCTCCATGAACTTCCTATATTCTCTTGCTTAATTTAACAGTTTCCGTGAGAGTTAAAACTGTCACCCAGCCAAAGAACCTCCATTCATGGATGATCCACTCTCCGAACCCCATTTGTTATAATAGCAAGAGAGCATTTCATCGCGTTGTAAAACCTCAGGCACCAGCATTTGAAATTTTCTTCATGAAACCATCCGAAACTGGGCTACACAGTAATCATCGATCACGCCGTGAATTCTTGAGGTCGTAATCCTATTTTATCGAAAGAGCGTCGCGAGGATAAAAATAAAACTGGACTACTTTCGTGGTTGCTGCGGATCTCGAGCGAAAATTCATTTTTTAAGGTGAAGTAATAATTTCGCCTCCATATGGGTCAAGGGGCGGAAAATTCTGAAAAGAGAGAAGAGCGAGAGAAAAAAAGACGAAAAAAGTTTGCTAGAAAGGCCGCTAAAGGCGCTTCTGTCACGCGCCGATCCACCTGACTCCCTGGAGGATGCGACCATTTTGTATCAGAGAAAGGGGAAAGGAGGAAGAAACATGGAATAGGTTTTGTGCGAAGGCGGGTGTTTAGCCGCTGATGGAAATACGTGCAAGGGATTAGGGAAAGGAAGAGAGGGAGAGAGGAGCAGAGATAAAGAAATGTTGTAAGATAAACGGAAAGGGGAAAACTGGATCGGGCGTATAGTTACGAACCAGCGTTCTCAATCGCGGCGATCCCAAATATAGCGGTTAATCGCTAATTCCGTTTGAGGAAAGAGGTCCCTGCTAAAATAGGAATTTTCTCTGTTCCCGAAACTATGAATGGGCATAATCCTATAACTATAATTAGGCATAAAAACAATTCTCCAAGCAGATTAACGTCCCAAAAATAATGATTTGTGTCTAATGAATAAAAATAAATGCGTGCGAAGCCTCTGTCCATTAAAGGACGCCTAATTCTGCTAATGGAATTTGAGTGTAGGGGCTAATTGAATATACGTGACTTTTGCCTTGGTCGGGGAATTTAATTCAACGGAAAGTCATCTTCTTCAAGAAGATTTCCCTCGCAATACTTCTCTGACTTTCAAAATGTATATAATTTGCCGTGTAAGGTACAACAAAAAAAATTTATTGATTCTCAAAAGAAATTAAGCACTCGCGTGTATGATATTCATAACGACGCATATTGCATAGAGTAAATACAATTTCAAATCGTAAATATAATTAAAAATATAAATCGTGCCATTTTTAATTTTCCTTAGTTACAATGTCAAGTTTTTCTTCTCGTGATTAAATTATCTTCATCTAACGCCAATTAGGCTAAATTAACAAAATATAAGACAATATAGCTACAGGAAAACAAGCCAAATGATACATTTAATCGATCTGCACTCTTTAATTCATAAACAACGATGGAATGACACTGTGACAATGGTTTTGGCGTAAAAATCCTCTGTGATTTTTAACTGAATTTAACTCACATGTTTATGAATTAACGAAATGTAATTTTTTGGATATTATACACGGTCGATTTTAGAAATGCTGTTATTTAGCAATCTTCCACTAAACGAAACACCTTAACAAAATATTTTAAATAAAGATAACATTTAGAATCAGAGAATATCATAAATAGAGCATTTGCCTGATAGCCAGCTTAGAGTTGATTTAAAATGGTGGCAGAGGTTAGAATCCAAAAATTCTCGTGTCGCAGATCGCTTTTTGGAGGATATTTTTACCTTAGAATACTAAGCTTTTCTGGGAGAAGCGTAAACCCTAAGCATTCGCCTCTCTGACTACAGTCATATATTTATCATGTGCACAAAAGATATATTAATAGAACTCATTAGTTTATCAGATACAATCATAAGGAAGGGAAAAATATTGAAAAAATTAATTTAATGCTTGTTCATTTCTTTTTAATGAGGAAACGTTAACAAAAAATACGACCTCAATTGTGTTTTCAAAAAAATAGTTAAAAATCCACTATAAACTTTTACAAACCAAAATTTACTTTTTTAAAGTCATTGGCATATAACCAATATAAAAATATTAAATTTTACCTCCTAAATATCAGATGAACATGTTAGGCAAGCATATTTTGAGTGTTCCCCACATATAGCGATTTTACATTGGCAGCATGAATAGCGGGTCACTCTTCGTTTTTTGGAGGGGCAAAATTTGCAAATTGACTTCCCCGATGGTCTAGAGCATGTGCCTCTTCAGGATCAGAAATCTTCAAAAAATATATAACTTAATTTTTTCTTGTAATAAATAATCGTAGTATCTAATATCATACAGGGTGCCTCATGAATGTTATACGGAAGCTGCTGAAACATGCTGCATAGTATTTAAATTCCACAAATAAATATAAAAAGCAAGATATCATGCTACTGAAAAAAAAATAAATGGTTACCTCCAGTACTTCGTGAATTTTGCGCTTCAATGACCGCTGTAGAGTCTGAATCTTCAACCGCCTCTCCATCCATGGCTACATGAGCTCAAAACTAAGGTTCTTAATAAATTCTCTTTTGCTGATAGGAGTCTGCTCTTTTCTTGCAAGATTGCTTGTGAGAATGACGTGCGCATTGACCAAAGCTATGTTGAGCATGCCATAAAATACGCACAAAGGCCATCTGCGAGTTTATCTGCTACAGCTAATGTTAGCGCACATTTGGTTCATGCTGTCCACTGCTCCTTTAGTGGCATTATTAATTTCTATTATCTCTGGTTTCATAGTAAGTGTATTTATAACGGGCTGGTCATGTACTATTGACAGTTAAGTGACTACTTTACCTGTTTTTTGCTTGTACGATACAATAGTTTTTTCTTTGCCAAAACAAAACATTGGCGTTCCAACTTTCCTTCTCTTCGGGTCCAAAAGTTCTGGCGGTATTTGCCTTTTTTTAGATCTTAATGTCCCTACCATTGTCAAATTATAAGGAGCTTTCAGCAAGTTTTCTGCTAATGGTATAGAAGAAAATGAATTATCCATTGTGACATTCCTATTTGAGCCATGAATGGATCTTGTTAGTAAAGTCACAAAATGCTCCACCAAAGGCAATCCATTTGTCACAGTCAATTTCCCTTAATATGGCTCTTGGTCTACCATATAAATAGTACCTACATCACAGAGTACAACCAGTTTTATACCATATTTTTTTGGCTTCGAGGGAATGTACATCCTGAATGGGCACCGGCCCTTGAAGCCAAGCAATTGCTCATCAATCGTTGTGTATGAGCTTGGTTTGTATCTCGTTCGGCAGTTCACATGAAATCACTCCATGTATCTCTGATAGCAGCAAACTTTTCAGCGTTTTTCCGTTCGGTTTTAGTCGTTTTATCGTCAAAACATAGACAAGATACTAGAAAATCAAATCGTCCCCTGCTCATTGTTGAAATGTAGATATTTCCGCAACTTCTTGAGCAAATATTTCTTTTGTTGTCAGATGGTTGTTTTTCATAGCAGCCTGTTGAATAAGGATGCCAAAGAGAGCATTTATTTCTTCGGAAGAAGTTTGAGAAATAGTCGAGGATTGGGTGTTGTAATTAGCACTTTTTGTAGTAATTTCCGAATTTGTGTGAATCACAATTTTTGTGAACATCGTCTAAGTAAAAAAGAGTAAGAAGCACTCTGTAACAGATTCCGTTTCCTTAGCATATCCTTATGGGCCACAGATAGTATGTATTATATTTCTGGCAGGTGTTCTTCGGCTGGAACGTGATGTTGGTATGGATGACCATTTACGGCCATCCTTCCCCCTCAAATTTCACTTATTCGGGTTAATTATATTTGCATAGGATAATGGAAAAAAGTGAAAAACATCTGATCCGTTGCGATTTCTCAGGTCGCTTTCGGAGGAAGAAGCAGCCGATTTTTCTGTCCGGGAAAAGACGACGAATTATCTCGACGGAGTTCAAACTCATCATCAGTTATGGGGTCTAGTTCATCATCTTCTGGGAGAAAAATTCGGATCAGCAACAATGTCGTCACTGTCCGTTTCATAATGAATTTCGCTTTTCCTCTTCATCCACCGAATCTTCACTTTCTGAAAAACCGGCATACCCAGCTTCCCTCTTGTTCTTCAAATTCTCGCATGACATTCTGAATCGCTTCTACATCATTATAATCAATCCAGCCACCCATCTACAAAGAAAAGCAACTAAGCTTTCAATTCAAACTTTCCAATATAGAATAAAATAAACAAGCAAAATTTACGCCAACGAGAATCGAACTACAAACCTCACATTTGAAGCTAGTAACACTACCTCTAGTCTATCCGCATCTGGTGGCATCGATCTGACGCGCGCACCTTGTAACTATACGGAAAAGTTTTTTGCAGAGAAGAATAATATTTTGGTGAAAAAGGAAAGGCATATGTAACAAAAGGCTGAGACCCGTATAAAATTATTACTTATTTACTATATCGCAAAATATTTTGGTCGAAATCGAGGATGGATATAAATGAATAGTTACTGCATGGCCCCATGTATAATAAAAATTGTTCTCATTTATAGGTTATGGAGAACCGTAAAAGTAACAACAAATATATATTGTAAGACAGTAAGATTAGCTTTATTACAAAAAATAACTAATATAAAATAATAGACATACCTTTTCAAATAGGAACGTTAGCCCAAAGCATTCGTCTCTTAGGCGAACGAAGCACGGAAGCACGCTTGCTATCAGGGTGATCGACAAAAACGCACTGTCATAGGCACTGATAGACGGCAGGTGGCAGCTATTGACGACATCAGCGCTCTCCTTTGAGAAATAAGAGGAAACTAACAAAAAACGGAGGGCGGGTAGACTCAGGCGATTGCTTAGTGTTCTAGGGTTAAAACTGTCAATTTTAAGCGTAATGCGCGCTGATAATAATAAAAATTGAGTACTCCGTTCATTAAAAAACATTCCTACAAAGTAAAACGCTAGTCGAATCGATCGCCGTTCATAAGTGAAGTCAAACAACGTGGAAAATTAATATTATCTGAAGCGTAAACATCAATTTAATGGAAACCGAGTTTAACTACCCACTTTTGGACCGCTAAGCGCATTTATTCTCGCTAAACGCAGTCTAACGACGAAATGAACTGGGCATGCATGGGACTTTCATAATCAAGAGATAAGTTGGGTTGAGACGAAATTTGCACAAAGTGAACTGGAAGACGGGAGGAGGTGATCGAGTAGGAAAAATGAGGGCAATCGCGGAAAGAAACTTAAGTGAGGGAGAAGTGGGGATGAAAGGTAAGAGAGGAAAGATTAGGTGGGAAAGGAGTCCCGCGCCAGCAGGCGCATAGGAGTTGAAGTTGATCAAGTTTCCTCTCGGTCCTCCAGCCGAGGGCATCCAATGCCTCCGCTTCTGGGCCCACCGGACGGAGAAGGGAAAGAGGCGGCAGGTTTGGCAAGGAAGCGCTGAAATGGAGAAGGAAAAGGGGATGGAAGTGGTGGTAAAAGTGTGGGAGGGGCGTCAGTTCCTTTCCTTGTTTATACAATCGACTGGCATTGATGGAGCGGTCGAGGGGTGGCTACCGAAGCAAGCGTCGGACTGTCGTATGCAAACCTCTTCCCTGCCCTGTAACCCGCTGACCCGCCGCCCTCCAACGCACTCGCCCGCTGTTCTCCCTTTGTCCTTCACCCGAGCTCTCTCCACATCCCTCTCCCTCCACATTCCGACTCTATTGCCTTTCCCACTCCCCCTTTCTCTCCCTCACCCCTCAAATGGCAAACAAGGTCCCCAATTCCATTCCGTCGCAACGCAGCTGTTTTTTAATCCTCTCTCGCACCCTTCTTTGTTTCTCTATTTTTTAACCCCACCCACTACTCTTTCCTTCCAGGCAGAGGCACGTACACTTTTACTTTGCATCCCACATCCACGCTCAAAAATATGCATATCTTAACTCCAACTCTCTATCTCTTTATCTCTAAGCAATCCGTCTTTTCTCATCGTTTCGTAACGTTAAATTAAAAATTTGTCTTCCCCGTGCGGATATATCTCCGCCAACAACCTCCCTAACTCTCCGGTTAAAAAGCATTACAAGCCTCGCTTAGGGTTCGTGCACACGGGAATAGTAGAGAGGGCAGTCAAGTAGGCAAGTCACTTACTCCTCGCTACTATCCCCGTGTAGACAACAACTTTCCTTGCATCCATGAGCAAAGCCAGTAGTGGGAATAGTTGGGAAGACAGGCAAGTGAATAGGAAGCAGCTCTATTTTTCTGGCGACTTGCCTTCCCCACCACTAAATTTTGTGCTACACGTCACTGACCCCTTTAATTTCCTCGTTGGAACGCGTCGATAAATGCCAGTCAAATGCTGAAGACAGTGGAGTCCGTGCGTGTTTTTCGTGCGTCCGACCCGTTTATCTAACGCGATAATTTTTAAAGTTATTTGAAAAATAGAAACGCGGTTTTCGCAGGTATTTTGCGAACCTCACTTAAACTATTAGGAAAATCGAAAATCCCAACATTCTCCATTTTAAGGGGACTTTTTGGACCCAAAACTTCCATTTCAATACGCCATAAGAAAAGCATTGACTGTGGTGCCTTTTTTAATTGCATTTTAAAATTACTTAAAATCAAGGTACAAACTCAGAAATTGAATTATAATACGGAAAAAATGACAATAATATTTCTTGAAAGAGAATACGAATCCATGCCGAATTAGTTGAAATATTTTTTTTAACCTGTAATCACAGGCAACAGAAATTGACGCACCAACACAGACATGCGCTCTCTCAGACCCCACGCCAAAAATAAATAATTATGTGAGATAAAACAACATTGTATATAGTTTTCTTATGTTTATATTTGAAATAGGGCCTTGGCGAACAAACATAAAAATAAGAACTCTTAGTATGTAATATTTTCTTAGTAAATATGAAAATGAAAAATTTTAACACAAAAAAGTAAGGCTGTAATTTTGATAGGTTACTTTTTTAAATTTCATACAGAAGCTTTAGTATAACTGTTCCGAAGGAATTACGCAAACACAGACATGCGGTCTCTCAGACCGGCAACGAAACTAAACACGCTCTCGTACGCACAGGTCCGATGCTAGACGGCAACTGCCATACAGTAAACAAAGCCACCTGAAGTATAGAAATGTAACCAAAATCTCAAAGGCGGAGATGATTCATGAACCCTAAATGAGACGATTGAGATTTTCGTGCGGTCTGAGTGACCGCTGCCTGTGGCTAAGGGTTAACTGTAAAAAACTGAAATATTTTAAATTTAAAATAAAATTTAAAACAACGGCAATTTCTATCTACCATGGCATCTAGAGGTACGAATCTCAAAATTGCCGATTTTGAACCTTGAAATAATGCTGTAGACTTCCGTAAATGTTTCCAGTAGCTAATTATGACAACGTCCCTTCCGATTTCATTCTTGCTGGTATGGCTTCTCTTATTACAGTTTCTGGACGTTGAATTTCAGAAGTAATTAAATTTAGTAGGGTATCAAAATTTTTTCGTGACATCCCCAAGCACAATCTGTACTCAGCTGGATTTTCCAAATAATGTTCTCTCATAAGCAAAGCAAAACCTCCGTGCGTATTTCTCCTTGCTATCCATTTCCTAACCCAGGTCTTTCTCTTTCTCTCGCTAATCTCATCCTCAAATATCTCCAAAATCTTAGCATACAATAATTTAAAAACATTTCTAATCACTCATTTCTTATGACAGCGATTCATGGTGACTACTGAACTGTCTTGAAATACTTTCACTCGTGTAGGCAGCTCTTGCTTTTGCCACTGTCTTACAAAAGATCGGACAAGCTAACTTGCCTACTTGACTGCCCTCTCTACTATCCCCGTGTACACGAGCCCTTATGGTCTTGAAAATTGTTTCATTTGATGCCAGTAATATATATTTTTATTCCTATGGTGTGTTACAGGAAACTGTTCCATTACTATTAATTATTTTCATATAAATTTTGTTAAATCGACATCCTTCGGGAGTTCCTCTCCCAAAACTGTGGGAAAACAAAGCAATCGGTAAGAACCAATCTCGTGAATTCTAAACAAAATATATAATGTTTTCTCATTAAGAACATGCATTGTTTTACTTTTCGTGCGAACCTTGTTTTATCCAAATTCCTAATGAAAAATGATAATATGGAAGTTTTAATCTCATTTACCTATAAAGATAAATGACTACAGCGTTCTCCACTCAAGTGAGAAGAGGCATATATAATAGACTATTATTCTAAGGGTTTATTAGAGAAAAATGTATAAGCATATGTGAACCCTTCCGGGTCACCATATCGACTAAGTAATCAAGTGGGTCGCGCTCTTCCCCTCCTCACATTAACCAATTTTCTTATTTTGAACTCTGCGTTGCATACCTATTCTTCCGACTCGAATTATCCTCTCATTTACGAGTCTTTCTTTCTCCACCTTTTGAGTGTTTTTAATCATACCATCAATCTACAATCGCATTTTTTGCTCTTCCTATTCTCATTTGCTTTTCTCCTTTGCGAACAAAACATTTTTCGAAAGAAGAATATTACGGCAAGAATAACAGATTTGGTTTTACAGTTAAGAGTCTTTAGCATCATATTCCAGCTGGTTATGTCGATTGGTTTTACGTTTTAGGTTCTCACATGCTCTTTCAAACTAAACGAGAATGGATTTTTTCCTTATGAGTGACTTACTTCAATGCGCAATGGTGCTTTTAAACCTGAATGTTTGCGAGCAACTTTGCCGGAGTAATGTTCCATTAAATATCCTCTTCACTGAGCTCAGGACAAAACATCTGTTCCCATTATATTTGGCGGCGTCCTGGACCCATAAACTTATAATAACACCGCTTTTTTGCTTCTATTATTGAAAGTTATCTCGTCTAAAATCGTCATGTACGCATGTTATGGCAAAACATTTTTCGATGCTTCCTTTTGTAAAAATAGAAGCAAAGAAAATTTTTTAAAAATACAGCAATGAATAGAATAATAATAGCGTCTTATTTTTTAAGCCTCTAAATTTTCCGTTTATTTTTATTCAAAACATTAGATTGCTCCACAACGGAGAAATTCCAAATAAAAAGACAATTCATTTAATTTCTAATTAATCTTGTTAAAATAATAGTTTTGCATCATTAAATATAAGGCAATTTATGTGGTTCATTTTGCATCAAAGAAAAAATATGAATATATCTTTAAAACAATCTGCAGTATGAATATTTCTATTTTAAAAATAGCTGTAACTGCAACTGTTTGACATTCTTCATATAAAAATTACTTTTTTATCTTGATAAAAACAAAATTACAATTGAATTTAATAAAAATCGGATATATAAAACAAACTTTGTCTTAATTTTTCATTTAAAATTTAAAGTATTTGTTTCATCTGCTTTAACGTTGGATGAACCACAAACTGAGCTATTTTAAACATAACTAACGCCACACTTTCCTTGCTTTCAGGTTCCTGTCTTAGTTATGGACACTCGTGCTGGGGAGGTGAGTTGATTTCAGCCATTAATTAATATCTCCGATGCACTTGAATTTTTGCTAAAGATAAGTTTGAAACTATTAATTAAATTCTCCAAAAGTAAAACCCTTATTATATATAAGAATACCCACGGCGATAAATATAGTTAATATTTCTCGGCATAAAATCTGACCTGCATCCTTGTTTGCTCGAAGAGCCCCGCCGTCAAGTCATGCAATAAGTGATCTTTCAATAACCTAACAGTTATTTGCTCTAAGTTAAGCTTTCCGTAGTCATAGTGATTTGCCTTTCACTAAAGCACATCCAAATTTCGTTCAGCGACGCCGACGGGTATACCGCCCACCTTCGCTGTAAATCCCTCTATTTTATTTGCTCGGCCGATCGGAGACCAATCAATCTTTGAGCAATATGAACTCCAAAAGTGGGTGCTGTGTTCAGAGCCTCTTAATCACTGGGATATCGCTACCTGCAGGGGGCGAATATAAATTCACTCAATATGCAACTAAGTCCCACTAATTTTACGATAAGTTTTCCGAAACTTTGGACCCAGTTATCTAATAATGTAGACGAAACTTGCATCCGTTTTGCTTTCTTTCAGTGGAAAATATGAAACCTAAAAACTAATTTCAAATTTCGATGGAAATATTTTTTAACCTTCATAAATCTATACTTCAAACTATTTCTTACGAAATATAATCGTATCTTTTCCGAATTTAGCGGTTCCACTAAAATGCATATTTATGTTAGTATAATTATAGTTTTAACTTCAATTTATATTAAGTAAGTTACACAAAATCCCGTCTGCCATATAAGAGATATATATCGGCTAACTTTCCCATTGTACTTAATTACATCCTAAAACCATCCGCTCAGCGTGAACTTAATACTACATCTTCTTAAGAAGAGTATACTTGCTCATAGATATTAAATAACTAGGGCCAATTTATGTGATTTTTCTATTATCAATGCTTCTTCAGATAGAAGGTATCTAAAGCTGTTAGATAGCTCAACAATTTATGTGAGTCTTTTAGACACTTTTTAGATGCGGTTGATACAAGGATGGGATGTTTACGGGTTCTATCAACGTGTTTGCATAGCGATAAATGCGACGTGATTGGAGATAGGCGAAGACAGCTCAAAGTGGATGGATGAATGCCGCCACTTCTCCCAAACCCACGAATATGGCGATAGCAGGCAAGAAAAATAACGGATCGAAGATAGCGTTTCAAACCGCACGCAAAATTAACTCGTAAATTGCTGATCATTAAACGATTTGACGTCGATTTAATCTCATCAATAATCCAATCCAAAATATTTAAATGCGCTTTTAATTTACGTAAATCATTCGTCTTAAGGCGACAGTGTTTTTTAAGCCATAGATTATCGAACTAAATGAGTAATTTCTCGTAATATCAATCAATTCGTCGCACGGCGATTGCGTCAATAACATAGAATGAATGAAGCTTAGAAAGGAACTAAGGCATGAAAGGAGAGATGTCATTCTTAAAATGTTTTGGTGATGATCCAGGGTCATTGTTTCATTCGTTAAAATCTTATCAAGATTATAGGTATTATCCGTCAGTAAAACGTTTTATAATGTCATTCTTTTGCATAAAATTTTCGCTCGGCTTTTCTTATTTATTTTGAAAATATTTCATTACTTAATAACAAAATAATTTCGTATTTAATATATTTCTGAGACGGATGTCTAAACCCCGTTGAAACTGAAAGAAAAATATTACCATCTACAAAATCAGTAACAAGGTTACAATGATCATGTTGAAATGATTGCGAATTCTTATCACGTGGATGCCTATTTCTGCTCAGTAATGTATTACGTGCGATGTCTTTGGTAGGCTCTTTAACAGAAAACTGCATCTAAAAGGGTTGAACATGATATTACATCGTTTGATTCTCTATCTTTTGATGTTTCAAGTAATCAAATTGGATCACGAAAGATGACTTATTATGATTATCTTTTTTGTCGAGAGAATCCTCAAAAGCCGATGCTAGCAAATGCTAACATTCATCATAGAGCATAATTAAAATATAATGAAGATTATTAGTTACATTATGGCATAGAATTGAAAATGCGATTATAACTCGCAAGGATGAATTTAGCTCTATAATGTTTTTTAATGTCATTCATTCGATTACTGAATTCTATCAAGCGAAATTTCGAGAGCTTTTACGGAAATATTTCAGTAATAACAGAAGGATTAAAATGATCAAGTAGATTGGAAATAAAAGAATAATTAACCAAAAACCCTTTTGCTCTCTCGAATTTGTCGAAAAAACAATCCTAATGAGAAATGATCCTTGTGCGATCAACGTTTACTTTTCCTTTACGCCCCACTTGAGTCAACATGGCACAAGAGCATTTGCTTTCAAAGAAATACTTTCCAATTTTTCGAATAAATTATATTTTTTGCATCTTTTTCTAAAAGATCATCGGAAGAAAAAATGTTACCTTTAATTTTTTTATTCTTAAATTTATTCCTAGACATTCTAATGAGTGCAAAGTTAGAAATATGAATAAAAATCTTCATTTTTCCAGATACCCCCCGAAGGGAACCATTGCCGGGTATGGCAAAAAATCTTATCCCATATCTATAATATTTAAGTGTAATTTCAGTTTTATTCGTAAATAGGTTATTCTCCTCACAAATCCAAGCATTTTCTCTCAACTGCGAGAATATTTTCATTTTCTAAAGTAAATTATTTGAGTAAGGCTGGCGGCTCAATGAGTTAGCAATTCTATTTCAGAATTCGCACGAATCCATCTCATTGCACAGTTCTTCAACAGCTATTCTTGGATTTGAAGCATCAATACCTCGCAGTTGGCAAAGAATAGAAATTGGGTAGGAGTTGGAAATGGATGGATCCGTAAATTTCGCGGAACCGGTCCTTCAAACACTATTCGCCGTCTCACGGTTTCCGGTAACATGCAAGGGAACAATGACAGCTTCCCTCGCTCGCCCCCTCCCCCTATGTCTCCGCCCCTCCCACGCTAACAAATACAGCCCTCTCTCCCTCCACCCATCCCGCGATAACGAGGTAACTCCGGAGATGGCTGTCGACGCCAATTTCACCAAGTATGCGATCTCTATCCCTCCCCAACCTTTCTCCTTCACCTCTAGCTTAGGAAGATTCCTCAATCTTTGCACCCTCCTGCGTTCCGTACATATCCTTCCACATCAAACTTTTACCATCCCTCTCTCTCTCTCTCCCTCCCTCCGTCCCACTCCTTCCAACGCTCTATCCCTCCTTTCTCTCTCTCCGTGCATCCCACTCGCCTCTGGCACCAACGATTTCCGCACCTAATTTCCCGCGTCCTCGTTCCACCTCCCCCTCCCCTCCTATTCTTCCCCTTTCCTCCTTCCAATTCGGAGTAGGTGGAGCAGTAAATTAAGAAGGCAGAAGAATCTATACGTGCAAGGCATCAACGATGGCCGATAGAATTATAGCTTCGAGCGATACGCCTGGACATGTTGAGATTCTAGTTTCACTGAGGGAGACTAAGAAAAAGTGTTTTCTTAAAGGAAATCTAATAAATTTAACGTAGGCCTAAGAGGATGTTTTCTATTTTTATTTTCTCGTGGCTTGGGTTAAGAGCCAGTTTATATGGGAATCGACTGTAATGTGGGTTGCCTATACACCGCAGCAGTCATTCTGCATGATAAAAATATCTTTTGCCGTTTTTATAATATAGGAATCCTTCACGTAAGAATAGTCATATTAAGTAACGTTTTCTTAGGTTTACCTTATACTCTTTAGCTGGATGTTCTCTGTGAATTCTTAAAAAAATATACGTAGAAACCATCAACCTTAACTTTCTGACTGACTGTCATGCTGATAAGCCTTTAAAATGATTGATATATTAATACAATAAAAATCTCTCCAACATCATCCAATGATTAAAACGATAACAAATTTTCTAATATTACTTTAAATGGCACATGTAAAGATATTCGCTTCGTTTCTTAATCAACAACGGAATATTAACTATTTTGAAAAAACAGAATGCGGATTCCATAGAATTAACTTAATAGCCTAGACGGCCTCAATTCCGTGTCGAGATCGCATATTAGTGTCCTGATGGGCGTACACATTCGTTGATGTCCCAATGGCCCTCGCATTCCTCTTTTAATAATGGCGGTGCGGATATATATATATATATATATATATATATATATATATATATATATATATATATACACACACACACGAGGAGCCGATCTCACGGTCTCATAACCTGAGTGGCGAAAGGTGCGTCTGTCGCTAGCAACGTAATGCTCTAATCGAGTTCCCGACCAAAACGGATTCTTAATCGCATTATGGTCTACATTCCCAACTCTTTTTCTCACCCACTCCATATCCTTTTTCGCTGGCAAGAGGCTTCTGGAGAATCGTCCGACGGTAAACCCCTCTATCTCTCTCTCTATCTCTCTATCCTTTCTTCGAAGCTGTTGGAAAACACTTAGCTGAAACTGGTTCGTCTCATCGATCGAAACTCCCTCGCTCTATATCCTCCCCATCCCACAACTCCTTCTACTCCGTGAAGAAGAGTGTTTTCTTTTGCACCTGAGATGTTTCGCCATCCAAGTAATTAACCTACAAGAAAGAAAGAATTTTTTGTAGGCGCTTTTTTATCTTTTCAAAAATTTTCCTGATGAGAAAAATTGGAAAGAATAAATCGTGAATGACATTTTAAAAGGGAGTGACGAAGGAAAACTTCAAGGAATGAGAGGTATAATCGACAACGTGCATGATTTACCTTGCATTTTGTTTAATGTACTATACGTTATACCAGAAATTCAGCGATGGACGCGCACAGTGATGTACAATACCAACCCAATTATTTTCGCCTCACTGATTTGCTATACCTGATAATAAATCCACGATAATCACATCCTTTTTTGGTCGATGATTAATCCGAATGTTTAAAAGAGGCCGTTACCTCTTGTAATGTGGAATGGAAGATTTTTCCTGCCCCATTGTTGATTTCTTAGTTGAAATATTGAATAAAACCTGGTTTTATGCTATGTAATGATATCACAGATACATTCATACAAAATATGTTTACTATATCCCGTTTGTTTGATAGTAAGTTTATTTTTTATAATTCTCTCAGCCATTCCCAGAATCTCTTTCGCTCATATAAAATAACTTAAACTTTGATTGATTCTTGCTGCATAATTTTAAATCGCGATTTTTTTCTTTTTCTTCTTTTTAGCCCATGGAAAGCGGAGCGGAAGTCCTGGTTCTGGAGATGCTCTATTGGTTTCCGATGGGTCCTCCGGACCCTCTCCTCCGCTCTCTTCACTCACCTTAAGTTCGTCATCTTCTCCATCAGAACCCGACCCCGAAGCCTTATGGGTCCTCTCAAAGCTAATGGCTACCAAGGGAGTGGTTCCAAACGACAAAGCCGGAGAAGAAGCACTATCCACCGATTCGAAGGACTTTAACATATGGCAGAGGCTGCTAGATGCAAAGAAAGAGCGGAAATCTCAAGGGTAATTTATCAATTAATAATCGACAGTCTGACGGTTAATTAAAAGAGGCCAAACGCTAAACGATGAATTATATAATAATAAACGGTATTACGATCCATAAAATAATCTAAAAATGACGGTCAGTTATTCCACTGCGAGACTGGTTTTTAATAAATTTCTTCTTGGCTACGTGTAGGTTCCAAACAGCAACGGAGCTTGTCTTCCAATGAATTTTACGCAAAATGGATCTTTTTGAATTGTTTCCACTCCTCACTTCCTCGAGAATAATACATTTCGTTGCTCACTTTTCTCGGATTCAAATATCAATTTGATTTCCTAATTGTTTACAGGACAGTACAAGCAGAAGAAGCTGAAAAGACACATCGCCAATCGGAAGGCAGTTCTGTTCCTTCCGAGTCCAGATTCGAAGGTGTCTTAAGTCTGGACGGTGCACAGAGGATGGACGAAGTCGAAAGGAGGAATATGTTGTTATCAGGAGAGAAATCAGAAAAGGAAGATGATGGCGACGACTTGGCACAGATTGAGGATGAGGAGGATCCCTCGGCTGAAGACGATGAAGAGTCGGATGCGGAATTCGGAGGAAGGAGAAAAGAAGGCAGGAGATACAGATACAAGACTCAGGTGCGTCTCTTTAAGAACCCTGCAACATTTAAATAAAGTTTAACGTTGAACTCACGCTCATGATAATGACAATAGATCAGCCACATATCAAAGTGCTGCATTAATGAAAGCAATCCATAAAACTGGATGCTGCTTTAGTCATGATAATAAATATGGGTGTAATTTTTGCTGAACTCAGATAATCATTTGATAGTAATTGAAATCACTTACGTAGAACTAATTAATGCTCTCTGCGTAGGAATATAATAACACAAAGTAAGAAACGTTATTGATATCTACTCTTACTGAAAATGTTTCTCGATTTTTAACGGTGATTAAATTGTCACATTAGTAAGGAATGGGTTATATTTAAGACATATATCCTATAAAAAATTCTTTCTGATCCATATTTAATTCTTTTTACAGAAATACTGGGCTAACAGGAGAAAGAACCGCCGCCCTTACTATCACTACTATCGTTGGTAATAAGTCAGATGCAACAGTTTTTCCTCTGAAAAAATAGGTTAATTGATTGAAGAGCAATCACACCATATATTTCAGTGTCATATATATTTTTATTTATTGAATTTTTCATCACAAATATGTCTACGTGCTACACATTTCAAGCTGATAATATTACCTCAGCTTTCTTTAAAGAAACCAATATGATAACTTACAGTTAGGTGTGTTTTACATCTATCAAAATTCAAGTAAAAGTTTCAATATAATTTTAAATGTGGTGAATCGCAATTTTTATATAATTTCAATGATTTTATTGTGCTAAAATTATGGTTTATATATGTATGTATAATATTTATTTAGAAGAAACAGTTAAAATGTGATAACTAAATATTAATGCTGTTTTAATAACAAATAAAAATAGTCATAAATTTTCAGCCGAACTTGAGTTAAGTTTTCTGAAATGTATTGTTTATTATTGTTTATATTTGTGTCATGGTTCAGAAGATCAAATAAAATGTTTCCTCAATGTCTGTGACTATGTTATATTGAATAAATATGTTTTACAGCAGCTAAAAGTGTATTCAAATGCAATAAATTCCACGATGATGTGTTATCAAAGGATCTATACTACCAAAATTTGGTTATAAATTTACTTCATCCAGCAAAGAAAAACAATATGTTTGCGATATTTTCTAAATTTATTTCAGTTGACGCTTTCACAGAGATATGATATATTGCTTTGAAATTGCCACTCAATTTTTGTAGTGGTTGCTAATTAAATACCCCAAATCATATCATGGTAAATTTAATTTGTCTCCATTTATGATTGTAAATAAACAAACAAAAAAACTCCTTCGCCGTAAACAGGAATAAAATACATTCACGCTGCAGGTTGATTGTAAACACCGTCGCAAGACCTAAGTCAGAAGGAGACACACCCACATGCAGAATCATACAAATCCTCCGAAAGACACTCACACATTATACTCGAACCAAAGCTTTAACTAGACACCGATGTTTCTACAGCTAAGCTGTCATCTTCAGTAGTGTGGGATGTGGGAGGGAGAAAGGAGGGGAGGTATTCTGCGAGTGCGTGTCTCTCCTTTTGACTTAGGTCCTGCGACGGTGTTTACCTGCAACCTGCAGCGTGAATGTATTCTCTTCCTGTTTACGGTGAAGGAGTTTTTTGTTTATTTACTATTGTATTGTTTCACCATGTCTCCCAAATCTTCACTTTTCATCTATTTATGAGAAAAAATTATTGATATAAAGTTTGCCTCGTTGAAAAAACCAACAAAATACACAATATAGAAATTGTTCTATTAAAACTAGAAAGTAAATTTCCATAGTGAGTTATAAAACACCATGAGCAAAAAATCAACTTGGTTACTTGAGAGTATTTAGTGAATCACAAAGGTAAATTGAGAGAAATTTTGAACTCTTTCTTCCATTAAAACTTAGCAATTACAGTTGAACATGCAAACATAAATATAACCAAGTTACAACTGCAAGACCTAGTAATCTGCTGCCAGGAGGTAATGATGTTCATAGCACGGGAACATGGAATGAACTTGAAATATAACAGTTATAATGAATGTACTTGCAGTTTATCAACATGTATTTTTTCGCAATCTTCAAACAGTGAAGCAACAATATTTAAAAGGACAAGTATCAATTTAGGTGGCAGTGGTGCTGAACTAATTTTTGTGAAATGTAGTTAATAATTTAATTAGAAACTTTAATGTGAATGCATATATATATATATATATATATATAGATGGATGTCAACAAGGTGTTGGGATGAGGAAACCCAGTGAGCACTCACCAATCAGACGACTTCAGGTTGGCGAGGCCCCGGGGATATCGAAGCGACACACGTAAAAGTTCTCTCTCTGTAGCTGATGAAGGAACAATTCCGAAAGCTTATACGTTTGTGATGTTTCTGTGTTTTAGTGTTCTTTTACGTATGTCGCTTCGACATCCCCGGGGCCTCGCCAACCTGAAGTCGTCTGATTGGTGAGTGCTCACTGGGTTTCCTCATCCTAACACCTTGTTGACATCCATATATCCATTTTACCTTTCCTTTTCCGTAAGCTGTTATATATATATATATATATATATATATATATATATATATATATATATATATATAGCAACAAGTCTTTCTCCTGTCCTGACGAAGGGATCACCCCCAAAAGCTTCTGTGTTTTTTTGTGTTTTACGTGTGTCACTTCGACACCCCTAGTAGCTCGCCAACTTGAAGTTATCTTATTGGTGAATGTTCACTGGGGTTTCTTATCCCAACAACTTGTTGACATATATATATATATATATATATATATATATATATATATATATATATATATATATATATATATACCCACGCCGGGAAAAAATTCATGGAAATTAGAATTGCTGCAAAACAGTACCATAAATTGGGAGGGGAGTGCTGAAATCCAACCAAAAGGAAAAAATATAAAAATAGTTACATGTATTGAAAGTAGGGACTCCTATCTAGAAATATATGAATTTGACAACATTATATTCAGTCATTAAATAAGATTAAACTTAGAAATACTTTAATCCTTTGACCTGGCATGCACTGGCTAGCATTGCAAGGCCTCATTACTATGCATGAATAAATCCGCTTTGAACGTATTGCATTTAAAATTTTTTCCAAATGCCTCTCTGAGGCAAACAATTGTTTCCGTCTGTGCTACAATCTATGGAGACCTGTTTGGAACTGCTTGTAATGGCTTTGATGTGTTTAGAAGACAATAAAATTTTAAGATATTATAAAAATTTCCTTTAACAATCTGAACACTAAGAGGGTTAAAATGCTGCAAAAGCACTGATATGTGGAGGTGATCTGCCATGACGACAGCAGTTCATTTGTTACTGTGCATCTTGGTTAATGTGTATGTAACGCAGGGCCGCGCTCACTGGTTGTCCACGTTGTTCAAAAATCATAGGCAGCCAAATCGAAAGCGGATCCATTCTGATGAAGCACTGAACATATTTGAGTAATTATTCATCTTTAGTAGTTGAGATGAAAAATCATGGTAAGCAATATAAAATATTGTAAATTAAATTTTATACTCTATAATTTGCTCATCTATTAAAATATGTTCGTTTGCAAAAACATAAAAGTGTGTTTCGTGTTTCTAAGCTATATTTAACAAAGACTGTAGATCTAAAATCCGACTAACTATTTTTCTTTATTAAATTTATAATTTTATATTATTTTAAATTTCAAATATATATTCATATATTTGTAACCAAATCGTAGAACTAAAAGATTATCCAGCCATCAATATTCGAAAAGAAAACTTGCTAAGGAGGAAGAGCAAAAGAAAATGTCCGGTTCTTTAATAAAACATTTCAAATGTGATTCTGAACAAGGATCTTCCAGTCATAGTGTATACGCAAGAAATTGATTTAGATAATATCCTGTTAGTTTCTGAAGACATCAGTGAGCAGGATATGAATGAAGGCGGAACAAAAATAAAAAATTAAGACGTAGTTAAAATCCGAGATCATTCGAAAAGTGAATATTCAGGATATTTTATGAAATCATATTGAAAAAACAGTCGATAGCGATAGTTTAAACATAAACATAACTGATGTAGGTACGTGGCCTGAAAATTTATCCAACAAATTAATTGACTGCGTAATTGAAAAAGGTCTTGTTCAAATTAAAGACTTTGATTTTCCGAGGAATGGATCTGGGAAAAAAATTACTGTTTCTCATTATAGGCGAAATTTATGAAATGGTGAAAAAATAAATCGTGATTGGTTAGTTTATTCAATTAAAAGGAACAGTGTCTTCTGTTTTTGTTGCAAAGTGCTTGGTGTCTCCAAAATGGAATTAACGGAAAAGGAAGGATTTTCAGACTGACAGCATCTCCCTTTCACGTTGTCAAGACATGAATGAAGTACAAGCCATCTTGAAAATAGGGTATGTGTCCGCAGCCAAACTATGTATTTATTTTTTTCTGCTTAAGCGTATCGTTGGCAAGTACTTAAAAAGCATATTCCAAATTCATCCTTGCAGTCAATACGTGAAATAAGATGGGAAAGCAGAACAAAAGCTTTTACAATTCTATTTAGGTGAAATCTCTGACGCCCTATTAGAAATTACTTTAGATGAATCAAGAAACATTAATACAAAACATCATGCCCAATCTTTGGCTTTAAAAGTAAAATCGTTTACGTTCATTTGTTCAGTGGTAATATGGTACAATAGTCTAATTAAAATAAAGACTTAGTAAGATGTTGCAAAATCGTAAACCAGAAATCAAAACAAGTGCCGAAGCATTAAAAAATTTGATGGATTTTTTACGAACATCAAATTGATGGTAGTTTTTATAAATTAATTGAAGATGCTAAACAATTAGCTGAAAATTTTGAAGCTATTGCTCATTTCTTAGAAATAAATACCCTCCGCCAAAGGAAAATTAAAAGACAATTTAATTATGATCATCATGACGAGCCATTATATGATCTAAAAGAAAATTACAAAATCAATTATTTTACGTAATTGTAGACGCATGTGTTTCATCAATTTAAGAAATATTTAAACTTTTAACAACATATAACGAACTATTGGCTTTCTTTATAATTTGGAAAATACCAACAACGATCATCTTTTAAAAAATTGTGAAAATTCACATATTGCTCTGAAGGACGAAAGCAAAAAGGAAATAGATATAGATGGATTAGAATTAACGGAGAAAATAAAATCATTAAATATATATTTTAAAATACACATGTTGCCCAAGAATATATTGCAGTATATCCATGAAAATAATTGTTATAGATTTTCCTAAATTTATCAATAGATCTCAGAATGCTATTAACTTTTCCGGTAACTGTAGCATCAGGACAGCGTTCATTTTTTAAGGTTAAAATTACTAAAAATTATTTAAGATCATCATTGTTTCAAGCAAGATTATCTGATTTAGCATAATATCAATAGAAAATGAAATTGCTGAATCAATTGGTTTCACCGATGTCATAAACACTAATGCTTCAATTCAAGATCGAAGGGTGGAATTTTAAGTTATTTATCTTTCGCTGCCGTAATATTATTAAATATAAACTTTTCGCTTTGATACAATTTTGTGATTTCAGTGCGTACTTTTTTGGGTACTATTTGTTTATAATTAAAAATTATATAATCTTTTCATTGTACCGTAGTACCCAAATCCTAGTTAAGTTGGTGGTGGTTGGATTCATTCCATTTTCCTCCCCCGAGTCGGGTTAAGTGGTTAGGGGCATGGATTTATTCTATTTTCTTCTCCCAGGTTGGGTTAAGTAGTTGGGGGTTGGATTCATTCAATTTTCCTCCCCCGGGTTGGGTAAGGTGTTTGGGGGTTGAATTCGTTCTATTTCCTCTCCCCGGGTTGGGTTAAGTAGTTTGAGGTTGAATTCGTTCCATTTCCCCCTCCCCAGGATGGGTTAATTGTTTGGGTATTGGATTCGATCTATTTTCCTTCTCCGGGTTTGGTTAAGTGATTTGGAGTTAGATTCTACTTATGTAGTGATAATTAATGTTAATACACATGGTAAGTATTTTAAATAAAAATCTTGTTTCAATGTTGATGTTTTTTATACTGTATAAAGAGTAAGTAAATGCATTTAGCATATAAAAGTTTACTTTAATAAGGGGTGACAATTTTCTGCTTGAACAACGGCGGCCAACTGCCTAGGAGCGTGCCTGTCAGTAAGCTTTGATTACCCATGTTCCAAGAACATACAAAATATAATAAATCTTCAATTAACCTACACATGACTAAGTCGGAGCTTTCCCCTGAATTAAATCTCCTTTGTGCATTTTAAAATATAGGTAAATGCTTTTACTTTTAATTTACATATAAGTGAGTTTCTTTTATACTTTTAGTTGCAATATTTTAGAGAGTGAATGAGTTTGAATAATGGAACTTGTACAAACACTGTTGAGCTTATAGTAACAAATTACAATATAATTACAATAAAAATTACAATACAATACAAATTGCCCAGTTTTATGTCTTGTCATAAGTTAATTTTGAATGATTTCTAAGTATCTTCACATGCTTTGAATTATTACTCAGAAAGTCATAGGAGTCAAACTATACCTATTGAATATATTTCTAAGATTTATTAATGTTAACTTAATAACTGATCATCCTGAAAAAACATCTCCATATTTGAGTAACATCATTCCCCTTCTGAAAGAGAAGAATAAGTGTCCTTGAAAAAGTTTTTTGGGTATTGATTGTAAAAAACAATAAGAAATTGCTGGAGAGAAAGGTACCACAAGTAATAACTCCAGATCTGAAAGTGGTAAATACCACTACTACCCATATAGATATAGCATAAATGTAGTGGATTAACCCTCGAGTGGGCGCGCTCTTGTTTGTTACACGACCAGTCGCGCGGTGTACTTTGTCAACGGCGTAATTTTTACAAAATAACTCATGTGTTTGATAGTATTATTGGTTTATTTTTATCAAAATGATGTTTTATGTTTCACAACTTCAACTTATAATGATAGTTCTTGTTAAAAAATTATATTCCCATTAAAAATATTGTTATATATCAACACAAAAACATAAGTAACAATAATAAAATTTCCAGTATTAATCTGAACTACAGTCTTCAGCATTACATGATTGACACATATATGTTGCTTTGACATGTTTCTTGCAAGAAAATTGATTGCAATAATCACATTTAATGATTGTGTCCACATTTTTCCTTCTACCACATAGTACACATCGTCCACGTTTTTTTCTTTCCTGGTGCTGGCATATAAATTCCCTTTGAGCTGGTTCTCGATATTTTAAAAGGAGAATCTTCACATCTGACGGTAGAGAATTTATTTTCGCTCTTTTTAAGTGAGATAGGGCCAATGATAATTCCTTCAAAAAATTTCTTCTTGGTTGCCTCGGATTGTCAGTATTAGAAAAATAAAGTATTTGCGCATTTATCCCCGCTATATTCATTAGCGAGAAGTACGAGCTACAGATTAAGTACTACACATTTGATCTACTGTGTCTACTCTACCATTAGTCATGTTGTAGACCAATAAAACTGAGGGTTTAAGTGACCGTCATCAATTTCTGTTTCATAATGCATCGCTTATAGTACTTTACTGCCTTATTCTTTTTTGGCCGGCTGCAAGCCGAGTAACCGAACGCCATATAGTCGATGGTCTACTCTGCGAGCATTTCAAAGTAAAGCAAAACTTTAAACTGCAACTTTACAGATTTCCATATAATAAAAAAAACCAAGGCGTGCGGCGTACTCAATGCCAAAGATCACGCTTTTAATCACTCTGTCAGAGAGATGACGATAGAGCAACACGTAGTAAAATGACACCTACATGTATACTAATAATGAAGGCAAGATTAACCTATTTCATCATAGAGATGTTTATTCTACTATAATCAATAAAATATTTGATTCCTCAAGCATTTCAAAATACAATGGAAATTGAAACTGTAACTTTATAGACATAAGTATAAACAAAAAGAATATAACTTACATGACAAACCATGCTGCGTACGCAGCATAAACAAAAATAACTTTCAATCGCTCGTATATTCAATCCGCGGCGTCTGCTCGAAGGAAGTAGGTAAAGCAAATAATGAGTCACACGACCAGGCGCGCGGCGGATTCAGTACGCCGCGGATGAATAATACCATTATCACTCCTATTATTGAGCTACTACGGAGCTTTGAGGTACGAAAACTTTCTCATTTGGAAGTAACAATTACAATGAAGAAATACACAAAATGTCTTAGATGTCAGGCAGGAAGCAGCGTTACCACATTGAAATTCGTAAAATTGGCGTACTTTATACACCAGCGCGCTTGTTTTGGTCATGTAATTGGAAACATTGGTAAACATTAAATATATAAGCAAAAGCATATATTCATTAATAAACAACGTGAAAAACTGAACTTTTTATGCCCAGAGAGTGTTTAATGAATCTCCATGTGGGTGTGATAAGGATGAGTTGAGACTATTACATCCACCATTCTCCTTTCTAGTCTGCATCCAGGACAGCTTCCTTCCAGACCTCACAGTAGACTTATCATGGGCAAATCCAATTCAAGCAGATGTTACTGATGCTCTCATCTATGATCAAATTGATTGATGATTTTGGGATCCAAAAAGCCATTATACAAGAAATCATTTCTTAAAATAGTTATTTTTATGCCAGTACTAGAAGTACTATGAGAGAAGAATAATGAGAGGCTCATTTAAGGTTTAATGACTAATCCGTATTGTAGTATTCCTGAAGAATATCCCTCAAGCAACATGGCACTCGTGGAAAGGTTGTTGGATGGATATGCAGGTATTGAAAATAGACAAAATGTTGTGATTTTCAACGTCCAAAAACTTTGCCCATTTAATTTTTTTCCCTTCATTTCATTAAATCATTCGGGAAAATATATCTGCTGTTCAATTCAGTTATCCTGTCCAATAATGGTGTGTGATGGAATATGGTTTATTATCCTGCTTCTTTCCTTACTGCCTCTTTTATTAAATACTACAATTTTTTTACATCGGTACTTATCCATTATGGGTCCTTGCTTCGATTTCCAATTGTAAGGACCTAGGGCATCAAGTAAGGGAGGAAGAGAAACCAGATTACTGGATGATGAGAGAATGAAACGTTTTCCTTAAATGATTTACTTCAATATAAATCCTGAAATGTCTTCATAGAATTTTTCTGATAAAATAAATTTAATTTTTTTAGTATTTCTCCATTTACTAAATGCATTGAGCAGCATCTTACATCAAATTCGTTTTTTAAATATAAATAATGTAATCATGTAGGTGTGATGCCATGGTGCAGTGGGGTAACTGCACCAGGCACCACTGCTTTAAGGTACCTTTACAGTTGGGCATCCCCCAGTAATAACTATTGCATCAACGGAACAATTTTCATGAAACTCGGTATGAGGCTCATGCTAACAGGGTCAACCTCAGAGCCATATTTTATTTGGCAAAGATTGATGCCCCAACTTATATTCCAGTAACGTCCTTTCCCTATACAATTTACATAGAAAGTCTCAAATAATCATGCAGAAAATTTTTCTTTAACTCTTTAAAATATGTTACAATTGTAATATCGGAGCAGGATTTGTATTGTTCTACAGGAAAAAGAATGTAGATTGTAGTTCTTATCACAGAATTTTGATAATTGATCATAATTTCTTGAATTTCTAGTAAACGTTAGCGTTTTTGGCATTTTAAATCGCATTTTATTGGAGTGTTGCCATGAAGACGATTATTGCTGAACTCAGTATGAGCATTAACAAGTGCAAAAATGGATTATTTTCCACTCGACTACACATCAGCCATGAACTGTTGATCCCAGTTTATTCGAGATTAAGGATCAGGATGCATTTCTCGCTGTTAATTCAATTTTAATGGAAAGCTAAAACAATGACAATATAGCTTCTTCTCGCGCCCGTGAATGTCGTCAATAAACAAAAAGTCCTAAAAGTAATGGTTGCATGAATCTAAAGCTAGGCACTGAAGCGAAAGACCTTCCCCTCCTATTCTTCTTCCTTCCCCCTCCCTCTGCCCCTTAGCGACCAAATAGCAATTTTTTGTTGTTATTTAATGAGTTAAAATGTATAAAACTACTTCCACTGAAAGTGAGTGAGTGTTTTTCACAGCAGGCAATTTTATGATACTGTCGTAGTGACATACAACACAAGCGAAAAAGGAGGTACTTTAATTGACTCTTTAGTAACAGCTACATTCAGACCACTTTCCACATTTGAATAGTGACACCCACCTATCTTACAACCGGAATCGGTGGCAGTCTCTTGGACATCGTCAGTATAACTACAAGCACCATTGCTAAAATCAACGACTGACGTCAGGACATCGGCTTCACCAGACTCTATTATACTCGATCCAAATATGTCTACTATATGCGCGGTCTTTTATTCAACATAAAAAACTTCCCCATTTTCGCTATCAAATGATATCAAGTCGTTTGAGACTAAGGCAGAACTATTTTCGTTTACAGTGATGTTGATAAAGGATTTGGGTTCCGTGACTTCTACTTCAAAAGAGATTAAATCTTCAGTGCAATCTTCATGACTCCTAGTACTATTATTGCTAGACTTCAAATTTGTTTCATGACCTTCACTTATTTTTATTTTGCGATTGTCAAACGAAATACTACTCCCATAACGGATCATGAAGTCGAGGCCAAGAATCCCATCATAATTTATATGACCGAGATTTACTATCAGGGCATCATGCGGGTATGGGCTACAGTCTATAAAAAATGGAACGTAGCACTGACAGACAGACAGACAAACGACTTTATTAGGGCGAAATTGAGACTATGTAGTCCCTTCTTACATTTAACCCTTTCGTCATATAAGTAATTACAATATTTACAAAATAAGAGGAATTAAATACATACAGATTTTAACAAAATACAAATTAATTACAAGTTAATATATTTGTTAGTAGATAACAGAGCATTACCAAAGAATGTTAGTTTTGTGGGTCATAAAAAACTGTGTATTGGTCATGTTTTAACACAGAAAAATTCCCACTGCGGAAAACACCTACGAAGAGAAGAGAGGTGTAAAAAACCGCGAAAATTCCTAAATAGTTCAGGGGAAGGAAAAGAAAAAAAAATCAATAATATGAGAAACAGAGAAAAAAAACATTCATAAATAAAAACATATGTACATACATTTATATCCATATGAGGGAGGGGGATGAGAGGGGAACAGGGATTGTAGGGTAAGGTATGCCTGGGAGATTACATCGTCATTATGATACAGGAAAAATAAATAAAATAAAATTATAAATTTATGCCTAATAAGCGCAATCTTGTGACAACCTGAAAGAAAAGATAGAAAGTGGTTCAATGCATGGGAAGTGAGAGAAGATGCTTGTAATACAAGCTTTTAAAAGTGCTTAGAGATAGAGAGTTTTTTATTAACGTTGGAAGGCCATTCCAGAGTTTACAAGCAGTGACAGTAAAGGATTTGTTGTAAATTTCTGTTCTATGAAGTGGAGTTAGTAGTTTATCACATCCTCTGGTATTGCAATGGTGAACTGTATTAATGGTGACAAAATTTGATGAAAGATAACAAGGGATGTTGTTATTTAGAATTTGATACAATAGAGAGAGAAGGTGAAGGTTTCTTCGGGAATCAAGTTTTAGCCAGGAGAGTCGACGGAAGTATTCTGAGACATGGTCAGATTTTTTAAGATTAAATATGAATCTGATGCAGGCGTTATGAGAACGTTGTAGCTTAATGGCGAGTTCCTTTGATAAGTCCTGGTATACAACATCACAATAATCGAAGTGAGGAAAAATTAGGGAGGTCACTAGCTGTATTTTTAGTGACGAGGGAAGAATGTTAACGAGAGGCCTTAGAGAGTGTAAGGAGGAGTTTACCGTCTTGCAGATTTTTATTATATGATTATTCCAGGTGAGCGTTTCATTAATTAGAATCCCGAGATTTTTTACGATTTTGCAATAGGGTATAACTGAGCCGTTCAAAGACAGAGGAACTGATTCTGCAAGGTTTATAGATGCCAGTAGTTTCGGATAACCGATTAAAATGGCTTGAGATTTCAAGGGGTTTATGGTGAGAAAATTATCGTAGCTCCATTCTTGAAGTTGGGCCAAGTCATGATTTATGTTAGCTATGGAAAAAGATAAGTTATTGGGTTTTGTGTCTAAGTAGATTTGGAGATCATCGGCGTACAAATGATGCTTGGAGTAAGTTAAGTATTGAGAACAATCATTTATGAATAAAGAGAACAATAGAGGACCTAAAATTGAGCCCTGCGGTACGCCTTGGTTAACATTAAGCCGAGAGGACAAGGAATCGTTGTAGATGACTTGCTGGGAACGGTTGCTAAGGTACGAAGAGAACCACTCTATTGAGGATGAAGAGAATCTCATGCAGCGGAGTTTTGCTAGGAGTATGTCTTTATCTACTGAGTCAAACGCTTTACTAAAATCAAGCAATATTAGTACCGTGAGTTTTCTGTCATCCATGTGTCTGCGAATATCATCAGTTATTTTAATTAGCGCGGTGGTGGTGCTATGAGACTTCCGAAAGCCAGATTGATGGGGGTCAAGTAGATGATTAATGTCGAGAAAATCTGCTACCTGTTCGTGTGCAAGTCGCTCCAGGGCTTTTGATAAAGTGGGAAGAAAGCTAATCGGTCGATAGTCATTGTTTGCGGTGAGAGATTTCTTAGGAATTGGGCGGACTAACGCGTGTTTCCATTGCGATGGGAATTTTCCCTGTAATAAAGAGTGGTTGAAAATGTTAGTGAGTACGGGGAGTAATAGATGTATTAATTTGTTTATAATAATTATAGGAATACCATCAGCACCCTGGGCTGTAGTTTTGATTCTGCGTATTGCTGAAAGTACGTTAAATTGCGAAACAGCTTTAAAGTGGAATTGTGGAGAACCGGATGACTCGTTCGCTTTTGCAGTAAGACTACTAATTACTTTGCGTTTTCGTTCTATGTCGATTGTTGTTGGATTCGTCGAGAAGCTCTCGTTAAGAGAATCTAGTGATATGTTTGGAGGTAAGGAAGAATCCTTGGACTTGCCAATTCCAAGGTGTCGCAGATTGTTCCATAAGGCGGATGTTGTAATATTGGAGGCGGATATAGAATAAGCGAATTTTATTTTGGCATTTCTAATCTGTTGCTTGGTTTTGTTTCTAATATTTTTGTAGGTATTGAACGTATTTGGGCATTTATTTGATTTGAAGAGACGAAAAATTGAATCGCGTCGAGCCATCAATAGTTTTAAATCGGCCGTTATCCACGGGGCGCGAGGTTTAGAGACGCGTGTGGTTTTGATGGGTGCGTATTTATCGAGTAGATGTAAGAGAAAAGTGTTAAGTGCTTCAATTTTTGCGTCTATGTCGTCTGCATATTCAATAGTGTGCCACGGAAGACACGCAGCTTCGGATATTAAACTATCATAGTCAAGGTTTTTAAAATTTCGTTGGGAGATAAATTTCTGCTTAAATTTTGGAGAGTTTAGTGAGTAGGCTAGAAAAATTAAGTCATGGGAGGAAATGCCCGGGACAGGTAATTGACCATGTGTGCAAACTTTATCTGGGTTAGCAGTAACTAATATGTCAATCCAAGTGGAAGAGTTTTTAGTGTTATTTGTGGGTTTTAAAGGTAGTATGCTGAGGTTGTGCGATGTAAAAGAGTTTTTAAAAAAGACAGCATCGGAGGAGCTTGAGGCAAAATTTGCATTAAAGTCACCAGATATAATTAAGTGCTCATAATCGTGTCTTAAGTTGGCAATGATCTCGTCAATGTCAGATAGATAACCAATTTTTGGAGGACGATAAACGATTCCTAACAATGACCGATGATTGGTAAGGCATGACCTGAAGCGCTCCTAACTGGAGAGTGATATTCGGAAATTTTGAGTTCACCGAATGGAAAATTCTTACTGCTAACGATGGTTACGGCTGCTCCAGTATCGACAAGAAAGTTATATTGTACTCCTAATATACGAACTGAGACAGTCAAACCGGCTTCAGGTGTTACTGCCAGAATTAATTCATTCCCGACCGGTTGGCCGGGATCGGGCCGTTTCCCGAATTGTGGGGAATTAGATGAGTAGGACAATTAATAGGCCGATGCCCGTTCTGTTTACACACACCGCAGAGCATGAGAGGACAGTCCTTGGAGATATGTGTAGCGTCACCGCAATTGAAACATTCGCGAGATTGGCTCTTCTCTTTGAAACGACAGAAGCGGGCAAAATGTCCGGTTTTCCCACAGTGATAGCAGGTACGTATCCCGTTTTGTGTATTTGACACTTCGAGCGGCGCGTACGTGCCTTCCTGAAGGAGGGTGTTGAGGGGCTTGTACGGCGTTAAACTGACTTGTGCAATTCAAAAGTGGCTGAGGCATTGGCTGAAAATGAAAATTTTGGGCGTCCTGATTTGTCACATATTGCTGATGCGGCGTGAACTGAGGCAATGTCATGGGTTGGCTCTGAGGGAACGGTTGGGGTGCTAACGCACAAGAGTGTTGTAGCGAGTTAATTTCCTGATTCCTGCATGTGTAATTTCTCGCGTTTGCTTCCTCGATGGCGGCATACTCTTCCGCTTCTAGGATGTTTTTGGGGTTACGGACTAAAACAAATCTGCCGACTTCCTCCTTCAACCCAATCAAAAATTGCGCGAGAAGTCTTTTATCTGTCATTTTCTTTGTTGCCTCGGAGTTTGGATCGCTACCTGACTGACGTAGTTTATGGGCGATATTCCGCAACCTAGTCGAAAACTCAGCGACACTCTCTAGTGGTTTTTGTATGCAGGTGCTGAACATTCTCTCAAGTGTAATTGGGGATACCCTTGAGGAAAATCTCCTTTTAAGATGTGTTGAGAAATTTTCATACGATTCTGTTACATGGGGGTTAGCTGTTACGAAATCGGCGGCAGTACCGTTCAGCCGTAGGCGGGCTATACCTAATGTCTGAGTTTCACTCCAGCCACTCAGGTGGCTGGTGATTCGAACACTATCCAAAAATTTATCGATTGTTATTTTATCGTCCCCACTAAAATTTGGGATAAAATGAATTTGGCTTCCTATTGCGGCAGGTTGTACTGCCGGCTGAGAACCGATCGCACCGTTTTGAGGATTAACACTACTGCCCTGGGGCTGGATAGTGTTTACGGAGGGCGTGAAATTAATTAAACCTTGAGTTTGTACTGGGTGAGACTCCCAAGGTAGGAGAAAATGGTGATCGCACCGTGACGTATCTGTACGCAACCAGTCCATAATGACAGAATTCTTCCGTCGCGTTTCAAAATTTTAAATACATGAAAACATCTTACAAAACTCGACACTTGTAGTGGGGTCAAGTTAGAGTAAAAAAAATTAGTTAATCATCACGAAAACCGAAAAATGCATAAGAACGTTAATCAGTAGCCAACATTAGAGAAAAAAAAAATTCCTTTGTTAACTACTTAATATTGCATACCGTGAGAAAAATAAGTGAAAAAGAAGAAAATAACAGGAGAATATAAAGAGATTGGTTTAACTGTTTCAATGCTCACAAATGTTTGCCATTTTTACTCGTTAGATTTCTCGACCATTTGAAGGAAGAGAAAAAAAAATGTCGGTTCGTTCGATCCATGCATTACTGCCTTCCGCCGCCTGTTTCCGATAGAATGTCGTAACATCCTTTGATCCGTTTAGCGAATCAATGTGACACCTACGGTTATAGGAATAAACAAAATTTGCGATATCCTCAAAATATTAATTTTATTTAATGTTAGGCCGTCAATCGCGGATTTCTTTAAAGTATACGTCTATACACTCGTCTATCCGAAAAATAAGTTAAATCGGTGATGTAAAATTCCAATTTTTAAACATTTAATTGTTGGTCTGCAAAATTTATCGTTGGCCTTTCAAAACTTCAATTCGAGTGCATTTCTTAACGAACATTTCTTACTCCAACTCCATACGACCCCACACCTGACACCAATATGTCGTAGTGACATAGGGAGTGTCGAGTAATCGTAAGACGTTTTAGTGCGAGAAGGAATATATTGCCAAGCGTTACATAGGATACAAAAGGAGATCAGTAATACCCAAACGTTACATAGAGTACAACAGGTGATCAGTAATACCCAACATGCTTACTCGGCTAAATCCTGCAAGGGGGAGGTGGCGCGGGGCGCCTTGGTGACCCTGGTCTCGTAGGAGCTGCTAGCCAGTCAGTTCCGACGCAAACGTAGCCCGCGAAGGCGGACTAGCCGGTCGAGGTTTGACAGAAACGTAGCTGGACCAACGAACGAGGGACCGCGGAGGGGCGGGCGATCCTAGTCCCGTAAGGAAGGGCTAGCCGGTCAAGGTTGACGCTAACACAGCCGATCCTACTGACAGAGGAGTCGCGAGGAACACCGCCCAGCCTCAGGGATGACCCGCGCTTATATACTAACATGAGATACAAAGGTCAAGCGCAAGTCATCCCCTGAAGTGGGTGATTGAGCGAGCGGGGAATCACCCGAAGGGCGCATTGCCCTGAGATAGCGTGCCTTAAGGGCCTGATTCACCCATAGATTAAATAATGAGTGTGGTGCTCCGGCTGACTATACGATGTCTTTCGGCATCCTTACAACAATACGAAAAAGAACAAATTTGTGTAGCCCGTCAGTTTATGCCTTATGCTTTTCAAAATCTTTATTAAAAAAACAATTGTAATTCATTCTGTGAATACGAAGTTATCGCTTTAATAAGATTTATGTTAAGTGAACAAGTGGATCTGTGTAGAACTGCCAATTCCTTGGAATTTTGATTTCCATTTTGTTATTTTTTAATTTTTTGTCTTTATTCTATACATTTAAAGTATTATATATTTCGTTCATAAGTGTTGGCATTTACATTTTGTAACAGGTTTGATAAAGTAAAACCTCGTTATTTTGATCCCGGATAATTGAAATAGTGTGTAATTCGTAGCTAAGAGCAGTCTCCGGCCAACATCATAGGATTTTGCGTACTTTTTAATACGGATTATTCGAAATACGTCTACAATAAAATTCGAAGTCATGATCTGGTCTGGTGGCTCGAGAAAATTTCGTTTAATTCGAAACCTTGACCCATATTGTGTTCATAAGTTGAAAGTTCGTGCGCTTTCATGACAAAGGCATCGCGTTTTTGTTTTCCATTTCTCGCGCATGAAATATACATTGGCCCCCAAACAATTAACAATTTTTTACTTATTTAAGTCAACGTGAAATAAAATCGTAGATGATATAAATAGAGAAATCCTTGCATAACTAGACCTTCTTTATTCCAGGTTCTCGGATTACTTAACGTATACTCAGAGCCGTGCCGGGCATATTTGCCGCCCGGGTGCAAGCAATTTATGCCGCCCTCCTCTAAGCCCAAATTTTTTCTATTTTTAGATTACAAGGTGTAATTAATTTAAGGAAGGCTAATGTCAATTTCTTCTCTGGCATTGTCCGTTATTTTTTTGTCTGTGCAGAATGTCATTTTTGTTTCATATTCCGTTCTAGATAACCTATGTAGATCATAGAGGAAACTGAAATCAGCATTATGTCCTTTTAGCTGTTCAAATCTTTCACTAACAGAAGTTATCGTAGTATGCAAAATATAGTAAAAGAAATTAATCTTAAAGCTAGTCTCAGGGTCTTGAACTGTTTTATCCTTCTGTTCGTCATCGAATTTTACTTTTTTCTTACGTGGCCGAACAGATAGCAACAGAAGAAATTCTATATTATCATCTTAAGCTAATTCCTTTGCGTCAGTCAAAAGGCGTTTAAATCTTTCCTCAGTTCTGTTGCTTTTCAAATATTCAATCAAATTTTCTTGAACTTCTACTGAAACTGAAATGTTTACGTCTGATTTTTGCCAAGTTTTACTCGCAACATTTAACCGTGATAAAATGTTATACCAGAGCACAATGGAGAAAACGAATCTAAATGATTTTATTTTCAGCGCTAGTGAATTTGCTTGATGTCTAGTATTTACATATCTGTTTGCATCTGTCGACAACTCAAACAGGGTGTCGTATATTTTAAAGAACGAGTTTTGCGAAATGATGCTCCCATTTTTGTCTTGGAGGGACATATCGCTTGCTCCTAATTCTTGGCGGATGCGCACAAAGGGATTTTTGGGTTTCTCGGTTTTTCCGCGTCCTTTATTTTGTATATATTAAAAGATTCCATAGAAGAAAGTTTTCAAGTTAACCATGATACAATTTAAGCAGGTTACCTATGATGTATTAAACCAAACTAAAAATCGGTTAACCGTCCTCAATCTTCTAAGCACCCCTGATTTTCCACGCCCTGATGCATTGCCACAAAATTTGGCGCACCCTCTGGGAGGGCGCCTGAGGCGGTCGCATCTCTGCCTCAACAATGGCCACGGTCCTGGATGCGAACGTATTTAGGTCTAAAAATTCGATCTTCCTCCGAAAGAGTTTGCCGGAAAACTGTTGCCGCCCTCGAGCCAGTTATTTCTTTATGGATGTGTACGTAGAAAATAATCTGGTTAATAAGTAAATATGATAAATGATTTTTTAATATCAAGAATTACTGAAGTATATGCATTCTAATTTACGAGATGGAAAAGCACAAAATTAAGAAATATTATTGCCCGTCCGTAAATTCCGCCCCAAATATGTTACCGCCCGGGCACGATGCACCCCTTGCATCCATAGGGCGGCGCGGCTCTGCATATACTGCTTTATCGTAGATCTTTACCTCTTCCTGGTAAGTTTTTCGGAAAAATACTTCAAATGAGGATAAACAAAAAATGCTAGAAGTGCGCAGAGACAGGAGAGATGAGGTTTCGTATTTGCCCACTCAGCAAAAAAATTCCAAAAAATATAGGTTTTTACCTTAGTAATTTGTGCACGATTTTCAATGTTATTCTCACTATGACTCTCTGAACTGACACTTTCTTCCAAATTACGTTCAAGTAAGATTTCCGTCTACTTTTCATTACCAGATATTGCTTGCCTTTTTCTCTGTTGACGCCATGATAACTTCGACTCTTTTAATCTCTTAGAAATTAAACAAAAGTAACAACGGAAAAATAACGAACACCAGCTACCTCCGTACAGCGTAAATGTTTCCCTCAGAGCGACAAGTGAATATTTGTTGTGCGATGAAAGCGTTTCCAATGCGCTCTGATCACGTTTTCGGTCAATAATGGGCTTTTTTGTGATAGATGTCAGATAAGTGTTTCTCTCTCTCTCTCTCTCTCATTATATTGTTCTCAACAAATACTGAACCAAGGACTAGCCCAGATCAGAAAACCATTCCTCCTCCCTTTCCATAGAGCTCTCAAGTGTTGACACATAAGAAAAAAATATTCATCTCAAGAATGAGAGACATCACAAAGCTGATAAACAGTGCCTGCCCCCCTTTCCACCACACAGTAGCTTTCGTGCAGAGGTTCGGTTAGTCTCAGCATTGAATAGAGGTTTTTAGAACCCACAATTCGCATAACTACGCGAAAATTCAATCACAAAATTTGACGTATAATATAGGTAAAAAGAAAACAGTAAAAATTGTAGAATTAAGCTCAATAGGAAGGTGCAAGTTTACTCTTTTGAAATATATGAAGGTTTTTCAGATTTAAGAAAATTTATCGTTTCAAAAAATAGAGAAATTAGCGATCTCCGCGGAGTACCCAGTACGACCGCATATAAAGTTTTCGTCCTACGTACCCAGGACGCAGGGCAATGCTGAGGGGTTAATAGCGTTTCTTACAATTCTAAGAGATCGTCCATAAAATACGTCACGCTTATGTTTGCCTTTATAGTTTTCCCTTCTCTTAAACTCGGCGCACTACGCTAAGATTGACCCCTACTCCTCCCCCCTGCCTGCATAACGCAATTCATGATTTAAATCCCCTCGCCAGCAGTCACAAAGGGAGAATGCGTTTAGTACGTATTGCAGAAAAGAATTCTTAAGTACATAATTGTAAAATCATCACGTCATAACAAATACGACCACGTTATTTTGAGAGCACGTATATTTTATTACAGCTGTGTCATATGGATGGAAATAAAATTACAATGCAATGTATGAAATAGCCTAGAGCTAATAAAGAATTAATTAATTATTTTTTACCATACCGATGGCATGGAAAGTTTGAACGAAATTGGAGAGAATTACCACGTGATGGTTCCTATCTATTTTCTATACAATATTTCACACAAGCGTTTTCCCAATCTTTTTAGCAGGCATTTTCGTAATCTTTTGGCTGAGTAAGCGCGGTTGGAAGTCTTTTCTTCCGAAACGTGGCGTAAAAGAGTGACTTGAAATACACACTGGGAAAATTGAGATGTTCACTCGATCCTATTTTTCACACGCGGTAATGTTCGTGAATCATGAATTGAGTGGTCACTTCAGATCTGATCACGAATTCACCGTGTGTAAGGCCAATACATTTTGTAGCGGAATGGATAGATAATACTATATTGCGATTTTACTCTACAAGAAATTTCGATTTTTTTTTAAAGTTTGTTTATTTCGAACCCGGATAATTTGAAGTCGTATTTTCGTGGTCCCGTTAACTTCAAAATAACGAGGATTTACTGTATTTATCACTAGAAGGACCAAGCATTCAACCCACCTTGGAGGAGCAAGTGTGTCATTTTGACATATACTTATATTATATCGATTTCAATTAGTTTCCGACTTCCCAAAACTCAATATACTCATCCTATTAACTATTTGCAACTCAGGAAGCATAAAAATTTCTTTATTGAAAAAATTATTTTATCAATTATCAAACAAATAAAACTTTAAAAAAGGAATAACTCGAGTTTTAGTAGATAGGCAATTAAAATTCGTATAACATAAATACAAATACAGATGCATAAAACAAACAGATTTAATAATATAAATCATAAGTATATAGATATAATATTTAATAAATACAATATAAAACATATAACATCTTCACCTATTTACATTTACTGAACATTTGCCACAAGCAAATTTATTACAAGAATTGCATGCAGTTTGACTTAGATTCTTACATTTCTCTGTGATCTGGCAATGATTCCTCTTCGTACCTTGGGTGATTGAGGTAGGGTATCTTGTAGTTGAAGGTCCCTCTTTAGAGACAGGTATTTCTTCAATGAATTTTTCTATGAAACTCAATCTGTTCATTTTTCCCATGACTCTTGTGAAGAGAATTCATGTATTGATGTTAACTATATTTAAGATGTTGTATAATACGTGAAGCAACCATCTCCGTGAGGCAGCTCGAACAGAATATTTCCTTTCCATAAGTCTCATTATGACATATTCAGGAAGTGGCTGATTCGCAGGTCTAGTTTCATCTTTCCCCAGGTATGGAAAACTACTTGGTTTCTCGGTCGACCAACATCCAGAGTTTTATGTCAAATTTATCTGGATTATTTGCCATATACTGTAGAAATCTGCATCTACATTTAGTTTGAGAATTTCAGAATACAAATATGTTCCAAATGCTGGAAGCTAATGTAAATTTATCTTTCTGCATTCTTTGATATCTCTAAGATATTACGTTAAATCTGAGGTATTTCACGATTTCTAAGAACCGTTTCCTTGGTATTGCTTGGTTGTACTTGTCCACTCCCCAAGTTTGGGACCAACATCGCTTTATTGGAAAATCCATAAGCCCATAAGCTCCCCTTGTATATATCAATGCAATGAATACCATAAGTGCTGTTTAGAAAGTTTCCAATCCAGGTTTTCATGATTAGCCTTATTTTCTGTACAACGAACAATTGTTTCCAAAAATTTATCTTCAATAATTAATTTTAGAGCGCTCAGTGGAGAATTAGGATCAATATTGCGTTGTGCGTGTAACACCAGGAACAATTTTTATATTTTGCAAAGACCGCCTACCTGTAGATTTTCTATTCAGATACTGTTTCTCCTACTTTTCTCTGACAGGAGCTGTTTCAGCAACAATTTGGTTAACAATATCATCTTGCGTTTCTTCTTTACACATCATCTGAACTTTCTTCAGTTGGGACATATAATGTCGCATCAACTGCATGAATATCCATATTTTCAAGTTTACTGTCAGTCTTTACCTGGATTTGATTCAGTTTCCGAAAGTTTTTCAAGTTCCTCCAAAACTTCGTCAATATTGCTAAAAATGTTGTTCCATTTGGTTACTACAGAACTAACTGTAACTGTCAATCACTTGTGATCACTATAGATCACTATTTCCTCCCAGGAATTAACAGGGAAACGGCCAAGATGTCAAATTTCACAAGTGGGTGCGAAAAGATATTTGCGTTCAGGTCGGAATAATTTTGGATACCCCAAATGGCGCTCTATACTGTCTGTTTTTTCAACAGTTTTACCTGTAAGTGCAAGTTTTTACCCGTAAACCTTGGTCGCCACCACACTTTCGCTTTCTTCCCAGTTACGGGTAAGTCGGTACGTGCTTACCAAGTAGGACCCAATTAAAAACCATAAATTTCTCTTATATGACCTGTAAGATATAAATTAAAGATTTAATTCGGATGGAGCACTTCGGTTTCCACAAAGACGTCTGAGAGACCACATTATTACGAGCTTTAGTTTCGGAGATAAAAATTAGAGAAAATTCCGAGCATAACATCGCATATTTTTTGTATAAATCGTTGAGACGGTTCTCTCGACAAGCAACAATACATTCGGATAGAGGACAATAATTGCCACAAAACTGTCTGCGAGGCCAAATAATTACGACTCTAATTTCGGTTATGAAAATTTAAGAATCTATCTATACCGTTTTATGCGTATTTCCCATAAAGAACTCCTTTGAAATCTCTGTGTATTCCATTTATGAAGTATGCTTTTCCATCTTGTTACACCATAAGTATGGCTCCTAAAAGGAAGAAAGGTGCTCAAGGAAGCGATATAACTATAAATAAAGATGAATAAAAGAGGTGTTATCGCTTGACATTAAATTAGAAATTATATAGGAAGGTTTCAAGCTGGTTTCCGCCTTACGGATATTTTGAACTGTAGGCGTAAAGCGTTTATCAGGAAAAAACCATATAATTTTTTATTCATATTGGTTCAAATTCGAAGATTGTATGGTAATTTTTTCTAATTTTAATCTCAAAAATAAGAAAAATCTGCTCTTCGAAAAGTCGATTTTACGTGTTATTTTATGGGAAATAGAAATGTCTTCCTTGGAGTCGAACCCAGGACTTTTCTCGAGATTTTTTTCCTCATCATCTTAAAATATGTAAATCAAGCATATCTTCCAAACTTCAAACAAACTTCTTGTTCCTTTATTGAGTAATTCCCACTTTTCAGCGTGACGGAGATTTACAAATTATTAATAAGACGAGATAAAACTGCGGCCAAAAGCTACTTTTGGAGATGGCTCGCAGAGCGCGCAACATCGATAATTTGTTTATTTTCGTTACCATCGCATTATTTATCGCAACCAGGGTATTGTTTGAATTTCAAAACAGCGTCGAAATTAGTTTAAAATCATGTATCTGATCTGATTGAACAGTATATCAACATTGTAACTTTTTTCCTGTGACTTTATGCAACACACCACGTGTTTGGAAAATTGTACTGTTTTGGGACGAACACGAATTTAGCTATACACTGACAGAATATACCGTGACTGGACCGAGCAAAAATCAAGGGGTGACAGATTTCGTTCGTTCCAGTCCATTCCTCCAGACTTATCCTACACATTCTCCGTTTTACCAGCAGTCAAAAACGGGGGAAAATGCCCAGAATCAGCAGTGAAATTCAATTTTAAAAACTGTCCATTCAATTGATTTTACTTCATAATCATCGAAACGCAAACTCGACGAAAGAGCGTCAAGGATTTATATTGAAAACTGCAATGTGTCAAAATCACACATTCCGGTCTTTCAAGGAATTAAAAATTACCCGGATTCGACTCCAGGGTGAGGGGAAATTTCTATTTCCAGTGAGATAACACGTAAAAAGCACTTTTAAAGTGCCGGCTTTTATTCTTTTGGAAATTAAAATTAGAAATAATTGACGTAGGATCATCAAATTTGAAGTACTTTTTAGGAAAATTAATGACGTTTTTTATTTTATTCATCTTTTTCCTAAATCTCTCATATTAAACATGTAAATCAGATATTTTGGAAAATATCGGCTTTTAAACGGGATATTGCCCTGCCGACCACGTCATTGTTAAACTTCGAAAATCAATTGTTGTCTTAACCCGCATACGTGTAATATATATGAGTGCATAGATTGATTTCAATTATCGTAGAATTTTTGGAGAAACTACATAATCCTAATGGGACTGGGATTTAGTTTGGATACATTTGCTTAACTAAACGACTATATAGATGTCGAGTTAGAGAGAGGGGGATGTGGGGAGGGAGACAGGAAGGAAGGGATATAGAATGAAAGATATATAGAGAGTAAGGGAAATATAGAATTAGAGAAGGACGAGAGGAAAGAGATAAAGAGGGAGACGGAGAAAAAGAGGGAGAGCTATGGATTGTAACAGGACGGAATGTGAGAGGGGGGAGGTGGGAGAAAAGAAAGGCAGATTGATTGATTGATTTGATTGATTGGACCCTTTATTGGCGAGGTTAGGCCCTGTTGGGCCTCTCTACCACCTAACCTCGTATGCGGGTACATTATAGAGGGAAAAAAGAGAGAATAAGGGAGGGAGACAGAGGGAGGGAATGAGGGAGGGAATGAGGGAGGGAATGAGGGAGGGAGAGAGGGTGAGAGAAAGGGACGGTGAGAGGGAAGGTTGGAATATTATTATTTATTTATTTATTATTATTTATTTATTATTATTACCTGACAAGGAGCTCATCATTGCAGAAAACAAGAATGAGAAAGATATACTCCCGAATATCTATTTTGGCAATTTTTATACCGGCTCTTACTCAATAATTACAGCTGTTATTATGCGTTCTTTGCACGAAGTGAACACATATAGTGGAGGTCGATTCCGTCCGTCGGTACGTCCGCATGTTAAAACTCGGAAACCATTGGACGTATTATGATGAAATTTGGTATTGGGGAGTTTTGCTAAAATTTATTGACCGATTCCAATTTTGGTTAAAATCGGACAACAATTACGACCACTTTACATGAATACCTACATGTAGTTTACAATGTTCGTTTCAACTCCGGAACCGCTTAACGTATTTTGATGAAATTTTGTATTGGGGAGTTTTGCTAAAATTTATTCATTAATTTCAATTTTGGTTAAAATCGGAAAAAAGCTGCGACCACTTTACATGAAGACCTACATGTATTTTAGAACGTAACTCGCTTGCTTCTCCTTAAATTCTAATCTGAGCGAGAAATATCGAGAACATTGTGAAATATCAAATAACGCATTTGGAAACTGCGTAAGTACTACTCCGACATGAATTACACGTTTCCAATCTTGTTGACCATTTCTAAGTTTCCCGTTGAATTTCAACGGGCAATTACACTAGAAAAATAAACTAATTTTGTGATTATCCATAATAATGAGTTACGATTACTTACTTATTACTTACGAAGGGTTTTTCAACCATATTGTAACTGACGCCCGTCATATGACGGGTCACCTATCCTCCGCAATCCAACAACAGTTTTGCTACCTGTTCTCATTTACCAAGATAACTTTTGAAATGAACGCTGGGACAAAATACAAAATCTATCCCGAGTCATTCAATCTATTAAAAAGACATACAATATTATGACTTTTGATGTTATGCAGTGACGCTGGAGGACATCAAACTGCTTCGCTGCTATTTTGACACAATGTAGTTATATCGTACTAAATGGAACAATGTGGAAATTAATGGATCAACATGTATTGAATATAAAAAATTCGTTCTACTAAACATGAAAATCTGAAGTCGACTTATACCCGAGAAATACAAAAAAGCAAAAATTTTAATGACCTATACACGAGATCGACTTATACATGAGTATATGTGTAGATGTGATGAATGCAAGATATATTTCGTCAAAGGTTTACCTGTATTTCACATAACTAAAAATAATTTAAACCATAGCCACACCTATGATTTTGCACCGCAAATCCTCCATTTAGAGAATAAAGGAATAAGGCACAATGCCTTAGAATAGTTGGAAATAATTAACCATTCCCGGACTTCTCAGCATAACTCAGTCAAGAAACTTCTATTCCCTTCCCATTCTCCCTTATTATCTTTACTTGGTAACTAATTTATCACATAACAATTTATCTTTTTTCCCATTTTTCCCTAATTAGATTATCAATCAATTTGGCTTCTTTTCTTCCTTCTCACATATTTTATATTCCATTTACTCATTGCATTTCAACTTATGGCTCAGTACCTAATGATGACTCCGAGTCAAAACCCAGTTAGTCATTTTCGTTTTTCATAATGAAATTTGTATGAAATCATTCAGCAAATTTGTTTTTTTTTAATTTTTTCTTTAAATTTTGTTTTCAGAAAAGAGGTGGACCAACCAAAAACGCTTAAACTAATTGAAAGCTTTCACAGTTCTCCTGCCTTGTGGGATATCACTATATGACTATCATGATAAAAACAAAAATATAATGAAATAAAGCGTTTGGCCGACGAATTTGGGATTATCTCTGATGAAATTTCTAAGAAGCAGCGATCTCCTCAGACGAATCCATGTTGGCTAATAAAAAAATCACTTTGCGGTATGGAAGAAACACATTGTATCCCAACAGTTACCCGGTAGTACCTCAACTGTATCCTGGAGCATCGGTCAACTGTATCCTGACAGTCGAGACAAGTTTCTGACGAGTTTCCCAGTTTGTACATACTTTTACTGAAGCAGAAATATCCTATTCTGGAAAACTTCAGTTGGACTGCCCTGATAATTCATTGGAAGATCATTAACCTGGAAAGCAAAAGACAAAGGTTCATTATTTGTCAAGGCAGAATGTTTCTTCTTTCCATAAACTGATGGTATTACATGATTATTTTCTTTGATAACATCTCAGTCATGAAACTAGTTTTTCTTTGGATAAAATATCTCTGCCTATGGCTAGCTTGTGATGTCAACAAATAGAAAATATATTCAAACATTAACATTTAAATTTATTTTTATAGTTAAACCATTTTACTGGAACTTAACCTATGACACTTTTAAAGTGTCTCTAGTATTTTAACTTATTAAATCATATTACCACTCAAATGTTGCAGTTGCTAATAAAGAATGTTATAAATTGAAGTATATTTTAATCTCTTTTCACAGAACTAAATTCTTAAATTTTGAAAAGTAATTTCTATTACAGGTAATTTCAATAAAACCAATGGTTATTTTTTAAGGAATAACAAAACTTTACTTTTTCAGCTTATTAAATATATATTTTAAGTAGTGATTCAATTTGAGGGAATCCAAGGTTATTGTAATTATTACACTACAAGTATCTCATAATGTTGTGAGAAAAACTGAAGGACAAAATGATGGAATTTATCAGAGTTAATTTGTAATTTCCATTAATAAAACTAGGAGATAGAAAAGGATCATTACCTACATAGTATATCAGCAGCTTAAATATTTGCTAATATAATTCAAACAAGATTAGTTTAATTTTGGGTCATTTGATCTGAACAATGAATCTAATCATCAATAAAACAGTTAAAAATGTAAACTTAAGAAGCATTTAAATGTTCTGTATCAATGATTAAATACACTAGACCCTTGCTACATTTGGCTTTGCTATCCATGTTTTTGGCTACCATACTAATTATTTTTGGTATGTATACATGCAACTAGCACAGTGCATCAGTTATGCTATGCTAGATCTTTGTCTCTAGTATTTTATTTACTTTTTTATACAAATCAATGAAATTATTCAGTAAATTCATGCTGGGGTGGATCTTAATAAAACCTTAGGCATGGTAAAAAAACATTTACTGATACATATTTATGTACTAACATAATTGTCTTATAAATGTACAGTTTCTTATGCAATACTTGGATATTTGAAAAATATTACTAGATTACCTATAATATAAAATAGCAGATTACCTCCTTTAGGTGGGGTAGTTTCACCTTTACCCAGTGCCGTAACTAGGGTATGTCCAATGTGGCATTTTCCATAGGCACTGGTTGCAAAAGGAACCAAACATTCCCACAAAATATAAATAAAAACAGATATTGTAAATTTCCACTAAACACAAATTTATTCCAACTGTTTTGCCTGTTACAGCTTCATCAATGGTTGAATAAATTCATTACTTGTGGAAATTTACAATATTTGATTATATTTTTATTATGGAATCTTTCCACAAAGTCGAGCCTTCCCAAGTGAAATTCCCATAAAATATGGAAAAATTTACTTTTCCATAAACAAGTATAGATTTCATACTTCAATATTATTGTTATTGTCCATACAAATGCTATTATACTTTATTAAAATGCAGGAAAATAATATCCTACACATTCAAGGCATTTTTCCAAAGGCACCATATCTACCAGGTACTACCTCACTGCCTTTACTAAATTTTGTATCTGCCATTGACTGCATATATATAGATATATATAGAAAAAATGTAATGAAAACTACATAACCGCCCTCCAAATTCTATGAATATTTTGCTATCCTTCCAATTATTAATAAATTCCAATTATGAAATAACTCCTTTCCTGTGAATGTCTAAACTTCTTTCACTTATTTTCAAAATGTACGTACCATCTTGTAGTGTAATATAGATGATTGAACTCATTGGAGAACTCAAATAGTTACTATCTCAAGCCTAAAGAAAAATATTAAGGTTAAAATATCTTGTATATTTACAAATGGGCTGCAGATAAAATAATGTTAATTCCAAAGGAGTTATAGAAGATAGCTGAACTAGATGAAAGGAGATACAAAGCCAGACCAATCCTTAAAATATGCATTTTTCCCTTATTTTTAAAAGGCTTAATATGCTTTATAAATTATTCCAAGATTGAATTTTAAATTTTGATAATGTTTTAATGATTAATGCATGTAGCAGACTATTACTTTGTTCTTTGATAATATACCTATTTATCCTTTTGATTTTTTGCATTGCGAGTCTAGTGAAACCCCTTTATCTTCTATGCTCTTGGTTTTGGTATCTGCAGTATTTGCATCCATAGATTAATTGTTACATTCAAGAGCATTCTGTGATATTTTGGAATCTGGAGCTAGCTTACTGAAAAGGTGCCCAAATTTTATAATCTAAAATATTTAATAGTTATCAGAAAAAATATCTGTCATTTGTTTTAGAATGGATGAAAAATTTTATAAGGGAGTGAGAAAGGAAGAATGAGAGGGAGAGAGGGTAAGAATAACCATCCATCTACCAATGCCGAGAATAGGAGGAAAAGGAAGAGGGAGGGAGAATGGGGGAGAGGAAGTGAATGGGAAAATGGGAAGGAGAGAGGCAGAATGCGGTGGTGACAGGGAGGAGACTGGGATGAACAGACACGGTAAAAATACAACGGATCTAGAAACAGCTGTTGTGGAGTAATTGCCGTCTACATCAGAACCTATCTAACAAAAAGATGTAAGAAGAATTCATGAAGTATATTTTAATCTCTTTTCACAGAACTAAATTCTTAAATTTTGAAAAGTAATTTCTATTACAGGTAATTTCAATAAAACCAATGGTTATTTTTTAAGGAATAACAAAACTTTACTTTTTCAGCTTATTAAATATATATTTTAAGTAGTGATTCAATTTGAGGGAATCCAAGGTTATTGTAATTATTACACTACAAGTATCTCATAATGTTGTGAGAAAAACTGAAGGACAAAATGATGGAATTTATCAGAGTTAATTTGTAATTTCCATTAATAAAACTAGGAGATAGAAAAGGATCATTACCTACATAGTATATCAGCAGCTTAAATATTTGCTAATATAATTCAAACAAGATTAGTTTAATTTTGGGTCATTTGATCTGAACAATGAATCTAATCATCAATAAAACAGTTAAAAATGTAAACTTAAGAAGCATTTAAATGTTCTGTATCAATGATTAAATACACTAGACCCTTGCTACATTTGGCTTTGCTATCCATGTTTTTGGCTACCATACTAATTATTTTTGGTATGTATACATGCAACTAGCACAGTGCATCAGTTATGCTATGCTAGATCTTTGTCTCTAGTATTTTATTTACTTTTTTATACAAATCAATGAAATTATTCAGTAAATTCATGCTGGGGTGGATCTTAATAAAACCTTAGGCATGGTAAAAAAACATTTACTGATACATATTTATGTACTAACATAATTGTCTTATAAATGTACAGTTTCTTATGCAATACTTGGATATTTGAAAAATATTACTAGATTACCTATAATATAAAATAGCAGATTACCTCCTTTAGGTGGGGTAGTTTCACCTTTACCCAGTGCCGTAACTAGGGTATGTCCAATGTGGCATTTTCCATAGGCACTGGTTGCAAAAGGAACCAAACATTCCCACAAAATATAAATAAAAACAGATATTGTAAATTTCCACTAAACACAAATTTATTCCAACTGTTTTGCCTGTTACAGCTTCATCAATGGTTGAATAAATTCATTACTTGTGGAAATTTACAATATTTGATTATATTTTTATTATGGAATCTTTCCACAAAGTCGAGCCTTCCCAAGTGAAATTCCCATAAAATATGGAAAAATTTACTTTTCCATAAACAAGTATAGATTTCATACTTCAATATTATTGTTATTGTCCATACAAATGCTATTATACTTTATTAAAATGCAGGAAAATAATATCCTACACATTCAAGGCATTTTTCCAAAGGCACCATATCTACCAGGTACTACCTCACTGCCTTTACTAAATTTTGTATCTGCCATTGACTGCATATATATAGATATATATAGAAAAAATGTAATGAAAACTACATAACCGCCCTCCAAATTCTATGAATATTTTGCTATCCTTCCAATTATTAATAAATTCCAATTATGAAATAACTCCTTTCCTGTGAATGTCTAAACTTCTTTCACTTATTTTCAAAATGTACGTACCATCTTGTAGTGTAATATAGATGATTGAACTCATTGGAGAACTCAAATAGTTACTATCTCAAGCCTAAAGAAAAATATTAAGGTTAAAATATCTTGTATATTTACAAATGGGCTGCAGATAAAATAATGTTAATTCCAAAGGAGTTATAGAAGATAGCTGAACTAGATGAAAGGAGATACAAAGCCAGACCAATCCTTAAAATATGCATTTTTCCCTTATTTTTAAAAGGCTTAATATGCTTTATAAATTATTCCAAGATTGAATTTTAAATTTTGATAATGTTTTAATGATTAATGCATGTAGCAGACTATTACTTTGTTCTTTGATAATATACCTATTTATCCTTTTGATTTTTTGCATTGCGAGTCTAGTGAAACCCCTTTATCTTCTATGCTCTTGGTTTTGGTATCTGCAGTATTTGCATCCATAGATTAATTGTTACATTCAAGAGCATTCTGTGATATTTTGGAATCTGGAGCTAGCTTACTGAAAAGGTGCCCAAATTTTATAATCTAAAATATTTAATAGTTATCAGAAAAAATATCTGTCATTTGTTTTAGAATGGATGAAAAATTTTATAAGGGAGTGAGAAAGGAAGAATGAGAGGGAGAGAGGGTAAGAATAACCATCCATCTACCAATGCCGAGAATAGGAGGAAAAGGAAGAGGGAGGGAGAATGGGGGAGAGGAAGTGAATGGGAAAATGGGAAGGAGAGAGGCAGAATGCGGTGGTGACAGGGAGGAGACTGGGATGAACAGACACGGTAAAAATACAACGGATCTAGAAACAGCTGTTGTGGAGTAATTGCCGTCTACATCAGAACCTATCTAACAAAAAGATGTAAGAAGAATTCATTCTATAACAATTTTTGGTTGAAATGTTAGTGCAGTTTATATTACATTGGAACTCAGAATTCACCACGGCTTAATTCCGAATCATTTTTTAGTGCTTTTCGTCATTGCTGAAAAGCACCATTATCTTCGAGATGTCCGTCCATACGCATATATCAGAGAAGAATTCGCTTAACAGATTTCAACCAAATTTGGTACAAAGGTTTTTCACATAAATCTATGACCAAAATGGTCTATTTCGACCAGATCAACTTAGCAGGGGTGCCACAATTGCAAAACTAAATTTTCGGTAATAATGAATTTGGAAGTAATTGGCTAAACCGATTTCAACGAAATTTAGTATGAAGAAGGTGTGCAACATTAAAAAACAAAACTAATATTTTTAATGTCGATATATAAATCAAGCCTGCCACAATACAAGTAATAAAAAAAATTTTTACAAGTATTTATGCTGAGCTGTTCGCATCAATTTGAACCAAATTTGAAATTCGTAATGTGCACATATATACAAAACCATAAGAGCATGTTCGGGTCGAATCAACCAAACAGGGGTGCCACACTTTTAAATTAAATTATTTCAGTAATTACGGATTTTGAAGGAATTGCCTTAACGGATTTAAACTCCATTTGTGTATAAAATTTGTACAACATACCATAATGAAATCGAAACGTTTAAAGCGGAGATAAAGAGCAGGGCTACCCCAGTAAAAAATAAAATTATATTTTTACACGTATTTATAGAGAACCGACAGCATGAATTTTAATCCAATATAGTACATATAATCTTCATATAAATAAATAACCAAAACAGCATATTTCAACCGGGTCGACTAAACAGGGCTACCACAATATCTGCAACTATGAGTTTGGAAGTTTTAGCTTAACCGATTTCGAAATTTCGTTAGTAAGACGAGTATATAATGGCGAAATGAAATGAACATATTTCGAGCGTATCTAAAAAGCAGGGCTACCACCATATGAGGAAAAATAATTTTCTTATTCCAAAGCAAATACATTAATCTACGATTACTCTACGGCGAATTTTACGAAAAGCAATTACGTACCACGGGAAACAAATGCACATCCCTACTTGTATTAATATTTTGTTGCTTTTGACAGAACAATATTTATGTTTTTGAGTGAAAAAGTAATAAGCACCTTATGCATTCGGCTTGGAAATTCTTCCCTCACTTGTTAATATAGGCATTATAGAAACAATCAGGAGCATGAATCTTTAGTAAATATCCTTCATTGACAGTTTTTCGTCTAGTCAGGCTCTGTCTCTGGCAGGTTTTAATGTGTAATATACAACAACATCCGCGATTCAGGCCAGTTTTAATAACTGTGGTGTGCCCAACTTGAGGCGTTAAAAATACAGAATTTTTAAAGAAATACTACATATAAATTACGGTAATTTTCTACGTCGTATGATCAGATCAGATGACGGTTATTTTCTCTTAATTTCACCAGTATTTTGCGAAAATGAACAACTTAATTTTTCAATAAAATTGTTAAAGACGGAACGACGAAAAATAAAATTAAGTCAAAAGTTTTACATAAGAATCGAGTAAAGACCTCCAGCCCGATCGACCGACTATTTTTTTCTTAAATAAATATATATAAACTACTCGTTAAATATACATTACTCTTGGCTGCTACTAGCAATGGACGAAGGTATCCGCTTGCGACTTCCATAATATGCTGGAGACGTGCTTTTTGGAAAGGCGCACGCCTCAGAAATCTGTCCGAACACAGTGAACCATGCGAATGGAAATAAGGTAGCCTAGTAAGGAATGATATGGTATATATAAAATAAATATTACATATGGGCATAAGTTGCTTTTACATAATTTTTATATTGGAAAGCAAAATCCTTTATAATATTCAAACATCAGGCGATATTACGGAAGTTGTTGGTGGTCCGGGTGAGTCATTGGAGGTCAAAGGAATCAAACTGTAAATAAAGACGCATTGCCAGTCGATTTATCGCGTCAACAAAAGTGATATATAAAACAAGATTTTCATGGCCAGCCTTTGGCTGCTTTATCTTTAAAAATGTGGATTTGGTGCGAAGCTTTTAAACAATGAGAATCTGATCATTAAGAAGCAAACGTAGGCTGGTTGTAAGAGCTCAATCTCGAAATAGCCATTTGAATATCAGGGAATTCGTTAAAATGAAGTCCGACAGGGTTGGAAATGCCACTCAGTTTAACTAGGCAATATGACAAGTTCCACAAAATAAATTCGCGGAAAGCGAGAGCTGCTAGGTTTTAGCGTAATTTCTTAAAATTTCTTACGTAATGCTGTGGACGCTATAATTCTGGCAGTAGACTCCTTTGGATGACGGTGTTCACATATTACGCACCTTTTAAGGTGCGGGACTAAAGGATGCATGCCGAACCACTGAACCACATCAGGAAGGACAATTTCCCCTACGTTACAATTTTTCACACCTCTGGAGTTGTAGCCCAGCTGAGTCACGTGTTACTGGAAAGATAATAAGGATTAAATATGTTTTTACAAATTTTTATCCTTTCAATTTAAAGAACAAAGGTCAAACTGGTGTTGCAGTACGAGGAGAGATGCTCTTTTGTGCGGAGAAAATTTAAGTTTAATTGAAATTATTTTCAACCCGGTCTCACCAATGAAAAAAATAATTACAGGGAGGAGGAAAAGACTTGCTAATCAACACAAAAAAGTGGAGATGAAATCAACTTACTAATTTAAAAAAATATAAAAAGAGAGGTGTTTCACAGGTTTCCTCACCACGCAGTGGCGTACCGTGAATCGGTGCGTTATCCCTTTTGAAAAGGAGGGATTCGCCCCCAAACTGCAATTGACAAAGCGGCGTTTCGCGACTTCCACTGCAATTGTAGTAAGAGAGCCCTATTAAGAACCATAGCTCGGCACAGCATGAAAACTGTGCCGCGGAAAAAGGAAGAGATTTTGGAAGAAGGTGTTTATTATGCCTAATGATCGAATAACCAGTGTGTATGGACATATAGTTCTTACATCTAGACTTAAGACTAAGACCTTAATTCACTCCCCCCAGTCTCTTAATTTCTTGTGGTTTCCTTATCGCCCATTCGATGGGCCCTATCAGTCGGACCTATGGATACCATTTCTCTGGTACGACTTACCCACTGCACCGCTAACGCTGCAAGAGAGCGGGGATTGGGGAGGACTTTGTTCCCGGGAACCGAAGAACCCCTACCGTTCGGAGCGGCACATCCTCCAGCGGCGGAAGAACTCCGCTCTCCCACGACGACAGAACCTCCTCTTGACGCGCGCACCCCCCCCCCCCCCCTCCCCCACACACACCATCGCCAACACATCACAGAATGACCACATTGCACACAGTTCACTATGGGAGAGCAAAGCTTGCAGAACGAGAGACTTAGGATCGCGTACTATGCACCTGAAACGAGAAGAAGTTCTGGAGCAACTATATGGGACAATTGGAGTTTTTCTACTCTAGATTAAACGTAAAAAATCAATTGCAATTCGCCCTCACGTTTAATGCACAGAAAAGTTTTACTGACGTAAACCTTTTTGCTTTGTTCAACGATGTCACCAATGATTTTTAAATACGTACTAAATATCTACATACCATCTTCAGGTTGGCTGGTCACCTTCTCTTCGAATCGCTGACCGCATTTGGGCTCCTCCGTGGCGCCACCGTACGGAATATGGCCTCCGAACTCAGCTTAACCGTAGCGTAATTCTTATGCAATCATCTTGGAGCTTAGATTATAAGCTTTGAATGAACTTCTTTGGCACCAGAATTAACATTTATATCTCAGCGATTACTTGAAATTTAAGACTGCAAATCCCTCTCGGTTCCTGTCGAACCGCCACCGACCAGCAGCGTGCCAGAGGTAAACTCTTCTTCTCTATGGGCATGTTTTCGTATATATACACTTCCGACAGATCACGTGTCTCGTCTTAAGGGCTGGGAAGAAAGGGTCGGGAGAAGAGGGGCGTGGTAGGAGCAGGGGAATGTTCCACCTGCGATTGCTTTGGCATCTTCAAGTCGAATTGGTGGTCCTAGAGGTACGCTGGCGACGCCCGCCTTATGTCCAAACTTACTTCGGAAAATGAATTCCTTCCTATTAGAATATTTGTTGCTCAAGCCCATTAATAATGCAATACCCCATTTAACTCTTTAATCAGCGCATTCATTCATTATATTTGGTTTTTAGTTGTAAGGATTAATACCAGAAAACTTTGTGTTCAATTTTCACCTAAATCATTATTATTATACATTTTTCTGATTCGTAGAAGTTTTATTCAATACATAATTGTGTAAACGCAAAGAAGGAATTTTGTTTCACGGTCAAGCGATATATTGATGGATTTATAATCGTCCTTTTCATGCGTCGACGTAGTCAGCGGTTTACTATTACTATCGAGTGCAATAGGTTCTCTAGAAATTTAATGACACAGATAGTAAGTATAATGACATCCGATCATAGTGAGAGCTTGGTGGAAAGATTTTCGATAGGCGCTAATATTATTTTTCTTACAAGTTTCACACCAACCATATTTTTCGACGTTAAAAGTAGGCATTTATCGCCTTTTATAACAATTACAATTTTATATACAACACTCGAGACCTTCGGTCAGGTATTCCCAAAGGGGACGGTTGCGGAGGGAGTGGGAGGAAGAGAACGGAGGGGCAAGGAGGTAAAGTAAAGCGATTTGATGGCAAAAGAATGGGAATGTTCGAATTGGATTGAATAGGGAACAGTGGTAGAGAGAGAAGGGGACATAGGAATGAAGGAGGATTTCAGATGTATTAATCAAATGTTAGAGGAAACGTTTATGGGAGAAAAATGCCCAAAAATTGATTTAGGTCTACGCTACTTTTTTGTTTCAATTTTGCTTAATAGCCTTTCATCTTTTTTCAGGACCAAGTCAAGTATTAAAAGTAAACTTTTCAGAGTGATATTCAGTTTTTTCACAGAAATATGTAAAATGAAATGTTACTATTGTTACTATTATACGTACGTTAAATATGAACTATAATCTTTTCATTATTCCGTTGTTGTTTTGTCTCGTGTCGACCGTATAATTTATCACGTAGGCAAGTTTTTTCTGGGTGTTAAGAATTAAATTAAATTGTTACTTTCCTTTTAGCGCCTCAAATGATTGAGTTTTATTTATCAATTTTTAAATTCAAGCCCATTTCATAACTTTTACTAATTCATTATTTATTATGGAACCTGGTGAATTTTACTATTAGCAATAGAGTCAAGCATTTAGTTGGAGTAGTTGCGGTTAATTTATAAAAGGGTAAGGATCGGCGACGGGGAATGATAGTCAAGGAAAAGGGGGTCGACGGCGGAAGGAGTTAGAGATTGCGTGTCATAAGTAATATTTGCGAACTAAGTAAGAAATGCAGCAATTTTTACGACGGAAGTGTGAGTCGACATAATTTTATCGTCAAATCACTACTTTTTTATAGTTTAGAATTTATGCGTGATTTAAATGTTTGTTAAGTATGTATTACCAAAAGTGTCAATTATAATTAGCTGTAGGCTTTATTTTTGGGATAGTTAAGGTTCCATTAATTCGGAGCAGAATAAAATGATGCATTTATCTAGATAATTGTTTATTAAATGTGCTTTAATGCAGTACTTATGAATTTAATTCCTCATAATAGAAAATACCACGTTGTATATTAGCCTGCCAGTTCATGTGACCGGTTCCACGTCGAGCAAGTGATTGAGTGTGACTAAACTTTTACAACCTCCACACAGACAACTTGAGCGAGGCCAGGTTTCCCCGCATTGCTATGACTTGATCCTGAAAATCATTGCTGTTGTAAGACCTTTCAGCATAGACGGTCGTATACAGTAGGCGGAATTATTTTTCTTTCCTGTTGGATGTTTTTTTTCTCCCCATGCATTATAATTGAGAGGAATCTGGCGTCAAAATTTATGAGAAAACGCAATTTCGCGACTGTGTGGAGGTTGTTTTTTTAATAATAAAATATAAATTTAGTCTTCTTATTAAAAAAGAGAATTTTATCATTACTCTCAGTCAAACTTCAAAATTATTTTTGAAAAGGTTATAATACATTTATTTTTTAAATTATCGGAATTAAAAACAATTCTTGTGGCATACTTTAGCAAAAGAAGTTTGGTATTTCTAGCTCATTATGCCACTCCAAGCATGTTAGTAAAAGTGTTTCATAAAGCAATGAACAATTGTACTGATACTTAATTCAGTAAAAACCTCAATTCAGGTCAGTGGCACAGCCAGAAACTTAAGTTTGGGTAGGGGAGGGGGGCAAATACTTCAGCACATTATTATCTGAGTACTTGTTACTCATTTATCTGCAAGAATCTTCCTATAATGATGGAAGATAATGAATAAAGGTATTGATTATAATTTTAATACAGTGAACCCATGATCTAATGGAGTATATGGGGGGAAGGGTAGTCAGATTCGAAAGTCCATTAAAATCGCATAACATATTAAGAATTATGTATTAGATCTAGGGCAGTGTGATTATTTGCGGGACCTAGTTCAATAGTGAGCGGGGGCGGATCCTATTTATGGATGTATATATAACCAGTGGTGGAAAAAAAGGACATTTTTAAGGACATTGGTAGTTTTTAATAAGAAAGAGTTACTGTTAAAATTATTTTATAGTAGAAACTTAATTTTTTTAAATGTCGTAGTATAAATGTTTATTAATGGAACATAAAACAATACCATAATGGAATAGATATCAAATGTGAAATTTAGAAATTAATATAATCACATATAATTACACAACATGAACGATATACTATCACAGATTTTTATAAATCACAAAATCAAATAGTTTTATTATATATATGGAAAAATTATTTTAAAAATAATTTTTCTCACTCTTTTTGCTGCAAAATCTTGATGGATATCATCAAAATTTTTGCTATGTCATTTTCTATTGATAACATTGCAAGGGAAGTGAATCACTATTGACTTAGTGTGAATATGAAAGGTAGTACATTACAAATAATACAGTGGAACCCCAACATAAAAATAAATTGGTTTTTCCATTAGAAATAGTTAATTATGTTAATGTGTTCTTGAATCATTATCAGAAATTAATTTCAATATATAAAGTGGGTAAAAAATTGCGCTATCAATACATGAAAATTGAGCCTTGTGTGGGGCCACTAATAAAGCATGGGGCCCTGTTCCAGGCAATCAAATGAACATGCCTCATGCCAGCCCTGATTAGATCATATGCTAACCCGCAAAGATTTTGGTCGATTTTGATAGAAACGGTAGATGAAAACCTAATAAACACAACTGCTTAAAATGTATCCTCAGAATGTCAAAACTAATTGCAAGTCCTTTTACTATAGTCTAAATTAGTAATTATCAACTGGTGGGTTGCAAAATGGTTCAAGATCGGTTTAAAATATTGGTAAAATTATTGGGAAAAACTACGTAATGCCTTGCAAAAACAAATAAATTAATAATGAACAATTTAACAATATGATTTTGACCACAGGAATCTTTAGATGAGCTGTGTTATTCAAAAAGTTGAATGAATGTTGGTTTACACTAAACCTATGATCTAAAATAATTTGGTGTCAATTCTTTCAATGGAGTTAATGAATTAATCCACTTTGAACGTAATTTAACCATAAATAATAAATACACTGTAGGGAAGGGAACTAATGGGTCCATTCAAGAAACATACAGGTTACTTCTTAGAAGTGGATCACTTGAAACAGATTTTCAAAAAGTAACAATTCAGTGGACACAGCCATCCTGGCACCACCGTCTGAGTCCGTTATATGTGATATCCATTAGATCGAGGACCCACTGTACATTCAATCCACCTTATTTCCATCCAAAGCTTGCATACACTATACCTTTATTATGATTATGTCCAATCTTGAGGGGAAGGAAGAGCACCCCCCTGGCTGCACCACTGCTTCAGATTATATGGCATTTCTAGCAAACAAAGTTTGAAGATTTTTGAAAAGGTCAGAGAATAATTCTGCCTTGACCAGGAATCAAACCTTACATTTGCCAGGAAATCATTCTAATCATTGAAATACCAAGGCAAACTAATTCTTCTACTTCAGAATTGGGTATTTCTCATGCTGACGTCAAGTCAGCCAACCTGGTGTCTACTTCCCGCAAACAAATTTCCTCATTGAGGAATGCCCAAATAAAACCTATTTACATCCCTAAGATGAGATGGCCAGATGAAATGAAAGTGTTGGCGAAGGTTGTATGCAGTTAGGCATATGTTAGACATGACAATTTATGAAAATGCCAGAGAAAAATTCTGCTTTGATCGGGAATCACCCCTGGGTCTTTTGAATCAGATATTATAAATAGGTATAAGTCCAATTATACTGTTTTAAATTATCTCATATTTGATCTGCCTGTTTCAAATTATCTTATTTAAGATCAGTTTTAATTGCATTGATCTCATTAGTAGGTATCTGCCATATTTAGTATGATTTTTACAAAAAATATTCACCTTCCATCCAATGGACCTAAAAACAGAAAACTGATATAATATCTTAATTAGTTGAAGCTGTCAATAAGAGAAAGTTTATTTCAAAGATTTATTTCCACAAGTTATTGAACCATGGTCTCTAATTCCAAAAAATAACAGAAGATTTATTTTCAAAAGAGATTCGTTTAGTTCAAAGAATGTCTTTAGGTAATATCATCCAAGTCAAAATATCATACAGAATTTTCATATTGTTCGATGACCTTATGTATTTATCTAATATCTTCATTTTCATTACATTAGTTGGAAGATTAAGTATTGTTACTCACTCCATTATAAAATTTATAAAAATAATTATATACACACTTATGGCATAAATTAAACTGTAAATTTTATTTGATTATAGATCTTTAAACAAACTATTCTTAAAAAGTATCATTTTAATGAAGTGTTCTAACATTATGATACAATGCAAATATGGATGAAATCCATCATCAATACACAGTGACTGTTCTTGTTTTGAAAAATTTTCATCTATGTCAGAAATCAACAGTAGATACTACAATAAAAACAGTTGACAAATTAGCCATTAGTGAATATGGAAAATTATTGAACAAAAATAAATCTTAAAAATATACTGGGTATGTTTGGGTTTTTTTAAAGATTTTAATAGCATGATATTTAGTAACCAAAAATAATATCTACATTAGATATAATTTTATGCAAAACAAACTTGTTATTTTCACAAAATGTAATATTTCATTTTCAACATATTAGATTTTACAATTCATAATATAATTATCTTACTAGACAACAACATTCTATTTGTCTTGTGCTTGCCCAAAACCATTTTTAAAGAATTTGAAGCAAAAACAGTTTTATTGCATTTACTAACAAACATGGTCAAACATTTTTTTTATTTTGTTCATATTCATGATATGTTTACTTGTACAAGTACAATACAATACAAGTAATGTCCAAAATAAAACTAACAACACCTTGCAATCATTTTCATTCATAGTTATTGAATACATAACATTCCAGCCAATGATCATACAAAGATAATTTAATGCCTGCTAGAATTAAACCCTCCAGCTCTCTGTGATACTAATTCACTTTTTGAAGTTTTAGGACTAAAATAATTATAGAAAGGAAAATTTTTTGTTAGGTATCAGGTAGGTACATTGCAACTGAATCATTGAGAGCATATCTAAAATTACTATAGGGGAACAAGGAAAGAAGTCTTTTGACTAGCTGTTACAGATACACAATACAGATGCGCAAGAATATGTCAATCCTTTACTTTGCTTCCATTCCTTCAGCTGATCTTCTGTATGATTCAAGCTGAAAATAAGAATTTAAGATTAAAACTCAAAAAATACTTGGTATTTACCAACTAAAAACACCATTAACACAATTTTTTCAAGACTCTTCACAGTAACTAATGACCATTTATAATGTAGGTAAATTGTTATCAGGTTCATAAAACTATATATTAATTTTTTAGAATAAATAATTTTAATCACAACTGCATAATTATTCTAAGTAACATTCAGAAAGTTTATGGCTTATATCAACATAAATAAAAAATCAAATCTTCCAAAATTTTCAGGCATTCATGAATTATTAAAAATTGCTGAATTCTGACAAATGTAAAGCAAAACAACCCATATTGACAAAATAAAAAGAATTTGAATAGCACTTTTAGATGTTTATAAATAGCACTATTAGAAAACATTAGCATAAGAACAATAACATTTATTGTCATTTTGATGATATCTACTAATATAGACATTAATGGATAAAAGTTAATGATTTATGCGAAAATTTTTGAAAACAAAATTACTACATAAAACTCATTCTAGATCTAGCTCAGTTGTTTCCAAACACTTTGCTTAATATATTTTTATGGCAATCTTTATGAGTAACTGTGCACTTTTGGGCATTAACACATTTGCTGCGCTAGGAAAATTAGCATGCAACTCTGATGGCAGACAACTTTTTTGATTAGTTGAATAGTTTAATTAGAAAAATTAAAATCTGAACAGAAAAAGATTTAAACATAGAAACCAGAAACGGCTGCTCACACTTTGACATCTCAATGCCAAGTGACGAATTCCAAGTGAAATAAAGACCATCCCAGGCCATATAGGCCCACATTAGTAAAATAACTGCAAGAGCACACCTGGCCACATAAGAGGCTACCTGCATTTTTGATAAGGATTCCATGACTTCATAAGAAGCCATGCACAGTGAATGTGTTAAGGCAAGAAGCTAGAGTCTTGACTGATGCCCTTTATGTGGGAGGAAATGTTGATTTAAGGAACCATGCAAAAGTCCTTAAAGTGCCTCTATAAAATTTTGATATCTTATCCAGCAATAAGTTTGCATCTACATCTAGACTGGTGTTTCTCAAGCAATGGATTGCAAACCTCCAATGGGGAGTGGTGTCAAGGGGTTCACCAAAAAATATGCATAATGAAGGGGTTTGTTTATGCTGTTCTATTTTAACTCTTTGACCACGTAAAATGACTGTAATCACCGGAACCTTTTTTTTACCATTCTCTGCATTAAGCAGTTGTGTTCCTTGGCCAAATGTATCCAATGTTACTCTGTGGAATCAAGGATGGAGAAGTATGATGCTTCATGTAGCAAACATTTTTTGATGACCATGGGGCAAAGTTGCTTTATGTGGTCAGGGCCGCCCCAAGCTATAGGTGAGCCGGGTAGGTGCCCGGGGTGCCAAAGTTTTGGGGTGCTATCCCGACCAACTATCTTTGCATTACTTGCAAGTGAAAAAACCATTGATACCAATTTATAATACAGAATAGGCTGGAATGCTGGTGGCATTCCATTTATTTTTCTATTATCAGTAATTTTTACAGTGCAATGAATAAATTAACATGTACTTTGTAAATATCTCAATAAACATTTACGAAGGGGAGCACTGGAGTGCTATCTTGCCCAGGGCACCAAAATTCCTCGGGCCACCCCTGTATGTGGTGAATGTTAAAAAAAGTTGCCAATGACTAGTGTCGCTTTATGCAGTCAAAAGGTTAAAGGAATATGAGGTGCTTGTGTATTAACCCCAGAACCCTTGTGGCGCCATCAGTGACAAGAAATGGAACTACATGAAGTTTGCTCTGCTTCAGGCACCCGTGGAGGCTGTTTTTTCTCCAACCAGGCTGGATAAGGTTGGTGGGTAGGTTCGTTCTATTTCCTCTGCCCAGGTTAGGTTAGCTGGAGATTGAAGTGGTGCAGGGCACCTGCGGCGCCCTGCCTAAATGAATGTCACCCCCTCCATTCCAGCGGAGATTGGGTGTCTGAAGCAGATCAAACTCCATGTGGTTCCATTTCTCATCACTCATATAAGGGTCTTGGGGTTAATACATACTCACCAAATTTGGTTATGAATGAGATAAGGTAAGTTAACTTCGCTGCTCCTGCCAGCTTATAATAATTAGCAACATATTTTGCATATGTTTACAATATTTTTGCAGTAATAAAATTAGCATAGTATCTTTTAAATTCAAAATAATTTTTTTTAAATAAATTCTTTTTTAGACAAAAAACTAGAAAAGTTATACTTTCACAATGAGAAGACTTTGGACTCCTCATAGTCATATTATAAACAAGAATGAAGGTTATATTTGAAAGTTTATTCCTAAATAAATTCATGAATTTGAAAATGAAGAAGTTAAAGCTGCTATACATTTAACATATATTTGAATATTCTTTTTTATTGTAAGTGAATTGAAGAATGGCTATTTTTCTTCATTTCCATGGCATAAAAAAATATTAGTGTAGCAAGGTGCAGGATTTCTAGTTTAAAAGTTAATTTAAAATTTCACAAACAAAATTTGGCATATTGATTTATTGTGTTAATAGTACTTAAACCTTTGTGGTCCTTGTTTGCTCTTAACACCTCCAAAGTTTCCATTTATTTTTTTTAAACAAAGAAGTACTAGATGCTTCTTTTCAAAAGTTTGGATATATATCTACAACTCTTCAGGCAGCAGAACAAAGGCCTGCGAGCCCATAAATCTTGCCCTACCACTCCCCTCAGTGAGATAAAGGGCAGTAGGAGTTAACATCAAGAAATAGATAAACTGATTCAACTATCAAGTATCAGTTCTGAGAGGTTAAATAAGAGAATGTTTCCACTGTTCTTAAGTACACATATTGTATCATATTTATGGAGCTAAAAAGCACCCTTTCCTATGTAAAGCAGCTTAAAATTGCTCTATTTTGTTAATATGGTTGTACATTTCATCCTACTATCTATTTGGAAATAAGTAGCTCCTCTTTTATACTAAAGTATTAATTTAGCTGCTTCTTCTTCTCTACTTCGAGATTAAATTTACTTCCTTACTCCAAGTATTCATTTTTCTAAACCCTTCTCACTGCCTCCTGCAAACCTGGTTTATTAATTGCTTCTTCAAACCCAACCTGCCATATCTTCCTTGCCTTCATTTCTTTCATCATCCTTTGGGGACCCATCCAAGTACTATCAGTCCTTTGTCTCTAACATCCACTTTCCTCTGCCATGATTCTGTCCACCTTTACATGTCTTCTCTCCTCTTCATTAGGCACACAATCCAGTGGTTTTAATCTGCCAGATCTTTGCTGGAAACTTTTTGTTGATTTTTATTCTTGTTTTCATCATTCTTAAATATTTTCCATTAATTTACTAATCCATAATGGATAATTATTTAAATTAATGTGCTACATTTGTGATTCTTAGATATTCGTTATCCCATTTGTTAGAACATGCATTCATCACTACTTCCAACGTTTTCAAACATATCAAGATATTTTTAAATTGTGAGTACATTATAGTTATATTCACCACATTCAAGTCACTGATTTCTGTATCTTCAGTTACCAAATATTCAATTTTCTTGAATTTCATATCCAATATCCACATTCTCACTTCCGAAATTTCAACAACATTCTCTACTTGAGGTACTATATATAACCTGCTTATCTATAAGAAAGCAGGTTCTACATTGCCTGTTACACACACACACACACACACATATGTATATGTGTATATATATATATATATATATATATATATATATATATATATATATATATATATATATATATATATATATATATTAACTAAAGGAAAAGAAAAGGTAGTGATGAGGGTGGCAACAAGGTGTTGAGGGAAGCCCAGCGGACACTTACCAAGTTGAGGACCAAGCTGGCAGGCAGCTGGGGGCGTCGAAGAGACACGTGAAACACACGAACACAAAAAGACAAAAAACACGCAAGCTTATCGGGCCTATGCCCTACTTCAGCAAAAGAGTAACGTAAAGTGACACACTGGGCGGGGAATGACAGGGTGGTGTGGGAAGGTTGATGATTGGAGGAGGTGGGGAGTAGGAGGGGTGGATAGCCAATAAAGAGGGAGTGTGGTAAGGGAAAGTGCGAATAACTACAATGTAACATATATATATATATATATATATATAGTAAAGCTGTTTCTAAATTTTAAACAAGGATGGAGAAAAACATCAGTCCTTCCAGAACCTCAAATTTATATATTTCTATCAGGTTCTCATATCAAAATTGGAATAAATTTTATCGAATGGAGCATCTAATAGTAAGATAATAATAATTTCTTATGCTAAAGAAATATAAGCATGGGCAAGGGCGCCCGCAGTAACTTTTTCAGGGGGGGCAAGGGCGCCTGCAGAATTTTTTTCAAGAGAGAGGGCAAATTATACAGGGGAGCAGCTTGTTTGCACCTTGGAATTCATAAAATAATGGATATGAGTAGGCTAACAAGAAATAATTCAGTTTAATGTATATTTAATTTAGGTAATTATAATCATTTATGAACACATTACATTCATTGACGTGCAATGTTACAATTTAGTTTCACAAATTATATAAAAATATAATAAATATGAAATGGAAATGCTGTTTATTCTATATATATATATATATTATTTGTAATTAATACTGGTTATCACAAAGAAATCTTTAAAGAAGAAACATTTTAACAAATTATCTCGCAAAACAACAAGAAGTAAATTATACAGGTATGTCATAGAAACAAAAATGTGTTTGGCTTCAATTTTTAGTAAGTTAAAAAAATGCTATATTTAAAAAATTATATTTTGTTTCATAATAAGGTTCTTCAATGAGCTAAAGACAAGCAATACTATTTAAAAAGAAACTGAAGGCAACTGCGATCACTGCCAAATTGGTTCACAACGTTTTCCATAAAATCAGGTTAGTTCAAGTTGATTTTCTCCCTGCGCACGCCCATCATACACGGCCCTGATAACCTATCATCCGTCATAGTTTATCTTAACCATGTCTTAACTCTGCACAATGTACTAAATGACCTCTCATCTGTACGTGTAGTCGCAGATAATGTTAATAAGATGAGAATTGCCCGGTGAATGGATGTGTAAAATTCAGTACATGAAAGTAAATCAAATAATGCTATGTTGATGTCTTGCATTCCTGATGCAGACCAAAAATCAAACCAAGCCATTGCTTCAGTTTCAAAATTTTCTATCTTGTATATATGATGGATGACTGAAACTTTCATGATCAAGCTTTGCAGTCCTAGCAGGGTGAAATGAGAAAGGTTAAATTTTGCACTGTTAATTTCAGAGAAGTGACTTATTAGAGAATTATATAGAGAATCCAGGAATGGCTGAAATATAGTTTGCCGAAAGTTGTCTTCAACATTTGATGTTCCAGGATCATTGCAATGTATTTGTCTTCCACACGGACATGACACAGTGGACTGGATATTCAGCTAGCACAGTTACCTTACCAAAAACATCACTGGACCCCATTGTGCATGGCACACAAATTGGGAAGCACTAATACTGCTCTTGATGAGCGACTTGAGAAACTAGCAAACAACGGAGGGCTACTGCACTAACTCGACTGATGTGAAGGTAAAATCCTGCCGGTTTTCAAATATTAGGGATACATGTCCACAAAATATTACCACTCCGGATTTTCCCTAGAGATTTTATACAACTTTCTCTCCGTGTAACTTTACGAAATAAATGTTTCCACCCCTGATTCAGTGTCTTATCGAGATTGGGATTAGAAGGTTCGCGAACAACACAGCGGGGAACTACCTGGAAACCGGAGGGAAGAGAGGCCAGCACACGTTGTTGGCAGTCAAAACATTGGCGTAGGGTGTGAACAAGGTAAACAAGACTAAATTTTTCTCAACAAGAGAGTCCGGTCTTTATGAGAATATTATCCCCATAAGGATTCCCATATCTCAGCTGAACTGATTGGCGAAGGATATCTTTGTTACTAAAAATTATTTTTCAATTTTTACTTTCTTCGTATACGACGTATAGAGAAAGAAAATAAAAATTTAATAAAACATTTTTTTATGTAACAAAAAATTTACAAAAGGCGCCACAACTGTCGAATCAACCGTCAGACATTTTTGGCCCGGTGCGATGTATCGTAAGAACTATAGTATTTGTTCTTTAATGTACAGAGATATCATAGTATATAGAACTAACAATTATTGAAATAGTTGCAGCTGCAAATATTGTGATTACTAAAAATATTTTTTTAAATATATTTTTGGCTTATTCAGGGGCCAGCGATTTGCAAAAAAAAAAACAATATACGATCAGGATATGGTCGGGAAATTCATAATTCAACTCGAAAACTTATTACATGAATTATACTAAAATAATTTTATTGGTGACAGAGATTGGTGTTTATGATAAGATTACATTTTTGTGAAATGCGAGGGGGGAGCAAGTGCCCTCTCTTGACCCTTATTGCGGGCGCCCATGATCACGGGTAAATTTAAAACTCTCAATTCGTACAATTTCAGACCGTTTAATATTTAATGATGCTTACCCATTGCCTCAGAAAAGGCTGAACTTTCGACCATGCCAGGTAGCGCTGAGGAGTAAATTCAAAATTGCGTACGTCTTGTTCCGGAAATACGGCTCTGGTGTCGTCAGCGGTAGAAAGTAGTACCTCTTGAGAAGGCTGCTGCTGTATGGACGGGAGTTCGCTGTTACCGATGCCAGGAGACAGATCTGCCCTCTTTCCGTGCCCTCCGAAACAAGAATGCCCGAATGCAGAACATCCCCCTGAAATTGATCGAAATTTAAAAATAAAATATGCCTTATTAATACTTATATGCCAGCGGATGTTATTTTACGCTCACAGCAATAATCAGTTGCCAGAAATTACAATCCAATAAAGATAACTCATCTACGAAAAATTCATGAAAAAAAACTTTGTTTTAAAATTTTATGACATATGGAGAAACTCCGTTTAGATTTATGATTTAAACAAACTTTCGGCATTCATTCATTCATTCTCTTATACACATTTATACAAAGCAATTAAATTATTCCAGGAACGTTTCTATTTTAAAATTCGAACTCAATTATTACGAGAAAGTAGGAAATGGAGACATTTTAAAGATGAAAAGAGCACTACTTCAAATAGCTGTATTGAAATTAGGAACACCTTTTTTACGGGATTAAGGAGTTCCTAGTTTCCATATGAGGAATTTTGATCTATATACTCATTAACTGAGGGACAGATGAGGTTTTAAAAAATAGGTTATATGACAGCACCACTTTTATATCCTCGAGAGATTTGCAAATTTCTGAAACAATTATTGTTTCTCTCCATAATATAAAAACGTTGTGTACGTACATCCTAGTAGTCCCATGCCCCATGTTTTGGGTTAATATATAAATATAGGTGAGTCCGATTTCCGCTAAACATTAACCATAATTCTCGAAGGGAGTTTCTGCATCTGATAATAAGCAGTTCTCTAACATAAGGATATGGAGTTGATACCAGGGTAGTTTCCATTCTCCATTTGATTAACCCCTTAACACATAAAAGAGTGTAAGACATCTTTCGTTTGCTTTTTAAAATTACTTTTAACTGTCATATAAGATAGACCGAAGTACGTGCAAAAGAACGCAGATTCATTTTCAAGCCATCCATTTTCAAATATGATTCGAATTGGCTCAAAAAACTGAGAGAATGAAGGAAAGCGCGAGGTTTGGTGGGAGAGAGGGATAGAGGGAGGTAAAGAGAGAGGGGGACAGTGGCAGAAAGGAAGAGAGAAGCCTGAAAATAGGGCTAGATATAATTGTCTACCTTAAATATATGCCAAAAGGAGGAGGTTCATGGTTGCACACGGGCAGCGGAGCGAGCGAGGCACGGGATTGACGCGCGCAGGGGCGGAGCCCTTAATATTTTAAAATAAGTTTTAAATACTCATTTTCTTACTTCCAAAGTTGTAAAGTATCAAATGCTGCGTTTAACTACATTTATCGATTTGAAAATTCTTCATGCCCAAAACTACATCTAAAACATATATAATTCAAATAATCTTCCGCTTTAATATTTTTCTAATGCTAAGAGATATTGAGCCTCGATCCTTCCACAATGCCGACACCGACGCCGATGCACATATCTTTTAAATCAGGAGTTCGTGGATAACGTCCATCTTGTGGTGGACGAAAAGATTTTTTTGTTTGAAAGCAAACACCCTACAAACTCACAGCAAAAATTAAAACGCGAATTGCGATTCCAGTGGATTGCAGAGCAAAATATAACTGTGGATTCTGTGAGCAACACGGGTTCATATGAAACGAATGGTTGGAGTAAGTTGACAAAGGAGTAACGATATAATACGTAAACAGTGGCAGGAATCACTAACAAACGGGTTATCTTCAAGGAAACAAAGAGAAATGTGTACACTCATTTCCAAAAGTATTCCAACAATTTCAGCGGCGTCGCTTTCGCGGCAGACTGAATTTTAACTTCCTATCTACGTGAATGTTATGTCAGTCGGTGAATAAGTAATCCTGTCGTGACGCCACCACAGCCTTCAGGGTATATTATTGTATAAAATACGACGTATTCTTGAATGTCGACCGGAGTTAACAAAGATTATTCCGCGTCTTGGGGGATCGTTTGAGCGTAATAATATAATTCGCCATTGTTATTTAACAGTCATTCTTGCATCGTGATGATAGCGTAAGGAGGCCTATGGAGTTGGTTTTTGTCCAAGTCTGGGGTTGTTGGGGGAGGGCTGAAGCAAACTCGCTGCGTAATTAGTTTTAATAGTAGAAGTACGAGTGGATTTACGAATTTCGAATTGACGATTTAATCGGTTTTATCAAATTTCCCGGTTCGACAGTATTTGTTACATAACGGAAATAGCTAAAGTGACATGAAACAACTCTCAAAAACAGTCGAGATATATACATTTAAAAAAGTAAAAAAAACACTTGCCTTTTCTTCTTCCATTACTTGCTACTTGAGAGCTTTCTCCGTATATTCCTCGTTAAACACCGACGTAAGAAGTCGGTTTGCCTGATGGAATGCACGAGATTGTAATGCTGTATATCTTTTTTATAATTCATTGAATTCAATTGTTGTTGCAGCCATCATCATTTCGTTACACTTCGTTATTAAGTGAACCTCATGTTCACAGACGAGTCGTAGGTAATTGCAAGATAAATCAATCTCCTAACTATGTGTGACTGCTCGGTTAAACATGCAGATTTCTGACTGAATTCGCAAATGTTTTTGTAGGTGCCACTAGATAGTTTAATTTTCTTTCGTGCGCACACAACAATTGGAAAATGAAGGGAAATTGATTATCTACAACGAAGGAATGAACGTAAATACGTCTATTTTCTTATACACAATTATTTAAGCGAAAAGAAATGGGTAATTTACGACGAAGGTATTACCTGAACAAACAGATTATATTACATCTATTCGAGTAAGGTATGTTTTAAGGAACCATCGATTGTATTATAAATTACAATTGATTAGGAAATAAGTAGGTGAATCAAAAATGAGATATTTCTTTGGCTTCACTACTGGCATTTCAGTTCGTAGTCATTAAGCCATTAATATTTTCTTTATTGACATGATCACATAAATCAAAAAGAACGCCTTTGCCGGGTATGTATACACGCATGATGTGTGCATCTTTCCACTCTTCTTTATTTACTCCACACGTAGTAAAGGAGAAAGTATTGTTTTCATGAAAAAAATCGATTTCGAGATTTCAACGGAAATACACGTTTTGAGGTCCTCTGAACACATTTTCACCATTTTCTCGATGATGCATATGTGTGCTTATGTGTATGTGATAGAAATATTATGAGAGATTTAACTCAAAAACTATTAATCTTGTCGACGCGAAGTTTCATATTTGATATTTTCGTTAAAGAAACAAGAGTTGATTAGGTGGTGGTGGGGGTAGTGGGTGTGGTGTGAGCAGTGGTGGTGAGGGTGGTGGTGGTGAGCGTTGTGGTTGTGGTGGTTAGCGTTGTGGTGATGGTTGTGAGGGTGGTGATGGTGGTGGTGGTGATGGTGGTGGTGGTGGTGAGCGTGGTGGTGGTGAGCGTGGTGGTGGTGAACATGGTGGTAGTGGTTAGCTTAGTGGTGGTTGTGAACGTGGTTTTGGTGGTGGTGAACGTGGTTTTGGTGGTGGTGAACGTGGTTTTGGTGGTGGTGAACGTGGTGATTATCATTCCTTGCCGCCCAATCTCGCGGACATAGTATGTTTCATACAACTGCATCCAGTCGTTCCGCTGTTCAGAATGTCACATGTTTTCATTCATAACGTTCTCTTGAACTGAAATTCTACTTCTACCATTAACAAAGAGATTTCTGGAAGTTCACTACGTTTTAAACTATAATTAGTTTAAATCTCGTGAAAAACCACCATGTTTTTGGATTTCTTCTTATTATTTTTTGTCTAGTTTTATATCCGTCTTTTGTTTTCTCTCTTCTTTTCCTTACATCTGATGTACGATATATGAGGAAGGGGAAGAGAAAGGGCTACTCAGTCTCAGCTATGTTCGAATCAAGACATTTGCCTTTCTCCCAATAAAGACTGGTCTAATATTAAAGCAATTATTTCAAAAACTCGGATGTGACAAGAGTAAATAACCATTTCCGGTTCACCGATTTTTACCAAAAACTAATCAATTCTTGTCTCTTTAACGAAAATATCAAATATGAAATTTAGCGTCGACAAGATTAATTGCTTTAATATTAGATAATGAGCGAAGCGGTGATAGTGGTGGTGAACGTGGTGGTTGTGGTGAGGGTGGTGGTGGTGATGGTGGTGTCGGTGAGGGTGGCGGTGTTGAGGGTGGCGGTGGTGAGGATGGTGGTGGTGACGGTGGTGGTGGTGAGGGAAGTGATGGTGGTGAGCGTGGTGGTTCTCGAGACGGGATTTCTCGAGCTCAATCTTTAAAGTAAAGTAACCAAGAGGTGTCTCCAAATAATAAGAGCAGTGGCGTCCATGGAAGCTAAGGAAGCGCTGCTTCCCTTAAAAGAATAAATAAAATAAAACACGAATTTAAACGCCAAATTAGATAACTAGTATTTGATAAATGCGCCAGCGGAGACACTATAATAGTCGTATGATGGGATGATGGAGATCAGTTTGCGTCTGCGTCTACTGGGAGAGTAGGAATTGGGGTTATGGAACCTGCATCATATTATGCACATATACACACTTACAGACATGACCATTTATGTTTCCATTGTAAACCGGCCTAAAAACACGCATGAAGAACAAAAACGGATTGAAAATGAACGTAAAAGCTTAACCTTTTGAGTTTTACCTTAGACTTTGAGTCTAAGTCTGTTAAATTTTTGTCGTATAAGTTGGGTGGTTCATATCGCAAAATTTTTGTATTATAATTTTCATGCAAATACATATATGGAAGTGGTTATCAAAATTCATTTTAGGCTTTCTTTACTAGCGAAGCGGTAATAGCAGAACGCCTCATGGGGACGTCTCGTCCGTCCGTCGCAACTTTCATCCCCTAAACCGCTACACGGATTTAAATTAAATTAAATAGGAGTGATCCTTATTATGATTTATAGCCCAATTGTGATTTTGAACTGCGTCCGTCAATTAGAACTTTCACTTTACATAAATACTTTAATAAACTATACTCATATCTTGTTAAATGGCATCCGTCAAGCACCAATTAAAAACCATAAATTTATCTCCATAGCTCTTATATCATAAGGAAGATATATATAAAAAAATTTATTCGGTTATAAAACTTCATTTACCACAAAAAAGTCCGCGTGCCCGCATAATTACGAGTTATAGTTTCGGAGATAAAATTCTTGAAAATCACTAGAAAAACATCGCATATTATGTTTACATCTATGGCTAAGACGGTTCTCTCGGTAAGCAATAATTGAATACCATATTTTTCTCTTCCTATCTCTTATATCATTGGTAAGTTATACATTACAAATGTATTCGGATAGAGGGCAACATTTGCCGTAAAACAGTAGCGAGACCACATAATTACGACTTTACTTTCGGGTATAAAAATTCAAGAACCTTTCGATCTTTGTACGTATTTCCTATAAAGAACGCCTTCGAAATCTCTTTTGTATTCCATTTATAGAATATACTTTTCCATAATGTTATGTAATCGCTTGTTCATAGATTTATCGAAAAACTCCGCGGAATAATTGCGCGGGTCTCAGCTAGTTTGGTACATTTTGAGGTCCTGATAACAAATTATTATAATACTCCTAACTGCCAGAATTAATATTTGCAGATGTATTGGTCATTTAATTTAATTTTAATTTACTCACCGTCCAGTCATAATTTGGGTCGTTAGCAGTTAAAAGAACCATACAACAAACAAGACTCATTTTCAAGTACAAAAGACACTGTTTACTGGATTAAAGAAACCTGTCAATAGCCGAGTTTGTTTTACCAAGAACTCTTTTAACTTTCTCCATATACGCAGTAAAGAGAAAGTATTGTTTTCATGAAAAAAATCTAATTCGAGATTTCAACGAAAATACATGTTTTAAGGTCCCTTGAACAGGTTTTGACTATTTTATCGATATATGTGACCGGGATTTTGTGGGTGCTCTAACTCAAGGACTATTAATCATATCAACACAAAATTAATATTTGACATTTTTGTTAAAGGAAAAAGTGCTGATTAGGTTTTGGTAAACTTCAGTTAACCGAAAGTGGGTGTTTACTCTTGTCACTTATTCGTTTTTTTTATATTTGCTTTAATATTTAATAAATGTCAAATATATTGGAATAAAAGTTCTAGGAAATGTAATATTCTACAATGTTTGTTTGAAATATTTTCCCATAATGCACTGTTGAAGAGGTTTTTTTAAAAATTACCCTTAGTTACGTCTTAGTAACGCTCCTTTACAGTTTCTTAATTGTTGGAGCTACCCTTTAAAGAATTGTCTCGTACACGTATTTGAATGCTGGATTAAACGATGGAACTTCGAAGAGCAGTAAAGGTATGTATTTTCATGCAGAAGCATCATTCTGGTTGCTTTCCGAATGCCGCTCGTATTGTCTTAATTTACGATAAAGCGAAAGCTTGTCGTTTATCTTATATCGACGTCCTGTAATAATAATTGTTTTATTTTGTTAAAGAGAATATATCAATCAATATAAAATGGCTAGCGATGTACAATGTGCTCTAAAATTAGAAATAGATAGTTTTAAATGGAAATTCCACCAAGCTTCATAATCGCAAATGTGGATGTTACAGAATTATTTTTTCTGCGATTATGGTTAGTAAATTCAACAAAATATAATCTATTTTATCGACGTGATTAAACCGGTTCCTTTAAATTATCCTGGACAATATGTTATCGAAAGAGATCAATGTAACAAACTCCTTCAGCCATAAAAGTATTAACAATAATCCCGATGCATTTCACCGACTAAGCGGGCATCTTGAGGGGAACTTACAAGTCTACTGTCAGTTGACTTCCACTCACTGTCGTTGTAAGTGGAATTGAGCTATAACTCAACATAGCTACCAACCTTCACATCGAAAGAGATTTTGAATAGATATTACATGTATTCAGTACACTAGTGGTCTTCACTTGACGTAAAAAAGGACTGAGGAAAGAGCATTTCGCCCCTCCTCCTAGGACTTACTTATCGATATATGTATTTCCTTCTAAATGACAAGGACATGACATATTATGATTTATCAGGATATCTTTGGTATGCTTAGCTCAGTTTCATTTGAGGCGTGATTGCGTGCGGATGTGCCGAAGGAAGTTTCCCGTAAGCGAACCCCGTTTCGAAGAGAAGACGATGGAGTCTCTCAAGATAGTAGTTACTATTTTCCACAGCAGTAGTGACTTGTTAGCAAATTATTCATAGATGTAGAAAATGAAGAGATTTAAGTGTTTTTATCTGTTAACTTTCCATTCAATTTTTAAGAGGTAGAAATCACCGTACTGTTAGCAAAATGTTTAGTTATGAATCGTTGTTAGTATTAAATCGTTAACTTGGTGGGAACAAGGAAGAACCGCCATGGAAGCTTTTTGAATGATTTTGCTTAAGCTAAGTTTATTTAAATGCCGCTTCTTTTATTGCGTTAACGCACCAACAGTGAGTTTCATTTCTTTTCCCATTCCAGGTGCTGTGAATCCCTTTCTTTTCCTCCATTTCCAAAGACAAATCTTCACGTTTCACTTGAGCCCCAAAGTGCTTTTTTTATTTCTACACTTTTCAAAACTTAATGTTACACACCCTTGTGACGTGATATGGTCATTCTGTGTTCAAGTGCTATGTGTGTTTGAGTGCGCCGCGAGGAATTTCTTTCAACGCGTGAGAATGCCTTCTCCCACCACTGGAAATTTTACACCACAACAAAGATAGAGAAACGTTGTTCTTTCGGATCAGAGCCATCCGATTCCCTCTTTTATTTCCAGCTTCGGTTTAATGGCGCTCAGGTCTTCGCAACTAATAAAGGTGTGCCTAAAATTTTCCATCAGGATATGTCATAATTAGAGATGGATTGAAGGAGATTAAAGTGAACGCAAGCCTAAAATAGATGAAACAGTTTTGTGAAATTTACATAGAAGCTAATTGGTCATTCATATCCTCGAATGCTAAATTGGCAAATTGTTGCGCATAGTACTCTTAAATCAGCCTAATCAGCTTGTGAGCCAAAAATAATTACGGAGATTTTTCATTGCCAATGGAAAATTACCGTCTCATTATGACTGGCTAGGGAACTCTTAAATTTATAATACATATAGCACTGAAGTGACGAGTATGACTAAAGGTTTACATATTTGGTGTATAATAAAACCGTGCGTTTGAACTTGATCGGCAACTGTAATTTTGTGTCTGGCTTACATTATACTATAATGGATCAAGTGGTTTTCCATCCAGAATCTGCTTGGCTGCCGAGAAGTGACAAGAGATTGAACTACTTCCTAATCGTAACTTTAGAATAAAATATTGATATGTTTGTTTCAGAAATTGACCGATTTTGTTTGAGTTTATAAATTGGATGATTGTACCAGAATACACATATCCTTACGATCCATTGTCTCTGCAAAATCGAAAAACGTACGATAGGAGGAAACGAATCAAAACTACCACTACGTTGGATATCCACATGCCATCACACGACAAACTAAGATTTATTGATACGCATTCTAAAAACGCATGTATTCTTATAGTGAAAACTGTCGTATAAACACGATCACTCAGAATGAATCGCGGTAAAATTATTTTCTTTTGGTTAACTCCAATAAATATAAGCAATTGTGTTGCCTTGGAAATGCCAACAAATCAATAACAGTAAAAGAGAACTTTAGTATTGCTACCATTAAACCAAAAATTAAACATAATAAATATAATTATTGATTTTTCACGTTTAACAAATATTTGTCATCAAAAGACAGTGTAATATTGTTTTTAGCTTAAAATAAAAATTGTTTCGAATTATTTAAGAGAAAGAGAAATAAAAGTAAATAAGCCCAAAAATCCTCAACACGGGCTACTGAGACAATGAGAACGGGAAGCGTAGCTGGAAAGAGAAATGTTAACAAATAATATGATTTTTATAATGTAAAGTTAGCGCGTTATTTCTAAAAGATAACCAATTGAGATCGAAGGCCCCCAAGCCCTCCGCAGTAGCTATGAGTTGACAGTCTGTAGGACCGGAAACTACTAGTTTTATACAATATGGATAAATTAGATCAATTAGTTTGACTGTATATCATTTAGTGCTCCTCTTCCATTTAATTTGGGCTATATGTCTAATTTTTTATCATTCCTAATATAAGGTTTTGCAGCCGTGATATGCGTATTATGATACTCGACTTCTTTCCATATCATTTATGTAACTATTTATTTATAATATATTACACAGGAAATCCCGAACTTCGCAATCAATCAGTCAATCAGGTACCTATTCAAAGCACTACACTTTTAATTCCAAAATATCGTTTTTATTTTACTTCTCATAGTCAATATTTGATAATTAATAATAAAGTAAAGGATTAAAGTAAGTAGCTACATTTGATTAATTTTAAAGCATTTACGAATGTTTAGTTATATGTACATCTCGAAAAAGTCTTTATTTTCCGATAAATTGTTGCGAAACAGAAATACAAAATTGAATTTCAAAATTAAAACCCACCAATTTTATCTTTTATCATGATATGGTGAATACTTCTATAGACAGGGAATGGTAAATAGCTGCATACTGATAGATTCCGAACCCTATTAAGTAGTTTAAATTGAGTGAAAAACAGTAAAGCCAGGCAGATTTTGTTTGAAAATTTAAAAATATAAGTCCAGGTATGTGATGTGACTTATACGAGACGATAAATTTTGAAAGGATTATTGACGAAAAACACTTCTGCAGGCTGCTTAATGTATTCATTTAAATAAGAGAGAGTGAAAAAATATATTACCTCTTGAAACACCAAAGGAAAACCAAGGTCTAAGCTGGAATGTTTTCTGTTAATTTTTTCATTGCCAATTTCGATATGAAAGATTGTAAATTTCCTTTCAATTTACTATATCATCCATCAGGTCCCTCCTTATAGCGGGTGTATAATGTACGCAATAGTCATTGACTGCTGTAAATGCTTTTACAAAATCACCGTTTAACAGGTTGGCTTTCTCTAAGCTATCATGAATAAGGTCACCCGAGTCATTTCGCAGGGAAGGTATGGTAGGGCCTCTACATTGGACCTTTCTCACATAGGACCAAAAGGCTTTAGGGTCCTCCTTCAAATAATTATTTAATACTTTATTTCGGGAGTTAGTAAAAGCCTCGCGCATAGTATTTCTCGCTTTAGCGCGGGATTCTTTATACGTCTGAACGTTAGTTGCTCTATACCCGCGGTATTCAAACTGTGTTCCCCGTAACCCCAGGGTTCTGTGAGAATCATCCAGGGGTTCCGTGGGATAAAATTGAATTCACTAATAAAAATTGATCGTTTTGGTTTCGTCAAATAATTTTAAAAATATCATTTTTGAATTCGCGCTCGTTTCGAAATAGGTAGGTATTTCCGACCGTAATCGACCTTGAAGGCCGATTTAATCTCGCTCTCCCACATCTCTCAACATAATTGCCTTTTTTTAAGCAGTTGTTGTTGGTCAGCTCAACATGACAGTTTACTCTTATGATTACATTGAAATTGTTAGATCTTCATTCCTTTGTTTCGTTTAAAGGTGACAAGGTAAGGTCTTCATTCATTTTAATTCAATTTATGCAATGGAATAGATTTTGTGATCGATGATAATTGAAAAACTAATTAAAGAATTTTAATTCAATAGATTTGCCCTTCACTATGGACATTTAGTTAAAAACCGGAAAACTTAAACAAAAACTGAAAAAACAGAAGAAAAACATGAAAATTCTTCAGCAACATATGCAATTGTTTCACCATCTACTTCCGGAAACTCGACATGCAAAACAGCCGTTTTGGAAACGCCTGAAGCGCCTATTAAAAAACAGAAATTACATGAAGGTGGTTCTAAAAGAAGAAAATATGATGAAAGCTACTTAAGTTCTGGATTTAGTTGGACCGGAAATGAAGACATGCCAAACAGAATGTGTCGAATGTGAAAAAGTTGTAAGCAATAGTAGTCTAAATCCCGCAAAATTAAGAAGACATATAGAGAGTAGCCACCCACATTTGATATGCAAAAACAGAATTTTTTAAGCGTAAATATGAAGAGCCCAAAAGCAAGAAAAAATATTTTTCAAAATTTATGTACAGCGATAATGAAAAATCACTTGAGGCTTCCTACCTCGTTAGTTAACGTATTGCTAAAGAAGGGGAGGCATATACACTTGGCGAAAAATTAATAAAACCTTGCGCCACAGATCTAATTACCTGTAAGATTTGTGAGAAATATGCCAAAGAAATTAATAGCGTACCTCTCTCTGATACAACGGTTGCTAGACGCATTAGCGATATGGCGTTTTTTGTGAGGATGAATTAATATCTCGTTTAAAATCTTCTCCCCATGGTTTCACAATGCAATTAGATGAATCTTCGGACGTTGCTGGTTTGGCTATTTTAATTGTTCTGGTACGCTATATTTTTAATTTAACTGTCCAAGAGTATATTCTTATGTGCAAGCCTCTTAAGGATAGAGCTACTGGTGAAAACATTTTTGTTATATATATATATATATATATGGAGAAACATGGACTATCTTGGGATTTATGTTTTCACATTTGTACCGACGGAGCACAATATTTATTGGGTGCAAGAAAAGGAGTCATATCAAGAATAAAAACAATACAATATTCAACATTCTCATTGCTGTCTGCATCGTCATGCTCTCGTTGTGAAACGAATTCCAGAAAAAATAAAAGACGTTTTAGGTGACGTTGTGAAAAACATTAATTTTATCAAATCCAGGGAGCTAAACTCAAGATTAATCTCATTACTCTGCGAGGAGCTATCTAGTTCTCACACAACATTGCTCCTACACGCAGAGGTACGCTCTCTATCCGGAGGAAAAATTTTGAGCAAGTTTTTTGAGCTGAAAGAATAAGTAAAAATTTTTTTAACTCAAATGAAACATGATTATTGCTCAAAATTACATGACAACATATGAATTCAGATTATGGCGTACCTTGCCGTTATACTTTCAATTTTAGATGAAGTAAATATATCCCTCCAAGGAACTAAAACTCATATATTTAAAGTTAATAAAAAAATAAATGCATTAATTTTAAAATTCGATTTATGGATTTCATACGTAGGAAAAGCAATGTAAACCGGTTTGAAAAATTAATTGATTTCTTGATACAAAATGATCTAAATCTTCATAAAATTGTTCAAGAATACATCAGAGCATTTGTTGAATCTACAAAAATCTATTAGAGAATATTTTTCAGCGCAAACAGAATCATACGACTGGATTAAAACCCATTTAATCATTGTCAAAGTGAAAATTTATCAATGAAAGAGAGGGAACAATTAATTGATATATCTACAGATTCGACCTTAAAAATTAAGTACCAACAGAAAGAACTTCTTGATTTTTGTTACAAATTTACAGTGAATATCCTGAAGTGTCTGATCATGCAATAAAGATTCTTATGCCCGTTGTCACAACTTATTTATGCGAAAAGGCTTTTTACACGTATACAGCGGCAAAAAAATACAGGAATAAAATGGACGCCGAACCAGAAATTCGCTTGCAACTGCCATCAATAACACCAAATTTTGATTTTCTTTGTGGCAAAAAACAACCACATCCAAGCCATTAAAATGAAGTATAATTTTTCATATTATCTGTTAGTGATGTTATATTAAAATTTAGTGTGTATTCAGTAAATTTAGTATTATTTAGTTACTAAGTAATAAATGGGTTCATTAATGCATTTATAAATAGTTTCTGTTTACATTGTATGAAATGTATTATTGCAACATTAATTGTAACATTTTGTTCAATAAAATGTATTTCATGAAAAGTATTTATTAATTGGTTCCGCACTGATTTTTCTCATTGAGAAGGGTTCCTCGGGTATCTCAAGTTTGAAGACCACTGCTCTATACTCATCGGATGATGTAGACGGCATATTTTTTTTCGTGTGTCTTATTCTCTGACGCCTAAGCGCAATCCTAACTTGCTTATTGTACCAACGTGGCTCTTTATTGCCGACCTTCAATTTAATTGGAATGTACTTATCGATGCCCTCTAGCATTGTATCGTTGAATAATGTCCATGATTACTCAGCACCTGATCGTTCGGTCATATCACGGAAGCCAAGTAGTATTTCACTCAAGCTGAAGCTTGAAAAGTCTGCCTTAGTAAATATATAAAACTTTCTTTGAGGCTTGGGGTGCCTATCGATTTTCAACTTACACTCTGCATATACGGCCAGATGATCACTTATTCCATCTTCAATGGTGACCTTGTTTATTCATTCTGGGACGCTAGTTGCTAATAAATCTAATATGTTTCCTGATCGCGTTGGCTTTCTGACTAATTGAAGGAGAGTGCTCGCAGAATGTATCAATTAATGCCTCACAGGATTTGCGTTCTTTACCTCTAGATTCGAAACAGGTTTTCCCAATCAATTGAGGGTAAGTTAAAGTCACCACCGACTACAACGATTCCATCTTGATTAACAAGTCTAAGCTTTGATAGTTGCTCCTCGAGATTTAAAATACAATCTACACCAGCGCTAGGTGGCCTGTAAAACGAGCATGAGAACACCTTTTTGGAGCCTTCTTTACCTATGCGGCACCAAACATTCTCTATATCCTCGTCACTTATCGGAATCTCACTGCTATCGTACTTATCTCTAGGAAATATCTCCTGACTCTGAATCTCATGCGTTAACCAAGGAAATATCTCCCGACTCTGAATCTCATTCGTTAACCAAGTTTCTGTGAATATCACGACGTCGGCGTGCAGACTGCGAATAATATGCTCGAACTTAGCCATTTTCCTACGGATGTTGCCACTGTTCAGTACGACAACGTTTAATTTCTCACTATCACTTCGCATATTAATCTCACCCTTGACTTTCTCTCCCACTCGAAAACTACATGCGCTCCCATCACAATCACTCCCACGACTGTTTGTCATCACATCAAAATTGGAATTGCGACCAGTCGCACCCTTTACGGAACATTCTATCAATGACCTACGGCGAAATTGGTGCTGCATGTTGCTATGAACTTCCTCCTTATCTTTCGTATTATGTGCATTTACCTCACGCTCGGAGTATATTCTATCATTAGATAATCTATTGCGATTCTTATTTTCTACGAACGCATCGATTATCCCCTTACCAAAAACTGACCTACACCCTGTTCTACTATCTAGCTTAAAAAATCTTTACTGTGCTCAAGAATCCTACGCGCTACTCTCTGAGACATTATGGATCAAATTGCTTTAAGGAAGTCTTTACACATAGACAAATGTCGATAGAGGTCTCTTCTCCCATTTAATTAAAAGTATTTCTTTTACCAACAGGGAGGATTCTGTACGCGTTTTGTTTTGTTTTTGCTTTCATTTATATGAGTTACGCAAAACACTTTCACATATTATGAAGTTTATAATTTTGTAACGCACGGGCGGACGTAGCGTGATTGCTGCCACCACCTGAGGTTTACCGAGGGTCAGGACCTCGCGAGGGTTCTTGCCCTGGGGGCGTTGAGAGAGAGAGAGAGAAAGAAAAACACACAAATCTCCTTTAAGATTTATTCCGCGAATGACGGCCTCCGAATGGTGCCGTGCCCTGTCTTCCTCTCTGACGCCTCGGACCGCTCTCTCCGACCGCTCCCTTCGCTCGCGTTCCCGACACTGCTCTCTCCCATGCACGATGAAGCCTTCGGAAGGAAGCGGCCTCTGTCCACTTCTATCTGGAAGGGTCAAGGAACCCATTCTCTCCACAGATGCCCCAATGGAGCTTTCTCGCACCCTTTTGTAAACAAAAGGTCCGAGGAGTTATGCGTGGGAACAATAGCCGCCTAGGCCTTCCCAGAAGAACGCAGCAGGGGAAGAAGACGACCCTCTAATGCCCACTTTTACGACTACCCTCCATAAATCTAGAGGGACAATCCAGCCGTTTACATGACTCGTTACAATTTCTCATATTAAAACAGATTATAGTTTAAAAATTTTAAGCCATTCTAAAATAACCATTCAGAAATGAAGAAAATCTCAAATTATTGTCAAAGGGCAGATAAAAATGTCTTTAAACTATTCCATTTCAAATTCATTGGAATCATGTAGCAACGAAAAAATGCCTTAAACATTTGTTAGAAAAATCACAACAGCTTCAGTGTTTCTATGTTAACTTTTTGCCAAAAGGCGGTTTTCAGGCGAATAACATATGGGAAAAATTAGTGGAAAGTGTCAAATTTGAAAACACTAAAGGATGTGGGTTTATTTTTACCACAATGACTTTTAAGGCATTTCGAAAAAATATGCAATTAGTTTACGATTAACAAGTTGGAAAAGTATACTCCATAAATGGAATATACAGAGATTTTAAAGGTGTTCTTAATAGGAAATACGTATGAAATGGTATCGAAAGATTGGACGATTCTCGAATTTTTATCCCTAAAACTACAAGTCGTAATTACATGGTCTCGAAGACTATCTTGTAGTAAATGTTGTTCTCTATTCGAATACATTTTTTAATCTATACCTCAATAATCATATAAAAGCATGGGAGAGAAATATATGGATTCATAATTATTGTTTGCTGAGAGAACCGTCTTAGCGATCGATGTAAATAAAATATGCGATGTTTTGCTCGGAATTTTCTCCGAAATTATAACACGTAATTATATGGTCTCGCAGACTTTCTTGTAGTAAATTTTGTTCTCTATCTGAATATATTTTTTAACCTATACCTTACAGATCATATAACCTAGCGAGAGAAAAGTTTGGTATTTTATTGTTGCTTGACGGATGCCATTAACGAGATACAAATATAAGATTATTGAAGTAAATATGTAAAGTGAAAGTTCTAATTGACGGATTCAGTACAAAATCACAATTGGGCGATAAATTTTAATAACGATCACTCATACGTAATTTAATTAAAATCCATCCAGCGGTTTAGGAGATGAAAGTTGCGACGGACGGACGAGACGTGCCCATAATACGTTCCGCTACTAATGTTTCGCTGGTAAAGAACGCCTAAAAATAGCTCTCGTCGCATTGTTGATGTCCCTAGAGTAATAAATAATTGCTGTTTTCTTCTCCCTGCTTAATAGTGCAATCGAGTCGAATAACGGATTGCTTCGTAGTTTGTTTTTCAATTCGTGCAAATCCGTTGCGAAATGATCTGATGTTACCCTTTTTTTTGCTGTTTATACGTATATATTTGAAAATATGGAAATGCGTTTGTTTTGATAACTTATGATCATATATTTGTTTAAAATAGGTTGTATCCAGTGCTAAGGAGCTGGGTATTCCCGTTACCGATTCCCGGAAAGAACAATGATATTTTCATTTCTCTATTAGGGAAAATTTCCAGAAAAAGCGGGAACGACGGAAGGATTGGGTAATTAAATATTTAAAGGTCATACATGTATGAAGTTATCGTAACATTTTCTATTTTTGTTTGATTTGCAATCACATTTAAAGATCCAGTGTTAACACAAATAAGAAAAAATGAATACTTTGCGCGGGGATTAAGAAGCGGTGACCGCATTCAATTTTAACAGATCGAAATCTAGAATCTCTCTTTCGTAACAACTCAGGCTCCGCGCCCAACAAATCTGCACGAAGAAACCCACTCACGAGCCTTTCCCATGCCTCTTTTCAGGTTTCCACTCTATTTAGACATTCATTTCCGACGCGAGGAAAATGAGAACTTCGAATTAACTAAGACTGTACTGAGGCAGATCAGCTCTGCTCAAAATAATCTACAGTTAGAAAGTAAAAAACATTCCCAAATTAACTCGGAGAATTCATTTTTAAAGTTCCCATTCATGGGAAATATAAAATGGCTGGAAGTCCCCGGCACTCGCGGTACCAAACTACGTCCATTAAAGGAGGCTATTTAATTTGAGGATAAAGAATGAAGCAGGTATAAATTTGGGGATACACAATGCCATGGCCTAACGTGAAAGGTTTTTGAAAAAGAGAAATTTGCAAATTTGATAGAAAAATAGTACACGTGAAAATTATAATGATGACCTGAAAAGTTTTAATTTGTAAATTCTTCTCAATGGAGAACATAATTGCGTTAGATCTCTATATGGTCTTATAAAGAACACTAAAATATCTCTTTCCATTTATTTTATGATAATGTTAATAATATTATTTTTCTTGTGTTTTGTGACTTTTTAAAATTACTTGCTACCTTTTAACGTATATCCGAACTACTCAAACTTTTGTTTAGGTAAAATTTAACCATCAAAAAGATGAAAAATCACTGACTACGATTTTCCTCCTCAGAACGTGTTACCCTCCCAGTTTTTCCTCATCTACATATGGTCACAATAATTTTGAACGTTTTGACTCCACCTCCATTTCATACATTTTGGAAAATATTACGGATTAATTGTGGCAATGTTATGATTTGTATCTGTTTACACACTTTATTCGAAACACTTCACTAGGAAAGTTAAATTAAGGTGGATGCCATTAGAAGCACTGTTATATATCTGATTCCATAAAGAAATTAGAAAACTCGGAGCATCCTCGTCAGTGAGTAAAAAATCATAATTTTTCAAGATTTCTCGACTAAGAGCATCTGGCGGTTGATCCACAATCGGGGTGGTCGAATAATGTGAAAGAAGTCGTGAATTCGATTTCTTACATCAAGATGCTTATATTAATTTATGAAATTGAATCCGGGAATGTTTTCAGGGAGATTTTTAAAAATATCACGGATAGAATGAAATTTAAATGATTATATTATTTTTGTGCTAAGCAGTGTATATTACTAACTTTAGTTAATTTGTTTTACGCAAATCTGATACATGAATTACGCTCTCATTTTATTTTGTAATAAAAATAATTTAGATACAAATGTGGAATATAACATTTCTAGAGAAAGCGAAAAACTTGAAGAGGGATCTTTCTGCTACTATTCAGATGTTACATCCGTAATCAGATATTTTATGCTATCAATAATAAACTTAATTTTGAAAGAGTTTCACTAAATTCCCTTCCAAAACAGTTTTAGTTGTATTGAGGTGACATAATTTATCCACGAAGAATTATTTGTCTTTCAGTTGTAATATCAAAAAATAAGCGCATTAAAAAATATAATGAGATTTTATCTGGCCGTGGAAATTGAAGAATTCTCTGTTGCTAATGAGGATTGAGACAACATTCTTCATAGCGTCGACTTTTTCCTCCCCTGATTTGAATCCCAAAAGAGTAGTGGAAGGAGAGTGCTCGGTTTTCCTGGACGGTAATTTGATGAACGAGCAGATTTTTCTCTTTGTAGCGCATCAAAAACCCGAAGGAATCGATCATTAATTCATTTTGATGACATTTTTGAGGTTAACAGAGCGAGAAAATCTTCGAGCAACAGGCTTGTGAGACGACCCTCAATGACTTAGGTTTGCTATGATTTTTAAACAAGCATCTTGAAAATTATTGCTTGCGTAAAAAATAAATTCAACTTTGTGTTCGGAGAAACTCGAGTGTGAGAAATCTAAACATTGCTGTGCTCTCATTAATATGTCTATGAATTTTGTTGCGTATATACAACCAAGTTAATTAATTGATTAAGGCTGTCAGTCTTTTTCTAGTAGCCTTCATAGATGAAATTGATGGATCATATGATCCCTATGCTAGAAGCTAGAATAATGGGAAATTGGAAACAGGACAAAAATATCTTCTTTTACCGGGAATCGAACCCGGGTCTTCCCGTTCTGAATTAGGAAGATTACTACGATAGTTCATTGATAGAATAGCCGTCCGGCAATTGGAAGACCCTGGTTTGATTTCCGGTCATGACAGATTTTTTCTCCTGTTTCCAATTCCCCAGTATTCATATTCTTGATATCTTTATTCTTTCAACAAGTATGAATTTAAAAAAAATAAAAAAAAATTATTATTGTGTTTCACAAGAAGTCGTCCTTAAAAGAAGAAAACTAGAAAGATATTTCTGACTATTTGTCCGTTATAAAAGATTTTGGTGTCATGTTTTTAATTCATTATTATTTTTTAGATAATTTAAGTTTGCATGTCTTAGTCTACAATATGATAATTTCACTTTAACCAAAGGTCGTCAAGGTATACTAGCGCTTAAAAAAATTCGAATTTATAAATATCCTCCAAATAGTTCAAATGAATAGTAAATTAATCAGGACACTAAAATCTTTTCTAACGGACAAATAGCCTGAAATATTTTTCTTGTTTTCTCCTTTTAAGGACGACTTCTTGTGAAAAACAATAAAATGTTTTATTTTTGATTTTTTTTGTACTCGTACTTGTTTTCATCTTATAAGTACTAAAATGAGTAATATTCAATGTAAAAATAATGACCAAAACACTAAACAAACGGTCTAACCCTAATATATATATATATATATATATATATATATATATATATATATATATATATATATATATACTACCTTTTCTTTTCCTTTAGTTAATATATATATATATATATATATATATATATATACATATATATCGGATGAACGTACATAAAAGGTTTTATAGTACTTGGAAAGATTTTATAAAACATTCTCATGCAAAATATTCTGACTTGCAGAGGAAGAAAAAATAAGGAAAAATTCCGGACAAAATGTGATACGAACCATGACATTCCGCTTGCCAGGATTGTGCCTTAGCCATCTCGGCTCTGCGCCAGTTATGTTACTCTCGTAAAGTCAGAAGTATTGATATTGGGTTTCCAGACCAACTGAAAGAGCCATCTGCACCACGTAGACGTTTGGAAATTAATGTTAATAGTTTAATTATTGGAATAGATACGGAATTGAGTATGGTCTAAGAACCATCTACAAATTATGCGTCTTCGATCTATGCAACATTCATTTCAATACGATCATCAGTTCGAAAGATATGAGGGACAAAAAACGGTCTACCCCAAAATATATGTATCGTATGTATATATATCGGAAGATCGGATATAAAATATTTTATAAAAAATACGGTCATAGATTACGTTGTAAAATTTATAAGCGAAATTGTCCTCAAATGATACTTTTATAAATAAAAACTGACTCATGTATTCCTCTGAAAAGCTACGAAAAAAATAATTCAATGGTTACAATTTCGGATTATAAAATGGTGATCAAATAGAATTTTGTTCTACATCGTCATAAATTTAAGTTTTAAAGTAATTATTTTTATGTGGTGTACTTAATCATTTTGTGCCCGTAAATACAACCTGATAATTGTGTATTTTAAACAAGTTTATTTTTTTAAATGCGTTGTAAAATTATTCGTACTGTCGAAGCAAATATTAACCATTCCGGTTGCCTAATATGTAGGATGTGGAATTACTCATCAAATCATTGGGTGTGTTCTACTTCCAGCACCATCAAAGAGGGTGTAAAAGTTGCTATATGAGTAGCTATGAGGCGTTTTGGTGCGTTATTTACACGAACGGAGTACACCTTTCTACTATTGAACCAAATATTTTTGGGCATGGTAAGGATTCAGTGAAAAAAGAATTTCTTGTGGAATAGGAATAGGTTTTTTATACCCATCAGTGGATGTCAGATAATGGATGTCAGCTGATGGAGGTGTTGAGGAAAATAGAGGTGGTACAGGATGGGCCTTCAAAAGCTGAAAATAAAGGTGGACTGGAGATATAGACGGTTTATAAGAAATCTGTACATGAACCAGACCTAGCAGGTAAGGGTGGCAGAGGGAGAATCAGATCGGGCAACGCTAGGAAAAGGCATGAGACAAGGCTTTTCACTCTCACCAGCATCGTTTAATATTAATTCCAAAGAAATGATAAAGGAGGCATGCGGAGATGTAGAAACAAGGATAAAAGTGGGAGCGAGGCTGGTTAAATCAATTTGATATACAGACGGCAAAGTACATCTACAGTTTACCCTGCAAGCCACTGCAAGGGTGTGTGGTAATTCTGAAAGGGGCCTTCAGATGTTAAATGACAAGGCATTTTCCAAGAGTGAGGTTTGCCAGGTCAATGTAACAGTGGACGGAAAAGGAGGAATCAGATGGAATTATTTACTTATTCAGGTAGTATTCTGTCAAAGGATGGAAGAAGTACGAAAGAGATCAAGACAAGGATAGCAAGAGTAAAGGAGGCATTAACGAGACGACGAGAGTTGTTGACCGGCAATCTGAAAGAAGTATTAAAAAGAGGTTAGTGAAAACACCTGATGTGGAGTGTAGCGCTATATGGGTGCGAGACATGGACAATGAGAAAAGAAATGAGGAGATTAGAGGCGTATGGGATATGGCGTAGACAAGAAGAAAATTAGTTGGACAGAGAGGAAAACGAATGATGAAGTAGGGGAAGAGAGGACCTTAATTAGAATAATAAGGGGCAGAGAAGAAATGTGTTGGTCAAAATTTGAAGGGAAGTGAAGTGAAGTGAAGGAAGAATAAAAGAAAAGAGGCAAAGAAGTATGGAGAGGAAAGGTATATTAGATGCATTAAAGAAAGGAATTGGATATGAGAACTTGAAGAGAAAGACTTTGGATAACACAGTTTTGGTAGGGGGTGCTTAAAACCTACCAGAAGTTAGAATTAATATGTATGTAATGGACGATTATCTACCCTAGGCAGATGTTCTTCGCGGCTTTATTTTTTCCAACGGGTTCTTCCTCCTGTCCGTACGTGCTCGTAAGAATAATTTTGAGAACATTAAACAATAAAAAAATCCTGGAGAGTTTAATATTTCGTAGAGTTCAGTGAATGTTTGTTTGTATGGAATTTCTGGCTAATCAACTTCTTGGATTATTATAGGAAGGACGAAACCCGGTGCTGGCATTAGCCTACTCTTTACGAAGAGCGCCAAGGGGGGCAATTGTTTAACATCCTTTCTGAAGGACGGAGCGCCGACTTGCACAGTCTCCTCAAATCACACAAGTAAGGGGCGGAACGATCCCAGATTGAAAAATCCGAACTCCGCCGGAATCGAACCTGGGACCGCTGCGTGGAAGGCCAAGGCTCTAGCTACTCCGCCACCGCCACCCGGGCTCAGTGAATGTTCATATGGCGGTGAAGTAGGTTTCACGATCACAATACGTGTTCAAGAGCAAGCAACTTAAAAAATACTTTCCCCAGGTATCTTCTTCTTTTAAAAACCTTGTTTTGGCTATTAGGAATACTTGAGGTAAGTATATTTTTTAAATTGCTTGTTCTTGAATTTTTGCAGCCATTAGACGAGCTCGATAACTCCCTGTTGAAAAATACGTGTTATTTTCTTGGGTAACGTTATAGTGATATTATTTTAGAAGTTATATAATCATAATCTGCTTTTTTGTAGACATTCTAGACGTTTTCTGAACTATTTGTATTTCCAAAGGCTTACATTGTTACAAAAGCCTTCCCTATTATTCGGCTAGTCGGATAAAAATAAAATAGCATCCTAATTTTCTCGAATATGGTTCATCGTACTAAAGATATATGGCATACAAGATGTGCTGTAATGCTACCTATAAATCTAAATACTAAATAATTAAAAATTATTAATATTTCGGTATTTGAACTTTTTTTACCCGAAACTCGTTAATAAATACGCGCGACCACTACTGTATCAATCACCGCCGGTGATGTATGTACATCCGACTTTCCTTAAAATACTTAGTTATTCTTAGATCGATGCAAGCTATCTTTGGCATACTATTCTACACAAATTATTTCTAATAAAATTCCGTTTATTTAATCGTCAGGTAAGTTCTAGACTTATTACTATAGTAAGAAACACTAACGCTATTATACATATATATATATATATATATATATATATATATATATATATATATATATATATATATATATTAGGGTGGTCCTTATCTTTAAGTGTTGGAAAACTGGAGGGGACACGTTTTGAATCTGTTCCATCATGAAAAAAAATAATTTTGGTAAAATTAGGTTAGTTTTGAATTATATTTAGGGGTCGCTACCAAGATCTGAAAATCGCAATATATCATAATGCTAAACATAGGTGCACTCATTTTTAAATTAGTTTAAATTTTAAACTTATTTGAATTGAATTGTGAATTTTAGATACGTAGTATTGAAAATTGTGATGCGGCACCCATTGGTCAATGTTACGCAATATTTCAATAGATATAACCTTTCAGATGTACCCCTCAGAAATCCTGCGTAAGTCCACTTGCAGGGGCACTCTTTGTGTTATGTAATAGTCCATATCAGGGCTTTTGGAACAATCTAGAGTTGTCCAGAACGTTATAGAACCTTCATAAACAATCGTAAATCGTTCCTCAATCCGTGTAAGTCGCATTCAGCAAAGGGAAGCAACAGCTAAACAATCTCTCAATTTAATCCAACAGTTCCGCTAGTTGTGCATTGGGATGGCAAGCTGCTGCCAGATCTTACTGGAAAGGAAGTAGTTGATCGTCTTCCTATTTTAATCACAGGTGATGGAGTAGAACAACTGCTCGGTGTTCCAAAAATGGCGGCTGGAACTGGATTGGAAATGGGCAAGGCTATTGTTGAAACTTTGGAACTGTGGAATCTAGCAAAGAAAGTGAAAGGAATGTGTTTTGACACTACTGTGTCAAATACTGGAGGAAAAAATGGAGCATGTCTTTGGATTGAACAGAAATTAGACAAGAACCTTCTCTACATTCCCTGCAGGCACCACATATTGGAACTGGTACTGGAAGCTGTCTTCCCTGTCATCGTAAGTTCATCAGCGAGCCCAGAAGTACTAATCTTCAAGCGATTTCAAGCTCATTGGGTGTCACCGGATAAGTCCGAATACAGAACTGCACTTAATGATGAGTTCATTGCCAGTGCTGTTGCCGATATTAAAGAGGAAATAATCACTTTTGCTACAGACCAACTGAACCAGCAGCAACCTCGCGATGATTACAGAGAATTCCTGGAAATCTCTATCACCTTTCTTGGAAGTGAACCTTCTCATGGAATTAGATTTCTTGCTCCTGGTGCAATGCATAAGGCTAGTTGGATGACCAAAGCCATTTATGCTATCAAACTGTGGATGTTCAAAGGACAGTTTCCATTGAAGACAAAAGAGGAAGCTGGGATAAGGGCCATAGCAATTTTTGTAGTGAGATTCTATTTGAAGGCGTGGTTTCAAGCTGTACTTCCAACTGCTGCGCCTTTAAATGACCTGATGCTGTTGAAGAACCTCCAACATTACAAGACTACAAACTCAATAGTTGCCAACGCTGCTCTGAAGAAGCTTGCTCGTCATCTGTGGTACCTCAGCAAAGAGCTGGTTGCCCTTGCTTTCTTTGATAAAAAAGTATCAATAGATAGAAAAGCCAAATTGATTCAAGTTCATCATGTGACAATGTAGCATGGAAATTACCAACTCTAAATTTTATATGCTTTGTACTGTATTGCATTTTGTTTAAAATGAAGAAAACGTAATGTTTGAAACTTTGGTTGCAACCTCTAAATTTCATCTAAAATTTACCAAATTTTAGGAATATTATATTTTTAAATATTGGAACAAGATAGGTTGGTGCCCCTATTCAAAATAAAACTTTTGTTTTTCCCCCCATTATAAGGACCACCCCAATATATATATATATATATATATATATATATATATATATATATATATATATATATATATATAATATATGAAACAGTAAACCAAGTGTTATGCCCGAACGGCCCAACGCGATTGATTTTGACAAAAGCTAAAAAAATATTTTATTAAAGATCTGCTCAAGGATGCTGATTAAAATTCATGCTTATTTTCCATTTCTCTGAATTGGAAACTGATGTATCTTGCGTTAATTATCTTATTATCCAGACTTTTAAAGAGCTCTTATCGACCTTGGTAAGTAGTTTTCTCTTATCATTCAACTGATTAATTCTTGTACAGAAAGCGTAAAGCTTCGATGGAAAATAGACATATTTCACTTAGGTAAAATTATTTTTATTTAATTACTAGTATCGCACTACTCATACTTAAATGTGGGAGGATAATTAAAATCCGGTGTTACAATAAATTATACGCCATTATAGTAATGGGGCTAGACGACGGACATGCAAGCTGGTTCAAGTTCCGATGATACATAGTAAACACCGTGAATTTAACTGCAAAGCCTTGATGCAAAGCGACGTAAGATATAAGGGGAGCGAACACACATTCACGTGCCACGCCGCACTTAAAAGGCCGGAAGATGACCTCTTAACAGCCGAAGAAAAAGAATCAGAAAAGCGTTCCGCCCTCGCACGCTAATTGCCGTGGCTCCCTTGCCGCTTCCATCTCTCAACCTAATCTCCCAAACCCATTTGACCTCTTAAAAAAAAGAACTTCTTGACTCCCGCATCTCGAATCCGCAAAAGCCTTTCACGTCCTCTCTTTACCCTTCCATCCGTTTGCTTTCACACCCCAGACAGATCCATCTCGGATACTGAACTCTACTCCATCTCTTGGGATATATCCCTATCTCTCTCTCTCTCTCTCCGCCCCTTAAGGTCGGTTCCTTTATCAGAATTGCTTCCACAGTTAAGGTTGCATTACCTCCTTATCCTCTCTCGAACCTTCTTCTCTCGCTCCAGCGAGCTGCATGCTCTCTAATCGACCTCTTCCCCTCTCTTCTCTCTATCGCTCTCAGCTTCCTATACGGTCGCTTTATTTAGCCTCTCTCCCGTCCCACTAAATTACATCTGATTTATTCCCCATTTCCTTCCTCTGCACATCCGATGATTCTTGCTCATCACAAGTGCACACTTTTATAGATGTGCGTGAGTGTACTGGAATCTTACGGTTACGTAAATTAGTAGTGAAAGATTGTAGCACTGCAAGGGTGCAATATAAGCCTCTTGAAGAGTAAATTTAACTTTGTACTTGGGGTGGCTAATGTAATTACAGAAATTAGCCGTTTAAAACCACTTTGCAGATACGGAGGAAAAATGTAATTAGTAGCGTATGTCTATTCGTTCGTATGAAAGAGACGAATGAAAAATTATAATTCTCTACCTGGAAATAACCCTTGCGATGCATGAAAAACGAGTAAAATGCAGTCAATATATTTTGTAGCATTAATTTAAAATAATATATTATATTATCTAAACAAATATATTATCTAAGAGGAAGTCGCATTTATTCCTAAACTTTTGAAACTGACCACCTAGTCATTGCACTACCTCTTTGATACCCATTGTTGGTAGAAAAGAGGGAATCGGCAGGTCATAAAAAAATCTATTTCATATCGAGATTTATTTCATTTTAAAACTTTTTGCTTTCGCACGAGCAAGTGATTCCCTCAACAGACGTTGACTTGGAAGTAAATCACATTTCTTCCTCCTATAATACCTACCACTCCTACCTACATCTACATGGCACCCTGCAAGTCGCCTTTTTGGTGGATGACAGGGGGTCCTATCCTACCGCATCAGATTCTGTTCTGTAAGCTACATTTAGCATAGTTTATATTAGCACGTGACGTTCAATGATCAAAATTTAATGCTTATACAGATTTACAAATGAATTGCTGTGATAAATAAAATCTTGTAACATTTAGTATCCGTATTTTCAGAGATATTTCGAAGACTTGCCGACTTTCTTGAATGAGAATTTCGTTGCAAAACTTGGGAGCTCTATGCTCCAGTGGAGGCATCCGCGTTTTTTAATTTTCTTTATGCTCTGTTGAGATACGAAAGAAGCCCTCGCTAAACAAACACCACGGATTTATGAGTCATATTTACAAAATTCTTGTGCGTGTCCACCCTACGTAATAATTGAAATAACTCAGTTATTTGCCTGTGAAACTTATATAGCCAATACAGAAGCACATTATGATAGAAAAAACGGCTATTTATAATTCAGAATTTACCATTATCATGTGGCAAATATAGATTGAGTGTGTATTCGTTGTTTAGAATGAATCAGATATCTTTTTCTCACTATCCGCGGATTATAACAAACATTTCAACACCACTGCTCTAATATTATATATAATTCTATAATAAACATACCGTAAAACATAAGCTTAGTATAAAGTTAAAAATTTGAAAAGTTTATAATTGCTGTTAAATTTGACATGGCCACTTCCTTAATTTTCAATCATAGAACTACATTTGAGTTAAAATTCAGTTACCATCTTACATGGAGAAATAAATGAAATGTTTTTCATAGAGTACCTTCAACGATATAAAATTCGTTTTTAATTTAGATAAATAGAGAAAAAAGTGCCTATTCATTCATTCAAAATTAATTATTATATATTAATCATGGAGTAAAATCTTTGCGAATCCTATTGGATTTTATTCTAAATTTAAATACTTCGCAGTTCCCAGGAATTTCTCTTCGTAAAATTCTATTCTCCTGCGTCCCGTCTTCCCAAAAATACGCCAAATATTACCTTCCTCCAAAAAAAACATTCTTTATGTTCGGTACTTGGGCTCTTCCGCGGACTCGTCACCCCACTTCAAGACCGCAACCTTTTCTTTATTCGCTCGAAAGACGTCCAAAGAACCTCCTGTCGCCTGTTCTTGCGAAATCCTGGAAGTCCGCACGTCTCCAGCTTGCCAGCATCTCCTACCCTGTCCACTCCGCCTCGACCTCCCGCTCCCCGTCCGAATCCCCCCTAAATGTCTCCACCTTTCTCTCCATCCTCCACCCCCACCGATCTCCATTCCTCTCCCATGGGGAACCACTTTGAGATTTGCCTTCTGAGGCGTGTCTGCGGTCGCCCGCATCTCCACTCGCCTCTTCCTCCCATTCTTTTAACGCGTCACCTTTGCCTCCCCCTTTCAACGCCCTCCGCCATCCTTCCGGAACACATGGTAGACATCCACGCATGGATGTCTCTCAAAGGGACGGAGAATCCATGAAAAGGGACGTGTGTTATGGCCCTCTGTTACTTCGAATTGCCTTCCTCACTCCTGTCTCTATCTGCACCTCCCTTATGCAAACGCGTGCCCTATTTCCTCCCTTCCCACGCCTCTCAATTCACGCTTCCATCGCCATTCCCCTGCGATCTGCTATAAACTGCTCCCTCCTCCCTCTGTATTCCTTTCTATCATTTTCTTTCTGTTTCTCTCTTTTCCCCATCCCTCCTTCTCTCTATCCCTCTCTCTCTCCCTCTCTCTCTCCCTCTCTCTCTCCCTCTCTCTCCCTCTCTCTCTCCCTCTCTCTCCCTCTCTCCCCCTCTCTCTCCCTCTCTCTCTCCCTTTCTCTCTTCCTCTTTCTCTCTCTCTCCCCTCCTCTCCCTTTCTCTCTCCCTCTCTCTCTCCCCCTCTCTCTCCCTCTTTCTCTCCCCCTCTCTCCCTCTCTCTCCCCCTCCCTTTCTCCCCCTCTCTTTCTCTCTCTCTCCCCTTTTCTCTCTCTCTCCACTCCTCACCTCTCCCTCTCTCTCTCCCTCTCTTTCCCCCTCTCTCTCCCTCTCTCTCCCCCTCTCACCCCCCCTCTCTCTCCCTCTCTCCCTTTCTCTCCCTCTCTTTCTCTCACTCTCCCTCTTTCTCTCTCTCCCCTCCTCTCCCTATCTCTCTCTCCCTCTCTCTTCCTCTTTCTCTCCCTCTTTCTCTCCCCCTCTCTCTCCCTCTCTCTCGCATAGAATCGGGCCGATTAAAACATCAAGCCCGCAACCTAGGGCCATGATTGTAAAATTTATATCTTACCAGGACAGAGATAAAGTGCGGAGAAGCAAAAGACTCCTAAAAAGGTCCAAGTTCCTCTTCACCGAGTCCCTAACTTCAACGACGAAACATATTTTAAGTGAAGTAAAGGCGGTGGTAGGCCCTAAAGGTGTTTGGACGCGAGACGGCAAAATTGTTGATCTGCACGACGGCTCTAGGCGATATATTGCTGCCAGAAGAGATTTAAAGGAATTCATGCGGGTTTGGTCGACGCGGGAGTCCTCTTCGATGGACGGGCTCCGTTAAACATCTCGACGAGCAGGAACGTAGCTGACGAAGACTATTACAGAGTGAAGATTGAAGTTGAAGCAGAAAGTGTTCCCCCTTCTACTCTTTTTATTTTTCATTTCGCTATAAGTACATTCCTTCTTATCCCCAGTGTTAGTGTTGGTTAAAGTGATCTAAGTGTGATGTATGCCTTAATCGAGTTTAAATTGATTTTTTCTCTCTCTCTTTTCTTGCCGTTTTAAGTGCATCCCTTCTTATCCCCATTCCCCCGTGTTAGGGTTGGTGAAAGTGATCCAAGAGTGATGTATTCCTTAATTGAGTTTAAATAGTTTAAATTTATTTTTTCCACCCCTCTTGTCGTTAAGTGCATCCATTCTTATCCCCAGTCCTCAGTGTTAGTGTTGGTGAAAGTGAATCCCTTAATCGAGCTGAAATTGATATATATCCCTCATCGGTAGTCCCAAAATTTGTGAGAGCTATAGTGATTCCTATTTTGCCTTTATTTTGTGAAATATAGATTGTGTATTCAAAATTTTTCCACACTGATTGAAAACGTCCCTATTACCAGTGATTCATTTATTTACCGTGGTTTGTGTTCAATTCTGTAATTTGTAGTTCATTTCCAGTTTTATTTATCCCTGTTTGAAATAATCTTTTGTCTAAAAGGTATGTATGCGTCGTGTTTACTACTACTTCTCTTAATTTTCCGTGATCTTCCATTTTCACATTGACATGATGGATGAATCATCATATACTTCGGGCCTTCCCTTCATACCTCTATCGCTTCTTCCCTTCACTTCCCAACTCAACCCTAATGCATCTCCATATGTACCTGGTACTAGCCCACTGTCTCACGCTGTGCATAGAGAAGCAATCCTCAAACCTTGCGCCCTGGAGTTCATACTTGGTTTGCCCCAAAATCTTGCCTTGTCTTCGTCCTCCCCTTTCATGGGGAATTCTCCTCAATGCAACCTCTCTGATGACCTTTCCACTCATAAATTTCTCTCATCTTACTTCAAACCATTTCCACGAGCTTTTCAGCTGGTTTATCTTACCGTACAAAGCCTCACTGCGTATCTAGATGAGTTACGAACCATACATCCTTCTAATGACGTTCATGTAATATCTCTGGCCAAAAACTGACTTAAACCTTCCATCTCCTCTTCTACTATAGACATACCTGGTTGCTGTTTTTATGGCAACGATCGCTTAGCAAAAGGTGGTGGTGTGGGTTTTTACGTACGAAATTATTTGAAGTGTAATGTGATTGTTGCAAGTGAACCTCAATACGTAAGAAGGCCTGAATTCCTCTTCTTAGAAACTTTATTCAATGCCAAAAAGTTTTACTAAGAATAATTTATCGACCCGCGCGACTATTGAAAGAGTAAGCTTATAAAATCGCGCAGTATTTGAAAATTATATTAGAGAATCCATTACGGAAGGTGTCGTTCCTAAAGAATGGAAGGTGGCACACGTTACGCCCATCCATTAGGGCGGCGACAAAGAGAATCCTGAAAATTGCAGGCCAATTTCCTTAACTTCATTTTCGTGCAAGATACTTGAGCACATAATCTTTAGTTCTGTAATGCGCTTTTTAGATAGTCACTCATTGCTTAGAGGATGCCAGCACGGAACCGGAGGGGTAGATCATGCGAAACGCAGCTCGGCTTGTTCGTGGATGATTTGTTGCAATGCGAAGAGAAAAATACTTAGGTCGATGTCATATTCATTGACTTCAGGAAGGCGTTTGATAAAGTATCTCATAAGAAATTAATTGCGAAGTTAGGACAATATAGTATCAATCCGAAAGTTGTCAGTTGGGTGAGAGATTTCCTTTCGAATAGAGAACAAGAGAACAGATAGTTGTCATCGATGGAAAATACTCGTCCCCCGTTAAAGTTGCGTCGGGTGTTCCTCAGGGAAGTGTATTAGGTCCACTACTGTTCTTAATCTATGTAAATGATATCTGCTCGGTAGTTCGTAGTAAAATTAGAATTTTTGCTGATGATACCGTTCTATATAAAGAAATAAAAAACCAGGACCATCAGTCAGCCATTTCACCGTGGTGCAAAAAATGGAAAATTGAAATTAATTACACCAAATGTGCCGCAGTTACGTTCTGAAAAAGTAAGAACAAAGAAGTAGGTTTCGAGTATAAAGAGATGGAATAAATATTCAAGCAGCTGAATGTGTAAAATATTTGTAACCATTTGTCGAGATCTTTCGTGGGGCATGCACATTCGTCGAGTTATAGGCGCGGCCAACAAGAAACTGGCTCTCATAGGTAAAATATTACGGAAGACTACAGAAAAAGTACGGGAAACATGTTACTTATCACTGGTTAGACCACAAGTTGAATACGCCTCATATGGGATCCGTACGAGAAGGGATATATAATTCAATTAGAAAGACTACAGCGCAGAGCAGCCAGATACGTAAAACAAAAGTACCAACATAAGGAAAGCGTCATCTTATTATTGAGGGATTTGAACTGGGTACCACTGGAGGATCGTAGATTGAAGTCGAGGTTGCGGCTTCTGGAGAAATATAGGTCGGAATGTCTAAAAGAGTAGGTTGTAGGAATAATTGAAGCACCAACGTATATAGGTAGGAACGACCGTGACGATAATACGTGAGATCGATTGTAGTACGGAGCGTTATCTAGGCTCGTTGTTTCCGAGGACAATACGAGATCACAATATAAAATTTCAACTTGCGATAGACAATCTTTAGGTAGGTTTTGGTGCATTGCATCCCCTGCCACCCACCAATTAGGTGAATTGCAGGGTAACGTGTAGATGTAGATGTAGAAATTAAAAGAATGATGGCGCATAGCGATTCGGTTATTTGTTTGTTCAAAAGAACTAAAAACGATAATATTTTTGACAAATAAGTATAAGCGCATTATAAAACAAAACGAAACATCTAATCAAAAACGCAAAAATTAGATTTATTCATTCAAAAGCTAGTCCGAACAAATCACCTTCGATTATTTGGAAAAAACTTAGGTCTATTGGCATTGGCAAACAAAATGGCTTTAAACTGTCTCCATACATATCACTAGACTCGTTAAATTCTAAATTCTCTTCACCCCCGAATGTCATTAATGACAAAATAAAAAGGGAAGTTATTAATTCGATTACTGCTGCAACTGAAAAATCAAACAAGGACTTTAACCCGTTCAGGTTCATCACGGTCACTCATTTCCAAGTGCTCCATGCACTTCGAAAAATTAAATCTAAAGCACAAGGGTCAGATGGCATTTCTACTATCTTCATGAAGAAATTCATACATATTATTCCACCAGAAATAACTAATATATTTAATTGCTCCCTATCCCAAGAAAAAATTCCAGTGTAATGCCATTACCAAAGAAATCGACTGATATCAATGATTTTCCCAATTAGCTTTTTGCCTAAATTATCAGAACCTTAGAAAAATTAGCAAATGAACAAATCACGCTCTTTCTTAACGAAAATCAATTGTTAGATCCCTTTCATCTGGCTTTCGTAAATCTCACAGTACCACCACTACTCTTGTAAAAACATCTGTGACATTCGTCGCGCAATGGACAAAAGGGAAGTTACAATCCTAGTACTACTGGATTTCAGTACAACATTCGACTCGATAGCCTGCTGTCAAAACTGCTCGCAATGAATTTCACGCCGTCAGCCATAAATTGGATATCTTCTTATTTAAGCTATCGTTCCCAACAAGTGATTTCCATTAATTCTTCCTCTGATTGACTTATTAACGGGAGAGGCGTACCACAGGGCTCAATTTTGGGTCCCTTCTTTGTACATAAATGACTGCTCATTGTCCCATAAATACTGCAATCATCACTTTATGCAGATGACTTACAAATATATTCAAGTTCTATCGCAAACGATCTTGCGAGAACCCTAAAGAATATCAATATGTATTTATAAATGCTAGAGAACTGGAGCAATAAAAATTTTCTTAGTATATTTCCAGAAAAATCAAAGGCTATATTAACCCTTCAGTGGTAACGTGAGATTTAATTCCGCCAGTGGTAACGTTTGGTCCAAAGGACCCAGGTAACAAAATGGCTTGTAAAAAATGAAGCGTTCGAGAATAAAGCATGAAATTTGCTCTTTGTTATACTTCAATACATACTATATATCCAATGTAAAAGTTTCTCTAAAAAAAACAAAAAAAATGCTTTCAAAACAGATCCTAATTAAACATTCCAAAAATTTGCAATATGAATTTTTTAAAAATCGCACAGAAATTTAGTTGCTGTCAATGCAATCACTGCACATCATTTATGTATCTTTAAGGCAGATATACTTCAAAAACATTTGGCAGTAATACTTTGATTTAGAGTTTTTAAAATTAATGCATCTTCCTCTCTTATTTGGCTGCATTGGTGGATGTTGCTGAACTTGGTAGCCTGAATACTTTTGAGCAAGCAGCCTGACATCTTTAGATAAATACATGTTCGTCGATCTATTCTTTAAGTATTCTTCAATTAAACCTTTTCCTGAAAAAAATTCTACTTAATGCCTTGACACACACCTTAACCACCGGAAATATCAATTCAAAAAAATAAAAATGAATTCTTACCAAGATTTTTTATAAAAATTCTTCGCTCTTCAACTGAATTGTTGTTTGCTTTGAATAATATATGTGCATTTATGGCACCAATATTCAACAAAGTGAAAAATAGTCAAAGGTCACTTTCTGGAATATCTTGACACATTGTAGTCAGCGCACATGGCATCCACCACATCTACGCCTCTTTTTGTAGCATTGTAGAATGTGATAATCTCCGGTTTTTTGTTGTCTCCCGCTTCTGTGTGTAATTTCGCATTGTGTTGCATACTTGAAAACAGGTTAACAACCTTATTCTTTTTTGGAATGTAGGAAACTAGCGTCATGTCCTCTTGAAACCCAAACAAACTTGTGCAAATATTATGATTATTAGGATTTGTGAATTCAGTTGGCAACTCGGCCTTATTCCACTTTACAGTTCCTACAACAGTTAAATTATAGTCTTTCATCATTTTTTTCACTATTGCATAACTGGTAAACCAGTTGTCCATAGTGATGTTCCTTCCTGTATTGTACACAGGCCTGCACATTCGTTCTACAACATCGTCCGTTTTGTGACTTACTTTTAAAACTTCTGACGGCTGGTTTCCAGCATATATTTCCAAATTCAAAGTATAATTCATTCTAGCATCAACCAAGGCATACACTTTTATTCCATATCGGCTTGGTTTATTCGGCATGTATACCTTAAAGGGACACCTATCGCGGAATGCTGGGAGCATTTCGTCAAGAGTTAGGTACTCTCCAACAGAGTACGACTTCCAACATTTTGCAACAAACGCTTCCAATAATTGTCGTATAGGTGCCAGATTGTCCAGTCTACGTCTCTCATTTCTTTCTCTTTACTCAGATCAAAGAATTTCTTGGAAGACGTAGAAGTCATCACACGAAAAAACTTTTACGAGTGGTAACGTAGGATCTGTCAGACCCAAATAACATTTCATCCTTTGACAACTGGTGATAAACTAAAAGCTGGGGCAGGTGCCGTCCCATGACCGTCACATGAGTATTTGATTGGAAGGTACTGTGATGGAGAATATTGCAACTCAAACCGATCTAGTTCAAAAATACAAAAACAGACGGCGTTGGGTCTGTCAGACCCAACGTTACCACTGCTGGGTTAATTGGTTACCCTAAGATATTAGCCACTATTAATCAATCCCAAATAATACCGATCAACATAGCAAATTCAACTATACCTTATTGTAAAGTGGTAAAAAATATATGATTGCTTATAGATGAAACCCTCTCTTGGGCCTTATATGTTATAAATACGTGTAGAGCAGTAAACTCATGTCTTCACTTACATAGGAAGTTAAGTAGCAGTACTCCGGTTTCTCTAAAGAAGCATCTGGTAACTTCACTCATTATTCCGCATTTTGACGATGTTGATATGGCGTACCAAGATTCATCTCAAGAGTGGTCGTTAAAGATTCAGGGAACACATAACGCCTGCATTAGATATATTTTTAATCTGAAAAAATCAGACCACATTTCTGATTCACTCATGAAATAAACTGGTTAAATTTGGAGTCCCAAAGACTTGCTGTCCTTACTGTACCAATTACTTCTAACAATCCACATTATCTTTCCATGGAATTCAGGAGTATAGACACTATAACCGTAATACCAGAGGGTGCCATAAACCTCTTATTCCTCATCACAGAACAGTAATTTTCAACAAGTCCTTCATTGTAACCGCTTGCAGACTATGGAATGAACTTCCCGAAACAATAAAAAATTTGCACTCGCTCTCATCATTCAAACAAGACTGCTATCAATCTCTCTTATACTGTCAAAGAAACAGTTAAACCCGCTTAATGCTTCAATGTTTCTTAATCTTGATTTTGAGAAAACAATACTTATTGTGCTTGATTTATACTTTGTTATTTTATTTTATTCATTTATTTCTTATTTTATTTTAATCATTTGTTTTTTTCTCCTCTATCTTGTTTAGTAATAACAATGCTGACATATTCATTTTGTCTTTTCTATATGTTCATTCCATTAATGATTTATTCGCATTGTACCAAATTTTCCCTGATGTATAGCTTTATGGTGTTCTTGTATTTATCTTTTGTTCTAAATTTCTCTTATTGATGTCTTTAGTGAATCTAAGTGGGTTTTGTAAATTTTTCACACACCTCTTCTTGTGTGGGTGTTTTCCTGAAGTGGGATTTTTACGTGGATTTCATTATTCGGCAGTCCTTATTTTTTCCCACAAAATTAAATCTTTTCTTTTCCAATCTTGTATTTTTATTGTTACTTGTATTTACATAATATTCTATGTATTATTGTATATGTTTCATGACGAGGCGTTAGATGGAAAATGGGACTTCTTAGTCTCAATCTCGCCCCAAATAAAGACCAAATCAATCAATCAATCTCCCACTCTCTCCCCCCTCTCTCTCTCCCTTTCTCTCTCCCTCTCCCCTTCTCTCTCCCTCTCCCCCTCTCTCTCCCTATCTCTCTCTCTCTCTCTCTCCCTCTCTCTTAAAATGTAAATGTAAGAATGTACCTTCTGGTCTAAATTTCGCCCGAATAAAGACGATTATCTATCTATCTATCTATCTCTCTCCATCTCTCTCCCCATGTCTCTCTCCATTTCTCTCTCCCTCTCTCTCCCTCTCTCTCCCTCTCTCTCCCTCTCTCTCTCCCTCTCTATCTCTCTCCCCTCACCTCTCCATCCATCTCTCTCACTCGCCCGCACCGCCGTCCAATCATTCCATTTGTCACTCGCCCGAAAGAGGCGGACGTATGGTGCAGAAGAGGGAGCGCGTGGTCTAGAGTTCAACGTATTGTTCCCGCACATGAGAATCAATTTACTTCCCGTTTTTCCTTTTTTCCGGCGCATTGTTTAGAACAAGTGTAGATTGAAAATCGGTCCGTAGCTAAACGTATTAAAATTCTCGGGATTCCCGTGCCGTATTCACTTGGAAGATAAAAATTCTGTTTAAAACATCTAAATTTGATAGCCGTTACCCGAGTCTTGAACGCACCTCTTGTCTACTCGTTTGCTTCTGTTATCTAGAGAAATTTCCCAATTATATTCGTATATGCGAAGCCGTTTTGATAAGTACAGGTAAATTTCATAATTAATCATCAGGATGAATAATAACTGGTATTGTAAATATTGAATTCTCGGTCGGTCATGGAAAAATTATATTCTACTGTACAAGAATTATTTCCAGTATATACCTGTCTGCATATGATATTATGATCAATTTATTCCATCAGTTTATAAATATTTTAGAATCCAGATTAACAATATTATACAATACGCCAACTTTGAAGGCTGCAAATTTATCTTTGTCGAGTTTATATTTTAATACCAGTTCTTTATCTGTACTTATGGAAAGTATGTATTTACTTTAGCAAAAACTCGTCAATGAATCATATTAGCCTAAAACTGTATATTACGGCACAATTTACATATTAAGATAAAATCGATAACTTAAAAATTCTTACTACCAAAAAATAAAAATTATTTCAGAAGTAATTCACGAGGTCATAGTGCGATTGATTTTCATCTATTTATGTTAATCTTTTAAACATAGAATATACTCTTTAAAAAAGAATTTACAAGAAAGATAAGAGTTGCAAAACTGTTGCTAAAACCTGATGCACATTGTGTCTCAATGCAGCCATATTCAATGGTTAGCCATTGATCGTTTGTTCTGGAAATGTCCTTCGGATTCGAAATGCATATCTAGTTTTTACCATACTTTTGATCGTCATCGCATTAACCTCCATCATCAAATGAATTTGAGACAGGTTTTCACTCCTTATTGGAGTGTAATTCGTCAAATAATGGAATAAAGTGATCTGAAAATCCTATGCAGACTGGAATACGCTGTAATGTTGGAAGACCAGGGTTCGATTCTCAGTCATAGCAGACTTTTTCCTCGTTTCAAAAATATTCCCAACATTACAGCCAATTTCTGCCTGCATAGGATCTTCAGATCACTTTATTCCATCGATTTCTTCCTTTTCAATCTCAGCATTTAAGAGGAAGGGGTTTTCTTCGATGCATCTCTTCGAGGACATCCATTGGGGCTGGTTTATACTAGCTTGGCTATCTTGGACCCAACCAAGAAAACATCCGCGTTCAAAAAAAGGAAAATTGATCCGCTAGGATAGTTCAGTAGTAGAATATCCGCTCGGCAAGTGGATGACCCGGGTTCGATTCCCGGTCATAACAGACTTTTTCTCGTTGGATAATGACATAATAATAACTTTTCTTCAGCAAGCAGTGGCTGCGTGATGAAAATGACGCGAAGGGCGATCTAAGGGAAGCGGGATAATCTAAACCCTACCATTTTCATTAATTATCGGTATACCATTGTCTTCTACAATCCCATCGACCTTCAAAAAACACCGAGTGGCAGAAAGAGAGAGAGAAAAGACGACGGAATTCCAGACTTGATCATTCTCATTCTTTTCATTACCTAACCTTAATTCCGTATAATAATCCTCCCGTTATCAATCGAGCGGCCGCCCTTTTTCGTCCCTTCATCCGAGTCTAACCCGAACGTTCTTTTCCCCTCCTCCGTTTTTCCCTTCCCCCATACTCCTTGCCACTTCCACCATCTCCCCTTTCCTACTCCCGTCCTCCTCCACCCCATTCTACTTTCACCCTCTTCCTCCTCCATCAACCCTTCCTCCTCCATCCCCCTTCCTCCTCCATCCCCCTTCCTCCTCCATCCCCCCTTCCTCCTCCATCCCCCCTTCCTCCTTCATCCCCCTTCCTTCTCCATCCCCCATTCCTCCTCCATCCTCCCTTCCTCGTCCATCCCCCCTTCCTCCTCCATCATCCCTTTTCTCCCACGAGTCCCCTAAACGAGCCTTCCGCGACCTCCCACACGGACTCCTACGCTGGCACGCACGATCCTTAATTCTCAGCACCCGTTTCTCAACACGGACACCTCTCAAGACGTCCAGGAGACGTCTTTTGATCACGTACCAACCAAGGGGGAGAGAGGAGAAAAAATCGCCACCAATTCATATCACCACTGATGCTCAGTCGCTTTATAATGAACGGTAAAACGACGGCAGATATTGAGGTTGAATTTAACGAACATTTGCGCAGGTGGTTAGGTAAGAAAAGACGAGTTCAACAGATTGGTCTCGTGTGAACCACGGGATGAGTAAAGATCGCCACTGGCTATAATTTTTCTTGCTATTTTGCTTCAAACGTTTAAAGGATCCGGTGGTGAAATTAGATTTTGATTTCAACTCTCAACTAATGAATAATCAATCCGATAAATTACTACAGTATATACGATTTAATTTTCCCCTTCCTCTTGCAAGGGAAAAAACAGGTAAAATGTGAATTAACATTTGTCTAATACATGTTTTTACAACCATCAGATAAAAATGCTTGTTGAAGGCTGAGTATTCCTTTATTTTTACTTTTATAGCTTTATAAGAGACCGCAGGAGCATCACATCCAGGAGCATATTTACAGTTCTTATTTCGGAATTCTCAGAAACCCCTCCTCTGTCGACGTATTTAATGAATATTTCCCTGCTTAACGAAGAGGTATTCATAAATGGTTAATTGATGGGATGATTTCAAAGTTAACATAGCAATACCTGGCCAAGAAACGTATTTTTATATTACATAATTGTGGAAATAATAATCGAATTTGTTCAGGAGTTTTTCATGTTTTTCAGATAAGGCTATTCGTTTTATTAAAACAAACGTGTTTCCAAATATGTAATGGGAAAATTTTATGTACCCGTCTGAAATCTTCATTAAAAAAATTTCTCGCCCTGGATCGACAGTTTTTATACGATACCATTCGTTAGTACCTTAATTCTTTCCTGGTCATATGACCTTTGGAGTTCCATGATTTAATCATTTTACCTTGCAAATTTTTTTCACTTAATTGAAATTTTTTCAAGGTGAAATTCATTCTCTTCTTTTGTTTTTATTATAGAGAGCCTTGGAAGAAAGAAAAGATACCCTATATGAATAATAAACCCTATGGAACAAATTTAATAAATAATTCAGCGCATTTACTTCACAGAAAGATAATGATGAAATATTTTCATTAAAATTAGTTTAATGATAAAATCAATTTCGTGAATTAACATCCTATTTCAATTACGTGTATATCTGATTGACACGAGAAAAACTATCTCATTAACTATATTTAATTTTATCATAGAAATTTTTGGTAGAACTTCAGAGAATTGAAGCTATTCTTACCGCATCCTTGTTAAAATATCTGGAATCGGAAAACGATAAAAACAGTAGTGCAACTCATTCGCATATGACTTGATGTATTTGCCGTTTTTTTCCGTATCTTGAATAATAAAAGAAGCAGTCTGTGTATGACTGTGTGTGTCTCTATTAGTCGAAGCTCTTCAGAAAATAAATGTAGGAGCTTAAATATTTGATAGCAGTTTTAGGTTGATCATGAGAGTTTCCGTGCTAAAATAATTCAAATCGGTCCACGGGGATCCGAGGAGTCTCCATGGAAGTGTGTACGACAACTCGCCGCCGCCGATTCGCCGCAAGGACAATTCATCACCGGACGATTCACCGCAGGACGACTCGCCGCTAAACCAAACTTGCATATACAATTATTTTGTAAAATTGTCGAATAAAAACTAAAACTGCAGGTAGCTTTAATAATTAAAAATATGGTGACTTATGTAGTAAAAAAATCAACAAAATTTGTAATATGGATGTATTTATACACAATATATTTAAGAGAGTCAACTACATGGTTTGTAGACGAAACTTTCAAGATAACACCTGATATATTTTCTCAAGTTTATGCTGTAATGGTAGAAAAATATGAAGGAGTTCGTCCTATAATTTACGCTTTGCTTCCGAATAAGCAGCGGGTGACAGGTTAATTTTTTTTATTTGATAAAGGTATCAAAAATAATGTAAAACCGACATTCATATCCTGTGATTTTGAATTGGCAGCAGTTCGAAGTATCGAGGAAGTATTTCCTCATGCTGATATTGGTGGTTGCTTTTTCATTTAAATCATAACATGAAAAAGCATATTGGTACGCTAGGTTTAACAATGAGGTACAATACCGATAGTAACATTCATTTACACGTTAAAATGATAACAGCATTTGTACCCGGTGATGATTTGGATGAAACCCTGGTTGCATTAGTTGGAGATTTGCCAGAAGAATTGACACCAATATTGGATTGGTTCGAAGACACATATGTTGGAAGAATTAATCGACGAGGCCAAGGAAGATGTGCACCTCTTTTTATACCGACAATTTGGAATGTTTACACGCGTACTTTGTCTGATGTTGCAAGAACAAATAATTATGCCGAAGCAGCTCACAGACGCCTGCAAATAGAATTGGGTGTAAGTCATCCGTCAATTTGGAAATTTATAGATGGATTGCGGACAGTGCAGAAAGGAAGAGATATCATCTATGAGCAACGTGTCACCGGTCATCGCCCACCTACTAAATTAAGAAAATATCGAGAAGCCGATGAGCGAATTAAGAATATAGTAAGTGATTATCAGCACCGAACCAAGATTGAATATTTAAAGAGGAATTGCACATAATTTTAATATGGATTAAATTGATAATGCGTATCCTTGTTATTTAGTGTGTGTGTGGGAATTTAGTTTGTGATTCTTCAATTATATGTATATTTTTCTTTATGTATTTGTTTATTAACGAACAAATATAATTTGTAATTTGATTCAGTAATATTATCATATTATATTGAATACAGTAACATGCTTGTCTTTTTAAATATATTCTGTATAAATACATCCGTATCACAAATTTTGTTGATTTTTATTTTACTGAATAAGTCTCCATATTTTTATTTATTCAAGCAACATGCAGTTTTATTTTTTATTAGACAATTTTACAAAATAATTGTATATTCAAGTTTGGTTTAGTGGCGAATCGTCCTGCGGCGAATCGTCCGGTGGCGAATTGTCCTTGCGGCGAATCGTCCGCGCCGAGTTGTTCCCTCCCGCCCATAGAACGGTCGGTACACATTTCGTTTTTTTTTATTATCTCAGCAACCAATTGACCGATTTTGATTAACTCTCCACCGGTGTCAATGTTTTGATGAGAAACATTGTCCAGTCGAAGATGGACAAAATCGGTCTGCAGGGTCGAAAGGTCATATTGTAAGGGCCGGTCCAAATTTCTGTTTTATAAATATATCTCAGCAAAAAATAGAGCGATTTTGATGAAACCTTCACTAATGTCAATGTTTTGATGAGATACATTTTTCAGCCAATAACAAAGGTGTGAACAAGTTTTACTTTTTCTCAACTACCGAGTGATAATTAGAAATTTATCCTTTTTTTATAATTTTATTTATAAATTCTTAACAATCTTAATAGATCTTCCAGATTATCTTCAGAACTGTTATGCAGCTCCAGATTGATCATGAGAGTTGCAGTGCTAAATATAGTTAAAATCGGCCCACGAGGTCGAAGGACCCCCATAGAACTGTCGGTCCAAATATCGGATTTTTGAAGATATCTCATCAACCAATTGACTGATTTTGATGAATCATCTATCAATATCAATGTTAGACCAAGAAACGTAGAGATTTAAAACTTAGTAAACGTACTAAAGAGACATTGAGGATATGCACCTTGCTGCCAGAACTTTGATTTCTTGGTGAGAAGGTGGAGGGAGATATCAAATTTATGTCTATATTTAATTTGTTCATATCAATTAAAGGAGAATATTGGTCACTTACCTTGAGAGTATCTTGAGTTTAGATGTAAATATTAGCGAGTGATATGTGAATGAAAAATTCGGAACTCTAAGCCCGGGACAAAGCCAAGGTCATTTTCTAGTTATACATAAAAAACGGGAGCTTCTTTTGAGAAAGCAATATGAAAATTTTGATGTGGGCACCACATGACTTTCTCCATATCTGTAATATTTTTAAAAATTTCATAATAATAAATATTTTAAGAAACTGCGAGTAAATTTTAGACTACAAAGAACAGAAATAAACTCAAACAATAGCCTTCTGATATTGAATATAGCCACAATGCTCAAACAATTAAGAAAAGAAAAAGGAGCGTTACTTGGACGTAACTAAGCGTCAATTGTTAGCAATAATCGTCGGTAGGTGGCGTGGTGATGGCAGCTAAGATATTTCTTAAACAATTAATGATATGGAAAAATGTTTCAAACAAAGATTGTAGTAAATAAAATTCTCTACCACATATATTCTAATACATTTGAAAATTTATCAAATATTTAAGCAAATATTTCAAAATAACGGATAAGTGACTAGAGTAAACACCCACTTCGGGTAGACCGTTTTTTACCTAAAACTAAGCAGTTCTTTTCCTTTTAACAAAAATGTCAAATTTAAAATTTTGCGTTGATCTGATTAATGGTTTTTGAGTTAGAGCATCCACAATATTCCGGTCACATACATCATCGAGAAAATAGTCAAAACGTGTTCAGGGGACCTTAAAACATGTATTTCCGCTGAAATCTTGAGTTCGATTTTTTCACGAAAACTCTCTACTTCGTGTATGGAGAAAATAAAAAGCGCGTTTTAGTTATCGAAGTTTATTTATAATTGTAAAATTAAAATTCCTTATAAATGAAATAAAGTAATTTATTCAATAATTATTAAAATAATTTGTTTATACTCATTTTTACAGAACCTTGAATTGAAAATTTTAAAGAAACCCTCGGCCTCCCGCCGATTTCTCCGAAATGAAATGAGCTAAAAGTGACGTAATTGACTGTCGTTTTCGATAAGCAGGCGGGCGTCTCAAATGTGTCTAGTGTACAACCTTGATTCAATCGCAAATTTCCTACATATTCATAATCCCGAATTATTTTCTCAAATTTACTATGTATCTCCAATCGCCAAGAAAGCGTTCGGAGAAATCATATGCATATTTAGCTGATTTTGATAATGTTCTCTTGAGTTTCCTCAATTATTTATCAATCGCAAAACATAACTAAACCTTTCTACAATGTTGCGACTGCGTAGATAGAATCAATAACTATCGCATTTCGCTGGCAAAGAATGATAAAACGTGATGCATTCGTGAACCGAACGGAACCACAAATACTATATGAGGTTTCCTGAGTGGGAGGTTAATCTCGCAGTTCTACGCAGCGGCAGTCACGATGCGATTTTTTTTACATTTTTACTCCGCGATGTCAGGTCACGACGCCTTGTTATGAGATTCAGATGATCCAATGTTCATTCCTCGCTCTTCTTTTTTCTTCTCTCTCTCTTTCTCTCTGCCTCTTTCTTTCTTCCACTTCCTGAGACGCTTGTGTGCGTGTGTGTCCTCTTCACCCAAAAGTCCATCCCCACTTGGAAGAGGGCACGTACCTACACGTCACCTGTGACACATCGATCTTCCTCCCCGCCCTCCTCCTCGCCGCGGACCTCATCCGCCCTCGTCTCTCTCCAATCGATTGAAAATCTCGTCCAGCCTCGACACAACATCAATTTGAAGAAAGTGGAAAAGGAAGATATAAAATAAGATTTGCTTGTTTTTTTGTAGCCCCAGGATTCTCCATTACTCCGAGAAAATGGGAAAACCATAGCTTCTTAAAAAGAAATCGATGGGGATGTTCGGGCACGGAAGATTTTTTCTGTTAGAGATGTTGCGACCAGTTATATGAAGTTCATATATGGGATAGCTAGAAATTTTGATGGTGGTTTTGTCCACCCATTACTACCGACGGATGGAGCATCGACACACGAAGAAAAGCAATACAGAATCGGCGTCGCAGAGGTTAATAATACTTTTTCGAATATCTACATAACTGTTGATTTGTGTGACAAAAACGTCAAAGCATTTACCTAAAATCCGGGAAGTTAAATGATTTCCATATCTGCAAATACAATATAGCACTGATCAACCTTAACGTCATAAAATAAATAAACAATTCCTCCGGCACGATATCATGATACGCAATTGGAAAATACCGCCTTAGTTCGCATAATTTTCACCATCGTCTATTCCTCCCCCAGTATTCATGAACAACTAACGATATTTTTTCCGAATGTTTTTCCATATTTACCATAATAAAACTCATTTGTACTCGCAATTCAAAAACAAACTCTGTGCATCACCTTTTAAGTCATGAAAATAATGTTTTCTTTTATTCGAAAATTTATATCTGTCTATCATGCTGATACAAAAAAATTCTCACGAAAATTTAATCTCTTCCGTGTATCCGTGTTTTTAGAACTAATATATATATATATATATATATATATATATATATATATATATATATATATAGTTCTCTCTCTGTAGCTGAAGAAGGAGTAGTTCCGAAAGCTTTACGTTTGTGATGTTTCTGTGTTTTTGTGTTATTTTACGTGTGTCGCTTCGACATCCCCGGGGCCTCGCCAACCTGAAGTCGTCTGATTTGTGAGTGCTCACTGGGTTTCCTCATCCCAACACCTTGTTGACATTCATATATATATATATATATATATATATATATATATATATATATATATATATATATATATATATATTAGTATAATAGTAGATATAGTAAATGTGAATATTTATTCGCCATGATTTACTAGAACTATTTTTTTTATTCTACTCTTAGCCGTAGTATAAGTTAGATTAAATTGTAGTTTGGCAATAAATATCGTTATTTGTGTAACATTGATCCACCGCCTGATGTGCCTTTTAGTTCGAGAATTTCGATCGTTCTGTTCGTCATTCCCTAGCGAGCATTCGGTAAACTAACGTCCTAAAATGTTCTCATTTCAAGAAATCTAAGGATGGGGCGGGCAAGAATTAAATTGAAAGAAAAATCAGCCGTTAATTCTTTTTATCCCACAGAAAGGGACGATTCTTTCGACTGACTACATATATGTATATAAAAAATAACGCAACTCCCGAATTTCCTTCCAATTTCTTTTCCGGGGGTTTTATTTCACACCGAATCAACGCTTTCGCCTCCGGACGCCCTTCCGCGCAACTTAACCCCTAGTAAGCTTCGCGCGCTTTTTCATTCCGCTCTTCCCCACATCCGCTCGGCGTAAAACCGGCGTGATTTGTCACCCAGGGTACGCACACACCCACGCTGAAAGCAGAGCGACCCTTCGGTCCTGCAGAATGACCCACGCTGCCGCCCCAAAAAATTTCTTTCCATCCGGACGACGAAAAAACAACCCTTCCTCTTGCCCTCCAACCGGACGTCAAGATGGATAAAAGAAATTCGATCGATGGCTCTGAAGGAGGTTAACGGAGCGAAACGAGAAACTTCGCAACGACCCCCCGATTGCTGCGGACGAACCCAAAATTCTCGCCTACGCCCCCACCCCTCTCCCCCATTCCTCCCCATCACCTATGCCTTCCCCTCCCCCCTCCCCCTCTCCCAATTTAACGCGCCCGTTTTGTCCCGACGACCACTGCTGTTAATCCCCGATGGCTCCGAAAACGGAAAGGTCTCGGTGATCATCGTTTCGTCCGTCGATTTCCTCCGCCCTTAACGTTTATTCGCGCGATTTGCGGAGGCAAATTTTTTAACGTCACCGGATCGAAAAATTTTGTTATATTTATTTTTTTATACGAGCATTCTCTTTCTTTCTCTCCCGTATCGAAATGACTGTTTCTCGGGCGTTTTTTTGCGGTAGCCGATCTCTGCTCAAGTGCGAATTACAGCATCGCTCTGTCATTCGTCGAACGTAGGAAGAGATTAACGCTCCGTTCTGCCGATTTAAATAGTAAAGCGAGAGGAAACAAAGGTGACAGTGGATTCGGAGAGCCGTGCTAAGGCGCTCGAGGCATACGCGTGTTTCAGGATAGAACAAACAGAGTGGGACGACGCACCGTCCACGGTTTCCGCACATAAGTGTGGACCTCGTTAAGGATTTTTAATTAGGAAAAGGAAAAGAGTTTGCGACGGTTGATGACCTCGCCGCCGACACGACCTAGAAATAACCTGCAGCGCGAGACAAATGACGACTCAAGCGCAAATACTCTCGAGTATAACTTGGCTTCATATAACGCTGGCTGATGCATATTTGGATGTGATAAGTTCTATTATAGAGATCTTACCTTCCGAAACAGGGTCATTATTAAATAAACATGAATACAGCTAAAGTACAGTATATAAAAAAGGAAAAAATGCTAACGCCCCATTATTTCATTCCATTATTCACGCAGTTTTAGCGAACATCATAGTAACAAAATCAGGAAAGTCTCAAAAATAATATTTGTAAAGCACGTTACATTAAAATAGTTCAGATGATCAATAGGAGAGTGAATAACCATCATTATTACTGTAAAAACTGGTATCGATTCTTGGACATATATAATGGAAATATTTAGCATGGAAAATATAAACCTAATCGATTAATTTTCTATGATTAATGCTATATTTAAGAATTATTGCCACTTAAAATGGCTTTTTCTTATTAATGATATTTCTCATGATCTGAAAACTTAAATTATTTTAATGTATTATAAAATCCATTAATATTGACAGGAAAATAATTAACTACAAACCCTAAAAAATAAAATCTATGCCATTTAGAGCCAATGCTAACGTTAATAAATGAATACAAATTTTTGGTGTTTATAAACAGATATACTGCGTCAATTTCGTTTAATAAATTATTAATGAGTTTTCAGGACTGAGAGTCAATTGAATGTAATTCTCAATTGTAAAAATATATTTATGTATAGATATATATAATATGATTTTGAAGATTTCCAAAAAAAATTAAAATATTCGTTTGATTAGTTCGGTTGAGTCCGTCCTCTGGTGCTTTGTAAGTCTTCGTTAATCTGTCAATCTGTCGCACAATTGGAACGGAGCAAAGGCTTACTCAAAGGAAGTCGACATTTCAGAAAAAGGAGAAAAATATTTCAGCAGGCCACTGCCAAAGAATTAATAGTCAGATCAATCATGTTTTAAAATTTTAAGCGCGCCTTTTTTTCTTGTCGAGAAAATCGTTCGAAACGGAATCGACGGAAAGCGTCTCCGACGGCGAACTATTCCGTGCACCGCTGCGATGAACGGGATCGGAGTTTTCTGCGACCTAAAATAGGTAGTTGAAGTTCTCCCTCCCATCTTTCTCTCTCTCTCCCTCTCTCTTTCTTTCCCCTTTCGCTTCCTCCTTTACCCTTAACTACCGACACTTATTTTTGTCACGCTAATACCGATGCTTCGTCTCACAGACTACTTGATCTTCACACCACCATATCTCGGTGATAAAGCAAGCTGAGGGCGCTAAAACTGTTCTCCTTTTTTTAACATCTAATTGCCAATTAGTTTCCTTTTTTGTACAAAAAATGACCAAACCTAACCATTTAAATGGGCAACACAACAAAAGAAAGGAAATTGTTGATACAGTATTTTAAATATAAATTCATTAAGTCTTAAAAACACTAAAATTATTGCAATTGTACGTTTTAAGGGTATATAAATACATTTTAATAAATAGATTACAAGAAAACAAAAAATCGATAAATAATGTAACCGACGCGTCGTCTTTGAGACGAACTTAACGGCTGCTGCCACTCAACTGGTCGTTTCGAATCACTACAAGCTATGCCCAAATACTCCATCTATAGCCATTTGAAGGTACTAGGACGCAGGAGGTTCCAAGATTAGATAATAAAGACCAACAGCGATTACAAAAAACGCACTCGCCTCACAGACGAGTGGTCGGTAGTTAAGGGTTAACCTTCCCTTTCACTCCCTTGCCCTCCCCTCCCCCCCTTATTGGAGACGGATGGTATAACGAGGTTGGGTGCGGTTGGTAGGCAAAAAAGCCAGATTTCTAGAGGAGGAGAGGAAGTGAGAAGGGGAAATGGAGGAATGAGGAACCGCGGCGGAGGAGAATTGATTGGCGTGACAGAAATCAAAAGGGTGTAGAGGGACGTATGCGGGTAGGGGTAGGGAAACGAAGGAAAAAGGAAATGAGAATAAAAGGGAGAAGGGAGAATATAGAGAATAATCTAGAAATCCAGAGAAATAGCAATAGTGAAAGAAGTGAAAGAAGAAGACATGGAAAAAATGAAAAGCGAATGAGACAAAGAAAATGTTTAGAAAGAGAGAAAGGAATAAAAATACGCGATGGAATGGGAAGAGATTTAGGAAAAGGCTGAGGGAAAAGGAACTAAAAAACAAAAGAATAGATTGGGGAGCTATAGAGTGGGACTGGTTGCCGTAGCAATATTTTTTACACATTGAATCAGTGGATGAGAAGGAAAAGGTGACGGAAAAGGTTTCCGTGATAGGAGGCATTTTTTGTATCGTCACCAGTGGAAGAGTGTGCGCGAGATGCGAGGCGAATCGGCGCGACAAAGACTCCTCTCGTGAGAGGGCAGGGCGATCAAGAGAGAGAAACAGAGGAGGCATAGGATAAAGACTGATTCGAGCTCGAAAGCAGAAAAATTGGCAGCGAATGACAAATTAGTTGCAATTTATCGATGCATTCTTTTGACCAGATGCTGTATTGATTGATGGGATTTACTATTCCATAAAAATTTCCATATGGCTAATAAATAAATAAAATAAAAGGTTAAAGAATGGAAAGTCACATTTTTCCAAAACTTTTGAAACTGATGAGCTATTCATTGCATCGCCTCTTAGATACCCATTGTGCGTAGGCAAGAGGGAATCTGCAGGTTGTTAATAAAAAAGTAAACCAAAAAGAAGGCCATCGGAAAAAAATCGAATGCGCCTAAAACAGAGGCACCACCAAAGGCAGAACATTAAATTAAAATTACAAATGAGGACAATACTACAATTTATAAGAAAAACGTAAAATCAAATTAGCTTAAATAAAGCAGTACATTATTAGCTAAGTGTTTACCATTTTATCGCTTGATTTGTCTAAAAAAGAATTTATGGCTTGCGAAAATTTCTCATATCCATCGCATTGCTGTGATAACCACGTCGTCTCGTTGAAATCGATAACTAAACGGCTTTGAAAGAAGAACAAATTGCATCTCGCGATACATATTTTTTGACAGAATCATGTTTTTGTTTAATTGAAGAAAAATTCGCAAGGGAATGAAATTTGCAAAAACAGCATTTTCGATGCCGAAAACCATATTATTGACATGAAGGTAGAAAGCGGAATGCAGATTGAGCAGGCGGGCTTGGGATTGCATTATACAGATCACTGGATAGGAAATCAATTTTATATTAGGACGAAAGAAATTTCATTTTGGCGATAACATTCATAGGAGAATTTTGCCAATAAATTGAAATGTTAATTGGTTTTCCGGGAAAAAATAAACTCCAGAAATCTTTCGACCGATTTAAAATGCAGCTAAACGCATTTCAATCAGTTTCCATAATTTAAAATGGTAACAGGTCGCAACCAGGATAATTTTACTTAGCTGTTGAAAAAGTAAATTATTCTACGTTGACAATTCATGTTATATACCAGGGTTGTCCAACCTTTTTCTTTAGAAATTGCATCAAACAAATTTCTACATTGTAACTAACCGAAAAAGAATTTTTATTTTATGTAGTTCAGTAACAACGTATATTTAATTATTGATTAATTTATTTTATATGTTCAAGAAATACATCCCAATATTTAGATTAAGATTTTCGAGGAATATTATAAAAACCACTGAGAAATAAATCTTGTAAGATAGATTACTAAAAGCAGTCAAGTCAAAATTAAAACAAAGGAGATCTAATATAATTAATTTATTCGTTTTTATAATAAGTTATAAAAACAACAACAAATATGCCGTTTCTCATTACTTAATTTGTAAATATTCAATGTAAAGTGTAGATAAAATTATAAGTTATCAGGCGAGGAGTATGATAAAAGGCATGGTATTCCTTCGTTAAATGTGTGTGTGTTTGTGTATCGAACTCTAATATTCGGCTTTTGGGAATGATTAAATCAGAATCATATATAATAAATCAGAAATTACTCCATTAATTTCGTTAGACATTATGATAAAAATTTTCCAATGGAGGAAAAAAGTAAATAGGCACTGCTAGAAACTAATCGGTCCGATAGCTAGCACAAAATTATTTTTTTTGTTAATAGGACGTAGAAAATATCTTATAAGATGAAATAAGATAATAATTTACTGTAATTAGAATAAATAATTCTTGATTTGATTTGATATACCAACTACGCGGGAAATTTTGTAAATTTCTATAATATAAAAGAATCATATGTGTAAATAGTAAATTTATTTCATGTATTCCTTCATAAAACAAACAATAATAATTTTTCACCCGAGGTATTGCAAAGAATACTTTTCTCGATTAAATCAATAAAAACTGCAGCATCCTATCATACGAATAATAATTGCTATAATTAATCCATAATAAATATTTCCTGAAATGTATATAACTCGGCCAATATAAGTTTCATATCATTAGTACTGATAGCTATGCAAGTATTGGAAGTTACTCATTATCGAGGTCACGAAAAAGAGAGGAGGAGGTGTTGAGAGACAGAGGGTGGGAAAAGCTCATGAGGGGACTGCGGAAAGAATGGCTTTGGTCGTAATTCTTCCGTGCCTTGGGAATGCGGGAAGAGGAAGGGTGACAAGTTTCCAGTTGCGTGAACCCAGGGAAGGTACTTGAAGTGATCTGACGAACCCATGCCAGTGGGTGAGCGAAGGAGAATATTTCGGTGGCAACTATTTTCCCGGCTGCACCTCTTACTTTCTTTCCTCCCTCTTTCTATTCTCACAAGAAGTTCGAAAGGCAAAGATGCGCGTTCTCAGGCTTATCAATTTTTGGAAAGAGTACATATGGAAGTTAAGGATCTGGAAATTGATTCCCTTAAAATTATCCATGCTCGCGTACCCCTTAGAAGGTCTTCGCGTACCCCAGTTTGAACACCGCTGGTCTATACCATATAGGCCATTCAGGACTATCATTTACGCTTGATGATTTCTTTTTTATCATTAAAATGATTGAAGTTCAAAGAATAAAATTCACATGATTCACAAAGATTATTATTTATTCAATATACAAATAGGCAAATTACATTTTACAATTAAAACGATTTAGTGAGATATTTGACATTGTTTTTGCTTTCACAAATAATCAATGTCCCCCCGTACACTTGACGTGGAAATATGCAGTGCATTGCATAAATGTTCTTCTGCCAATAATGACCTCGACTTTGACTTTACATTTTTCATAAGTAAAAAAAGTCGTTCACAACAATATGTGCTACCAAACAGTGCAATAAACCGAATGGCATGTTTCGAAAGATTTGGAGGGATTCTTTGTTAACGTATTTTCCATAAAACGTGTGAATGTCATTCTCCACAAAAGCTCTCCTCAAGTGACTGCTAGCTTGAACCTCAATTAATTCTAATTGAAAGGTATTTTCCACTTCATCAACATCTATGCTAAATGGATCAGCAAACACTTTAAGCTCGAGATTATGATTTCTGAAATCTGCAAATTTCTGTTCGAATTCGTTTTTCAGGCTACTAATCAATGTTGCGTATTTTTCAAATTTTACTGTCTTAGCACGTCTTGCTGAAAGTGTTGTGAAGTGGTCAATTTTTTAAAAAGTAACTGCTTTTGAATCAGTTTTAACTTCTCGGTAAAGGCTGGAACATGCTCATGTAATGCATTGACGAACTGACCCTTTCCTTGTAGCTTTATATTCAATTCTGCAAGATATTTGGTTGTGTCAACTAAGAAAGCAAGGTCATTCAGACAATCCTCATTGTCCATGATATTCACATCCTTTCCTTTGTTTCTCATAAATAACTTTATTTCTTCTAGCAGAGAGTAGAAGTGCGCCAATGTGTTCGTCCTACTAAGCCAACGTATGTGACTGAAGTAAATTACATCGCCATAGTCTGATCCTAATTCTGCAAGAAAGGCTTGGCTCTGTCGATGATTGAGCCCTCGTGACTTAATAAAATTAATTGTGGAAACAACAACTTCCATCACATGCTTCAACTGCAGTGTCTTTGCACAAATTTGCTCCTGGTGAATTATGCAATGATATGTGATAATTTCATGTGAAAATGATTTTTGCATTAGATTTACAAACCCGATTAGCTTCCCTGTCATCGAAGGAGCTCCATCAGTTGTTAGACCACAAAGGTTACTCTCTTGAAGTGTAAATTTTATCAACGGACATTTTAATTCATCGTAAATGTCTTGTCCCTTTGTTGTTCCTTTCATTGGACAAAGTTCAAGAAGTTCCTCAATTATTTCATAAGTGTCGGTGGCTGCTCGTACAAAGACTGCCAATTGAGTTGTATCGCACACATCTATACTCTCATCAACAGCTGAACTGTAAAACTTGCACGCCTTAATTCTTTCTACCAAAGTATTTTTAATGTTAGATACCAGCTCTACTACATATAATTATTCGCAATTACTGATTTTAATACAACCTGCCTTTTCGAGGTATATATTGAAAAAAACATAAATTTTACCCACAGTTCCCATGCAATTGCGTAAGGGGGCGATTTCACAAGCGTTGCTAATAGCTAAATTCAAACTATGGGAAGCACAGAGTACATACAAATATGTAGGTAAAATTTCTCTAATGTGTAGGGAAAGAAGGTGGTATGGAGGGAGAGTGGAATGGGTAGAGGGTGTGAGGGAGAGGGAAGGAGAGAGAGAGAGAAGAAGAGAGAGGGAAGGGGATAGAGAGGTAGGAAAAGGAGTCAAAGAATAGTTTTAACTGACAATGTAAATAGCTAATATGGGGCGTGAAATTTTCTTATAAATGACCAAATAGAAACTTATATACAAAATCAATTCAATGTGATTGCGATGCATGTCACAGGCTCTTTATTTATACTATATTATAATAATAAAATTAAAGTTGAAAAAGCAGTGTTTTATAATCAATATAAAGGAAGTTTCGTTGCTCACTTAAGTTGTTTTTTTAACCTATAAAAAATCTCCCGAAATATACTACTCATGAGGTTTTTGAAAAACACTGTCCTATGTGGCCAAAATTTAAATGGATGGTCACATGCATTTTAAATTAAGAAACGATTAAATTGAGACTATTATTCTAGCAGGAAGTATTTCTGAGACCTCAGTCATGTAAAAATACCTGAAAAAGTAAGAAGCAGAAATAGCGGATTTTGACAAAATTTTAAATATAAATCGAAACTTACCTCTTCAGTTAAAATTCCGCACTGGTTTTAATTTGCTATGTCCATAAGTCGCTAAGTAACACCTGCATTCGTAAACGCAAAAACAGTAAAAGTCAATATTGATATAAACTGCCAAGCAAAGACAACAAAATATTATTAAACAATTATAAATGAAAACATAGACCTGTTATATATTCACTACCTTGATACAGAGCTGCAAGAAGACCAAACTCACTCGACCGATGTTTCTTTGAAAAAATGCTTTGTAGAACCGACGGGAGAGAAGGGCTAACGTATTTCGCGAAATTCCCAAATGCAAAATTGGTGGAAGAAGGGGTAGGAGAGAGAACTATGTGAGTTCTCCAATGTGTAGGAACATAACGGTTTACCATCCCCCGTTCTCATTGCAGGCGAAGAAAGGGCGGCCATTACTAACAAACCACTAAAGACAACACAATCGAAAAGAAGGATAATTAAGTGAAGAATGCTAAAAGGACGCATTGTTGGGACCCTGTCACCATATGCAGCTTGTTATTTTATCCTACGATCGTGGAAGAGAGAACCTTAACATCCTTTCTCGCCTTCACAAATCCCCACTGTTGCCGACGCTCAGGAAAATTTCATTCTCGTAGTATTTTATGACGAGCTATTGACCGCAAGGGGAGGAAAATGAGAGATGTGGGGAGATGACATACGTCGCTAAGGGAAGATAAAAAAGTAGTGGGCAGAGTGGGGAAAATCCAAGTCGAGGGCTGAGAAAAGGAAAGTGGGAAGGTGACGAGACGCCGCCTCGCGATGAAAAAGGAACTTTTAAATAATCAAAGACAGATTATTGAGAAAATGCACCGCAACACAGGCGCATTGCATATCCTTAATAAAGAATCACTTAAAAGTTTTTGTAAATTTAATTTGTATGCAATAGTTGCAAAACGTTTGCTGAACGGATGATAGCCTCTCGCGGGCCGCATGAAAACCTCCGGCGGGCCGTATGTTGGGCAACCCTGTTGTAGAAAATTAAATTACCTACAACATATACTCAATATTTTTTTATTGATCAAGTATTAAAGCAAATATTTGAAAAAATGGATGTGACCAGAGTAAACACCAAATTCCGGTTGACTGATTTTTACCTAAAACTAATCAACTCTTGTTCCTTTAATAAAAGTGTCAAATATAAAAATCCGAGATGATTAAATTAATAGTTTTTGAGTTAGAGCACCCACAAAATTCCTATCACATAGGTACACACACAGACATCATCGATAAAATGGTCAAAACGTGTTCAGGAGACCTTCAAACGTGTATTTCCGTTGAAATATGGAAGACAATTTTTCACATGAAAACAATACTTTCCCCTATACTTCGTATGGAGAAAGTAAAAATTGCAATTTAACTTTAAAAATTTCTTATTAACCTTACTTTCTTTCATCCTCCTTGTGAACCTTTTAGAAAAAATATTTTCAATTGTGTCTAATAAAACTAGATGATTCTTTTTATACAGCTTCGCATTTTTTATAAAATCATTATAGCATATTTAGTGCCTCTTGCATCCCATCTATCCCTATGCTGGAGCACAAATAATGGCCGTGATATTATCTGTCATTAACTCATTAAATTATCCTTTAACCTGCATTTTTTCCTTAATTTCAACTCATTCAACTGGATCATCACCTAATCGTCCATCTCTGCAATATATGTATAGAAAGTAGTCTTTTAAATTAATCCCAAAATAAACAGACCAAAATGTCCCGTTACACATTTGTTGAGTACACATTTTTTAGTATGTAGAGAGCTAGCTGATGCCTTCATATCGATTTAACTTGAAGAATTATCCTTTGGTCCAATAGCTGTAATTCACTAATGCAACTTCATGAGAAATACCATTCGAACTCTCAATTTTCTAGTCCGGTCTTTCTCATTCCAAAGACTAATGGTTTAGAATGCGCTGTAATCGATTGCCCTAAAATTAATAAAAAGGTTAAATATGATAATTATCCGGTACGTTTGAGTGAGCTAGATTTCGCTCACCTTGGTTCCACCAAGTTCTTTTCGGTCGTAGATCTCAACTCTGCTTTTCATCAGATCCCTTTGCCACAGCATAGTAAACCTATAACCGTGTTTATCACCCCTTTCAGGCTTTATCAGTAAAGGAGTTGACAATTTGGCCTCTGTACAAGCCCCCAAATTTTCTCAAGATTCATCGATAAGGTTTTAGGGGACTTAAAATATAATTGTGCATTTCCTTATATTGATGATTTATGTTTTACTCTGAACCGTATGTGACACACCTGGACCATATCGGAAAGGTACTACAGAGATTTTTCCAAGCAAGTTCCACCATCCATCCAGATAAAATGAAAGTTGGTCAGTCAGCTGTTAACTTCTTAGAACGTCAAACAAAATGTGGTACCATGCAGATAGATCAAGAGCGAATCAAGCCCAAAACGATTTTTCCTGTGTCTACCTCACTGAAACAAGTTGTTTCCTTTATTGGTGTTTTACGTTTGTATTCAAAATTTATTCCTAATTTTTGCTAAATTGGCTGGTCCTTTAAATGCTCTAAGGAGAAAGAACACTTTATTTTATTAGACATATTCTCATAATGATTCTTTCATGAAGCTAAAAACTGTCTAGTCCACTCCTCCAGTACTACATCTGTCTAATTTTAATGCAGATTTTCATCTCTATTGCTCTGGGAGCCACTCTAAATCAGCTGATCGATGGTTATTTTAAACCGGTGGCTTATGCTAGCAAAACACTCAATATTCATGAGACTCGTCTATCAACTTATGAATTAGAATGTATGGTCTGTTATTTCGCAACTCAAAAATTTTAACCATACCTCCAGGCGAGATAATTTCATTTGTATACTGATCATGCTTCTCTTACTTGGCTCTTTAATCACCCTAAACAATTAGCAAAAATTGGTCGTATGGTTTTAAAGCTTTCTTGCTTTCGTTTTATAATTCACCATTTATCTGCCTCTCAGAATAGGGCTGCTGATTTTTTATCTCGGGTTAGAATCTTGGATCACCACAATGATTCGAGCCCCACTCATGTTTCTCATTTATTACAACATGCACCATTGTCCTTTGTGAATATTCGCCATCATCAAGCTTGAGACAGAGACATTTGCAAGATAACTGAACAAGTCAGGTCAAGGAACCCTATTCCTAATTATTCTTTGCAAGGTGATTTGTTACATCACCGTTCTGATGGCTCAAAGAAGCCACGAGAGGGAATTCCTCTTGCTTTGAGAGAAATTATTTTCAAATATTTTCATTTTTAGCCTATTGTTGTTCATTTGGGCAGCACGAAAACCTATGATAAAATTTCCCGTGAGTGCTGGTGGTTAGATATAAGAGCTGATATTTCCAAAAGGGTTAAAAGTTGTCACTATTGTCAAATAACTAAACCCAGAAACCGTTTACCCCAGGTTGTCATTTTGCTAATTTCTCCACTTATCCATGGGAAAAAATATTTGTTCATTTTGTTGACCTTTTGCCTATGAGTAAATTTGGTCATTATTATGCTTTAACCATAATTGATGGCTTCAGTAAATTTTTTTATTATACAACTGCTTATAAATGAGACAGCTAAAGCCGCAGTCAACATCCTAACCAAATTGTTTTTTTCTAAATTTGATGTTCCCAAATATATTGTTTCAGATAATGTTTTTGGGTCGTGAGCTACCTCATCCTTTGTCGCTTCAATGGGAATTGCCAAGCGAGTTGGCATTTCGATTATCAAGATGTACCCTAAATTAAGATATTAATTAATAATTTCATCATTAATAACATGAATCACTTATAATGTCACCGAACGTTGATTCCTATCAATTTCAGATGTAAACAGGAATTAACGCGAGATAATTGGATCCTTGAATTATTTGGAAAGGTTAAAAGATATATGCGTAAAAAAACAATACCTACGATTTCAAGAAGCTTTTATCATATAAATACCGATATTATACAATGTAAGAACAATCGAGCTCACCTTATACCTGAATTCAATTTGACAAACTGTTTCTCCAATAGTCATAACATTTTGGAAAAATAGATACTGATTTTTCCCACAACGTAACCGTCATTAGTGATGATTGACCGATATTATATTATAAAATCAAATGTATCAAGATGATATAACTTATCTTAGAAAATTGATTTATTAGTATGACAAAAATAAATAGATAAAATTGTTAAAGTGAATTACTATGGATCGATTAAATTTGACAAAAGTTAAACTTTTCTCACTTCATAAAGATGACTGCTCTTCTAAAAAATCTGATGTGGCCACCACATGACTTTCTTCACATCTGTAATATTTCTAAAAATTTCAAATAGGTCAAATGATCTATTATATATTTTGAAGTGTTTGTTTGTATGCTCGATTGTTTGTGTGTTTGCTTGTTCATGGAATTTCTACTAAACGATAAAAGCTGGAACAACCAAATTTGGTACGAATCTTTCTTACATCCTAACTTAGTGAATGGTTAAGGTTTGGTCAACCTAACTTTTATATGGGGTTCTTTGTTCAATCAATCAAGTCAGTATAAAAATTATTTTTTAAATTACTTAAAATTAAGATACGAACTCGGGGCAAAAACTTTTATATACAAAAAAGAATGGAGTTGCTTATTTTTAAAAGCAGAATTAAAATCCATGCCGAATTAGCTTAAATAACTGATTTTTACCACATAAAAAGGCTTTTTATTCCTCTTTTCAACAATACCAAATGCTAATAACCATTGTCACAAGCTCAATCCTTTTAAATGAGAACTGATATCATATACATATGCTGTTAACGGTAATTAATGGCGTCATATTTGAGTCTTTATTTTCAAATTGTATTTTCAGTTGTTTACACTCGAATAGTTAATTTGGAACAAAATCGTCAATTAATGTTACCAAAATAGGACATTTATATCTTATCAATGAAATACAATCTCGGCTAATATCGTACGGATTCACATGAAATCGGCGATTTTCCTCGCCTGCAATATTATTATTTGATAGGAATGTATGTATCCGTTCCTTATAATTGATAGCGAACTTATAAATTAATAAATCCTTATACAATAATTCTCAAGTGTCCGTCTGTCTGTCCCGGTATTTTTGGACGTTTCCCAATGGAATTAAGAGGTGAAACTTTCACAAACGTTAAACCCACATGAAATGGTCTCTAAAAAAATCAAACATCCCGGAAAAAGTCCCGGATTCGACTCCGGGAGACAATTATACTTTCCCATAAGTTTATACGGGATTTTCGATTTTTCAAGGTGCAAGGTTTATTTCGTTTATCATTAAAATACGTCACTATCAAACAATTTTCTCCATTCTTGCTTTATTCGACGGCTAACACTATAAAATATCTTATGTTTGCGATGTACAGATGTTACACGGAAGAATTTGTCAGAAACACGCATTTCTTTTCGAAATTTGATGGCTTTTTAGTACTCTTTCTGATAACTTAGCGTCTATTAAGCCTTCAAATAGACGAAAGAATTGTGTTATTCGCTTCGCGTAATGTCAAACTTATTAAAATGCAAAGATAATAATTGATTAGATTATTATTCAGTAAACATATGAAGAGGAAGGATAACGGAGCCAAAGAGTGGCAAATCAAGTCGTATATTGATGTTAGAATGTAATAAATTTCAAGCGCTTCATTTTCTGGGAGAATTCAAATGATTGTCAGGAATTTATTAATTAATCAAACAATTAAATTTACTTTATATATATGTGTGTGTGTGTGTGTGTTTACACACACAAACACACCTCAGAAGTTATATTTTAATCACACTACAAAGTTCCGTCCTCTAAAAATTCTTTAATTTCGACAAAAATATAATCGTTAACTACTTCCTCCCTTAGATACCTATATATACATTTTGCTTTCTCTTCAACTGAACATTTGTATGCTTCAATTAATCCAATATCCTATATCAATTTCACTGGATAATAACATTATTATTATTAATTATACTTATTAGATTATAACAACACTTTCCATGTCTAACTCACATACTTTTTATCACCAAATCAATTTCAAAGTCCGGGAACTAATTTTGTTTTGTAGGTTTGACTTTAAAATATTCACGTGTCAAATTAGACCCACAAAATCAGCCTTTGCATGGGATAACGTATGGTTATGCTATACAGTATTCATATATATACAGTGGAAACCGCTTAACACGAAAACGGATAACGCGAAATAGCGGTTAACACGAAATGCAGGCTCGGTCCATACCGGTGCCTATACATTTCAACGTATATTAGTTCGTTTTACGCGAAATGGTTAACAAGAAATTTCGGTTTTCATATTATACCAGCGGAATTACCCGTTGAACATCAACGGAACTTTGTAGTGTGATTAAAATATAACTTCTGAGGTGTGTTTGTGTGTGTAAACACACACACACACACACATATATATAAAGTAAATTTAATTGTTTGATTAATTAATAAATTCCTGACAATCATTTGAATTCTCCCAGAAAATGAAGCGCTTGAAATTTATTACATTCTAACATCAATATACGACTTGATTTGCCACTCTTTGGCTCCGTTATCCTTCCTCTTCATATGTTTACTGAATAATAATATAATCAATTATTATCTTTGCATTTTAATAAGTTTGACATTACGCGAAGCGAATAACACAATTCTTTCGTCTATTTGAAGGCTTAATAGACGCTAAGTTATCAGAAAGAGTACTAAAAAGCCATCAAATTTCGAAAAGAAATGCGTGTTTCTGACAAATTCTTCCGTGTAACATCTGTACATCGCAAACATAAGATATTTTATAGTGTTAGCCGTCGAATAAAGCAAGAATGGAGAAAATTGTTTGATAGTGACGTATTTTAATGATAAACGAAATAAACCTTGCACCTTGAAAAATCGAAAATCCCGTATAAACTTATGGGAAAGTATAATTGTCTCCCGGAGTCGAATCCGGGACTTTTTCCGGGATGTTTGATTTTTTTAGAGACCATTTCATGTGGGTTTAACGTTTGTGAAAGTTTCACCTCTTAATTCCATTGGGAAACGTCCAAAAATACCGGGACAGACAGACGGACACTTGAGAATTATTGTATAAGGATTTATTAATTTATAAGTTCGCTATCAATTATAAGGAACGGATACATACATTCCTATCAAATAATAATATTGCAGGCGAGGAAAATCGCCGATTTCATGTGAATCCGTACGATATTAGCCGAGATTGTATTTCATTGATAAGATATAAATGTCCTATTTTGGTAACATTAATTGACGATTTTGTTCCAAATTAACTATTCGAGTGTAAACAACTGAAAATACAATTTGAAAATAAAGACTCAAATATGACGCCATTAATTACCGTTAACAGCATATGTATATGATATCAGTTCTCATTTAAAAGGATTGAGCTTGTGACAATGGTTATTAGCATTTGGTATTGTTGAAAAGAGGAATAAAAAGCCTTTTTATGTGGTAAAAATCAGTTATTTAAGCTAATTCGGCATGGATTTTAATTCTGCTTTTAAAAATAAGCAACTCCATTCTTTTTTGTATATAAAAGTTTTTGCCCCGAGTTCGTATCTTAATTTTAAGTAATTTAAAAAATAATTTTTATACTGACTTGATTGATTGAACAAAGAAGAAGAAAAAAATTTCGGTCCCCTGAAAATTAATCCCCGTCAAATTTTTGGGATAACACGAAACGACCCACTCGTTTCTTAGAGCCACAGCTGTACCTCCTCCTTCCCCCTCTCTTTCAATAGACATGGTCATTAGTAGACCTCAGAGAAACTCAGGCGCCCCCGTTGAGAGGGTTGCTACCGAGATTTCCTTGGCAGAAATAAACTAAATTCTGGGAACTACCATCTTCGAATTAAAGGAAGGATTTGGAGGTGAAGATTGTTATCTGTACTGTACCTTCCCTTTCCCCGTCTTTCAATACGCTCAACTTCTCACTTGCTCTCGTCTCTAGACCCCTATGCAGAACAGTTCTACTAAGTTGATTCTGAATTTCCGTTTGAAACTGTTAGCGAATGTGAAACGAATCTGTGAGCGAAGTTCTTCTTTCTTTTTCTGGATCGTTTTCAGTTATGATTTTTATATTTTTATAAAAGATAAAAGACCCACATAAAAATGGCTAGTAAAGTGCGTAAGCAAAAAGCAATACCGCTGAAAGTGAAAATGCAGCTCCTACAAGCGGTCGATAACGGTGATAGAACCAAAACGGACATCTGCAAAGAGTTCGAAATTCCCTTTTCAACTTTGTCAACAATTATAAAAAATCGTGATAAAATAACATCTGTGTTTGAGAGAAGCATGTTTGAACCGGGACGGAAGCGTCTACGCACGGCAAAGCCCGAGGATTTGGAAGCGGCGCTGATCATCTGGTTTAAGCAAGCAAGAGGCCAGAATGCTCCAATTTGATGGCGAAGGCTGACGCTTTAGGATCAGAATTGGGAATTGAATTGAAGTCTAGTTCTGGATGGTTGGAGCGGTTTAAGGTGAGGAATGGGATAATTTTTAAGACTGTTTCCGGCGAGTCGGGTGACGTCTCCCGTGATATGACATCAGAGTGGGTAACTTCTACCTTGCCTAAATTATTAACAGACTTTGCGCCTAAGGACATTTTTAATGCTGACGAAACCGGGATTTTTTTTTGCTGCCTCCCAGAAAAAACTTTAGCTTTTAAAAATGAGCAGTGCTCCGGTGGAAAAAAATCTAAAGAGCGCATTACGGTAATGGTGGCTTGCAATTCAGACGGTTCTGAAAAAAATCCCGATGCTTGTTGTGGGTAAATTTCTGAATCCTCGCTGCTTCAAGAATGTAAAGAAGCTTCCCGTGGAATACACCGCAAATAAAAAAGCTTGGATGACGGGAAACAATTTTACAGACTGGGTTAGGGCATTGGACAAGCGCTTTTCACGCCAGAAGCGCAAAATAGCTTTAATTATCGACAACAGCCCTGCTCATCCAGAAGTGGAAAAGCTGAAATCAATTAAACTGATCTTTCTGTCGCCTAATACAACAAGCGTATTGCAGCCATGTGACCAGGGTATTATAAGAAATCTAAAATGCCACTATCGCAAGTTATTACTCCAGCAATATTTATCTAGTATTGAATCAAATGAGGAAATTAAGCCCGTGACTCTTTTGGATTCCTTGTATTTTTTGTATGCCGCTTGGAGGTCAGTTACAGCGAAAACAATCGAAAATTATTTTCGCCACGATGGATTTTCCTCTTCGCCATCAGCAGATAGGTTTTCTGGACAGAATGAAACTGAATCGACTACGGAAATTAGGGTAAATACATCTACTGAAAGTGAATTGTGCGATATCTTCGGTCGCGTGTCATCTGTAATGAGATTGACAACTGAAATCACGCTGAATGATTATATAGCAGTGGATGACCATATTGCCACTACACCACTTTTAACAGACAGTGACATTGTGGACATTGTTAAATCAAGTGAAACAAAAGAAAATGAAAATAGTAGTGAAAGTGGAGATGACTGTGACGACGGAATGTTGTCAGTGCCAAGTGCTGCTGATATCCGTGGAATGCTAAAAAGTGTTCGTCGGTTTTTAGAAAATCAAACAGATGGAGACAGTTTGTATGAGACGGTTGATGATTTGGAACAATTTGTGGAAAAAATATCATTATGAATGCTAGGCAGAAAAAAATTACGGAATTTTTTGTTAAGAAGTAGACAATTGAACTACTTTAGCGACCTTGATACTAAATATTTGTACATTGTTTTTATGAAATTATTGAAATAAAATAATTTTTTATGTATATATGTAATGAATAAATTATAAGGTTTTCATTATTATAACTAATTACTGTGCTGTTTCCATCGCATATTTGTTATGTCAATATTTATTTACGAGCTTATATAAATATCTCAAATCAGTCTCAAAAAAAGTTATCATGAAATTCGTTTAGCACGAAATTCGGTTAAGACGAAATGTTTGAGCTGGTCCCCCACATTTCGTGTTAAGCGGTTTCCACTGTATATATATGTATATCTTATTGCTGTATTAATCTAGTCACCAGGTCTAGAGACCAATTGCATTGTATATTTGTTATAATAATATCGCGCAGCAGAAATTATTCTGTAGAAAAATGAAAAATATTTATAATCGTGGTGAAACTCGGAGCTTGAATTAAATGCTGCCTAAAACAATACACATTGTTTCACCAACTGCTGATGTTTTAATATGCGTTTTTCTTCTAAACTTGAAAATGTTTGGTTTTTAGCGGTGAAAAATCGTTCGACGTCATCGTCAAGCTGTTAAACAGGACGAGAGGAAATACCGTGAATCTTTCGCCAAAAGGGCATATGAATCGAAGAATCATAATAATAAGCGTAAATAAAAATAGTTTTTAAAAAGTAACTTTTTGCGTTTGCTTTATTTCTTATATTCAACACGCACTGTCATTTTTACTAGATTTTGGCTTTTTGTATAGATAAAGCGCGCCTTATCTATAAAAAATATGGTCATTTTATTTTTTATTGAACTGCAATTATTGCTATGTATTTAGATAGGCAAAATAAAAAAGTCAACGAATTCAATTAAAAATCTCAGTATCTATGTAAAAAATGTAAACTCGAGAAGAATATGGAAACAATTTTCAAAAGTATTTTTCACTGTTTTCCGCCATAAGAGTAGACGCCTATCTAAATACATAGCGATAATAGGAACTTCCATGGGCGTTTTTCACCATGATTACGTATTTTTGCAGACATTACTGAGCCTTAGTTCATCGCGCCCTGGGATCTACCAACCACGAAAAATAAAAAAAAATCGCGATAGGACAACTGAATGCGTTTTCTTGTAAGAAAATGTTAGAATTACTGTACAATACGGTGGAAACGTGTGTACGGAAAACGCAGCGTTAAAACAGTACGCCACGAAAACAAGACCGCAGGTCAGACAAATAGTCAATGCGCTCATTTGGAATTGGTACCTATGGTACAATCACCGAATATAGCCGGTTTTCAGGTCCTGACGGATTTCGGGATGCCCTTACATTGCGTCTCGGTTTACATACAGCCATGCTCCATTAAATTAGCTAGTATTAAAATACGAACCTGAGACATAGACGGTTTTACAGCCAAAAGAATTAAGTATGTTTTACTCGAAAAAAAATCCGAATCCATTCAAAATTACCTTAAATATTCGTGTATGACAAGAAAAAACTGGAGTCTCACAAGATTTTACCAATGAGAAATTCTGATACCGTTGAAACGAGTCCAATGGTTTTAAATAGAATAATGCTTTTAAATGGAAGGAAATGGTGCATACGATCACGGTGTATATCGAATGGGGCGAAGATTAGGAGCGTTTTATTCTACTTTTAGAGTATTTCACGAATGTATCTGGGTTTGAGTCCAGAGGGAATTTTTCCTTATTTCACAGAATTCTTGGGTATCTCTCGAATTTAAATTTTCGAACCTATGAGTCGTATTTTTATGGCCTCGCTAACTATTTTGTAGCGAATATTGTCCTTTATCTGGATAATTTTTTAGAATCTATATCTCTCAGATCATAAAAGAGCTAGGGAGATAAATTTTATTTTTAATTGTTGCTCACCAAAACAATCTTCTTCACAACCGGTTTAAACAATAGAGCAGTACTCTATATTAATTTTCCCAAGAACCTCTGTAATGTGTTCTTTCTCCCTTTCATACCTTGCATTTTTCCTATCTTTTCTGTCTTTTCTTGCAAGTGGAACTGCAAAGGGCAGACTCCTAGTGAGTTTTAATTACATTGACTTAGCTACAATTTAAAACTATTCAAAGTCAAACAATACTTGAGCGTTTTTAAGGGGATCCAAAAATGCAGTGGAATATATGTAACTTAATTTTATATTACTTAATTGCAATATTTCCTTATGCTAATTTTTTCGTACGTTCTATAAAATAATATTGTGCTCTTCTCCTTGAATTGTAGATGCTCAACTGTAAACGTACTCAAATGAATGAAGCTAAATCTATGTGTATTTCAATTATTGGTTTTACTTACCTTTCGCTTAACCTTTTATCGAAATGAAAAATAAAAAATATAAAAAAAAACTTTTTCCTTATGAGGTTGACATATATAGTCGAAGCTATTTGTGCAATTTCCTTTTTTAAGACAAGAAAAAGAAAATCAAATAAGGCAGTTCCTTTTATTGATCCTTATTTTTAATGTTACGTTTTAAAAAGCTTCCTTGAAAATGTAAATAGAATGAAAAAAGTTTTCGGCAAATTTTAACAGCAAAGAAAGCCTACGAAAGCGCCAAATTAATTCCAGCGTGAAGATCTCCAATCGTATTTAACCACAGTAGCAATGTTTATCAACACGCACATTAGCGTGTTTTGATTTCAAAATACAAAGCAAGTTATGCTGACAGTGCGGATGAGAGTGATAAAAAATACTAGTGCCGTGAATACAATTGAAGATAGGTGTGTACACCGGAAATTGTTTACTTATAAGAGCGAAAGAGAAATGGCAAGGACAAAGAATGCTTCGGAATAAAAATAAGTGGCAATGGGAAATTTGAACAACTTCTAAACCAATTCCATGAAAGGAATTTCAATTCAAATAATGGAAGTGCGCGAACAAACGAAAGAAGATACCGCTACCATGTTGGATAATTACTTAAAGAAGAAGAAATAGAATAATTTGCACGAATGTGCACCTTATTCAATTAATTATCTTAATTGTATGCAAAATCATCCGTAAACTTTGTCAATGCAGAGAAATATATGATCCAAGGAAATATTTTAATATAAAATCAGCGATTGTTTTCTTAGAATAGCTGTGGAAGAGGATATATTATCTGCTGTAAAGTCAGACTGAGAAACACGAGATAAAAACAAAATCCCATTTAAAGGTCGTACTGGTCAATATTAGAGTTCTCTGAAATATTAATGCGTATTTCTTTAATTTTTTTGTTTGGATAATTAATGTAATCATATGACATGTAACTTATAAATATTTAAATAATATTCTGCATATATTCACTCGTGCAAATTAGAGGTGATTTTAAGCTATGAAATAACCAAACTTAGGGGCATATTCGGCTACTTATTTACATCCTTACATCCATTGCCTTTAGAAATGACGAGTATTATTCGTTTTGTCAAACACGGCAAATCCTCGAAATTCCTACTAATCTCGCGAATATTAATTCATGAAGTTTATAAGAAATAGGGGTAGCTGGTCCAATCATACTGAAACCAACACGTCTAAGATGCATGGTTAAAATAATTAATATACATATAAGAAATACAATAAATAATCTATAAATAATAATTAATTAATGCAAACATGTTAATAATTAAGATTTAATAAAAGATAAAATGTAAAAACTCAATTTAATGATCGATGATGATGATCTTGAGAAACGATGAGGGTTATTGCTATGTTGGAGGTCGGATCAGAAAGATGTGTGACCCCTTGAAGATCATTCTGTAAAAACCTTGTGAGAAAGGTCCTCTGACATGTTCTAAATTTCCACCAGGGACCTGGGCGACATCTTTGGTTCTGACATCACCTCCTCTCCCTTCTTGGTGTCTTCGCTCGAGCTACTGTAGCTCTACCTCGATCATCTCTTCTTGATGGGAGTCGAGAAGTTCTTCTGTCTCGCATCCTTGGATATTGTTGAACTCATGTCCTCACGCCTTATGTGCCGAGCCCACAATTCTCCGCGCTTCATATACTGAGGGGAAGCTTGTAGAGTTGCTCGTCGCCTCCCTTCACAGCCTCCATCAGCTCGTTTTCAAAACGGTAGGTTTGATTTATTCAAGAGAATTCTGTGTGTCTGTGATGATATAGTTTTACTACCATCATTGCATACTAAAGAAAGGTCTTCTCTGTATTCCTAGTCGAGAAATCTCTTGAGTGAGCAGTGGGCATAGCATGACTTCAATTTCGCTATCATTCTTTGATCTATCATTCAGAAGGTGTTTTGGAGATTAGTACGTAAGACTACCTCCACATTGCAATGTACGAACTTGAGGATTTAAGGATTGCCTGGTGCATTTTATAAAGTCAGAAATAGCTTAAATGCTAGGTTCTTGGACACCACTCACTCTTCCACTTCATGGTCGTTGTAGTTGTTGAATCAGTCAAGAAATACCTTTGAAGTTAAATAGGCCAGCCTGTTGGCGCCATGTTATGCTCATGATATGTTGGTATTTTTTCCTCCCTGGATTATTCGAGGGATAAATTCTCTTTAAAACAGCGTTCACTTGACCAGAAATTCTCATACTGTGTCCTCGCTTTGGACGGTCCTTAGGCTCCTTTAAATTCTTAACAGTCCTTCCCAATGTGCGAGAGGGTTAATCTTCCCATATCGTCTAGATTGAATCCCTGATTTGGTACATATCCCCTCTCCTCCATAAGTTTCTTAAGTAACAACTGGTTGTTCTTCACAATAATATTACTAGCTGATACAGCTTGCTTCAGTAGACGTACGTTCTTTATAATGACTCGCATATAAGGCATTTCAAACAGTCCTCGCTGGATCAGAAGCTGACATGCAAGTATAGAGAGACCCTAATCCGTAAAAAAGTAAAAAGATATAGATCGTACCTTTTTAGGTAAAAACTCATGAAATGATTGGGGTATATGCAAGCACGCATGAATCTCTTATAAAAACAACAGAAATCAGCTGCTAGCGTATTAAAAGCCACGCGATGCATATGATGCCACTGATTAATCTCGCATATAAACAGATCAACGAAAATTATCTAAACCGCGAATGATAATTAGGTATGCTAAGAGACCTCCTTCAAATACTCAAAATCGCGCACGCTAAATTCATGAATGCTGATAAATTAATTGTTGATCTATAATTCATACGCGGTACAGTCAAAAAGTTGCTCTACTGCCCGTCGGAGTGCGCTGCAAGCGATTGTCGATATATCACACGTATAATATTATCGAATTCTAACGTTTTGATTTACAAAAAGATAAAATCCGTTCATATTGTATTAATAGTTTCTTTGTTATTAGCCGTTGAGTATTGTCAGTTTTCGTGCAACTTCGCAGTCGGCCTGATTTGCCTAGCTCATTTATTAAGGTGATAATTAAAAATATTATGCGCATCCTTCCTCAAAATATACTCCCTCCGCCACGTCGCAATCCTTGAACACTTCTTTTGGATTGGTCCGCAACTCCTGGGTTTCTCTGATGATACACAATTTTATTTCGCGTAAGAAATTAAATCAAATAGTGCTGTTGTTAATCCATTCCGTGAGTTCATCCCTCTCATTCATACCATTCCAAAGTGCTTGGTATGATCCGCCATGAAGGAGACGACGGGACTAATAACGCGACAATCGACATATTTTTCATCTCTCATAATCTCCTTAAACTCGGTTACAGAAATTTTATATGTAGCTGTACATTCAAAAACGGCTTTACTCCCTCTCATCCCCTTCCTCTCTCTCTCCCTCTTTCTCACTGGTTTTCTGTCTCTCTCGCTCTCTCTCTCTTCCCACCTTTCACTCATACACCTGCCAACTACGTTATTATTTTTTTTTAATCCAGCGACAGAGTCTGACCAAAATTGATTTCCAGATGATTATCAAATTATTTCTCCCTCCCCCTCTTAACTTCCTCCATCTCTTAACTGCCTTCTCTTCTCAACTCTCTCCACTCCTCTTACCCCGCAGGTGAGAGATAGTCAAGAGAGGGAGGTGGGGGAGAAACATGTCATTTGCGCTAACGCGGGCTTGACTCGGGCGATGTTTCCAGAAATGCGGAGAAAAGCTTATTCAGTTCCGGGATGCTCCGGATGCTTGCTACTCCTTCATTCAGTCCCCTCCTCTACCCTCTAAAGCCCTTTGCCCGCCCCCTCCCACACCAAAACTACGCAATCTCGAGGAAAAAATCAAGCCTCTTCCTCCTTTCCGGAACACCCACCGACCAACAAACAGCCTACAATCCATCTCTCCCCACTACCTCAAGGTCTCTCCCTTTCCATCCTTCTGAAATATCATTATCGCTTTCCTTTCCTCTTCTCCCATCTCCGCCCGCCCCTACACACCCCGCTTCTTTCTTATTCACCTCCCTCTTGCTCCTCTATATATGTATATGTAAATGTCTGTATATATGTTTGTATATATAGTGAGTGGGTATGTGTATTTAGAATTGCATACACACATCTCCGCTTCCATATAACCTCACCGTGGTGTCATCTCCAGTTTTACTGCGAATTTGCGTATATTTTTTCCTCTTTTCCCAATTTTCACCATCTCATTCTTCCTTCTTCCCCTCCCCGACTACCCTTCCTCCCTTCGACGGACGAATCGCAGAACCCCGCTGAATTTCATCATGATCTCTACGTGAAAAGGTCATTCACTCTCGCATAATTCGAACCGGGTGACATTTTTCGAGGACCTCTTTCACCGAACGAAACCCACGGCGATCGTCATTTCGCAGCTTGAGCAAATGAAACAGTGACAGTATTTAATTCAATTTTGTTCGAATATTTGAACAATCCTCTCCTTAGGAATAAGGTGGATGCTCGTGTCGCGCTCGCGTGATTTGCGTTAATGTTATTATTGGCTTTGTGTCTGCAATACGGCTTTTTGTAAGGGATTCCGCTCGTTTATGAATGCGTTAATGTTTTTTGCAGCTCTGATTTGAATCTCGTCGTCATTTTTATTATTATTCTACGGATTCAACATTCGCGTTGCGTCGACTAAACCAGAGTTTACCATTCGAAATTCTGTTATTTTTCCCACCCGCCATCGCTCGGATGTATGAGTTATTCAGTAAAACGTCAAAATCATGGATGTTTGAGGCGCAGTTTCGTGTGTTTTAACTTCTTGGAGCATTCCTCTTCGGTTAACTTTGTAAAAAATACCATTTGAAGAATTAGATCGTGTGTTTGCATTCCCGTCCGCAAGTTTGCTTGTATGTGACCAAAAACTGTTCTACGATTCCGCCTTGTCTTTTGAATTGTTTAACCCAAAGTTGAAATGAATAAATCATTTCATTTATTCGTACCGTTCAGAGTTCTCGCAAAAGAAAATATCGTTCCCTTTTATCCTTAATACTGTATTCAGAATATTTTAGTACGCACACACATCTAAACTACACCGGGCCCTACTATAACGCGGGAGATTCGATCTGAAAAAGTTTCGCGTTTTAATTCATGACCTCTCAGGCACCATTCACCAAATCAAAATGAAAGCGGGAATATTTGCTAAATTAAACGAAAAATTAGAAGAATAAAGAGTGAACTTGTTGGTTATCTCTATCCCGTTTCTGTTTCACATCCTGCACTTTTGCGAATAATAATAATAAAGAAATTTAAACACTTAAGGAGACTGACTTCTGACCCACCATAAATAAGTGGCTCATATTCCAGCTCATTTTAATAGGATGACTAACTTTTTTTGCCTCTGAGTCTGTGTACGCCAGTTTCTTCCGAACACTTAAGAGCAAAGAAAGTAATTGATCCTTCTTCTACTTATTTTTTCCGTGAATATAGCGCTTTTGTCGTTTATCTAAAATTATAAACGAAGTACTCTGGCCTTACAACACATTACTTCCACGCCTAACAATCTGGGACGCCACATCCAAAGTCCGGCCAAACCGCGTTAATGCGATCCATAATCCGCGTTATATAGTTTTGGTATCAAAAACAAGCCGTGTTATAGATCCAACTCTAATTGATCGTTTCCAAAATTTGCTGGAGCTGTTTTTGAGATGCAAGGATGAATTCTACGAGATCTATCTTATCCATTATATGGAATGCCGGACTGGATGAAAACCGTTATGGAAATACGTATCAACTCGCTGCATATCAAAATTAAATTCTCTCTCATATACCTATTGCTAAAATTCCGGTGTATAGTTCAGTTAAACTTTCAATGAAAACAAATATCCAGGGTTGAGGCATTCCGCCCTGGAGGTTGTTCAACTAACAACAGAGTTCATGCCTCGCTCACCCTTCTTTCGCTTATTTTATTCGTAACATTTTATTTCGCCGACGCGTTGATTCCAAAACCTTTTTTTTTCTTTTTCAAAAGTAAACGCAAAATTTCCACTATGTCTTCTCTCACTCCCATTTCGCGACTTTTGTAACGGTTTTTCATCTCAACCCAAACTCTCTTATTCCTCTCCACTCACCCTCTTCCTCCCTCCCTCTCCCTCCCTACCTCGCCACTCCCCTCTCTCTCAACATTTCTTTTCATCCCCCGATTCTTTCCTTAAATATTCACCCCCGTTGAGCGTATTCGGGCTCACTCCATGAAACAGGCGCAATTCGAGCTCAATATTATATAGTATAATATGTGTGGGTGTATCTGTATATACACTTAGACACCAATAGATATACGTATAAGAGACAGGAACATCATTGTTCGCAGACACCCGAACAAAAACCGACATAGGTACATTCCTTCCGCCTCGTACCCTTCCCTTCACCCGCCTTCCGTCATAATCCCTCTCATATCGCCTTGTCCCCTCAACTCCCAATTCGGTATCTTTCTTCTTCGAGCCATCCCACGCGCACGGCGTACGTACCCACCCACGCTCACAGGACACGCTCAACGTTCTCTCTCCCTACCTCGCGAAAACCACCTCATGCCACCCACTCCATTTCCCTCAGATTATCCCTTTCCTGTCCCACCCCCGCGACGACGAATCACGGCGGAAACGGCGGGGGAAAGGGGATGCGGCGAGAGTACGCTTGCCCGCACTCCAACCAACTCTCCACCTCTTCACTCCTCTCTCTCTCTCCATCTATCTCTCTCTCCCCCACTCCCAGGGTGAAAACTCTTCTCCCCTTCCTTCCCTCCCTCTCTCTCCCTCTATCCGAATGGACGTGTCATATTCCCTATGTAGATTGGCGGAGAAAGAGTGAGAGAGAGAGCATCCAAGTCCTCTTTGAGTATTCCCAAACTAGTGTCAAACGAATGGAAAGTGTTGGACCAGTAGGTTTATCAGTGAAGGGATGAAGGAATAAAGAGGAAGTGGTGAGGGAGGGGAGAAGGGGGAGAGGGAGAAAGGGTCTCGCTAAAGAAAATGGGAATTGAGAGTTTTTTTATTTTAGAAGATTCACACCCCTGTATCATGTCGGATGTGCGTCGGCGAGGATGATAAAGGATAAGGAGAGGAGGAAGAAAAGGGAGGGAGGAAAAGGAGGAAAGGGTGGGAGGAAAGGGAGGAAAGGGTGGGAGGAAAGGGAGGAAATGGTGGGAGGAAAGGGAGGGTGGAAAGGGAGGGAAGAAAGAGTGCGAGGAAAGGGAGGGAGGAAAGGAAGGGAAGAAAGGGAGGGAGGGAGGGGGGAGGAAAGGGATGGAGGAAAGGGATGGAGGAAAGGGAGGAAAAGGAGGTAGGAAAGGGAGGGAGGAAAGGGATAGAGGAAAGGAATGGAGGAAAGGGAGGGAGGAAAGGGAGTGAGGGAATGGAGGAAAGGGAGGGAGGAAAGGGAGGGAGGAAAGGGAGTGAGGAAATGGAGGAAAGGGGTGGAGGAAAGGGAGTGAGGAAATGGAGGGAGGTGGAGGGAGGAGGAGGGAGTGAGCGGAGGATGGAGGAGAAGGGACGAGAAAAAGGGAGTGGATTTCCAGCGGCAGGAGATGAAAGGGCGAGAACGGGAGGTGAATTTAATGCTTCTAGATTTTTATTGAATGAAAAAACTGAGGCATTTCGCGGTGAATGGGTGGATCTGGGGTGTGGGTAGGACACAGAGGCTGAGAGAGATGATTTTTGTGGGGAAAAACGAGAAAAAATAATAAGAAACGAGCAAAGCTTGCCGTTTATAAAGGAGAGAAACTGAATTTTAAAGGCAAATCAAATTAACAACCCGAACGTCATCTGTTATATTCTTCTGGTTCTTGAACTGCCGATTTGTTTCGAGGCGAATGATTTTAGTTTCGGAGAATATTTTGGATGGAAGTCTTGTGCGAAGTGTTAATATAATCGTATCGTGACACGTTTAAACAAAAAATGGTTCTCTAAGTCCCGAGAGTAATTTTCTTTCTAAAAGTGAAGTTTCTTTGATGAATACACGTTTTCGTTCAAATTTAATTCAGTCGCTTAAATACTTAATTAAATTAAATTTCCTCGCACAACAGGGTTATCCTTAAAAATATGTTCAAGTCAACATTTTTGGCGCTAGTTCGCCAAATGATAGAATGTTACGCAAAAGGCAAAGCTAAAGTGAATGTTCTCCTTCGATTATTTTAAATGAACAGCTTGCGAAATGATATTCAGCGATTTATTTGAATCAGAGTTAAAAACATAAAATTGATGGAATAAAGTATACGATACATGGGAAAAATGATCATTCTCCACTAAAATACTCCTTCCATTATCATGCCATTCATTATATTTGCCTTTAAGGCCTGCCTTTTACCCGTTAAATTCAATTACACGGTTTAATAAACTTCTTACGAGTGATTTTTCAAGTAGCGTAATATAATTAAAACAAGGATTGACACAAGATCTTTTTTGCAGACGAAAATTCACATTTGGTTTTTCAAAAAATAAAATAGAGCTTATTTCGGCTACTTCCCATGGCACACTGTTATTACGCAGAAAATCTGATTATCTTTTTTAATCGACGAAATTTCTGGGTATTTTATATCCACCATTCCAGCCTTTGATTAATTTTTGGTGCACTCTTCCTCAAAATTTTCATAAATCATGATCTTTTAAATTAGCTAGGTTCCTCTTTAAAAACTAGTATATATAAATATATATATATATATACATTATCCACATGGCGTAAAAATATTACCTACTTGGTAACTTCGAAATTGATCAAATACAAGGGAAAAATATTTTCACTACTATCCCATTTTTAGTCGCCAATGGAAACTGAGTGCATGGGAATGAAATTACTTGGAACATATAGGGAAACACTTAAAGGTTCCAATAACATTTGGCAGTTCGCTTCCTGGCCGCTTTAGCCCTGTCACCGTCCCTACTTTAAAATGGCGTCCCAGCAGCAAAAATCGCATTGTTGTATGTGGTTTCATGATTAAAAATCTTTATCTACAGTTCAGCGCCAATTTAGAACAATATTTGGTGCTGATCCACCTGACAAAAAGTCAATCAGATTCTGGTATGACGACTTTGTGAATAAAGGCTGCATCTGTAAAGATAAGAGCTATGGCCGGCCGTCAACAAGTGAACAACACGTCGATCAAATCAGAGAGGTCCACACGAGTCAACCCAACAACATGGAGGGTCCTCCGTAAGAGACTTATTTTCAATCCTTACAAGCAACAGATGTTGCAAGGATTAACAGAAGACGGTAAAGTGAGAAGATCGGCCTTTTGTGAAAACTTTATCGCTCAGTTGGAAGAAGACGAGACACTCGATTCGTACCACGTCTTCAGCGATGACGCCACTTTCCACCTGTGTGGAGCTGTAAACAAACAATGTGCGTATCTGGGGGAGAGAGAATCCTCACACCAGTGTGGAGTTTATGCTTGACTCACCAAAAGTGAACGTGTTTTGTGCACTTTCGAAAGATGTTTATGGCCCCTTTTCTTCGCAGAACATACCGTTATAGGCATCACTTAGCTGAACATGCTGGAGATGTGGTTGTGGTCCCTGCTGATGGAGGACTTTCCTGGCCGTTTACTCTTTCAACGGGATGGAGCGCAACCACATTATCACTTGGTCATTAGAAAATTTCTGGAACAGCTGCCCGGAAGCTGGATAGGGAGTGAGGGACAGACACCATGGCCACCACCATCTCCAGATCTGCCACCTATCAACTTCTTTTTCTGGGGTTTCCTCGAAGATTACGTCAACACGCCACCAATGCCACGGTCCTTGAAAGAGCTACGAAGCCGAATCTCAGATGGAGCTGCCCGAGTCGATGCAGCAATGTTACAGTGCACTTGGGAGGAATTTCACTATTGCTTAGATATTTGCCACGTAACTCGTGGTGCGCACATTGAACACTTATAGGCAAAACTTATTTCTGTTATTTTAATATTTTCTGCTGTCATTTTTCCCATTTAAAAACATGGAGAGGAATGTAGATTATTTTTCATTTTTACATTAAAATTACTAAAATTCATCATACAAAGTCAGGGCATAAACTCAAAGTCGAATAAAATAATGAAGTTTCATTTTCCTAAGGTAAAATTTCAAATACGGATCGAATTTTTCCAATATTGAACTTTAAACTACAAAAACTGAAATATTTTTTAAATGAAAAAGTTTTCCTTTCCATCGCGACCGATATTGTTTTCAAACTCAAAATTGTAAGCATATGAGATTGGAATGAATTCAAGGTCATTTAATTATCCATGCAAATAGAAAATGTCATAGCAAGCTATTTCTTCAGTTTCAAATATTAAAAGACTAGTAAGGGGAAGGAAGATAGAGGGATGTAGAATGAAATGAAGGAAGATTGATGGAGGGAGAATGGGTGGAGGAAGAGAGAGAGAGGGAGAGAGAATTGGAGGTAGGTAGTTTGTTCCTCTTTTTGCCACTCCCTCCTGACGTTTGATTGTTCTTTTCTGTTCGTTCTTCGTTTATTATAATATTTTTTAAAGTTTCTTAAAAATTTCCCGCGGTAGAACTGCGAGCCTTCCACTATTATATATAAAATAATATGTTAAACAGACTTATGCTGCAAGATGTGATCACAAAATCTCTTATATTTTATCCTGTCATTTTGTTTAATAAAAAGCGATTCGCTATTTTCACAGTACATAAATAATATTTTTGTGCTCATCCGAACATGCATGAACATTCATGAAACGACTTCAAACGAAAATTATTATTTTAAATGTGAATATAAAATTTTCTTTTTAAAAATCTTCAGAATATTTACTCGATACTTAAAAACTGGTGGATAATAAACCATCCACTCTGTTAATTGAAATATTAAACAAATTTTGACCCAGATTTGCATTGGAATTTAAGAGAAATCATCGTTAATTATTGACGCATTTAGATATATTCTCCTTGAAATACTTGCATATTAAAATACTGGCATTTTTCACAAATGAGGATGGAAACCCGGTGCCGGCATTAGCCTACTCTTTACGAAGAGCACCAAGAGGCCCAACTGCTTAACGTTGCTTCTGAAGGACGGAACGCTGACTTGCGCCACCTCCTCAAATCACAGAAGTATGGGACGGGGCATTTCCAGGTTGAAATATCCGACCTCCGCCGGATTCGAACCTGGGACCACTGCCAATGCTCTAGCAACTCCGCCACCACCGTCAATATTCCATATCACTGGAGAGCAACCTTTTCTATATTGCGGGCCGCATTGGCAGTTGCAAATTCCTTGGCCTTGCAAGTTGTCACTGCTTCGGCGGCCCGATTTAATCGGACGTTAACTACATGTTCTGAAGTATCATATCAGTGAAAGTCGTCTAAATTACGTTTCAGGGATAACATTTAAATCTCAAGTGTTTCATTGTCATAATTTGATGCATATTATATGAATTTGAGAGTTAAATTTTACGGATCACTTTTTAATCGTAGACCCGCGGGCCGCAAAAAATGCTCCCGAGGGCCGTATGCGGCCCGTGGGCCTTGGGTTGCTCACCGCTGTTCTATGGGAAAGAAATCAGAATTTTTCCTGAATAATTATACCTAAATATTATATGGATATAAACTAAGTTATTCTGAAACAAAATTTGTTTTTCTTTCCTGTATTATATAATTTCACAAAGTCTAGGCTAGTGAAATATATTGAGATTCTAATTTTTCACTTTATATTCAAACTTAGTGAATTAATAGTTTTCACTCTTACTCTGACAAGAGAAATGGAACGAGTTTCCAGAGCAATCTGCACGAACTGAGAACGAGAGCTAATAACTCGGAGATTTTTAGAATGTAAAACATTTTTCCATTATATCTGTTTACATTTGGTAAATATTAATTAATGATATCAACAGGATCTCTCTTGTTTCATTGAGGTATAAGCATTACACATTTTAAAGTAACGTAGTGTTTAGTTGTTAAATATAGTTTTTCCGAGGAAAAATCGGTGTATCTTGGGGAGTTCTGGAAATTTGTAATTTGCAGCTTATTTCAGAGTTAATATAAGAATATTTTTCCAAGTATATTTTCATTTTTTAAACAATTTTGATACTGATATTACGCATAAATAGATAAATACTCGGTTTTGCAAGGTTATTGCAATCATTGAGTAAAAGTATCTTTTCATTCAACAAAAAACAGCAAGAAACGATTCAATATAATAATGTCATCGTCTGGTGACTTAATTATTTCAAAACGGCGTTGTTGTTTATGACCTATGTCGAGATATAAAACAGATAGTGGATAGGTTTACAATTACTTGCATGATCGTAAATTCCATAATGGATTGCATAGGATACATAGACGGGCAATTGAAATGCTAGTTTTAACTGATAATTCCATGTTAGCCGGCTTAAGAGAATAGGACAGTTGAACAATGAAAAGCTTCTGTTTTAGTATCTACACAGTGATAATGCAATAAATCTATTTAATAAATTCTTTTAAAATTCAGTAACTGTTTGTTGTTTTTTACTACTATAAAAAATGACAGTACTTTATTTCCAAGAAACAGGGTGAAAGGATGGCCCGTTGCGTATCAGAATCTGCGATAAAACCGACGGCGTTATTGTTATTGTTTGGGAGTGGGTAGTTACATTTTAATTTCCTTTTTATGCATGTGGGAAAATATAAATCCTTCTAAAAATAATATAATACTTTACAATATTTGCTTATAACAATTAATTTCTTAGAGTTGAAAGGTGTTTAAAAGGATTCATTGCAGATTCTGGAAAAATTTATCGAAATAAAATAAATTATTCTAAGAAAAGTGTCACGGATACGCCGAAATATTGACAAAATTTTGAAGACCCCTTTTATCAACTGATAAACACAGTGATAATTTCGTCGATTCGTTCCATAATAAATTCCCATGTCCAAAATAACTCGAAATTTTCCAATGAAAATTAATACGAGAAGTTGTAATTTTGAAATTTATTTATCCGATATTGAAGCAAAAATAGTTAAATAATTTATAAATGAAGAAAAAATACTAAACGAAGGAAAACGCAAGAACTAAACTGCCAGCGAATACGATGGAAATATAGCGCGTATTTTTTCAGTAAAGGAATTGGATTGTTTTGAGTTTTGACAACTTCATTTTTTCTGCCCCTCGCCCCTATTGCCGTGCCGCTAAAACCAACCGCTTTCGCTGACTCCATCTCTGTTTCCCCAACTCAACACCCTTCCTCTCTCCTCTTCATTCATTCTCATTCCGTCTCTCATCATCCATCTCTATCTCTCCAACTCCTTCTTTCGCTTCCTTTTTCTAAATTCCTTTTTCCTCCTTCCACCTCCATTCCTTCCTACCATCTTCCAACAACACCCTCCCCCTTCTCTTTCACTCTCAATGTCTCCGCAGATCATCCAATCCCTAGCCGTTTTGGGAGGTCGCAGGTTAATTCATCTCTTCGGCGCCCAAAATGACGCTTGTCTTATTTGCGCCGAGCGTGATATCAAATAAGGCGAGCGATACTAACGACGCCGGTTTCCCAGGCGACATTTTTTTCTCGTATTCGTGAAAGTTCAACTTGACAGGCTAGTAGATTGATTGGGATTCAACTCTAATTTACTCTAAACGGAGAAAGTGCAGCCGCACATATTTGCAAAGATTCGAGCGTTTGCTTTCTCAACGAGCGACTCGTACGTGTAAATTTCAGACGAACGCTGGGAGGATTTTGGAGACGGCGACTTGCGAATGATTTTTTTATATTCCAACACTTCTACTATTATTACAATCGCGCGGTTTATTTTAAGCAAGAGTTATATTTCTAATCCATATTTCCAATAATATATTTCCCCTGGTATATTTTTGAGTAAATGAAATACCTTTTAAATTATATGTCGGTTATAATATGTGGTACCGTAAAAAGGAGTTAATATCGCAAACATTTTGTTAAATTTCAAATTATTTCCTTCTAAAATAAACACCCTTACGAATTCCTCTAAGTGGAATTTGAAATTAATATTTTTTCATCATAAAGTTTCACATCTTAAGGAATTGACTGAGCTATCGCAATGCATTGCAAATATAAATATGTTCAATAAATAATGCAGCAAACCATTTTGTGGGTGCTTCTTTTTCTTTAGCAAAGGAAATTTTGAAAAAGTCACTGTTACAACAGAATCATTTATTCCACACATATTTGAAAAGGAACTACATTTGCTTTAGTTTATGTTGAGAAATTTGACGAATTCAAATGAGATCTTCACATTTGTACTCATACTATATTATAACTAAACTTGATAGAATTCGATTTAAATCGATGAATTCCGATAAACATCGAATTCAGAAGAATTTCAAATTTAACGAAAATGAATTATCGCCGATAAATGTCGACTTTTCAATACTAAATTTTCCATGAAATTATTAGTCAGGATTTTTAAATTTGCTTTATCATATCGAATTTTATATATTATAGCGCAAAACGTCTAAAACAAAAGAGAAAATCGGCCACCTTTTATTCGGCATTCCATTCCACCATTTCTAAGATCCCTTATGTCTTAAGGATCCACACTAGGCTCACACGGATACGGGACAAAACGATATGATCGGTATATTGCACTCTGTCTTTAATCGCGACCACATCTGATAATCTCTACGCGCCTTTGGTCTCTTACAGGATATGATCAGACTACATACTCAATGTACTCAAAAGCCTTATGACTTCTGCTGACAACCAACAAGTTGGGAAAAGAAAGATTTTCCCAAACTGAATTAATACTGATCGCCAAATATATAGCAGGTCTCGAAAGTATAACTAAATCCTATACCCCGCTTGACAAAGCCCACTCGTCCATTACTCATTTCTTAGTTGGATAGGTTAAAAATCTACTACTACGAGTATATTTCTGCAGCCCTACTCGATAGTATTTTCAAAAGCACAGACATACAATTTCTATTATTTGTAGACATACCCACAATTCATTCTCCGAGTGAGAGAGTCCCATGCCTATTTTTTCTTGCAATTCTGTAGCATCGTTCAAATGTTCGTACTCTGGTCTTTTTTTGTACACTCATTAACGTTTCTCACTCAACATGATAAGATTATAAGAATTTTTCTTCAAAATATTCATGCATATATTTGGTTCTGCATTATAATAACGTCACATTAATTTTGTTATTGAATGGCCGCGATTTTTTTAATAAAAGGCGCGATTAAACGAGTACAATGTACGTATTTGTGATTTATTCCGAAGAATTAGCTGTTCCGGATTTGTGGGCGAAGCAAACAACAATGCATTCGCCAAAGTTTAGAGAGCAACATAAAATCCGGCATGCGAGAAGTCTTATTATTAATTATTAAGTTTTAGTAAAATTTAATTGCAAGAATCCAATTTGTGTTATTTTTATTAGTGCTTTTCGTCATTGCTGAAAAGCACTATTATCTTCGTGATGTCTGTCCGTCCGTACGTACGCATACATCAGGGAAGAATTAGCTTAACCGATTTAAACCAAATTTAGTACAAAGAATATTCACATAAATATATGACCAAAATGACATATTTGGATTGGAACAACATAGCAGGGGTACCACAATTTCAAAATAAACATTTCGGTAATTAGGATTTTGGAAGGAATTGGCCCAACCGAATTTAAGGAAATTTTGTATGATGAAAACGTAAAACATTTAAAAACAAATCAAGATGTTTAGTACAGATATAGAATGCAGGGCTGCCAAAACACAAGTAAAAATCTAATTCCTGTTTACACTTATTCGTGTTAAATTGTCCTCATCAATTATAACCAAATTTAATATATATATCGCAAACTTATATACAAAACCATATTATCATATTAAAACCGAATCAGCCAAAGAGGGGTGCCACATTTACAAATTAAACTCTTTCAGTAATTAAGGATTCGGAATGAATTGGCTAAACAAATTTCAATTAAATTTTTTATATATGATTTGTACAATATACCGTAATGAAATCAAGATGCTTAATGCGGAGATAAAGAGCAGGGCTACCTCAATAAAAAGTTAAATAATATTTATTTACACGTATATTTAGAGACTTGATTGCATGAATTTTAACCAAATATGGTATACGTAATCTTCATATATAAATAAATATCCAAAATAGCATATTCCAACCGGATAGACTAAACAGGGCTACCACAATATCAAGGCTAGTATTTTTCTGTAACTATGAATTTGGAAGGTATCGGCGGAACCGATTTAAAAGAAATTTCGTTTTTAGAGCGAGTATAGAATGACAAAACGATATAATCATGTTTAAAACGGATCTAAAAAGCAGGGCTATCACAATATAAGGAAAAATAATTTTATTATATTGCGGCGAATTCGGCGAAAAGCACTTCTCTAACACGGGAAACCCGTGTACATCCCTATTTGTTGATAAATATCTACGAAATGTATTAAAATAAACGTTGATATTCTTCCTCGATTTTATGAAAAAAAATTTATTACTGGTCGCTTTTTAATAAATGCAATAATAACAATAAATAGTGTTCTGCATATCTGCAGGTTCAGGTGCTCCTCTTCCAACTTTTTATATCCTGTGCCCTTCTCTTCATCTCCCCATACCCTCCTTCCCTTAGAATATCCAACATTTTAATTCTTCTTCTTCCTCTTTTCTTTCTTCTCTCCACCGTTCCTTCGATAACATCCGTCAGTAATCCTACTCTTCTCAAAACATGTCCTATCCATTTATTTTTCCTAGTCACTATCGTGTCCATCAAACTCCTTTCCTCTTCTACTCTTCTTAGCACTTCAACATTTGTAATCCTGTCAGTCCATTTAACCTTCAGCATCCTTCTCCACACCCACAATTCAAATGCCTCCACCCTCTCCCTGTCTCTCTTCTTCAATGTCCATGTCTCCGACTCATATAGCATCACACTCCAAACATTACACTTTACCAATCTCTTCCTCAATCCTAAATCTATCTTGCTGTTAAATAGCTTCCTTTTTCTATTAAACGCTTCTTTTGGCAAACCTATTCTCATCTTAATTTCCTTCTCACATCTCCAGTCCTCTGTCAACAACGTACCAAGATACCTGTACTGTTCCACCTGCTCTATCCCCCCCCTCACCTGCACTTTCATCCTTTCCTCGCCCCCTATTCTCATTACTTTCGTTTTTCTCCATTTATTCTCAACCCATATCTGTCTTCCACGCTCACCAGACTCTGTAGCATCTGCCTCAAGTCTTCCGTCCTCTCTGCAAACAGTATCATGTCGTCAGCAAACCTAATTGACGATGTAATTCTTCATCCAACGCTTACTCCTGTGCTCGTCTCTCAACACTCCTTTATCTTTTCTTCAGTATAGATGTTAAACAGGGTTGGTGACAAACAGCAGCCCTGTCTAACTCCTCTCCCAATCTCGAACCACTCCGTCCTGCTTTTCCCTATCCTCATGGCCGCCTCCTGTCTCATGTATAGATTCCTTATCAACCTTCTGTCTCTCCAATTTACTTTCTTCTCCCTCAATATCTCCATCATTCTTTCCCACCTCACACAGTCGAAAGCCTTCTCCAAGTCCACAAAGCACAGACTGATACCCTTGTCCCGTTCTAAATACCTTTCTCCAATCGTCCTTACCACCCCTATGGAATCCCTCGTACCCATTCCTTTCCCAAATCCAAATTGTTCTTCTGCTACATTCTCTTCCATTACCCTCGTCAACCTTCTATTCACCCTATGAACCAAAAAATAGCTGTGTTTCAATTTTTAACACACAGATTATGCAACATCCCCCTCAATAAAATCAGATATGCAAAGGAACTTAAACACATAAAACAAATTGCCGCTAAACTTGGATACGATAATAATTTAATTAATAAATTAGTGAGAAAACATAACTTTAATAAAACTTTGTCCAATGCCACTTCCCTTAAATTAGACACCAAAAAAGAGGGCAAATTTGTAAAATTGCCTTATTTTCCACCATTAAACAGAGGCTTGAACAAAATTTTTAAACATAAGAATTATACCATAACATATACAAATCCTTATAATTTGAAAAATTTACTGGGCAGTACAAAAGACACAACAGAATCTTTGAACAAGTCCGGTATTTATAAAATACAATGCTCACACTGCGACAAAAAGTACATAGGACAAACAAGAAGGAAACTAATAACACGCTTCAAGGAACACATGGCTCACTATAAATATAATCGTTTTGAAAAATCAAGCGTTGCCAACCACATCTTTGAAACAGGTCATAGTATACACGTAAACGACTTAACATTGATAACTTCAGCCAATAACTCACTAAACTCGTTAGAAAACCTTCACATTTACAAAAACCGCGATACACTTATGAACACAGACACAGATTTCAACAAGACCCTATACAAATTGACAGATTTAAACGACACACACGCCGAAAAATCTTTCCGCGTTTCACTTGTTTCTCGGTCGTCTTCTTAATACTTTCCGTTTTAAACCTGGCAGTTGGCTTTCAGTCACTGTTGAAACAGGTTCTACCCCTGACGATGCCCACCTTGTGGGCGAAATGCATTGGGTTTGGCAGCCCTCTAGTTGTTTTGGCTAAAGGAGTATTCCACTTTTGTTTGATCGTAATTCCTCTTTACAAATCTAGCTGCCCTGCGCTGAACCTTTTCTATCTCGTTAGTGAGTCCCTTTTCGTAAGGATCCCACACAGCTGAAGCATATTCGACCTGCGGTCGAACCAAGGATAAGTAACATAATTCTTTCACTTTTTCGGAGCTATTTCGAACTATTCTTCCTATAAAGGCCAGCTTTTTGTTAGCGGCACCTATCAATCGGCGAATGTGGGTGTCCCACGAGAGATCACGATGGATCGTGACTCCGAGATATTTAATCAAGTCTGAAACTAGAATCTCTACTCCGTCCAACGAATAATTATTATCCAACGAGATACTCTTTGTTCTCCAGAAGTTGATGACGCAGCTTTTCTTATGGTTGACCTCTAACTGCCATTCCTTACACCATGCAGAAATAGCTTCTAGATCATTTTGGAGATACTGGTGGTCTTCCGGATTGCTTATTTCTCTATAGATGACGGTGTCGTACACAAAAAGTCTAATTTTACTTCTGACTACTGAGCTGTTATCGTTTATATAAATTGGAAATAATAACGGACCAATTACACTACCCTGCGGAACGCCAGAGACAACCTCCACTAAGTTCGAAGATTTCCCATCTATAACAACCTTCTGCATCCTATGATTTAAGAATTCACGGATCCAACTAACAATTTTGGAATTTACGCCTAAGGTTTCTAATTTCGTTATTAACTTCCTGTGAGGTACCTTATCAAAGGCTTTCCTAAAATCTAAGAAGATGGCATCGAACAGCGTATTTTATGATCGTGGTCACGGCTTCTTATGTCACAATAGAGATATCTTCCAATATATATATATATATATATATATATATATATATATATATATATATATATATATAATAAGGGAGCCTCAATTATTACTAAAACTATACGAAAGAATTTTCTTTAGTTGGACCATTCTTTTATTTTAGCTATCAGTCGGTCAGTTTTACACCATTTCATAAAAATAAGATTTTCAAAAAAACAGAAGTCGATATCATTTTAAAATGGCTAATAGGAACATATGTAAGTGACTTCTTATTACGATATTGGAAATGTAACAAATTTTTCATTGCCTCAAAGAGCGGATTTATCGCAGTTCCTGGAATATAACTTTCTATATAAGTTTGATGTAAGGAGAAAGGGAATCTTCTGAAGGTATGTGAGATAAAAGATTGAAGGACAATGGCATAAGGGAAGGGCCCCTAGCATTTTATTGACAGGAACTTCTTGAGTATAAAAGGGTCCGTCTGCAAACTGGATGAAGACTGCCAGTAGTCCAAACCCAAGAGCTCGATAAGGATAAAGGGAAGGGACCGCCATTAGGAAACACTTCCAATCATCCTCCCATACAATCGAAGGTATACGGTCGAATGCTTATCCAAGTCAGCGAGAGGAGTTTAATCAATATCGGAGGACAAATTTAACGGCACCGAGAAAATACCCGTCAATTAAAATTGATATATATATATATATAATTATATATTTATTTATTTATATATACTAAGGGTCCATTGCAGTACTTCCTGCAAACACTTAGGGAACTTTTAGTGAAGTGGCCCAATGCGATAGTCCCTATGACAAAAAATTATTACACAGGGTGTTATTAGTTGAACCACTTTTATTGCCCATCTCAAAATAATCATATATTTCACACCATTTTATAACAAAAAACACAGACCTACATGATTTAGTCTAACACTTACCGGTACACAACAGTTTTTTTGTTCACTATTTCTGATGGTACAGCAAATCATATGTTCTGTGGTTTATTTAATATCAAGTAATAACCATAAATGCACCGGCCAGGCTTCAAAGATCTTTCTTAATTATCAAAAGAAATTAATCACAAACATTATCAATATAGTAATTTGCTTTTAACTCCCCAATAAAATTTGCAAACGAAAAGTTATTTTCATGTAAGCGTGAAATATCTTCCTGTTTAAAATGTTAAGTTGTCCATTATTACAATGCATTGGAGTCGTTTCTGACTTCAAGTTACTTCGCTACGTGTTTCATTTGTTTTATATTTATACGAAACTTTTCAGATAAATTTTCAATTGGTTATTGTCCTTGATGTGTTTATTTAATTTTAAACTTAGTGCAAACGCCCTTGAAAGCCCGAGTCCAACAATGCAAAAATCCGAGATCAACAATCCCAGAAACATTAGGAAACTTCCTTTAGAGATGTTGAATAATCGGAGAAAATCTAATCTAAACTTAAAATATGAGCAAACGCAAATTGAACAACGGAATAGAGATTAAGAATAAGAATATTAATTTCTTTCTACGTGAAAAAGTGTAAATATCGAGTGAATGTTTCGATCGTAAATTATTTTAAAATGTTAAAGAAAAAAAGTCTACACATCGTATTCCAGCCGATTATGTGTTAATCAAATGAAAAAACGAAAACTTTCCTGATATAGTATCCATGCCTTTTCGGGAAACGACTACCCATTTATAACCTGCAAGAGTTTGCGCCAAGTATTCAAGCGAAAGATTCGTCAAAATCGAGCCTACCGTTCTTGATTTATTTGCCTTTATACTGGGAGGTGACGTCACCCGAGGATTAATGTTTTTGTCCCTCTTGCGTTTTATTGCAAGCTTAGCGCAAATGCACTTGAAACCCGAGTATAACAATGTAACAAGTAGGGATTTGCACGAGTTTCCCGTGGTACATAAGTGCTTTTCGTAAAATTCGCAGTAGTGTAATCATATACTATTAATGTACAGTGAACTCTCGTTCTAACGTTTTTGCTTCTAACGTTTTTCCGCATCTTAAGTCGAAATTTTGAGGTCCCAGCTAGAGCTCCATTTACTTCCATTATATCTTTTCCCGCTTCTAAAGTTTATCGTTTGTAACGTTTTTCCGCATCCTAAGTATCGAGTTTCAACTCCCCGTCTAGAATTACATCCGCTTATAACGTGAGAATAAAAATTACGAAAACTGGAAAAGGTACATAAACGCAACACAACCTCTATTAAGTTAATTAGTATTATACATAGTTTACGATTAACTCAATAAGGTCAGTAAAAGTGTTTCTTTTGCTTTCAGTATGCCCTACTTAGTTACAATCTATGTACAGAAAAATGTGGCTATGCAGAGTCTACTAGATTTCACTTTCATTAAATTACCATCAAACTTTGTCTACATACATTGTAGCATCTCTACTCTCAGTCTCCACCATCTAAACTTTCTTAGTGGCAGTTCTTTATCAGCCGTCGTCTTCGGTACGAAACAAGCCAAGTTCAGTCGTCTACCGTTGGAACTCTGCTCGTTTGTCTGATTGACATAATACAATCAGTGCATTCTATGTCATTTCTATTTTAGTGACAGTTGCACCTCGTAAGTTGAAAGCTGTAAATTTACGAAGTTTTAAATATTTTAGAGAATTTTACTCTCAGTGCTGTTTAAAAGTTTTTGTACTCCACCCCATATATTTCTAATAGCATCAAAAAGAAAGGTTATAACTCTTGATGAAAAAAGATTAATAATCGAAGAAGTAGATAGAAATCCACATCTGAAACGTGTTGAAATGGCAAGGCGATTAGGGCTGGCAGTAACATCGCTGAACACAATTATGGCTCACCGAACATCGATCCTCAAAGCTGTAAACGACTGTGGTGTGGCTGCGAAAAGGAGGAAGAACTCTCGAGCATCACCATACGAAAGAGTGGAAGCATTGTTACTCTAGTGGTTTCAGCAGGCTCGAGCTTCCAACATCCCGATTAGCGGTGTTATAATGCGTGAAAAGGCAATACAAATCGCAAATCAACTGAGGTTTCCTACTTATACGGCATCCAGCGGATGGCTTGATAGGTTTAAAAACCGTCATGGTGTAGTTTATAAAGTCATTGCAGGAGAGAGTGCAAACGTAGATCTTGCATCAGTGAATCATTGGATGACAGGAGAGTTACCCGAGAAAATAAAGAACTATGCACCATGCGATATTTTTAACGCCGATGAAACATGATTGTTTTATAATTTGTTACCAGATAGAACCTTAACTTTTCGTGGAGAAGCTTGCCATGGAGGGAAGAAAAGCAAGGAGCGACTGACAGTTTTGCTGTGCTGCAATGCAGACGGTAGCGAAAAACTCCAACCACTTGTGATTGGAAAATTCGCCAAACTGCGATGCTTCAAGAATGTGAGGACACTCCCATGTAAGTATAAAAACAACTCCAAGGCATGGATGACATCAAAATTATTCATTGAGTATTTGCAAGAGTTTGATGCAAAAATGGGTTCCACCTCGAGAAAGGTGTTGCTGTTTGTGGATCGTTGTGCAGCTCATCCACAAGATACTGCCAATCTACGGAATGTTAAAGTTATTTTTTTACCAGCAAATTGCACAAGTCATTTGCAACCATTGGATCTAGGTATTTTACACAGCTTGAAACAGCAGTATAGAAAGGCGCTGGTATCCAAAGCAGTGGCAATTATGGATTCCAGCAAAAGTACACTGAAATTGTCAGTTTTAGAGGTCATGTATTATGTAACATCAGCTTGGAAAGCCATTAAGACTGAAACGATAAAGAATTGTTTTAGAAAAGCTGGGTTCTTCCGTGATGCCGTTGCTGACTATGAAGAACAAGATGCTCTTCATGAAGTCGATAATGATGACTGGAAGCTGTTGCAGTTGAATGAAATGACATTTGATGAGTTTGTGACCTTTGATGATAATGTTGCTACTTGTGGTTTACTAACAGTGAGTGAAATTTGTGATTTACAACATGATGACTGTCCTGAAAGTGAAGATGATGATGTAAACGAAACTGAACCACCAAGCTTTAAACAAGCTCTGGAGGGCTTGGTTACCATCAAGAGATATTTGTGGTCCCGTATTGGGACGGAACACCTTCTTGAAGGAACTGATAAACTTGAAAAGGGACTCTATGGTATTCACTCAAATGAAAGAAAGCAACAAAGTAAAATATCCGACTTTTTCAAAAAATACTAAATTTTATCATTTATATTTGTATGGTTTTCATTTGTAATTGTCATTCAAAATTAGTAGTGATCTTTTTTCTTCAAATAACATATCCTAAACAGATATGGTATGTACCTTGCATTTTTTAAAAACTTTTAAAGATTTTTTCCTTAAAATCTCTCCAATCAATTTTTTACAATTTAATGTCTTAATCTCTTGGTTTTCCTTATTTTATCCATCCGGAAAAAACATTTTATTCAATCGACGCATGCGCACAAGACTTACTTCCGACGCTGTGGGTTCACCATTTAGTTTTGATCTTCGATATTAAGCTGTGTGCACATGCTAATTTTGTTCCTGTTATGGGTATGATATTGGAGGTTAACCAGATAAGTTGCTAATACCTTTTCTCATGACTTATCTAGATAGTTTTCTTCGTTACAACTGTAGAAGAATCTTCATATTCGGTAACGGTAACACTTCTACCTTTTAAAGACGTGAGAAGAGAAAATTTCAATTACCATTTTTTAATCATTCAATTCTTACCATGGCACTGAGTGCTTTTGATTTTATCTGAATGGTTCAGAAATGAATAGAAAATATCCCCTTACCTTTAAAGACTGACATATTCGTGTTTAATTAGAATAAGAACGAGAGCAAGAATTTGGAATACAATTGAAAATATAAATTTATTTGCGATAAATTAGTACGAAGGCTTCCACGACGTGCTGTTGACATGGTGGTGATTTCCGAGATTCTGCCGTGTTGATCCATTTTCTGGACAATATTTCGCCGGCGTTCCAGTCGGCTTCTTCAGGTCACTTCGGACCTGAAGAAGCCGACTGGAACGCCGGCGAAATATTGTCTAGAAAATGGATCAACAAGGCAGAATCCCGGACATCACCACCATGTCATTTATTTGCGATGTTTTTCTTATTATAATATATTTGTAAAAACTTTCACTTCAGAAAATGCAGGATTTTACGGGACAGTTGATGAAATACAGGATTTTAAGGGACAGTTGATGAAATACAGGACATTTGGGCGTCCTGTACAATAATTTAAAATGTACCGGACAAGGTACTATTATGTGCGAATATCATTATCTCCATTTCCGCATTTTACGTTTTTCCGCATCTAAAGTCGATTTCCCTTGGTCCGGCAAAAAACGTTAGATCGGGAGTTCACTGTATTTGCTTTGGAATCAGAAAATTATTTTTCCTTATATGGTGGTAGCCTTACTTTTTAGATACGCTCGAAACATGTTCATTTTATTTTGTCATACTATACCCGCCATACAAGCGAATTTTCTTATTGAAATCGGTTCAGCTAAAAACTTCCAAACTCATAGTTACAGAAAAATTCTAACTTTGATATTGTGGTAGCCCGGTTGAGATATACTGTTTTCGTTATTTATTTATATGAAGATTATATTTCACATATTGGATTAAAATTCATGCTGTCAGTTCTCTATAAATACGTGTAAAAATATAATTTTACATTTTATTGTTGTATCCCTGCTCTTTATCTCCGCTTTAAACGTCTTGATTTCATTATGGTATGTTAAACAAAACTTGTATAAAAAATTAGTTAAAATCCGTTCATGCAATTCCTTCCAAATCCGTAAATACCGAAAGAATTTAATTTTAAAGTGTGGCACCCCTGTTTGGTTGATCCGGTTTAAATATGCTAGTATGGTTTTGTGTATATTTGTACGTTATAAATTTTAAATTTGGTTAAAACTTATGTGAACAGTTCAACACATATACTTGTAAAAAGAAAATTATTATTACATGTATTGTGGCCGCCCTGATTTTTATATCTACATTTAAAATATTTGTTTTGTTTTATAGTGTTGGACACCTTCTTCATTATTTAATGAATTTGATTTAAATAGGTTCAGCCAATTCTTCCCTAATATATGCGTACGGACGGATGGGCAGACATCACGAAGGTAATAGTGCTTTTCTGCAATGACGAAAAGCACTAAAAATCCGAGATCAACAATGCCGGCTAGCCTAGCAATCTCATTTTTTAAATGTAAAAAATCGGAAAAAATCGAATATAAACAGAAAATATGAGCAAACACGAATTAAACAACAGAATCGACGGTAAGAATAGGAATTTTCATTTGTTTCTGCGTGAAATGGTATCAATCTCGAGTCAAAGTATCGATCGTAATATATTTTAAAATGTTAAAGAATAAAGGTCTACACATCGTATTCTACCCGATTACGCGTTAATCAAATGCAAAAACGAAAACTATCCTTGTATCGAACCCATGCCTTTCCGGGGGACGACTACCCACTTCAAACCTGCAAGAGTTCGCGCCGAGTATTCAGGCGAAAGATTCGTCGAAATCGAACCGACCGTTCTCGGTTTATTTGCGTTCATGCCGGAAGGTGACGTCACTCGAGGCTTCTGACGCAGGCACGTAGGGACGCACGCAGAGACGCAGGCAGATGCACAGTGGTTGTAATATATTAGATATATATTCTAATTATATTAAATATCCTTCGTAAACCTAAAATTTCAGATTTAATTCTTAGTTATTGTTAGATATGATCAGTCACGTAGCATTATTTATATATGATTTTTTATAATTGAGATTCGTTTAATATAGCAACAGAAACTTATAGCGGGTAAGGCGAAAGAAGCAAGGATACATAGAATATATTTGTTTGCTATTGGACGAAAGGTGAGTTTGAGGATATGAAACTGGGTATTTTCTTTCAATTTAATTTAATTATCTCCCCTCTTTCCTTAGTCCGAATAATCGCCGCCATCTTTGATTTTATAATATATACGAAACGACGATTTACAAAAAGCTATTCAAAATTTAACATTATGTTAGTGGGAAGGCTGAAAATATTTCAATGGCCGAAAGTTCCTTCATCTGAGGTTATTCTATCTGTGGTACCAGGATAAAACCGATAATCCATTCGAATAGTTAATGTTTTGCCGATGATTTCCAATTCTCAGCAAAAATTGATTTTCGTTCTATGAAACGAATAAGATTCTTCTAGCTTCATCATTTCTTGATTTGTTAGAGCAATTTATTTCAACTTTCTTTGCTCTTTTATTACATATATGTATTTTCTATTTGCTCACATAACTTTGAGATGATATGATATGGTATTAAAGCTGACCATATATACATATATTCAGAAATTAGTTTTCATTAGTGGGTAACTTTTACATTAACGTCATCAACTCAAAATAATAATGGAAAGAACGAGAAAAAATACAAATTTTAAAATTGAATTACGTTTAGCTTTCTTTTCTTCATCCAGGGCTATTCCTTTCATTTATAGTCTTCATTATAATTTTTTATATTAATAATCTTCAATTCGTAAATATTTCTCATCAATACCTCAAAATACAGTTTATATAGGTAAACTGATGCTATAGATTCCGTCTCATTAAATTTAAACACGCTTTTCTTATAAAATGAATTTTCTCTCTATTAACGTGCACCTTAAGAGAATTTGAAGATATTACTCATACAAACATAATTGTAAGCATAAATAATTTCCGTTCACCTTTTTTCAAAATGAAAAATTAATGTAGTTTTAAATAAATTTTCGTTCCTCATTTTGTTTTAGAGGAGAAAATTCCGCCATTAGTTATTTTATCGTGACGATTTCTGTGTTTTTTCATCGTTAATTGTGCTTGTGCAGATTTATGTGTTAATTTTTCCGTAAACTGTATGTCATAACTCTTTGAATAAATGAGTTTTTGAGTTCTATGACATTAGTTCATTGCTGCTACATTTCCAAATACAGTGGTAAACTTAGGTTGTGAGAAAAAATATTAGTTGAAGAACGAAATACACATTAATAAAATTAATTAATAATTAATTAATAAAATAAGATTTTTTTTAATTGGCTAATGCTATCTTAAAAGTTAATTTTGACGCGTTGATAGTTCTTAATTTCCATGTAGTTTATAACTGTTGTCAAATACGTACTTTCGTAAGAAAAATCGATTGGTAAAACTGTCTAAATTAATTTTAATATTAATTTGATCGTGGATTAAAAGACTACAGCATACAAAATAGAAATTTCAGGGAGGAATTGTCGTCTCGTTGATCGTTCGCGTTTCTTATCAAACGCTAATCATAGCATTTAGATGGAATTCAATTTATTTGTGGCTCCATCCTAAACATATTGGTTCGATATTAGGAGAAGTTGCTCATATTTAAAGCAACTTTAATATTTGAATAGTTACTGATGAAAAAACCGATACTTACGCCTATATATGGGGCAAAGACACAAAAGATAATTATATATACTTACTAAAAATTTGTAACCTAAAACTATATTTATCAAGTAACACATCGGCTGGTCGTAACCTATAGATCAGGAGTGGGCAACCTGAGGACCGTATGCGGTCCCGAGAGTATTTCCTGCGGCTCGCAAAGCTATTATGAAAAAGCGATCCGTAACATTTAATGCTCAAATTTATATTACATTGGTAAAATTCTGAAAGTAAGACTTTCAGTTTTTAAATTTTAACCTAAAAACCATCATTTAGAATCGATTTCTACTTATATCACTCCTCCAAATCTCAAGGTAACTTCCGGATTAAATTCTAATCCGACGCGCCGAAGCAATGGCTACTATCAATGCAACCCGCCGAGGTATTCGCGACCACCGGTGCGGCACGCCATGTAGACAATTTTGCCCACACCTGCTATAGATGTACAAATAATGAAAATTGCTATGACAGTGATAAACCATCAAACACAAAAATGCATTCCCTAATTCTAAGTATGATCAAGAAGTAACAAAAACGACATCGAATGAACGAAGAATTTTGTTTAATATCAAAGGTTCAACAAAAAATTAATATATTATTCAGTCACCTTAAATTATTTTTATACCAATGAAGAAAATTGATGATCAATTTGGAAATATATTTTCTTCTTATCTAAAAAAGCAGCAGAGTGCCATCGCATCACGCATTTCAATTTACGATATTCTTTTGGTTTGAGATCTTGATAGTTAAATAAATTATTTAAATGGTAGAGGAGATACCTTTACGAAACTGACATTAATTTTAACGACTCAACATGCTTTATTCAAGCCTTCTTTACCAGCAATAATTTATTTCATTCTGTCCACAGTTACCCATATAAATCTTTTTCCCTCTTCTTTATGTAACTTGCTCCTTCTTATGGAACGCCTAATTGGAGGGCCGTATGGGGCCCTGTATTTGCCTTTCTGCAGCCCTCATGCCACCTCTTGTGCATATAAATTTCATTAGACTATATAAATACCTTCCTGGAAACGTGAGGAATGTATTTTGCTATTCCTTAAGCCGCAATACACTTTTTTAATCATTGCTATTAACTAGTTAATAATTGTAATCTATGAATTAAAATTTATTTTTTATTGCTAACCTCCTAAAGAACGTTCAAGGAATATTCGGTACAGATTGATTCCTAAAATATTAATTCCACTCGTATCAACTGAATTTATCTGCAAATTCTACCCCCAATCCGCATACGCTTTTCCCCCCATATTTCGACGTTTAACTAATTAATTAAGTTAAACATTAAAACACAAGCGGCCCTATCCGTTTAATTTAGATTAGAAAAAACTCGGTTTTTATTTTTATTTCGACCGCTAAAGCCGAATTTCGGCTATATGGGATGTAAGATAAGATATCGATGTTTCCATGCGTCGGACGGAGGGGTTGGTCATCATCCGGTCACTCTCTGGTTCGGAGGAGCGCTACAGGTAGGGAGGCAAACACATTATCTCTCCCTATCTCTCATATTTTTACTCGGCATGAATTGCAGAGGAATGAGAAATGGATTTAGGGATAGGAGCATTTATGAAGCTAACTCTTATTATCATTCGGAGGGATTTTTTTCCGGGCTTCCACCAGCACACAAAAAGTAAGGACGATAGCCGCTAGCGTAAAATAAAAAAAAATCGGCTGTGCCTGTCTCGTGAATGGGTCGTTTAAGTCATTCGGCAGTGGATGAGTTATATACGGTGCACTTCCATCGATACCCGCGGCAATACCGGAATTGCTACAAAAATAACCAAAGATACTGAAGGAATCATATATTGCTATATTTTTAACACGCTACGCGTCTCTATCATTTCGCATATCTCCTTTACTTTTTAGTGAAATGAAATATGAGTTTATATACAAAGGACATCTAGACAGGTGGCGAATCAGGTTCATAAATATTTCATGAAATTTAAAAAATGTGCAGCTAGTTTACATGCATTTTAATCTTAAGGTAAAACCCCGAATATGAATTGAAACTTTTTCTAGCTTTCGCAAAATGAAGGCATAAATCTACAGCGAGATTAGGTCACGCAAAAAAACTCGGCTTGATTAAGCGGAACTCTATCATTCCATTCATTTTAATTTAGTTCGTGTTTATATTGCAAATGCACACGGCGATACCGATTTTAGAAAGAATAATTCCCGGAGGACACACTCCATTATTATTATCTAGAAAAACATAAAGGAACAACGTAATATAAAAAACGTAACGTTACCGAAACGGACACTTTGAAGAGAGATGAACGGTTTGAAAAATACCGTCCGCTGTACGACTCACTCTTAGCTTCCGCAAGGTGATTGCTCCCGGAGAAGTACACCGTCAACACGGCGATGGTGACGATTAGCAATGGGCACCTTCCCACTTGTGGTCTCATGGTGTCGGTCGGAGGTCTCGCGCGAGGATGTCTCTCTTCGTCCACCAACTCGATCTCGATCTCTCTATCTGCAGACCAGACTTGCTCTATAGAGAACCCCTCGTCCGAGTGAAAGATGCGCTGGAGAAGACGACCCTCCTCGATATCGGTCAGCAGCCCTCTGCGCCGTCCACTCTTGACAGGACCTCGGATGTCGATGGTGAACGCGGGAGACCCTTTTAATTGTCCAGGGTTTTCTACAGCCGGCGCAGTGTCTTATGGACTTCGCACGGTTCCGTGTCTCTTATAAGAGGGAGCGACGGTGCGGCGTGTTGTGAGGGAACGGAGTGGGGCGGGATCGGAGGAAGTGTGGAGGGAGCGGAGGGAGTGAGGGGGGGAGGGGAAAGTGCGCGGGGCGGGAAGATACAGGGAGAGAGGGCGCCACTACGGGTCGAGCGAGGGATGTAATAAGAGGGAGGGGAGAGAGGGAGGAACTGCAGGTAGGGGATGGTGGAGGAGGTGGGGAAGGGAGGGGGATGGGTAAATGAGGAGGGGGCGAGGAGGGCGGGTTTCGTGCGCGCGAAAGTGGAGGTGGATGGAATTTTACGCACACTTTGAGTTGATTCGACTAGAATGGGATGACGCGAAAGAAGAGAGAGAGAGGGAAGGCTGAAGGGGGTGGGGGAATTCCATTCATTCGTAGAGAACGCGGAAAAAGCGAATTTCTTAGTTGCGTGCACACTCGAATTTATATCAGGATTCTGGTAACGTCACTTGCCTTTTCGTTTCGCCAATATATTTCCACGGAGTGTGTCAACATTATTAGCCGCGGCTGCTTGTTTCGTTTTTTCTTTAACAGCCGTCATTAGGTCCGCGGCCGATACCCTAAATAAATCTTTATGGTAAGCTGTTTGTGCAGGTAATTACGCGTAGATGATTTCAATAACGTTGATTTAATTATTTTCGCAATAAAATTGCTTTCTATCAAAGCGAGTTGGACTATATTTGCGCTTTGAAAGTTGGTGATTGTTTGTCTATTTTTCTTCCATTTCCTAGGAAAGTTACCGTGATGAAAAAAAACGTTCGATTGAATTCCACTACTTATTCCAATGATTATTTGATACCTGAGCTCAAGATGATACCTGTGTCGTGCAATCCTTCAAAATAATTATGGGAATGTTGCTGTGAGTAATTTTATGCATTTGTCATGGATCAACTAAATTAATTTTTTAATAGAACAACATTTTGCCGACATTGGTAGAGGGATGGTTAGCTTTTCTATCTCTAGGTCGCAGGTTCGAATCCTGCCGAGGGTATGATCGTGTGATCGTCTTCGTTATTCTTGTTGCGCTCATTGTAAAAGGGCGTCAAGTGCTGTTTATTCAAAATTAATAAATAAATTTAAAAAATATTATCTCGTTTATTACCATCGTATTATACCTCAATTTACAAATTGAATTTTCACACACTATTATTTGCTTTGATGTTTCTTTTAAAGGAGTTCTTAAAAAGGAATAGAATTATCAATGTGGCATTAATTCTATAAAATATCATTTCTTCGGTTGCTGGTGGAATATTTTTATCCGTATAACTTATGTTGTAGAAAGAGCACATATGGCAATGTATAAGGTCACATGCATAATATACCTCGCGCTGCTACGAATCGAACACGTGGTTAATGAGAATATTTTAATTAGTTTGGACTGCGATTCCGTTACTTCAGTAAACAGCTTTCTATTACGTATATATAGTACAGAATTCATATTTCCTAAATGTGTTCATATGCATCACATGTTCTACACGAGTCTGTTGCAGGCGATAGCGCCAATTTTCGAGCAGCAGTAAAACACACACACACACACACACGCAATGCAAACGTAATTTAATGAATGCCTCTCCATTTAATTACTATTGGGACAAAATTTGTTCCTGAAAATTAACGCAATGCGGTACAGAGGTATTACATCAATATGGTCGTATTGTATTCTTTTATGTTCGATCTCAAAAAAAATAATCCGAGAATCAATTAAAAGCGATAGCAAACGGCTCAAAACGAACTTCTATTCTCGCAATAGGATTACATCCCACGACCCCGAGTCCTGTATTATCGACGACGGATCATCAAGCGATTCGCCCCATAATTTCGCGTTCCATTAATGAAATACTTCCAAAATGTCCCGACAAACCAAATAATCCTCAATAATCAGAACTAGAACAACGACCGTAGGCGTTCATAATTCACGGGCGACGCGAATCGACAGACGATAATTACTACACGGAATTCTCGGCGCGGTGAATGTTCCTTTAGCTCCGTCGCCAGGTAGATCGTCGACATTTAGCGATTTCTACCGTCGTGATCGGATATCCCGAAGCTCTTCTTGCGTGAATCCGACGTCACGCCGGAATTACCGCGTATGCTTTGCCAAGCAGGACCTCGAGGGAAAGTTGGGCGGACGGGGACGGGGTCTCTGTGGGGAAATGAGAAATATGAGAAAGGTTAAGGGAAGGTGAAGGGAAGGTGAAGGGAAGCTCGGTGGGTACGGAGTAAAGGATTATGTCGGAGAAGAAGGAAAAGGCAGCTAAGCGCCAGAAGGAAGACAGTTGCAAGCAAAGACTAGTACCCCTACGGAAAGACCGGAAACTTAATGCTATAAAACGATTCCCAGGTTTTCCATGGAAGGCAACGATAGATGGGTCAACGGGAAAATTTGGAACTACGTGTTCACGATGGCTATCGTGACGTCATCACAGGATGTCGCTCACCCCCTTCCCCTCCCGTTTTAATGCGATAATCGTAGCAAATATAAATTGGACGGATAGAAGAAATGGACTTAAATGAAAGAATTGCATTTAAGAAACCTAATTTATTGCCGTATATCACACATTGCGAGAGTACAAAGTCATTATCAAATTACATAACAGTGAGGTATATGTACATAAATATTATACAATAAAGATATAAAAATGAATTATTGTAACCGACTTTTATAACGTTAATACCTTTTATGCATGAAAAATATTTAAAGGAGATATACGTGAACGACGAAATACGTCAAACTTTCACGTCAAGAAAGAATTTGTGGATCAAGCAAAAATCTATTGTAAAGTGATATCTTCGGCCCTGGAACACAGTTCTCTTTCTGTTCCACCTGTAAAAAGAATGAAAATGAATTTCTAAGAATGTCAATCATTAAACCTGCTAAACCTAATGAAATTGATGCAGGAGGCAATGGGCATGCTTCAAATGTTGCAATAAATGTAAAATAAGGCAAATGCGCTTACGGCCCCTTGCGATTCATAAACAACTTTTCTATGAATATCACATTACCTTCTGTAAAATTAAACACATCACATTCAGCTACAAAATGTCCACTTTATTTATAATTTATTCTAAGCACAGTTGTGTTTGCTGACGTTTAGGTGTTCGTAGCAGTCACAATTAGCCCGATCTATACGTATTCATCAAATAACAAGAAAAACTTTTTATATGGAAATTTCAATTTCTCGATCGAAAAATATATGTATTTCTAATTAGGTTTTGAAACAAAGAAGAATTATCTTAATGTCTAGGAATAAAATCAAATGCATAATGAGAAACAAGAAATAACCAAGTTAACAATTTCTGTAAATTCAAAATATTTCAAATTAAAACATAATAAGACATCACTATGGTATACTTATTTCATTCTATTACAAGCACAATTCTATTCCCTGGCGTGTACGTTGCAGTTTAACTTCCAAAGAACTCACTATAATCTACTGATAACCACGAGAAGTTTTAAACAGAAATTTCAATTACTCAATCTAAAATTACGGCTTATTTTGTGAGCAACTGACACGTACCTTATCCACGGCCAGGGCAATGGATGGCACAGCTAGGTGAAGTATGCGAGCCTTAACACCTAAACATGAGACTCATTTCTTCTCAAAATGCTTCTCGCACACAAAAAAACGAGAGAAATTTCTTTCTTTCCTTCCTAGGAGATCTATCCAGTGCAAGTACCTGTTAAGAAAATATAAAAGCATTCTCACAAAACGCATTCACATAACACTTAGTAGAACTAATTCGTTACAATTTTTTTTTTTCAAAAATATATGCTATTTTTAAGACACCTGTTGATTGGAGATCAGAACAAATTCACTCCGTCACGTATTCTTAAACAGTGATGAATACATATCTACTATATATCTACTTGACAAAATCACAGTAACTGTCAACCGCTCAATAAGCAAAGGCGAACTTCTATCAAGCAAAATGGCCGCTGTTCCGCTATGATAATAGACACAAGGAACATGTGGCGCTGTGGTGATGTGGTAGAGAGAGAGAGAGAAGTAGATGGAGAAAGAGAGAGAGAGAGAGAGAGCTGGCTGCGACTGCAGCGCATTTGGTGGCCCCCGTATCATCATAGTGAACTACGTGTATAACCTGGGTATATATTCTTCCATAAGAGTTTCATACCCCTGGTCCGTCTTCTCCGTGCGAAGAGAGAGAGAGAAGGGAAAGGGTTTGAGGGAATGGAGAAATGGATGGAAATTCGATTGGGGATTACGGAATGAGTTCCCCGGAAAGAGAAGATAGAGTGGGTTCACTGGTAAGAGGTAGTCGCTTTTCTAAAAAAATCGTCATCAGCGAACACGTTTCATTGACAGCGCTATTTAATGGGTAGTTGTAATGGCTTTTTTCGTAGATGTTTCTATAAGAAACAAATAATGGCTATGTATTATCTGCAATTTTAAAAAAAAATATAAAATATACAAAATTTGACGAATAGGTGGAAGAAATTCCTTCAGCACATTCAGGAATGTCAGCATCGATGACTCTTCAAAATTATGGAAATGCATTCTAAATTCAAAATTAAAGAAAATAGTATATATTGTATATAATTCAAGAAAGAGTTATAGATCATACCATAAGGCTGAAATCTTCGAAAAACTGTTTCTAAAATTATAAAATTCTTTTTAGAATTTAGTATGTGTGGATCATCACTAGTGAGAGCTGTTTTGTAGCCAAAATGTGCGTCTGGTTTTCACAACCTTGTTATGGATATAGGAAAAACGAGGTTCTTCCATGGATTATATTGACGAAAATTTTCACCATAAGTTTAAATTGACAAACTAGGCATCTCCAATAACCATCAAATAAAAAGGTTTTGAACATCATATTCACGTTTCTCGTCTAAAATGCTAATATTCTAGACTGTCTATACGTTTCTTATCGCACAATTATAAGTTTTATGGACGCTTTAATTGACGGGTGCTGAAACGCATATTTCCTTCTCTGGAAGCTCTGCAACTCACTGGATGTAATAAGTTTGATAGAATTGTGCGCTTTATCTCTGAGCATGAGAATAGGAAACGCGTGAAATTACTTTTTGCCAAAATGACAGATGGCATTGCCGCAAATTACCTTCTCTAAATAGAAAGCTCTCTCGTAAGGATTCAATCAACTCGATTGATTTCGAAATATACCGTGAATTAAAATTGCATTTTCATAAGTGCGGAATCTTTCTTATCTGCCATCATTCTAAATAAAAGATACATACTGAAACTTAAACGATAGCTTTTGTATCAGAACACATATTAGACTATTAATCTAGCAATTCATTTCTGCAACAAGTAAGATACATCAATATTTTAAGTATTTATGGTCGAGTTCTAAAATAACTTCGAAATAAAGACATGAATATTATTTTTGTCGCACAATAAAAATTATTAATTCTTCAATGTAAAGCTTGTTCATGGATAAGCTTCAATTTTAAGCACAAGATTTTGTGTATAATTTATTCCAAATAATGTTGTTTTTGATAACTAAATGCCTATAAGTCTAAATAATGATATGGCTATCTTGAAGGATTGCGGAATATCTGCGATCTCATATAAGTAAATAAATGAATATTAGTTTGCCTCATTTCCGAAGGACAAAAAATTTAAAATTTCTGAAAAATTAACATTTGCTGTCTCTTAAAACAAAAGCCTCGCTTGCCGTCAAACCAGGAGAAGTAACTTCTACGCAAAGCATACGAAGTGGACAACAATGATTTTTTAAAGCCTTAGTTTGGTTCACACATTTGTTACTCTAATGATAATAAATAAACTTTAGACTCAAATAATGGCCATTTCGTAACAAATATAGGTATAAATAAAATAACTCTATATTATGATGCATTCACTATTATTATTTCATTGCAAATGGTGACTAGAAATATTCCTACCATATAGAGTGCTACAGTAAACTGCTAAAATGCATTTTTGTTTGCCCTTGATAAATCGATGGATACGTAATTAAACGATTGGTTTGTTCAATAATATATTATAGTCATCATGAAAGCCATTTTGACATTATTTACAATAATGAGGGTCGAGAAAACACTGGTCTTCTCGTTCGTGAAATCTAATTGGCTGACGAGCAATGAAATACTCAATATTCCGTGTGTTATTTTTTTGCACTTTTCTCCTCATGCGCGTTGGTGCCGACTGTTTGCCGCTTCATGCTCTTTTTATTAAAGTGGTCATTTAACTGAAACTGCCTAAAATTGATAATTTGGGCATGAATTTTTCAAATGGACACGAAGTAAAGACAATTGGTATCGGTAAAATAAAACGTTTGAGTTTGCCTGGTGAACTGACCTAACATTTGCTCGCCCCTGAGAATTATACTCTTGTAATACAAACGATCTGCGCTCTTATGTTAGACATATCGCCTCATTACAAGATAATTACCGAGCTCGTCTTAATGGCTGGAAACAAATTCATGAATAAGCACTTAAATAGCAAAAACTGAATAAATAAGTATTTATTTTTTCAACATTTGGCACTTAGGTTCTTATTTTAAATATGGCCTCTTTTTTCTTGAAATTTCCAACATAGAAAATACATTTAACATAATTAAGGCACTGATGTTGGTGAAGTTTAACAATGAACTATTAAATCATAAAGTGGAATTTTTATCGTGTATTAAGATAATGATGTAAGTCATGTTTAGCGATGAACTATTGATTCATTATTTGAATAAGTAAATGAAATGGCGAAATTTAGTGTCAATGGCTCGCGATCGTTGAAGATTTTAACCTTCAGCATAGAATCTATTCGTTTGCATTCTTCTAACTCAGACCTTCTCTTTTTCACCAAATAATCTGATGGTAAATAAATCGATATTAATAAAATTTTGAAAGCGCACTCGTTTTCCTCAGGTTCAAGAGCATTGTGCGAGAGGTCTCCAGGAAAAATAGTCAGAAAACGACGGGAGATATTGAGGATAGCGATGGAGTTCCATTCCTCTCTGGGGAGCGTGCGAGAGCATATATCGCGGGAGGTCGTGTTTCAGCTGCCTCGAGAAAGGGGAATGGCTCCAAACGACGGTCGATTCCTCTCTCAAACCCATAGCAACCCGCTCTCTGCGCCGTGAAATTCGGATTGGTTAATCAAACTGATTCGTACCGCTCCCTCTTCTTTTCCCTCTATTTTTATAACACCGTTTTCCATCTTAAAATTCTCCTTCTACTCTCTGTATGCGCACGTATGTCTTCTTTTACATTTTTTTACTGTATCGGTGCAAAATTTTCGTCACGCTATTTCAAATTACACGTTAAAGGAAAAAAAGATTAAAAATCACATGTACATGAAATTATCTATTTTAATATCAGATGTCTTTTGTTACACGTAAATATTTTTTAATAACTGCCACTATTGCACGAGCTAGCAGAGGTTTTTCCTGATCCATTAAGTACGATATGAAAATTTTATAAATTTATAAATCACCGGGACTTGTGAATCATTTCGGAGTATTTCGTCGTAATAATTATTAGTCATTACTTTATTTTCATATAATTTAATGATCTCGGTTTAATTTCCTTTGAAAGCTGTTCGTCTTTCATAATTGAATTTTCTTATAATTTTTTTAGCCAATAGGTTAATTAGCGACTAAATGAGACAAGTAAAAAAGCTGCTTTAGCAATTCAGCCGTGGGTAGAGAGATCCTTGGAGGTTAACGCGATTAATTTCTTCCCTCTCCTTAGATATTGATCCTCTTCTGCTGCCATTACATTATCTAATATGGATTGAGGACTTATATCAAAGTAAAACGTGTTCGTCAAATTTTACCATGATAACAGAAATTGTCAAATATAATTAATTGCACTTTTTCTCCCGTATATTAATTTGTACACATGCATTATTCGTTTTTATCTCTTACATGCTGACGTTACGGAGAAAGTACCGATAAATGCCCCATTTTTTCATCCACATACGAAAATTTTAGCTTATTTCCACAAAGCTTTTCTTACAAATTTCGAATGGCATCAAAATATAATAAATAAAATGCAAACATTAAAGGGCTACATTTTTGGGATGAACCTTTTTAAATATAAAATTATATCTTTATGACTTTCTATTTAATTTACTTTCAAATAAATATCTGATTCGGTTCAAATGCAGATTGAAAAACAATATTTTAACAGTTTTTTAATAAATTTATGGAAAACAGGGGGGTACAAAAACCGCAATATGCCCAGGAGCATTTGAGGAAAAATGCAATCATATGTAAATTACACAGTTCGATTGCTACTAGTTGATAAAGTATCCTGCATGTTAATTTTGTGGCGTACTTGCGTAAGTGCGTCGCACTGGTGTGGGAGAGGTAGATCCGGGGTAAGTGAGAATCTGAAAATTGTTAGATATTAAGATATAAAGGACAAAGCATCAGGAAAAATTCGCAAACCTTGATATGTGGAATAATTATGAAGTAATTATTTTTTTATTCCCATAAGAAATGCATTGCGTTTCCATTTATATCCATAACATCGCTTTATTAATTAGTTAGGATTAAGATACGAATTTAAGACTTAAACAGTTTTACGAGCAGAAGAACGATACATATTTTTCTCGGAGATCAAATCCGAATCCATGATAATTTATCTTTAATATTCGTTTAACACCAGAATAACGGACATTTTTCAAGATGTTAGCCATGATAAATTCTGATAACATGGAAACGAATCCAATGGAGTAGTGCATGGGAAATGGGAGTGAGGAGAGATAGATAGAGTGAGAGAGACAGAGAGAGAATAAAAAAACTCATATTTTTTACTGCGAAATGAAAAAAACGACAAGAAAGATGAAAAGCTATTTGTATTGCAATTTTATTGCGTGATTCGATTACCTACTATATATTTTTTAAAGTTTGTTTGTTTATCTGTCTGTTAGTCTAAAAACTCGAAAACGGAAAGGTCTACAGCGACAAAACCTGGCATGACAATCTTCTATATCGAAAGGAAGAGAATGATGCATGTTTGCATCCCATTCCAAGGGCCCGAGTTTGAGTCCAGAGAGCTTTCCTTTTCTCTATTAGAATAGCATGGAAATGAATGCAGAGTATTTTTTATTAGCATTTTAAAATTACTTTTAATCATCTTAAAAACTCGAGACTCAAACTCAGAATCGGAGAAAAGAATGGCGTTTCATTTTCTTGGCGTAAAATTTCAAATACGGTTGATCATAATTAAGATTTTTACAAAATTACAAGTTTTTAATCAAAATCTTTTTGTTCTCATGGAAATACAATTGTTGCCGATTTAAGATATTAGTGTATTCCAAAAAAATCTGATCGGTCCAGCATATGACTTTCTCCATAAAGAATAATGAATATGATTGAAACGTTATTTAAAATTCGTTCTCGACAACTGTTTCCCTAAGCATAACTATCAGCAATTACACTCGTGAATAATTTTTAGACCCTTAAAAAGTAAGCTTCTCAATAAACGTGAGATTAAATTTAAAATACTGCTGCTGAATTCATGGAGTAAATGTTGCAAATGGGTAATGCAAATACTTTAGATGTGAATGGCGAAATTTAAATACCAGAACAGCTGGATGATGTGGTGAAATCGGTTGATGAATTGGAATCAACAGTTTATACATACCTACTAATATTTCTCATTTGAGAGAAAAGTCAGTTTTTTTTATTATGTGAAAGAGCTATTCCGGGCCGCGAAAATAAAATACAGGCATCACTCACTAATCGTCTTATAAAGCAATTCGTTGCTGAAGAAACAGTTTATAACTCATTCTATACCGTAATAAATTTGAAGAAGGCATTAAATTATATATTTGAGTTTTAAAATTCACAGGACCCTCCAGGAATTCCTCCTCATAAATTATAGTTAAACGCTGGTGCACCAATTATATTAATGCGAAATTTAGATGCTACAAAACTTTTTAATGAGACACGCAGGTTAAAGTTTTAAATCTCCATGTTGTTGAAGCAGTTATTTTGACAGGATGTGCAAAAGAACAGATTATTTTTGTGCCACGTATCCTTTTAATTCCTAGCGACTGCCATTTTGAAATCAAACGTCTTCCATTTACGGTAAAGGTTTGTTTTTCAATGGCTATCGACACTTTCAGTCGTGAAATTTATTAAGAAATAAATATATTTTCTTTGAAATTGTAACTTAATTATGGATATTTCAGTAATCCCTTTATCATAAGTTTAGGTCCTTGGCCACCAACTTCTATCCACTATTGTGCCTACAATATGTGTAGGCTTGGTTGGATTCGACGCTTATTTCTTTTAATCTACGATTATTATTTCCGAGAGATTTTTGACGAATATCGACGTTTAAAATTACTACTTAATTGAATTTTTTTTTATAATCGAGGTTAATTTTCCTGAGATATTTTCGACGAATATTGACGCTTAAAATTACTACTTACGTTTATGGCTGGCAGTTTTCGGTCTTTCAATTCGATGATTTAAATCTACTTTTTATTTTGAAATTCTGATAAATTTTTTTATCTTAATATTAAAGACAACACTCAATAACGAATTTATTAAAATATTATTTTATCTGTTACTCACAGAAAAGAAAGTATACAAAGTAAGAAGTATATTTAAATCGTTAATTTGATTTTTTACTAATTAAATCGTGACTTTTTACCTCTTTAAGTAACAAAAAATAGTGCAGAAAAAAGTTCATTGTGCGAACACGAAACGATATTTCCTGTTCTTGTATTTTCACTCCTTCCTTTACAAATTTTGTCAAACGCGATGATTTCGACATCCAATATGAGAAAGCATAAATTAATAGTTACTTCACGCCTTTTGCTAACTAAATCTTGATGATTAAACAAAATTATTGTTGTGTTACCACTCTGAAACTTTGTATATTTTTAATCTCAAATATTTTAAGCTGGTATTTCCAAATCTAGATATTTTTGATTTCGTATAAGTAATTCTTCCAATCGCGTAATTGACGAATATATTATTTCGCGAATGTAGATAGTAAATTATGATTTACCTCTTGAAATCCGAACAATATACTGTTTGCCGAGAAAGTCTTAAAAAAAGAATTTGTGAGTTCAGATAAAAGGCTTTTAGACATTCGTTGATGTAAATTAAGGATTAATTAAGGAAAAAACATTAATGATATAATTATCGCAATAATATTTTAGCCGTCAAAAAGAACTATCTAATACTTTACTTTGTATCATTTGATATATTTCATTACTGTATTAAATATTCTCATTAATTATCATAAAATATATAAAGAGAAAAATTAGAGTTAATTATTTAGCGCTTGATCAACAGTTTTGCCTCAAATCCTGATTAAAACCGAAAAATATTTTGCAACAAAAAGCAAATAAATAATAATCCTTAATCCCTCTTCAATTTTAAGTAACGATTGTTAATTTATGTTCATCTTTTTTAAACCATTATATTGAAATTGAAATTTACTAACCTGTAGCATAGGATGAAGGAGCCAAAAGCAAGAGAGCGGAACAATCCTTTCTGGATAACACAATTAATTAATTTTCTGAAATATCGTTCGTAAAACAGACGGATATAATACCTATAATTTGAAATATTTTAATTTCATGATTTTATTAACTCAACTGAGAACATTTCTTGAGTGTTGAAAATTTTCACGGATTGGCAAAAAATATTCCTACATTTTTAAAGGGTAAAATTTATCGCATACTGCGATTCGCTCAACTTTTTCAAATATATATGTCCTCCAACTAATTGCATTTGAGATTGACGATTAAATGAAATTACTTTAGACAATTAAACTCTATGTTCGTCTCACAGTCATCTCAGTATTCTTGGTCACCTATTCAAACTAAAAACATTACTACAAATTAATTATTCATAAAGAGAAAACCTTAAAAGAAGTAATAAACCTACTTATACTTGTCTAATTGGGGATTTAATTAAACAAGAAAGGAAAAATATTATTTTATTAATAAAAGAAAGCATTTCGTTACAACTAAACTGATTAATAAGAAGATTAATTAAAAATTTTTGTTCGTTGCCGTTCGGTGATTTTTAGATGTTTTGCTATCGGAGATGAAATAAGCTGTCAACATGATTTTCCTATCTGAAGTAGAGAATATACCTTCTGCTTCTCGTATCATTGCTTTTTAGTGGTTTTGATCTTTGTCCTTTACCTAACAGAAAATTTTATATAAAATGAGAACATATAAAACACACGTGAATAGCTCATCGAATATAATTTATTTTACATTACGTTTTTTAAATATATGGTGAATCTTGCTGCCAAAATTTTTCTCCCACGATGAACAACAAAGAAATCATTTTATTTTCAAGAAAATTAGTCTCACCTTTAAAAAAATTACGACTGGCTCATTTGGAGTGTAAAAAGTTATTTCTTTCGTCGTCATTTAAAAATGTCTGGGCCTTCTTATTGTTCTTGCCCACGCTTTTAATCGATTTATTCGGATTTGGAATTAATGTAATCTTCATTGTTGTGTGATTTTGCTTGGAAATCGGCAATCCCATAAATTAAATTAAATCTTTATTTCGGAACAATTGAGTTATTGCAACAATTGAGCAAACAATTTTATTTGTGAAGCCATAACTGAGTGCAACCAATTTGGCGAGATGGAAGACAGTCGGGCTTAAGGAGTGCAAGGAATATTTTTGTAGTTATATTACCTGATAACTGCAAAACAAAATTGCAAATTTAATAATTAACTAGTGGTACCCGAAAAAAATTTTGCTAAGTCAGTCAGATAACTGCATTTTTAAAAGTAATCCTTATAAAATTAGGCAACTGATATTTTGAATGTCATATTTGTTTTTATAATTTATATGTGCAATTTTAATTGTCTCTCCCATACGAAAAAGGTCACATTCCAGTACTGAAATAAAGAAATAAGATTTTTTTCTTTTGGTCAATCGTTAAAAATACACACAGACCACACGCAGTTTACTGAATTATAATATTCTTTAATCATTAATGTTGCAATCTATTTAGTTTGACATTGCTACAAATATAATTTTGATACTTCATAAACAGCACGAAGCGGACAACGCAATTATTTTGTCTATTTGAGGGCTTAATAGACACTAATTCAATCGGAGGCAACAATGCGGGTCGCCTTGGAAACACACGGAATGAGTACGAAAAAGACAAAATTTCGAAAAGAAATGCGTGTTTCTAAGAAATTATTCCGTGTAACATCAAAACATTGCAAGAATAAGATATTGTATAGTTTTAGCCCTCGAATAAAGCAAGAAGGAGAAATTCGGTCCATATTTACGTATTTTAATGAATGAAAGAAATAAACCTTGCACCTTGAAAAATCGAAACTCCTGTGTAAACATATGCAAAAATATAATCGTCTCCCGGAGTCAAATCCGGGACACATCCATAAACGAAAATAGTTTTCCTGAAAGATATTTAATAAATATTTATCATTGATTTAAAGCTGTTTTTCAATCGAAAAATATTCAAAAAAGGATATTGATGATATTAAAATGAGGCTAATAAATAGTATCAAGGGGCTTTATTTGTAAAAATTAAGCAGAAAATGTAGTCCTCTTTCTGCAAAAAATACAACTATGTTTAATGCATTCACAAAATTTATTTGCATTTCAAAAACTTAGAAACTAAATTTTTATGTTTAGAAAAGATAATGTATTTTGATAAAGAGCTTTTTGTAGAGAAAGCAAAACACTTTCAACAGTTCCCAAGGATACAAGTTTTTTTACAATTATCTCATATCTTATTTATACGCTTTGAGATTAGCTTATGTATGCCAGTAAAATATAGGTTCGCTAAGTTCAGCGCATATAAAAATTCATATCCAGTTATTATATTTAAAATACAATTTAAATATCAACAGTATATATCTTCAAAACATTTCTAAAAAGGTTAAAAATAAATAATTTTTTGATTTTTCGATAGAGTAGATAATTCTAAAATCCATATTTGGACGGAATAAATCGATCACATTGAGAATTTTTTTTAAATTATGATGTCGAAATACTAATGGCTGAAGCGAAGATATTATTAGAATTAAAGCAAATATTAACTAGGGTTCATTTAGCTATAGAAATTCAACGGAATTTTCATGACCTCTAAGATTAATAATAACATATCTTAGCAAATCTTTTTGTCCATATTTCTTATCACGCGGAATTTGATCTTCTGTTTAATAGAAATAAATAAATTTTGTATGATTAGCGATTCAATTGGTCTACCGCCTTCATCTTTTTTCCGTCGCGCCCGTAATTCCGGACACAAATAAGGTTCATAGGGTGTGACGTGTTCTGCAATTTCCAGATAAATTGAAAATATAACGGATACAGTGCGTCAGTAAGCCATTTTGGAATAAATAATCGAAGCTGTCATCTCTCTTTCGCGGATCGATGGTAGATCTCCCATTTCTACCGCGGGATATATTTCGTTCGGAACACAAGATCCGCGCGCGCCTTGACCCCGGCATTATTGCCCATCTGATCGACTGAGCGCCCGACGGCTGCAGCGGACAGGGTGAGAGAGCGGGATAGGAAGAGGGAGAAGAGGTATGGAGAGAGAGGGAGAGAGAAGAGGGAGAGAGAAGAGAGGGAGAGAGAGAGGGACATATAGAGAGAGGGAGAGAGAAGAGAGGGAGAGAGAGAGGGACAGATAGAGAGAGGGAGAGAGAAGAGGGAGAGAGAAGAGGGAGAGAGAGAGAGGGGGACAGATAGAGAGAGGGAGAGAGGAGAAGGAGAGGGAGGGAGAGATAGAAGAAGGAGGGAGAGATAGAAGAGGGAGGGAGAGAGATAAGAGTGAGGGAGAGAGAGAAGGAGAGAGAAGGAGAGAGGGAGAGGTAAAGAGGAAAAGAGAGAGATAAAGAGGGAGAGAGAAAAATGGGGGAGAGGGCGGCAGCAAGCCTCCCTCTTCCCCTAACTTCTTCTAGCTATCTCACGGCGTCTTCTCCTCCTCCGTTTAGATGGTCCTAAGGATTAAGAATCTTGAATCCTCTAGGAATTAGGGAAGGATCCTCCTTTCTCTCTCTCTCTCTATCCTTTCATGAGGGATCGGTTTTACTCGGCGCCAGGACGGAGGAAGAAGAAGAAGGGAACCTTAAAGAACGCTTTATTATTCACGGAGGGCCTCTCCTAAAAACGAAAGCACTCACTCACTCTCACCCCCTTACCCTCGAAAGAACCGGGAGGAGAAAGGTCCCGTACTACACTCCTTTATCGAGACGTATTCCGCGGGAAAACATGCGGCGAAAATGATATCGCATATATTTTTCAGTTCATTAGTCATTTCGACCAGGAAGGATGAGGATGATGGAGACAGATCGGCGAAGAAGAGAGAACGGCGATAAATAAGACGAATAGACAGATGCGCCTTATGCTTTCGCATACTCTATTTTTCCTGCATTCCGGCGATTTTCGTCTTTTTTAACGCGATGAATATGAAATCGGTTTATATTGACGCCAGAGGATCTCGGCCGAGCCAAAAACCAACAAAAGGAGAAGAAAATGAGAAAAACAGAAAAATAAAATGGAATAAAACGAAAGGAACGCTACCATTGTATTACTTCCGTAGTCTCCTGGTTTATTTTCTTGACCTGGCGGTGATACGGAATACCTACATAGGGCGCGAAAAATTTCTCGAGGATTTTGTGGAGGTGTTGGTTTCTCCCTCTCTCTGTTTTGAACTGCGATGAAGATCCACCGATGGAAGCCTATTAGCATCGATATTATTAAAAAGAGCGATCGATATCGGCCACAGAAGATATCGATTCGAGACACCTATATAGATAGATGTATCGTTTACTCAATTTCATTCTATTGTGAAAATAAATCTATGATTCTAGACTGTCGTCAGGCTATTCATTCATGCATTAAATATAATGGCATGGCTCACATAATTATTTATTTATAATCGCGTCGGATAAATAAAACGATTAGCAAAAAACGACGCCGAATCGCTTTTTTGGTATGCGTAAGCTATATCGCATTCAAACCGATCGGTTTTTCCCAAAATTTCGACGGGGACGCTGCGGCGAGTGCTCGAGAAAAAATAAATTGTCTATATAGTTCTCATTTCCCCCGTCCTTCCGATATCCGCGCGAGAAGAAAATGGACCTCGTCTTTCGTCGCTGAAGATGCATGCGGGAGAGATAACTTACCTCGATCAACTTCGTCCAGGACTTGGTCCTCTTAAGGCCTTCTCAAACCGAGGCGGTACGAGGTAGCTGTAGCGGCAGCGGGACGCGGTATAAAGGCCTTCTCAAACCGAGGCGGTACGCGGTAGCTGGACTGGAGAAGGTAACGAAGCCGCGTCAATGAACACACCAAAATCGTGCGACATTCCACCGCAGGAACACATTATGGGAAGAATTGGATTGCGATTAGTGAATATGTATTGGCCATCTGACGAAGAAGAAATTTTACTATGTATTAGCAGCGTTAATAGAGGAAGAGGACCGTGACAGGCAGGGCCGGCCCGAGCTACGGGCTAGCTGCGCGGCTGCCCGGGGCGCCAGTTTTGGGGGTGCTATCCCGATCATTTATTTATGCATTACTTGCAAGTGAATAAATATTGGATTTCAATTTATATCGAGGAACAGCATTCCTTTTAATTTTTCGTTACCAATAATTTTTATAGGGGGATGAATAAATGAACATGTACTTTGTTAATACCTCAACAAACATTAACGGAGGGGGGCACCAGAGTGCTATCTCGCCCGGGGCACCAAAATTCCTCGAGCCGCCCCTGGTAACAAGTCCTTATTTTATTTACTAGGGGACCCACGGGATCTATGGCCTCACTCAGCCCACTAAGAGCTGGTGGGAGGGAATCACATGTTCAATATTATTATCGTATTCATAGTTCTGCACTTCATACAGTGGGGATGTAAAGTTAGAATAGAATTGAAAGCGCTGCCCTCAGCAGTAAAATATTTCTCATTTTCATCTTCAATTCTTCTATATTATTCAATGTGTACTATCTGTTTACGAAATTTCGTTTAAGACCAGTTATAGTAGAACAGATAAACAAATAAACAGACAAAGTTTTGATAGGATAGGATTTAGAAATTAGCACAATGCGCGAACGTAAATTGCGCAGGGACTATAAAGGTAGTGTTCTAGAAAAAACTATGGGTAGTCAGTCGACTCTTAAGTTATTTGAATATGCACACGGAGTTTGGCGAAAATAAAAAAAAACGAGACAGCAGTTATCGTAGAACAGACAAACAAGATGGAAAGGTATACTCCATAAATGGAATACACAAGAGATTTCAAAGGCGTTCTTTAATGGGAAATGCGTATGAAACAGTATCGAAAGATTGTGCGATTCTCGAATTTTTATTCACGAAACTGTAAGTCGTAATGACCGTATTGTCCCGAATATAAAGCGACCTCGAATATAACGCGACCCTAAGATATTTGGAAAGTTTTTCAAGAAAAAACTAAACCTCGGATATAATGCGACCCCAAACAACCTTCAGCCAATCTAACACAATCATCCACCCCTTCTTATGCGCGTGAAAGAGTACACCTGACGGTAACTTCTCCTTTGGCATCCTTTTACGATTTAAAATTACCTAGGGAGTCAGTTTTCGCCCGTTGGCCATGACTGCAAGCATAACAGTTATCCTTGATTTCTCATTTCCGGCGGATTTTAACAACACCGATTTAGCTACGACTATTTTAAAATTCATGTGATAACTTCGTCGGATTCCTCTGTTAACCTGGGATTTGGAAGATTCTTTTTTCTCAACATGATCAAAACCCTTTTTGTCACCCATTGTTAAAAAAACGGATGGGTAATAACTCGCTATGGTAGTTGCAAAGAATATGCCGACGCATTTATAGCTTCAATTCAATGACTATCGAGGGGTTTATCCGCCGATTCTTGACATTCTAATTAAAATGCGAAATATGAAATTTTATGCTGATCGGATTATTAGTTGTTGAGTTTGAGCACCAACAAAGTTTCGGTCACAGACACACCCACAGACATCATAGAGAAAATAGTCAAAACGTGGTCAGAGGACCTTAAAACATGTATTTTCGTTGAAATCTCGAATTCGATTTTTTCATGAAAACAACACTTGCTCTATACTTAGTATATCGAGAAAGTAAACAAGATGGAAAAGTATACTCCATGAATGGAACAGAGATTTCAAAGGCGTTCTTTATGGGAAATACGAATGAAACGGTATCGAAAGATTGGACGATTCTCGAATTTTTTCTCCAAAACTATAAGTCGTAATTATATGGTCTCGGAGATTATCTTGTAGTAAATGTTGTTCTCTATCCAAATAAGTTTGTAAATATATACCTCACATATCATATAAGAGCATGGGAGAGAAATATATGAATTTTGAATTGTTGTTTGCTGAGAGAACCGTCTTCGCGATTAATGTAAACAAAATATGCGATGATCTGATGCTTTCCCGGCGAATAGATGCGGTGAATTTTTCTCGGGTTTCCAGCTATGTGGCCACCTAGCTGGAAACCCGAGAAAAATTCACCGCAAAATATGTGATGTTTTGCTCGGTATTTTCTCGAATTTTTATCCCCGAAGCCATAACTCATAATTATGTGGTCTCGGGGATTATCTTGTAGTAAATCATGTCCTCTATCCAAGTAAATTTTATAAACTATACCTCACAGATTATATAAAGTCGTGGGATAGAAAAAAAATGATTTTAAATATTGTTTGCCGATATAACCGCCTTAGAGATCGATGTAAATAAAATATGCGATCTTTTTCGCTGGATATTTTAGAAATTCTATCTCCGAAACTATAACTCGTAAGTATGTGGTCTTGTAGACTTTCTTGTTGTAAATGTTGTTCTCCATCCGAATAAAGTTTTTAACCTATACCTTACAGATCATATAAGAGCTAGGGAAAGAAAAGTTTGGTATTTAATTGTTGATACGGATACGGATGCCATTTAACGAGGTATGAGTATAAGTTTATTAAAGTAATTATATAAAGTGGAACGCCTAAAAATAAAAAGTGCATAGGGACGCAACAGGAGAGACCACACGAACGCAAATTGCGTGTCTCTGGGAGGTTCCCTTTATATTTAAGAGAAATATTTATTTAACGCTTTCTTTATTGTTTAATGTTTTCTGTATGTACGCTAAATTTAGTTTTGATTTGATAAGATTTGGCAATTAGCGCAATGCGCTAACGCAAATTACGCAGGAACAATAAGGGTGGTATTTTATATAAACTATAGGCAGCCGACTCTTAAGTTATTTGTACATGTACACGAAGTTTGGTAAAAATCAGACAAATAAAACGCAGTTATTGTAGAACAAACAGACATCATCATCATTGGTAGTCTCTCCGTAGACAGGTCCGTGATTATTCTTGGTTAAACCTGGTTCTCCATATACTCCTATTTTCCGCTGTCCTCTTCATATCTTGATAACTCTCTTTCCCTTTCAAATCGTCTATCAGCTGAAACCTTTTCCTACCTCTTTCCCTTTTCCCATCTAGTTTTCCTTCTAACACGTCTTTAATCATACTCTCTCTCCTCAGGTAATGTCCAACCCAGTTAGCCTTTCTCTTTCTGATAGTCTGTATAATCATAAACAGACATACAAATAGGCAAATTGCACAGGGACTCAACAGGAGAGACATCGCTTCGCTCGGCCAATTATCAATTACTATGCATTTTAATTCTTACCTGCATAATTAAAACTTTTGCTGAATTAGTGCTTCGCTTTGATTTGGTTTTCACAAAAAGGAAATGGGTTAACCGAATCAATGCAGAACGTGGAATTTATGGCGAATTTCTGACATTGGTTCCAAAAGACGAAAAACGATTTTATATTTATTTCCGGATGACTATAAAACGCTCTGTAAAGTCGGTGGTAACAGACATTTTGGGTAGTAGATACCACTAAACAAGATGTCAAGAGAGAGTAGGTCGCTTCACGACTATGCGGTACGCGGGATAATTGTGCATGTAGCGGCACAGAAAAATATCGCCGCCATCCCGCGGCGGTATCCCGCCATCTGTGTGAGCACTACCATTGAAAACCTTATTAGTAAAATACCGCGTCCCGCTACCGCTACCTTTAAGGCCCTCGAGAGAACGAAGTAGCTCTGCTCTCCGAGGAACTGTCCCTCAACGTTCGTCTCGGCCATCTTATAACGAGATGGAGGAGATTGAAAGGAAGAGGAGGTGCGCGGGTACCCCGAGGAGATTTTGCAGGAAAAAGTGGATTATTATGAGCGGGAGGTCATCGATTGACTCTGTCTCAACGCTGTGATTAAAGCCATTCGTTTCAGTTCCTCAATGCCCGGCGAGATTAATTTTAATTATTATGAAATAAAATTCGATGTTTTTCTAGCGCCGAAAAGAGATTTGTATGGAATTTATAGTGAAATACGAGTGTTTACAGTATCACGAGAAGTGAGAGTGGAGCTTGAAATTGTGGAAATTGTAACAAGTTGTTATTTAATGGCATGAAAGATAAACATCATTTAAAAGACTGCAACAACAAGCAACAGTGCTATTGTTAGCCCAATCAATTATCTTTGGGTTTCATAATAACAATAAAACAATTAATATGAGTAATTTCCACATATTTATTTAGCTTGCTCATTAAAATTATGGCGAATAAAAAATAAAAACTTTGGAAAGCTAATATAGAGCACTGTTATGTTAATTTAAAGTATGAATATCCAAATATGTACGAATAATTCCTTAATTTTTTTAAATAAAAAGTAGATTATAATTGCATGAAGATTATCCTTTCCTTTAACCGTAAACAAGATGAAATAATATCTCGTGTTACATTTTTCTGCGCATTCACCAATTAGGTATAGAATTTTTCTTACTCTTTATGATAATGCTGCCATTGGAAACAGATTTAACATTAAACTGTAAATGACAACATATTTGTAATGATACGGGATATAACACGTAACTTTATGCTAGATTCCACACGAGAACCACAAAGCACATGTTAAGATATTTTTGATGGGATACGCCATTTCACGAATAAAGATACTTGGTGATGAGTAAATCCCACAAATTGGAGCCTGAATTTATTAATAATAGTTCATAACTCTCAATATTATTTATTCTGACACAAGCACCTCCAACTTGTGGGGAAGGAATTCAGGTAATTAATTTGAAATGATTTAACTACGAATGTACAACTGCAATACTGCCAAGCATTCCTTCCCTCAGGAATCCCTCAGCTTGCGCGACTTATTAGACTTTTTCCTAAGGACTTCTTCCTTAGCTTTTTCCGGGTGCACTTCTTGACGGAAACTCCCACATCGCCCATCTCCTCCATTATTGCCTCTCTTTCCGACCTTTACGTCAGCCTCCCTTGTCACTCATCATCGTGTCTATTTCAATTCCTCCAACGCTGCCACCTTACATCACCTGAGGAGGAGAGGCGAAGTCCACGTCCTTAACGTCCCTAACACCGATTCCCTCTCACCTGTCATCATTTGTCTTCCACATCCTCCTGACCGCCAGCATTCGTATATTCGCTGCTATTCCTCCTCGCTTACTCTCCACTACCGCTGCCTCCTTGGGACGTGAGCGTGACCACGACAAAATCTCGCGTCTTTGCGCGAAATGCACGTTTTGACATGTCGGTCGCAAAAATTTACTGGGCCGTGACCTAGAGGGTGTATCATGAGCATTTTACCTCCTAAAGGATAATGTGGCAAAGAAAAAATATTTTCCTCTTCAATATATTCTTCTGTTTTGCTACGGTATAATGTCCCATGTTTGCGGTGCAGTGAGATTTAAAACACCCGAGGGCTCGATTTAAAATTGGAGATGAATATCATTTAAAATGCCGTTCCCCATTGATTTTTTTTATGAACGTAAATTCCATTGGAGAAAACTAAGGTAAGTGCTAACTTTTCAATTTTTTTATATTGAGGCACTTATTCTTGTATTTGTTTTACGCCAAATGACTAAATCGATAATTCTTTGGTGAATGGATTGAAATGATTTCAGCGAACGAAGCAGTGACACTTTTTTAAAGAAAATTTTCAATGACAATTAGTAATAGTTCTTAATAACCTATAGTTGAAGTAATATTTTCTGAAAGTGATTAATTGTTCTTAGAAAACATTTATATGTTATTATATAATATTCACGTATGAATAGAAAATACAGAGTAACATCCGGTTATAATTTTCTGATTTCTTATAGAAAGAAAATTCTTAATGAATGAATTCATGAAAAGCTTCTCATATGTAAAACTCTTTCAATAAAAATCTTTGGTCATCGATTAATCTAATGATAGAATTTAATTAACTTACCATTGGTCATGATATATTTCCTCATACTGATAAAAATTTTAATTATTAAACAAATGTTGTAAAGACACCGACTGATTATCATCCACGCACCGCTTTATATACCTACTTACTACTCTCAGCAAGTTAGGGAATAGAGTTAAAAAATTAAATTTTCTTATTCAGACCATATTATTCGAGGTGATGAAGTTTTAAAAATATGAACGCTACCTCAAGTTCACGGCACAAAGATGTTTGTAGAACATAATAATATCGGATGAAAATTATGATTTTCTGTTTTAGTTTTCAGCAGAAACAGATGTTCCTCATCAATTGATTTCATTTTATAAGTTAACAATGATTGGGGATTTCCATTTCGCAAAATATTTAAAGGACTGGTCAGCGCAAAAAAATGCAGCCGTTAAACATAATTTGACATTTGTATTCGAGAAACCTATTTACTTTCCAATCGATTGGAGATTTGTAACAATGGAAAAGATACAAAGGTTTTTTCCGAACAATTCAATGGCCCGATTATCGGAAAAATTTGCATTGGATCTGAAGGCGTGATGACATTTAAAAGGGGATTTTTTTATTAATATCACCGTTTTTATATGCATTTCTATATGGATAATCGTCCACGCTGGAGAAATATGCATATGAGTGTCACAAGGTTCATGGTCACCCTTAAAAGCCGCATCGATTCACCTTACGTTTTGCGAGAACTCGCGAAAATCCTTGTTTTGGACGAAATCGTTTCGAAATAAATCACCGGCGTCAAAGCCCCAGCTATCCCTTACGCACCGTCTCATTTCTTTTGTTTCGGAAGGAGAAAAGGAGAGGGAGGAAGGAGAGAAAGATATACACGTTTTTCTTCCCTCGCCCCCTTTTCATCACTTATCCATCAAATTTTCCACCTTTCCAAGTAATGCGTCATTCTCGACCCACGCCGCCGATTTTTCCGATGATCATTTCACTACCCATTATCCTCATTCCTATTGGACGATGCGACGGCCCACCCCCCTGCCTCCCCTCTTCCCCCTCCTTCTTTTCCTATCCCTCCCTTCTCCATCCTCCTCTTTCCACATCTCGTTCACCCGCCATCTCGTCCACGCCGTCCGATATTCCCAATCCACTCGCCATCTCCGCATCCCCCCTCTCTCTCAATATCTATCTCCCTTCCTCCAGACCACCCCCTCGCCTTCCCTCCCCTCGAAAAACAAAAGATAATAACAGCCCGGCTCTTTCCTGCGAATGGTTTCCAAGCTTTTCCTTCTCCCCCTTGCTCTCCTTGTGTGGTTTGATACGCCCGAGGGCCGCATTATTGTTAGAGCCCCGTAGGTAAGCAATCCCAACAGGGTAAGGCGAAGCGAAAAAAGCCGTGTGGTAATTGCGACAGCGCCCAGATCTCGTCGGAAAGTATCTCCATCTGCCTCGTGGGCTCTTTCTTTGTATTATTTCTGCGAACTAGTTGACACCCGATACACCAATCATCTCTTCTTTTTTGAGGATGAGGTATTTTATGCGCGTTATGCGACGCGCGGTAGATGTGAGCAAGTTTTTGGTTAACACTTCTCTGAGGAAATGTTTCTTTTAATAAACAATGCTTCGCTTCGTAAGGCCCTGACCGTTTTAAATTTCGGCGAATACGATATCGTTAACGTTAGGTTTCTTTCGGTAATTTTTCTCTGAATTTTTTATTCTAGTTATTATGTCAATTCTAAAAGTGAAAGTAAAATTAAATTTACATGAAAGCATTTTTATTCAATAGCTAAATCATTGAAATAGAAAAGGACAGTCTTTATAGCAAAACTAAAATATACCAAAATTAGAAGGTTAATTTTCTCTGGAAGATGTAACCCTGCACCCATGTCGTTTTATTATTTCAAAAGATTATTTTGCACTTGATTATCTTTAACTCAGCTGAGTAAAATGCTTTACCAACGGAAATATCAAGTTTCTGTCTTGAATTCAATTTCGCAACACGAAAATAATGCACAAAAATATATTTCATGCTTCGGAGTCCTGTAAGCACTTGCAAGGAATGGAAGCGAAGTCCGTGATGAGGTTTCTTATTATAACGCAACCTTTTGGGAACTACCTACTGAATTGAACCAAATTATACTTTCAGAAATAATTGAGGAATGGAAATGAATGGGGGATAATTGTAATTCTTCATCAACCTCTTTGGCACTTCTTCCAATCCAACCCAACCCTAACACAGCTCACCGAAAATCCATTCCAATACTCGCCTACGTCAAAACTTATCGCCCATCCCATGTAATCTTCTTCCTCCCTTCTCCTCTCACCAAACACTCTCAAACACTCCTTAAACTACACATTCAGTGACCCACTCCCACGGCAGCCAAGAGCACTCTCATCGGACACCTGGGACCTTCCCCTTAAATCCACCCCTCCCCCCATCTCGAACTTCCACCCCCTCTCTTTCCCCACCCCCACTTGCCCCTCCCGCAAGAAAAAAGAAACATCACCCACCCACGCCCCCTCGTGTCATACTTAGCGGAATGATCTCCCTTTCCCCCAAAGCCTCTCATTTACTGGCAAGCAGCAGCTACCGACTCTGTAAACCTTGACGCAAGGCTCTTTATCCATTTTCCATCCTCGCTACGATAGCCTCACCCTTATCCGCACTCCCCATTCATAGAGATCCTTCCTTTTAGCTTGCGCTTCCTATTCCTCCCTCTCTCACCTGTCGCCCTCCTATCTTCCATCTCTATCCCATCTACTCTCTCCCTTTCTCTCGCCTTCCCAATCTCGCCGAAATTCCTTCGGAGCACTCGATGCAATCTCTCTCTTTCTCTCTTCATCCCTCTCCATCCCCTTCCCCCCTATTCAGCGACCTTCTCCCTCCCTCCCATCCCTCTTCCTCGTCCATTTCCCGTTCCACCGAACTGACGCTCGAAACAATGCCCTTCCTCCGGCCGTTCGCACGTCATAAGGGACCACCCTCGGCTAACCCTTTTTTTCACATCTCTTCATCTTGCGTAACAAAACACATTTCCACGCGTTGTGTTTTGCCGTCGTTCGGACTGTAAGCCTTTTTCACCCCTCGCTACGCGACATTTTACAGGGCCTTGGAAAGTTTTTCGACCACCTCAACAGTTAATGGGAGAAGAAAGGGCGTTTTTTCTTTTGGATATTTTATTATTTTGTCGTTCTTCGCGTTATATTGCCAAAGATATGTGCCTGCAAGTTCAAGAATCTACAGGATTAAAAACCATTTACGACTTGTTAGTAAATTTTTAAATGATAATTTTGAAAAATTGTGAGAAATATTCGTCATTTTATTGCTTTTAGTGCCTATAACAATTAATGTTCCTGTTAAAGAGAACTTTGGCCAATAATAACTCGCAGATTTCAACAGGCATGTTTCAAAGGCATAACATTAGTAATTATTTTGAGAATTTATAACAATCCATAAGAAGCAGAAAGCTATTGAAATATCTTTGAGCTGAAAGAATATAACCAAGAGAAACAATGCTCTGGATGCATTTAAAAAATATTGTGAAAAGTTCTGCCAAAAGAAATAGCTCCAACTGTCATATCAAAACATGAAAATCGCTTAGAAAAAAAAGACAGAAAATGGAAGGGTGTGGATTAAATGATGGTAAATGAAGAAATTACAAAACAAGAAGAGGATGCTTTAGATATCGAGAAAAGGGGTGTGAAAAAATACAGCGACGAATGCTAAGACTGTAAACTAAGGAAGAGAAATTTAGCTTGACTTCTATTTATGGCCTTTACGTGACATTTTGTGTTTAGTATTATTTTTATCAGCTTTAATTTATCAATTATTTACTAAAATGAAAAATTCCAAGTCAGATTAATAGTGAGTTATTATATAGTGAACAAAATTAGATATGTGATCATTAATATTTCTTCGATGTGGTGATAATATGCAACTGTCAAACACAAAAAAATGTGACTTCGGATATATTTGGAATTGCTCTCCGTTATGTGTTTTAATCTCTTTCTTTGCATTTACCCATGTGTCCTTAGCCCTTCTGCCACTCCCCCATCTGACCGCGTACTTTCTTGCAAAATTGTTCTCTAACGATCTACCGTGTACGATTTAATTTAAAATGATTCCTACAACAAAACTTTCAATAACTAACGTTTCCATCTGGTAATGCTAATTTCTGATGATTATCATTAACATTTCTATTAATTAACCATGTGATATGATATTAAAATTGATTTTGTCGGACGCCATTCAGGCAATTCACGGAAACCGTTGGTGGAGAGTGATATAGATTTTGGCCTCGTTGAGAGGATTTTCTTTAGCGCTGTCTAACGTATTCAATTTTATGGTCCCTGTATTACCGACGGTTTAATCCGAGAGGATAAGATGAGAGCGGTAATGCACTGATTACAGTATGAACCTGCCCTCAAAACGATTTAATGGATTTCCGCAGTGTCAAACCAAATAAAAAAGCCATGTGCAGGAGGATTTCATGATTTGCAAGCCATTATATACCATCGCCCTTAGTTCGTTTACTTCCATTCCGTTTTCCTTTTATTTAGCACGATTCTTCATTGATAATTTAATTTGATAATTTCCTTAGCATATTACTTACATTACATTCGTGATACAAAGGCTAAGGACAATAAATGAACCAAGTTCTAAAGGACTTGATTGTGACAAAGTAAATTTTGATATCTTGACGCTCGTTGAATGAAAATGGCCTTAGTGTTATTGTGTGAAAATATCCAATGGACCTTATATTCCAAAATTGATTGTCATAACAGTTTTTGAAACTTGTTAAGGATTCGTCCTTATTTTTAAAATAATTCTGTTAAAAATATTTCTATTTTCTTAGCGGGATTATTAAATTTCTTTGCGTGAAAAATTTTTCTTTCGCATTTTCGTTGCTCCCAGCGGAGTCGTCCATTACTTAAGCCATCGTAATATCAAGAACATAAATCATGACAAGGTAAAAGATCAATGATATAAAATTTTAAACTATCTGTTAGTTATAAGAACCTAGAGAATGTTTGTAGATAAGGCAGATTTGGCTTTTTGAGCCTCAATCCACATAGTAGTGCAAAATATAATTCAACTGACTTTCTTTAATAAAATTAAATGAGAAGCTTTCTGCCTAAAACCCAATAAACGGCCAAATATTATTTGAACTTGGTTGTTCGGAATACATTTTAACCACCACACAAACTAATGCAGAACGAATTATTTCTATAAGACATCTTCGAGTGCCCTTTCGCATTTCATCACATGGTTGAATAAATTGACTTAAAGATATGAAAGGCCAATTCATTATCTCAGAAATAGCCGACTATAAAAGAAGCATTTTAAACGAAGATTTTTGAAATCAATCTATGAGGCAGAAAGTAGATTTGCTATCACCTCAATATGACGGCAATCCCAAAGTTGGGATGACTTTTATATGAAAATGAGGAAGCGAAGTTGGTAAATAAAGAATTTTAAGATAATTTGCCGAGTGCCTTTACTTCTTATTGGTAAAAAATATGGTTCTAAGCAGTTGCAGAAAAAATCTTGAAATTGTCTTTTTTAAACAAACAAATAGCTTAAGATTGGCTTCAGTTTTTCTTGTTCAGATCCTCATAACATTCTCTATTATAGATGACCTAAAATGGTATTTGCATTCTTTGTTTATCATGTAGTTTTTAAGAGAATGAATCAAAACTTAAAATATTCTAAATTATCAAACAATTTCATAAATAATATTTGGGTAATTTATTCATATTTCTTTGATTTGTAGTTTGATTTTTGAAGGGATTTATCCAGTATTACTCACACATTGGCGCAAAATATTTTAGAAACCAAGTAAAGTTTTACAGATTGTATTGTTATAAATTAGGTGTAGTGAACAATTAAAAACTACAAAAGCACACGACTTACGTGAAAAATGTTCGCCTTAATCTAAAAATATTTCTAAAACGAAGGATTTTTCATCTTCTAGCATATAGTATCAACTGTTTTACGGATTTGACTGCCAACATTTATATTTAGTATCTAATATTCTTCAAATTTTATTCTAATGAGTATAAAGTAAAGCTTCAGCGTTCGTGGATTTAACATCCGCTGTATTGATTATTCGGGATTATTCGCGGAAAATAATTTTTTATTCACTGTTTTAATCCTGCGCATTACAGACAATTTTTTGCCCTCAGTTGGTTGTGTTTTGTTAAAATATAGAAAATCCAGCGTCCCAAATTACTATTTTGAAACACCGACACGAATCCCTGTAAACAGTGACGTCTGGTCACACTATCCTAGAAGAGGATCCCACATCTTTCTAATTATACTCCAATACCACCATAATACTAATGATTCATTATTATTGATTAGCAAGTATATTTTTTATCATTTTATTTATTTTGCATAAGAAATATTTTACACCCTACTTCATGTAACATGCTTATTTTCTGTTACACGTTTATTCTCATCAGTACCTTGGCTTCTTCTTGGTCTCTTATTCCACATAAACCCCATTTTCAATTAGCTTTAAACCTTAACACTCGCGAATTTGACATTCGCAGAGATTTCCAGTATTGTAAGCATCACGAATGTTGAGGATCAACTATATACTCAATCGTGTCTCAAAAATATTAAATGGCTTTGTAAATTATTATAAATCTCTCAAAATATACAATTATTGTGAGTAAAAAAATATAATTTTCTTTCATAATAGAATTCCACCAAGTGTAATCTTCTGTAATGCACGGTATCATCCATATTAGTTATTGAACTTGTGTTCAAGCTATTATCTTTCTATCAATCTTATAAATGCACTTCTTTCAAATACCGTGAATAAAATAACGTTTTTATCGATACAGTGACGGAGAGTGTTCCTTCTACCATCGAGCGACGGATGATTTTCGTCGAATCTAACATTCAGATATCACAACTTTTCATCGGTTATCAAAAAAAAAAGATATTAGCCACAAGCACACAGCGGCTGGGATAGCTTTAAGGGTCTCTTTCCGTCAGAAGAAGCAATTATAAAAGATAAAGCTAAAAAGTGAAATCGGACATGTGATTCTGACGAGAACTTGCATTCTGTTCTGTGGAATAATTTCATAGGGTTGGCACCGTTAAGTGCAAAAGTTTTCCCCATTTGAAGTTGGAACGCGATAGTGAAATTAACAAGGGAAATGAAGAATGGGAATGCGTACCTCAACCTCCACGAAGCACATTCGTCACGGTTTAAAATCGGATCTATAATGAGAGAGAATGTAAGTGGAGGAGAATGGTTATTATTCTCGCCTGAAAACATCTCACGATTCAACTGTCATTTTTCACCCGATAAAATAAAATGAAACACCTCTAACGCTTCGACCCACGCTCTCTAACGGTCGTCCATCTTTAAAAGTCGCACCGCGACATTTTGACGAGTAAGGTGGCGCGTCGGGTATTCTCGAGGTTCTCCCGTCCGCGCCACGTCGTAGTAGTACTAGATGGCTCTGAAGAAGGTTGCGATGACTATCTCCGGAAGATCGTTTTTTATTCGATCCTTCCATCGCATCCTTCAACGAACCCCAGCGGTGCGGTGGAGATCTCGCTACGACGGCGTATGAGCGTTCTAAGGCGGAAGATGCAGTCGTTGAACATGTTTAGTGATAGGAGCGAGAGAAAAGTAATCCCGTCCACCGGAAGTGATTTGTGAACGGTCATTATTTGAAGGATTGGTTTTATTTCACCTTTGGACTGCAATGCGCGCTTTGAAAGACGCGAGGCCGAGTATATGTATAGTCGTAAATTTGAAATTACGAGACGTCTCTTCTGCTTAGACAGATACTGAAGACCATTTTCGACTATAAAGTACCCACAAAAATACCGCATTTCCGATTTCATTTCTACCGTGAAATTATGACATCTTTCACAAACATGTAAAAATAGATTATTTTTAATTTTACGACTTTATAACACCGACGACTTTAATTTTTAATACCAGAACGCCAATTATATAAATTACGAACAACAGGTTATAATGCAATGCAACAAATGCAGGAAATAGTGAATTTAATTAATTGATGTAATACAAAGTATTTTTATATCCACGAACTCGAGACTAAAAAGAAAGTTATAATTTTTTGGAAGAAATTTATTTATTTTAATTGCTAAAAGGAATGTTTTCCACTAAAATTAAATTATGCATAGGTTTTATTAGAAAAGGTTAGACTTTTTATATTTCTACAAGTGATTATTTCAGCGCTTAATATTTCGTACTTTGTATTAAGTATTTAATATCAAACAATAAATGCATGAGATTGATAATCCGTACACTATCCTTATCTTAATTAAGGATGTCGTTTATTCATTACAATATAACAAAATGTTTCTATCGGTCGAAAAATCCATCTCTTGGTCTATACAAGCATAATAAAATAACAAACTTCGTTTGTTTTTTATTTCAATGCTATCATCCTCATTAAAAGTTCTTTTTGACATCCTAATAAATCTTATTTCTTCTAAAGGCGGAGAATTTTCATCTCGCGAGGGAGCACTCGTTTACTTTTTACCACCCAAAGGTCTCGCTCGCCCGAAAACGTCTTCACCTTGAGATCCTCCTTTTTATCTCTCTCTCCTTCTTTCTTCCTTTCTCTTGTATCCCATTCTTTCTCTTATTCCTGCGCTCCCTCTTTGCGAGAATAAAGGTATTATTCCCACCCGCAATGCAGCCGATTACTCGCTGACTTGTTTACAACGCGCATTACGCTCCTCTTCTCCTTTTCCGCCCACACCATTTGCCCAAACCTGTGTTCTCGCCACCAAACAAACACTGACTCGCCAAGTTGAAACAACGCGCCCTTTCTTCCCATGTTTGAGCTTATCGCCTATTGCCCCTGCCAATTAGCCGTGTCATATAACTATTTCCCTCTTACGCTTATTATTAATTCTTGCGACATGCGAACTTTGATGGCTATTTGAACCTAAAATCATTGGTTTTTATTCGTTTTCCATAAACATCTCATTTCTGCAACCAACCGCAGCACTCGCATATTATTGTTCCTTTTATTGTTTATTCCATATAAAATAAACGATTTATTTTTTACTATCAAGGAATATGGTTGATAAAACATCGTTTGATCCTACAAAAGTGGCTCTTAACCATATCCTTTTTGCGCCCCCTTCTGATCTTCTAAAACCCACATGCCTCCTTCCGTCCTCAAAAAAATTCTTTTAGATTTTTAAGGGTTTTTATCAAAACATAATTAGTAATAGTAACCAATTTTTTATGGCATTGGTTTCTGAGTGTCTACTTAAGCCCATGAGCTGAGTTCGACAATATGGGTTTATTTAGTGATTTCTAATGTTTCATTTTTGTTTCGAAGCACAATTCACAGCTGAAAAGCTAACGTCATTTTTGGACAGTCGGCAATAGGTTGCATTGCCTAAAAATTGGTGTAGTTTTTCATATATTATTCCTATTTATATTAAATTCAGTCGTCTGCATCTGATATGTAGGTGATGGCTCTGAAAAGAATTTGAATACATCAGTATAAGACATATCATATAAGTATGTAGTTATAAAAGAGATGAAAAATATTTAGGCAGGAAAATTGGACAGTACTATAAACATACGAGATATGCAAACATAATTTAGCAACTATAGTTTTTCATAACTGAGACGCTAAAAAATTGCAATTAAACCGATGGATAAATAAATTTATGTAAATGGAAATTAATTGGGCTAAACCAGGTGTCTCCAAACTTTTTAACAAGTGGGCCACTTGGTTAATAAATTTTATGTTCGCGGGCCAGAGTATCAACATGAAAAACATTTCGAAAATATAGGCGCACAATATAAAAATGAAGGCTATTTTCGTATTAAAAGGAAGTTTAGTATTGGGTAAATTACGATTTTTCCGGGAAAATTTTCGACATGTTCAATTTTATTTTTTTCTTCACCGAATATTAATCGAAATCAGACATAAATGGAGCATAACTTCGGTGGATCTCTGCCACGCATTGGGACCAGGAAGACCCCTAATAATTCCGTCCTTAGTGCATTTTATGATGGGGCTAATAAGACCGTTGGGGAAGTGAGAGAAAAGAAGCGGGATGGGAAACAAGGGACGGAATGTCACACAGTAGAAATGTAAACATAACGAAATAACTATTTTTGTCGTGTTTGTTACGTTTTTCGTTACAGTTATTTTGAAAGTTTCGTTAACGTTTTTCGTTGGGTTATTCAAAAATCATTTTGTAATTACGTTACGGTACGCATAACGTTTTCCAACACTGCTTGATTGTTATATCTAATATAAAATGGCAAAGACTTATTACAGGCTCGAGGGACAAATTAAATGGGGTCGCGGGCCACATGTGGCCCACGGGCCATAGGTTGGAGAGCCCTGGGCTAAGCTACTATCATGCAACTAGGATTAGTAAGTATAACTATAACAATTTTAACGTAAAAGTACAGTTATACTAAACATGAGTCGGTTTTAATGCTCTCAAATCATCAAAACGAAATCCCCCATCACGCAAAAGAAAACAAAAGAGTGCCTCTCAAAACATTATCAACTGCGTCAGAGACAGGTTATTAATTTGTATCGCCAATCAAAAGAGTTTTTTCTGGTTGAGCGAGAAACAAATGAATCACGCTTCAATTCGCGGACAAAATTGAACCATCAGACACGCCGAGAGGAGGTTAGAATAGGGTGACGCGACGTCCCGGAAATTCCGGGACTGTCCCGGATTTTGAGTTAACGTCCCGTTGTCCCAATAAAGTTCTTCAGGACACCCACTTGACCCGGATTTTTTATTTCTTCCTTAAAAAATCTCCTCGCCACAAAAATTTCATAAATGTCTTTAATCGGAATCACATTATATTGGAAAATACAAAAAGTGCTTATTAAATCTTGTTACAATTAGAGGTATTCCTATTTTCGGCATTGAAATTCCAGAGCAGACCACATAGATGAAGAAGTTGTGTAGCTTTTTTTTGCGTTTCGGGCGCATAATACACATGTAGAAAGAATGTTTCGAAAATAAATTTTGTATGATTTGACAAACAAAACAGCCTTAACGTTAAAAAAATTAATACCATTATATTATGTGTTTAAATTAAATATAAATTTTCAAGTTTTTTCCGAAGATTAAAAGTAATAAAAATTTGAATGAGACAGGTAGGCTTAGTCTAAAAAAATTATGAAAATTTATATAAATTTATATAAAATTAAATATAAGCCATATAGCGATATTTTATCTTCTACGCTATTTTTATACATATTTGGCTTTATTATTTGCCCTTAAAGTAATTGTTATCTTTAAATTGTGATATATCGTCTTGTAAGATTTTTTACATATTCATTTAATTGAATTTATTTTTAATACATTGAACAAAATTGTGCTCTGTATTTGCGAAACTTATTTACTTTAAATTTAAGTACATATAATTAAAAAGATACGAAAATTCAGATTTCCCGGATTTTTCCCGATTATATCCCGGATTTTCCTGTTCAGATCGTGTTATGTCCCGGTTTTGCATCCTAAGAATCTGGTCACTCTAGGTTAGAAGTCTGCAGGGCATTGGGTTGCCGGAAAAGCGGGGGGGAGGAAGGAATGGGAGGGAACGGAAGAAGAAGGCTGGGGAGACACTGGGAGGCGTCGAAAGGTGCGAGATGACGACGACAGCAGAAGGTTAAGAGAAACGGTATTGCTTCAAAAGAGAGTGAGAGAGCGAGACCATTTTTCCTCTCCGGATTCACAAGGAAACACTTTCCGAATTACCCTAATAAATTAATCACGCACGCAATTTTCGAGGTAATTAAGTAGCCACCCATTATTGGGCACACGCTATACTTCCCCACGACGCCCACTTCAAGGGTCTCTTTCCATCCCTTACGCGCGCGCACACACACACACGCACAATCGCACACACAAACTCACACAGAAAAATATACGCACACGAGCACACAAAGATCACATGAGCATGCGTGCACAATCGCCCTTTTTGGCGCACGTGTCCACCGTTTTTCCTCATTTCTCCATCGAGCTTCCTCCACTTTCCTCTTCTCATCCGCGCCACTCCCTTTAAAAATCCATCCCTCGCCTTTAATTACATCCCTTACTTCCCCTGCCGTGTTTCGTGCTCTCTTTTTTTATAGAGTCGAGAACGCGTGAGCAACGAGGAAGGAAAACACGTCCTGAATGGGGATTGGATGTCGAAAACGTGCGTGCCACTCATCAGAGTCGGGACAAGGGGTAGGCGAGCGAGGCACCCGCAGCACGCTTAGGGGAGACAAATGACAATTTGAACTTTTTTAAGTGTAGCGTTTTATATCATAAAACATCTTTTGTGTATATTATTTTACTTCTACGCTGTAAATTAACTTTTATATTAGAGGTAAAACTGTGTACTCTAAACTACCATTAGGAGGATGGCGTAATTTTCAAACCTTGCCTATGGCGCAAAAATATCTTGTCCCGGTTCTGGTGCAACTCTTTTTCCGCACACGCGAAATATTTTGAAAAATAAAAGTGGATCCCAATTTCCTCATGATACTTATCACGTGAGCGTAGTATTGCAGGTCTTCGCTCGGGTTTCACCAGCATTCTTTCGAAATTAGGGTATCCTCCTTAGAATAACACCCTTACGATAGATCTTTGGAAAAGGTTTGAAATGGTTAAAAGATAAAAAAAAACTGAAATGGCTAAAGAAACGCCAACAGCTTAAGGATAGTTAATGCCATCTTAAACACTACTTTAATTGTAAAAATACCTCAAATACTTTTACGATTTTCTACATAATTAAACTCCTCTATGATTTGAGGTTACAACAATCTAAAATAGACGACAGAGAAGCAAAAAATAAATTTTTCCTATTATTTCTCCAATATCAGGTGATATCTTGCATCTGAAAAATGCAGCAGAGTTGAAAACTCACAAACACACGAAAACGCATATACGGAATTAATCTAATTAATAAATAATACAACATATAAATATCTAAACCGTAAAAATAAAATAAAATTAGAACGAAAGTCCACATAAAAATATTTAATAAAATATTGTCAAAAAATATTGTTAACATCTTTTATATGTAACTAATGGTACCCGCAAAAACTTTTGCGAAGTCAGCCAGAAATATGCATCTTTAAAAGTAATAATAGCCCATTTCTCCTTATAAAATTAGACAACTGACATTTTGAATTTCATATTCATTTTTATAATTTATATGTGCTATTTTAATTGCTTCTGCCTTACAAAAAGATCACATTCCAGTATTGAAATAAAGTAAGATTTTTTGTTTTGGTCAATTGTTAAAAACACCCACAGGCCACACGCAGTTTACTGAATAATAATAATCTGCTACTATAAACGTTGCAATCTCTTAAATTTGACGTTGCTACAACTATAATTTTAATGCTTCATATAAAGCGCGAAGCGAGTAACTTACTTTTTTCGTCTATTTGAAGGCTTAATAGAGTCTAATTCAATCGGAGGCAACAATGCGGCAAAACCCGGAAAGAGTACAAAAAAGTCATTAAATTTCGAAAAGGAACGAGTGTTTCTGACAAAGTCTTTCGATTAACCTCTAAACATTGCAATAATAAGCTATATTATAGTTTTAGCCGTCGAATAAAGCAAAAACGGAGAAATTCGATCCATATTAACGTATTTTAATGAATGAGGGAAATATATCTTGCAGCTTAAAAAATCGAAACTCCTGTGTAAACATAAAGGAGGGGACAGACGGAGAGACATTGAGTAATTATATATAAAGACTACTCAATGTCTATTTAACAGTTTGTCGTAGATAAATTCTGTAAACACCATTTTGTTTCTGTTAATTAACTAACCCCGGGAATACTATTTTCTGTTACAGACGTGTCCCAGGGTTGACTTCAGAAGACGATTATATTTTCCCATACGTTTACACGGGATTTTCGATTTTTTAAGTTACAAGATTTTTTGCTTTCGATCTTCGAAATACGTAATATCAATTTTCTCCGTTTTTGCTTTATTCGACGGCTAAAATTATAAAATTTCTTATTCTTGCAATGTTTAGATGTAACATTGATCAGAAATACGCATTTCTTTTGGAAATTTTATTTATTTTTCGTACTTTTTTTGGCTGTTGCATAGGAGAGCTGCATTATTGCTTCATATTCAATTATCGAAATTATTGTCTAACTTAATAGATAGCAAAATTAATAATTGAATGAAAATTATTATTCAGTAAACAGTGTGTGGACTGTGGGCGTTTTTAACGGTTGAATAACAGAAAAATTTTATTTCTTTATTTAAATGCCGGAATATTATCTTTTTCATAAGGTAGAAGCAATTAAAATTGCACATATAAATTACAAAAACAAACATTACATTCAAAATGTCAGTTGTCCAACTTTATAAGAAGAATATTGGCTACAATTAGTAAAAGAAAAATAACAAATTGTGAATTACAAAATATAGTCTTCGTAATAATTCATGAGAAAATTTTAAATAAATGATTGAATTAATTGTAAATGAATGTTGCATACATTTCAATTAAAAGAAACAATTTTAACGCTTTAATAACATTAAACTTTGAAACTAATTCTGTGTATCATTATTTTCCTCTCTATGATAACTTTTAAACATCCAGATTTCTGACTGGCTACGCAAAAGTTTTTGCAGGTACCACTAGTTATCATAAATTCCGGGACACCAGCACAGATTGAAGCAATAAATGCTGGATGTGGTGTAGACTTCAAATAGTGGACAAAGTTTGAGCAATTCATTTATTACTTCCTTCTTTGGCTGTTAATGCCATCATCTCAAATATATCCCTTCTTCCTTCTCATGCATCTTCCAGTCGCACATTTACGTTACCATGACAGTTCGGGAACTCAACTACCTCTCAAAATTCTAATTCTTCCTTCGCCTCTCAACCATGCCATTTCTCAAATCTCTTTCGCGCAACCACCCCTCCTATCTTCCTTTCTCCTCTTCTTTCTATTCCTCCTTCCCTTACTCTCCCTCTTCCACGTTGTCTCCCTGTTCTGCCTCCATCGCAACATTTCATAGCTCCTTGAAAATTAAATCTTTTCCCGAACACCCTACCACCCTAGAGTCGTAAAACTCGCCCTCATACACCCACTCCCTCCTTCCACCTTCCCCTCTCTCTCTCCACCTCTCCTCTCCACCTCTCCCTCTCCACCTACTCCTCTTTCCACTTCCCCTTCTTTCCACTTCCCCTCTCTCCACTTTCCCCCCTTTCCACTTCCCCCTCTCTCCACTTCCCCTCTCTCCACTTCCTCCTCTCTCCACTTCCCCTTCTCTCCATTCCCCCTCTCTCCAGTTCCCCCCCTCCACTTCCTCCACTCTCCATTTCCCCCTCTCTACACTTCCCCCTATCTCCAATTCCCCCTCTCTCCAACTCTCCCTCTCTCTCCACCTCCCTCTTCCCCATACATTCCGATGCCCTCTGAACTTCTCCAAATTCCTTCTCCCATGAGATTTCTTTCTCATGCGCTCTTTTCAACTCCTTCCCTCCAAATCTTACAGACATCCTCGCGACCTACCTTTTTCTCTCTCCCTCCCCCACATTTTTTCTTCTTCCCCTCGTTCTCTCACTCCTGCCTCCGCGGAATAAAGAAGTAATTTATTCATAAACTCCTTCGAGTCCTCCCATCCCTTCCTCTTTTTAATGGGGCATTCGTAAATGTAAGTTCAATATCACCTTGTGCCCTTTCTCTCCGTTTTCGTGTACAAATTTGCTCTTCAAAATCGCCTCTGATCGAGCGCTTATGTCTGAACTTGTCTTAAGTTTAACTCGGAGAAGATAGTGACTACAGATTCGATGGTATGTAAAAGTATGCGATTCGACAATTCTGCATTGGTCCCTTAAGTAAATGACGGGTGTTTTTATCGTTCATAGGCACAATTTAAGACATTATTAATATGTTTGTCAGTCCTGAATGGTTACTAGATATCCTGATATTCATTTAATTTTCCACCAATTTCAAATTGGTGATTAGTATTTTTTCCAAACATTCTGCTACTTATTTATTCTCTGAATTATTTTTTTAATGACACAAGATACAAGGGATACGTAAATTTAAGATCCTTTGACAGTTGCGAAGATACCTTTTTGCCAATGATTCTTTGTGTTTGTGAGCTTTACACGCTTTATCGAAAAATTTCTAAATTTAAATATGATCTTTGATATTATATCAGATCAATTCACTGATGCTATCTCCTAATTACAACATTTACCGTTACAAATATATTAAATTATGAAATTCCAGAAAATGCCTTCCAATTTTTTCTTACGGAAAAAGTTCGAAAATTTCTTAGATTCATTGGCAAGAAGTCACATACTGAAACTGGCAGTAATGGCAATGTAGTGAATTTTCGCGATACGCAACGATTATGAAAAGTATAAAAATGTTTTACATAGAGAAAACTTCGGTAAAAATTTCAAGAAATTGGGGAAAATGAAAAACACATCTCTGTAAATAATTTTCATGTTTCGATTTGAGCTACATAGCTCTTCTCCCGGAATTGCATTTCTTTCGCCTAACTCCTTGGCACTGCCCCTGTAACTCTGCCAAAACAATTCATGTCCTAAGGCTCTATTTACTCAGGATACTACCAAAAGTACAAACCTATCGATTTTGTCGTGCGGTTTAAAAGTTAACTTGGTCATCACACTTGATACACTGTGAGAAGCTTTTTGGAAGCAAACTTCTTCATCCTGTGTGATTCAGCTGACCGCATAAGGCTCCTTTTCCCAGAAAAATCGAGTACATATGTTACAAAGCAGTGATAAAAACAAAGGGAGTATAGCTGATAACTTCCTTTTCAATTTAAGTTTGAAAACTTGGAAGTGCATCAGAGGTCACGGAGATATTCATTGCTCGCAATAATGCAACAACATGAGCTAAGTTCAATGTTTACTCAAATAAAAGGCGCAACTTTTACAGAAAAGAAGAGAAAGGGGGAAAACCTTCCTAGGTGACTTGGTTTAACTCCAGAACACGAAAAAATTACATTTGAGACAATGGTTGCGGTGCATCGCACCATCCCCAAGCGCCTTATGCTGTGAACCAAACCATAGTCGCGATCGGTTTTTCTGTGTCGTGAAATTAAACCGATTCTCTTTAGAAACTTTTTCTCTCTTTCTACTCTATAATTTAATCCCACCAAATAAAAGTCTTCTCTAGTTAATGAGATTTAACAGGAAAACTTTCCATAATAAAAAATTACAGCAAAAATATTAAAATACATTTGTAATAAAATACACTGATGCTAGCAAAAAGAAGAAGATTGCTGCTAAATTTATACGGCACACGTCCTACTTAATAAAAAAATAATGAAGTTCTTTTCTTCATATTAATGTTGTGCTGTAATATTCCTTATTAGTTTATTAATTTTTATGGTAACATGATATGTGTAATTCTAGAAAATTGCGCGTTTGAGTTAGCTCAATTGAAATAAAATATGCTAAACTTCTGAAAATAAATACAACATATTTACAACTAATAATAAATAATTCGTTTATTTAAATGAAGTTTTTTGACCCTGCCCGATTATTTGTTTTAATATTTTATTCGGAAATCCATTAAGAATAGAAAATTGTCCATTTATTAAATTTCGATTTTCATCCAATTACAGCGTAGACATTGATTGATGAGATCGACAGATATTTTAAACAATTTTTATTCATAGTAGATGAACATAAACTGCAATCATTTATCTTCAAAAATCTGCATAAGAAGGAATGGGTATTTTAGGAACGGAGGAAGGTGAAGAAAGGGCAGCTCCTTCGGATTTCCGCTCACCGGGCGCGCCAAAACAGAATAACTTAAAGCGAAAAAATGTGACGAAAGAGGACTCTCTCCTTTCTCGAAATTTACTTGCCAAGATGCCGATTGCGAATAATTCGTTACAGTGTTATGAGACATTGTCTAAACACATGGACTGTGTGGTATGTAAAATATAAATAATTTAGATTCAAAACATAAGTCCTATTATTAAATTATATTTTGAAATCGAGGCGTCATGGTGCACCGTCCAACCAAGAAACCTCATTTTATTGGCATCTGTCATTTTAACGAGGTTCTTAATAAAGTAGCTTCATTGAATATCGTCTGGCAACCAAATGTCCCTTACCGAAGCGCGTGATTTAACTGAACAGCCGAAGGGGCTCAAAAAGGCAAAACAATTCGAACGAGAACAGCAGAATTCTTTTCATCCCGTTACTTATCCAAATCTCAGTCCGTCTCGCTCATCTATAAAACTCCCAGGAAATCGTTTTAACAGTCCCTTTATGTCACTTTCGGTGTCTCTCTCTATCTCCTTACCTCTCCCTTTCTTTCTCTCTCTCTCTCACACACACACACTCCCGCCCTGCTTCTCCCTTTTATTAAAGGCGAACGCGGCGGCTATTCTTATGCAAATTCCTATTGTGGTTCTTTCGGGCGCCAATGCCGCGGAGACCGTCATAACTGGACGTCGTATGTTTTACCACTTGTGGAGGAGGACCTGACGAGGGGAAATAAAAAGAGAAAATGTGCGGTGGAGGAAGGACAATATCGTCTGCGACCGAACTGAAGGGCAGAGGGGGAGAGATGGAGGGGGAAGGACAGAGCGGGAGGTGAAGAGGGGGGGAGAGAGGGAGGGGAGGGGCAGAGGGGAAGGTTGAAGGAGGGAGTGGGTGTATGAGGTCGAGGGGCAGAGGGTGCTCTTTCGTGCGACCGAGGCAGAGATGTGAGAAATGAAAATGTCGTAAAAGCTTCATAACGCGATGCCGATGGTGACAGTTTACACAGTGTCAGAGGTGCGTCACACTTCCCTCCCGCCTCCAATGTAATACTGCGCGTCTTGGAATATGTGATGGAGATTTAATCTCAACTTCCTCATGGGACAAAGACTAATACATGCTTTGGCATCTTAAATTACCTTGGAATGTTTTAATCTCTAAGTTAGTGTAATAAAACTCGTCCTCTTTGGAAATGGCGTTAAGGCATAGGATGCGTATAGTATTTGTAGGATGCCGGCGTGAAGTGTTTACTTTAAGGAGAACATTTATTCATTAGTTGGTTCTAAAATTGAGCATTTATGTTAGGCTCTTATTACCACGCATATTGCAAAGGTACCTAAATAGAAACAACTCAATTCATTCGCGAACGTCATTCTTTTCGATCTTGCTGCGATAGATTTCATTCTATTCAAGAAGAAAAAAGTTTATTTATATGTAGAAATATTTTCTTGAGGTGCTTCGATTTAATTACGAGGAATGAATCATTTCATATTTTTCCTTCTTGGAAATAAGTTAATATCACATTCCCTGGCGTTCCAAGAGAAATAATCATAGAAAAAATATTTCTCTACTCAACATTTCGATTTCATAATTTTCAGGGCACTTTAGTTACCCCCGAGACTTTAATTGCCCTGAACTTTTCTTTAACCAGTTGCATGGCGGAGGGAACGATCTGGAAGCCCAACGCACAATAATGCAATTACGCCAAATCAGCCTCTTCTTTCCTTGCCTCCCGCGGTGGTGAAAATCACTCGACGATAATCCAATTATTTCTTAGATTTCTAAACACCATCGCGCCTCCATAGCCCTTTCACCCATTCTTTCTCTCTTGCCAATCCCTATAAAAAATATTTTTGAAAAACAGGTGATAAATCCGGTAGATAGATGCACAGATGCTATCGAGTAGTTTTCACCGGCTGAAATTACGCTTATTTTATTTTTCCTCCGCCTACGAACCAAATTAAAATATACGCCAACACATTCTCTCTCTTTCTTCCTCTCCCTCTCTCTCTTCCTCACGCCCTCTCTCCCTCTCTTTCAATCTTTCTCTCTCCCTCTCGCTCTATCCCTCTCTCTCCCCCTCTCTCTGTGTCCGCCTCTCCCGCCTCCTCCCACTCTCCAACTCTCCCCCACAACATTTTTCCCGTCCATCGCATCTCTCAGCACATTTCATTCAGTTCCTCTGCGGGAACAACAGAATACAACTATACACAAACACACGCACGCGCAAACCCACACACACACTCAAACTCCGATTTTAATTTGAGCTCCGAGATACGGGGAGGAACGGGTAGCATATCGGAGAAACCCAAAGACCATCATCGCTCTGCCTAGTATAAACAAGTTCGGGATGCTTATTAAAAACTGGACGTAAAATAACAGCGATGAGATGGGAAAGGGAAGGGAGGAGAGAAAGAGGGATGTGTGTGGCATCGGGCGATGAGGGAGGACCCAATAATAGCCAGCCCGAGTCAGATAACGAGCGAGTCAAAGAGATAAGAAGTGGTCGTTGGCCATACTAAACTGATGTTGCCGATATTTAACGAAAATACCTAATAAAGACGAGGCGCATCGAGTCGATACGAGGATATTTACTGACTCGGAGTTTCTAAACGATACTCAAAGTGAGCGTATTTTACTATTATATTTGATAGGTGCGCATGTGAACTAAACTGATGGGCGTAATGTTAATAATTTATTGGACCCCTATGCAAGTAAAGATTAATGTAGAGATAACAATTAACGTGGATTCAAATGCAGCCTCGAAATTATTCTCCCGTAGGCGACAAATCTCTGCGGCCGATAGACAAGATAACTCTTACAGACATAAACCGGTCCAGAAAACAAAGCAGTCATCATTAGCGTTATATTTTCGGTCTTTAATTATTTTTAAAAATGGAATGCTTATCTCGTTTTCTCTACCGTTTTATGAATATGGTAGATATCTTGTATATCGATCGAATCCCTGCCGCTAGGAGAACTCGATAATTCATGCTTGGAATCATTTCGCAGCACTTAATCACCGGGGCAATTAAATTATGCACTTGACTAGCTTCAGCAAAATTTCACAATATACACCGAATAACAGGACTAAAAAACCTATGCAAAATATGAATAACTCTTTGATGAATTAGCCGAACGAAATTCAGTTAATTCGTGTGATATCACGTGAAATAGAATATGCCTTTCACCATTCAAAATTTTAATTAAAAAAGATAAAATACATTTACTTTTATTCTCTTTGGTATTTTCTAAGTGTACTGACATTTGCAAATTTTGTTTCTTCTTGGTTGAGGTATTTCCGTTGAAGTTGCATTTTACATCATATTCTAATCAACTTACAAATCGAAAATGCAGCCAAACCTCTCTAATCCTGAAAGTTCGGAATCGGAGGGGTTCCAAACTACAGAATTTTTCGAACCACAGGTGTCTAATATATAATGATAGTGCTGTTTTTGTTCACACTCCCTAAGCCACAACTGCATGTCTTTAACTCGAGTTTATGAGTAAATAAAGAATTAAAAAACAAAAAACTTGATTACAAGATCCCGATGGGATCATAGATGAAACGACCATTTGTTATGTTCTTCGGTTGTTTTGATCATTTTCACATGTGACAAAACAGAGTACGGTAAAATAAATACGCTCAAAAAGATGTTTTTCCCGATTTGTCAAAATTCCGGAATCATTCTGAACCAGGGATGTTTCCAGAACACAGAATTCCGGATCAGAGAAGATCAACTGCACTTGAAATTTCTGTAAGTCAAGGGACTCAGGAAATGTTTACCATACTTTTCCATTTATCGGAATTACTAGGTCGATTAGAAAAAAATAAAACAAATACGTCCAAATATGCGGTTGCTTCAAAAGGCTGTCGGTGTCGCAGGACTAAAAAATATTATGCCTACTTAATTGAGAAAATACACAGGGTCATAAAAAAAGACGCTCAAGTTTTAATTGCCCTTATTTATTGGAGCATTTCACTTACGTGTAGCGTTATTTCTGGTATCACAACATTCATGAAGCACAGAAATTTTATTCATGTGAAAATATTTTCAAAACATTTGACTGTGGAGAGCATCACTAAGAAAACACTAGCTGTAGCTATGGAAAATTTCAGAAGATTCCTGTAAATGATAACGGATACACAAGTGTCACACAATTAAAATGTTTTCGCACGAATAAAATTTCCCCTGCTTCATGAGTATTATGATACCAAAAACAGTTTTCTAAGTGAAATATTTCAATAAATATAGGCAATTCAAAATAGAGCGACTTATTTTGACATAACTGTATTTTTGTGCGCGTCATCGTATTTCTTTATTTTAAATCATTCACAGCATGATTTAATAGCCTTAGTTCTTGGTTGCAATGACGCTGTGTATGCAAAATATAAAATGTTGTTAAAGCATTCTTACTGCAAGTGGAAGATCCACGATCACTTCCCGGGAAAATGTAGAATTTCCCCTCCCCCCCTCTCTCTTTTGGAAACTATAATATAATTTAGATAAATATGCTCAGAGCAATACTTTTTCATTTCCCAAAAGATGCTAAGCAAATATCACAGTGCGGTAAAAACTTTTGAGACGATTTCGCACCAAATTGGGATCATGAACCTTCACCGCATGAGCGCGTATCTTCCTCGGTTCATATATTGTCCTCAGAACGACGATGAAAGCTGACACGGTCGTCGAAATAAAAACGTTAAAACTAAGGAAAGCATGAGGAAGAATGGCCTCAGGAGGGCTGGGAAGAAAAAGTTCTCCCCATAAATGAAATTTGTATTCCCAAGGGAAGGATTCACTCTGACTCGGTTGCACTCTCTCTCTCTCCTTCCCTCTCGTTCTCCTTATTTCTCCTTTCCTATTCTCTTCCTTTCTCTTTTTTCTTGGTCCCGTTTGTAACTTCGAATAGTTTTTAGATACCTAAAATAAAACCACTTCCATCGCTGAAAAACGTTCCCCGTTTGCTTTGGAAGGACAGTTGGTATATGCTACATAATTTCTGTTCCAATATTTACCGACGAAGCTGAAGAGGAATATTTGGAGTTAGTGGTAAGCTTATCTCGACCAATACAATTTCGAAGCTGGAAATGGACAAAATATATGCTGTCGTTTATGCGCCAGATATTACAGACGACTACCGGTTATCCGTGGCAATCATTCTAAGTCTATTTTATCTATAAAAACTAAATAGTAAGATATTTGAATATTAAGGGGTTTCGAGAAGGAAAAAAGTGTGTTCATCAAGCGTTTTGATATAATTTACAAGCAAAATTCATTCATATCCACAGCTTATCCGAATTTAAAATTTCACCTTATCATCAAATAAATCGTTCGTCGAAAGATTGACCACTCTCGGACAACGCTGAAATGGATATACTAATCAACCTTCAATTTCACGATCTATGTCACGCAGGTTGGCAATCTGAAGCGTGGGGCGATTTGAGTTTATTTTCAGATTTTTAGCAGGCGTCGTGCTGTCCTCGCGATTTTTTATATCCTACGATTGCGAGAATGGCAGAGAAGCGTAAGCGTGTGGCGTTCACAATAAAAAATAAACTTAAAACAATACGTAAACTCGAAGATAGTAATTCTTCAAAACAACTTTCTATGATTTATTTACGCCCAACTCACCCTACGCTACTGCAGGTACAGATTTTTCTTTTTTTAAGTTCAGTGTTTTGTTTATTCATCAGAAGTATTTTAAGCTCTGAGAACACTCTATTCACTGATTTTCTAATGTAAGTAAAAAAATATTGAAATGATTTTTGGTTTATCCGTGGTTTTCGATTACCATTGGAATAAATGCTGTTTTGTTTAAACTGTAATTTAGGAGGCCGGTTACTTTTCTCAAGTATTAGGAAGTAGCCGTGATATTTAAAACAAATTTAGCAAATTTACTTTCCGTATGATATAAAAACGACGATAACGTGCAGAGATATAAAGGGTGCTGAAGCAAGAATAGTAACCAAAAGAAATACAGGAATGGGAGACACTTAAATTTGTTATAAAACAACAACTATTTATATTAAAAATCGGATCGTGTTTTATAATTGTTCAAAGGAGCAATAGTCTATATAATATGATACAAATTTAGAAAACATTTTTTGGAGAAAATAAACTCTGACGTCGAAATCCGTTTCAACAGAATCGATTGTTATTATTTGTTCCTCATAAAATTATAAATAAATAATTAATGAATATATTGCATCCAACGATATTCTACTTGTGATAAGACAATAACATAAAACTGGAAAAGGATATGAAACGATCATTTTTTTCCTTCTGCGGAAGCAGCGGCCTATCATTTTAAGACGGTGAGGAAATGCCAAAATAAAATTAAGGTGGGAGAAACCTATTCATTTTTCGGACGTGCCGTTTCGAAAAAGCGCCCCTCTCCCCTTTTCTTCGACACCTCCATCTTTCAAGTTAATTTTTTCCTCGATCACCCTTGTCCATCCAAAGGGCCTTCATTTAAGAGTGGCAGCCCGCCCAAGGTAGAACATTAGCGAGGTAATGGAGGTAGGCTGTAAAAAGAAAATGGGTGTAAAAGGTAGGATATTGCGTGGAGGTGAAGACAAGAGGTGGGGATTAGAGGGGGACGTCAAGGAATGCGAGGAGGAAGAGGAGATGAGACCGAAAGGGCAAACTGGCAAGGGGGTGGTGAACGAAAGGTAGAGGTTGAGAGGAGATGAGGAGAGGGATAGTGATGAAGGGAGAAAAATGACTGGTGGTGAGGAAGAGGAAGGGAGGGTTAATCTTCGGCGGGAGGTCAATGCTGATCTGTTGAAAGGGTCGGTGAGGGAGGACGGGAGGAGGTGATCCCCTTCATAAACATTTTCTCTGTACTTTCCCAACTTCTTCATAACTCATCCCTCCTCAACTTTCTTCCTTTTCCTATTCCCTCTCTCTCGCTCCCTCTCCGCTCCCCCCTCTTGGTTCCCCTTCCTCCTCATCCCCTTCTGTCCCATTCCCCTCTTTCTCTGCCCTCCAATTCATCCCTCTCCATCCTTCACTTCCAATTGCCTCTTTCTTTGCTCCCTTCTCTCTCCCTCACACTCTTCCTCCCTTTTCACTCTCTCTCTCCCCCCCCTCCCTCCTTTCATTTGTAAACTTGATTAAGGCCTGTGACCGAGAAGGAGTGAGTGTTGTAGCCTCAAGGATGAAGGAGAGTTTTCGGAGGGAGAGAAAGGAACAGCGAGGAAGTAGGGACAGATAGTGAGGGAGGTTAGACAGTGGACCAGAAGAGGGCGTTTGTTGGAGAGTAACGGGCTGATGAGAGAGATGGATGGGAGGGAGTGGGAGGGAGTGGGAGGGAGTGGGGGGGAGTGAGAGGGAGTCGGAGGGAGTGGGAGGGAGTGGGGGGGAGTAGAAGGAGTGGGAGGATGGCGGCGTGGGCGTTGCGCGTGATTTAGAGTGCACCGCATGGGGGATTGAAGATTGCTGTTCGGGTTGCGATGAAGGGATTGCGACCTCAGATTTGATTTTTACGGCTGCGTTTTAATATCCGCCATATAGCAAGCAATTCTTCTCTCTCTCTCTTTCTCCCTCGCTCTTCGTAAATGTGCGACTCTCTCTCTCTCTCTCTTTCTCGCCCCGCGTTATCACTAAGCGGGTGAACGAGAATGTGTTATCTCCAGAGAATAAGGCTTATAGATGGAAGAGGTAGGAGAGATTAGTGGAAAGGCTTTCGAAGGGTTGGAGGTGAGTAGAGGCGTAATTAGAAACGTGTTGGAAGTGCTTGGAAATGAGCGGGATGTAATGAATGGAGGTTGTTTTTTTGCAACCAACACAAGAAACGAGATTCCATTTCATCTTTTGAGCGCAAAGCGCGGGAAGCGGACGCAAGAAACTTACCTCTCTTCCGACGGTGGTGATCCAACGCTCCAGCTTGGCGCAGAGGGAATTTGTGAGATTAGATAAGCTATTTCTTCATGTCGTTGTGTGAATTATTAAAATAATAATTCTCTCTTCCACAAGTTTTCCTCGTGTCATTCTGTCACATCCTTGATATGTATCACCTTCTTTAATATATGCTGAGTCGCCTATTGAGGGGAGTGGAGCACGGTGCAAATCGCTTTGTGCAATTTCGCTTCTACATTAGCAATCAAATTAAATTTAGACTTGGATGATGTGGAAGCGCGGAGCACGAGGCACTCGTCAAGACCCGTCCTGTTCTAAGGAAGACCCTGAATATGTGAATTAATTAATTGGATTCAATTACTAATTGAAATATCGATCTCATCAAAGCAACAAAATAAATATTATAATAGCCAACAGATATTCAAATAGAACACATTTTAAACAATTTCTGTTAGAAGATACTTCACGAAGAGTTAATTGCTCTCCATTTTTATGAGAAACACATTTAAAAAACCAGGTCAAAAATAATTAACGGATATAGTTTTGTAGTTATTTAATTTCGATAAACTCAATAAAAACAAAATTCATAACATAAACCAGTTTTATATCATTGCAATCAACGCAATACAAATATCGCTATTATTGAAGAGGAGAATATTTTTTGATCATGTTTACAAAAATGAAAATGCACAAATTTGAGCTGATGAAATTGCAGCATTGTAGTCGGATGAAAAAGATGATCAGCATGCTTCGGTGTCTAAAACGTCGCCAGTCACATTGGTGTCGTGCGTCACGTGATCCTTGGAATCGTCAAAGTTCCGGGTCCCAAAAGGTGTTAGGCGATACACCAGATAGTACATTTCCCTCATACGCCCAGGAGGTACGTAATGGAACGATATGGCCATGCGAGAACAGCAATGCTCCCCCTGTCACCAAACAAGAGACATTCTTTTGGAAATAAAATCAATGAATTAATTCATGAAAATGGAAAAAGCGACATTGTTTGATACAAGAAAGCGTAATTTGAAGTATTTCTATTTTACTTTTTTTTTCTTCTAACTAAATAATCCGTAACTATAAATTTACTGATAATTACGATCATATGATTTACGTAAAAGTTGAGAGACTTCTGAGACTTTTTCGCCATAGTTTTCTAATTATTTATATTTTAGCAACATATGAAATTAGCTTTGATAATATCATAAACTATGGTGTTATTAATAGCAGAATAATTTTTCTACAAGTTACGTTTCATCCTCTTTTTCACATTTTGCTGTAATAATAGTTGATTTTTTGGATAATAATCTTCTTTTTTCGGGTTACATTAGTTTCTCATTCATAACGCAATTCTAATAAATAATCTAATCGAATGTTCAGGTGCAGGATCACAAGAAATGACCTGTTGGATTTACTTTTCGTCATTATATAAATAGGAAGGATAAACCTCACGTAATAATTTAAATGTCAAATAGCTTAGCCTAGTGGACACAAATCCGTGCAGGCAGAGGCCGAAGAAAACGCGCCGATAAATATTTTCCTTGAAATTTTTAGCAATGTTTTATTTGCTTTTGAACCTAGGTGAAGAGTTCAAAAAGTGAGTTCCTTAACTGTAATATATAGAGAATTGCGCGATGATTTTCGTGGATACTGCAATGGTCATGGGACAAACGGACCAAATGAGATTAATAGCTTCAAATTATATGATCACAGTGGCAGAGCTAAAATCAAATAACGGCAAATTCTCGCTGAGGATGGCTTCTCTGGGTTTGAACTATGGATATGGCTCTCTCCGACACTTGAACGCAGTGCTTGCTGCCTTGATCATTAGTGATTCGCGAGAGCAGCGCCGACTTCTCTCAATTCTCTTTATCGGACGCCATCTCCGCCGACTCGGAGAGCAGCTCGATATTTTCCCGCCCTGCGTCCGCCCGATCCTCTGGCCACTAGCCGCCCAACTCTTTCCACGCACCGCAACACCTGCTAAGTACGGATTCTCCTCTCCGCGGACAGCGAAATGGAAAAACTTCCCTCTCGCCCACTCGCGCTTACCGTGGGTGTTGATGTATTGTTTGATCGTCCTCCTTGTCTGTTTCTCCCGCCCCACCCTCCGCGGCCCTCGAAACAGATCCCCTCTTTCCCTACCGCCCCCATCCGCCTCCCACTTCCCTGTGGCTTGATTCAATCACTCGCCTTGTTTGCACGCTTTCCCTTTAGAGAGCGCCGCTTGCTCGTCTCCCTGGAGCGATATTAAGCCTTGTTCTGGGTGCTGTTGTTATGGCTCAGTCCTACCGCTTCTTCTCCTTCTCCATCTCCTCTTCTCTCTTTCTCTCTCTCCCTCACCTCGCCGTTATTAACTCCCAGTTGAAGTGTCCATAACAACGCCACCGGTCTACTGAATACTTATCTAATCTTATTTAATTCGCACTGGCGAGACTATTTAGCTTGGCAGCGTGAAAATCTCTATCTCTATTAATGCTAAGAGATCCGTTGTCGATATCTCGCTTTTGACCTTTGCCAAAAATCGAGCGTCGAAAAAATATTTTTTTATATCTCTCGTGGGTTTGTCGCAAAAGGAGAAAACTGCGAGAGGTTCACAAACAATTGGACGCATTCACGGAGGGCGGGGAAAATCTGAACGGAGGATGAAAGTGAAAAATCTTCTGGTCCCTCCGTCTTATTCTCGAATCGTCAACCAAATTATTCCCAAAATGCGCGACGGATTGGAAGGAGGATATCCGATTCCTGAGGCATTTCCGCCATTTCAAACTGGTAAAAAATAAAATCACACCAACGCTTAAAATCATGGAGCGGAATGATCATCGCTATCGACTCTTCCGTATAATTCTTACCTTTTCCATCGGCGAATTCAAGTATAGCTTGAGCCAAGAGAGTTTTGGATCGTCCTTGGCGTTGAGGTGCCTCTCGGGTTGGTAAGGGAACGATCGGTGCTTTCCATCAGATCCTCGAGTATCCACGAATTGAGCGTTCAGCGCCGCCATGCATCGCCCTAATGACGTGGAATGGAAGGACACGCAATTAATGGCCATACTCGTGTGCATGGGCAAACTGCAGGATGGTTTTCAAAAGCTTGGATACCTTTGATAGTGAATTATGGTATCAAATTCATATGTGAGGAGAATGACCTCACGATATGAACCAAGTATTTTCAAATCCGTATCATTTTTCAATCGTTCTCTCAGAGAATCCATGGAAAATGGATTGCATAAATCATACTAACGAGAAAATTTGAAATTTCCGAATTTAACACATTTAAATTGAAGATTTATTTATTCCTGAATGGACAATTGTAATAAAATACGCACAAATCTTTTATTAAAATTGCCACCTAGATATTTAATATTCAACCACTTTCATAAAAACTATTGATTTGATATCATTTATTATTATTCGGGAATTTTTGGATAAATGAAAAACCTTGTCCTGAAATGTAAAAATATTCCATTTTAAAATTTATTCAATCAAAATGATCAACTCTACAGTTAAATCTATGTATGTATTCTAATACAACTAATTTTTTGTTAGTGTCAAAGCAGCATTCCCTTCCACTGGACATCAGTTCCTGCTATTTTTTGTTTGTCCCTTATCCATGATCAGTTTTATTCACCTTAACCCTGCTAATATCAATTGGGGTACACCTGTACACCATGAAGGTATTTATGGCTACTGTTCTTTAAATTCTGACAATATCCACGTTACATGTTATTGTCACGCATATATTCAGAAAAGCCATGCTGTCTTATCAAATGTTTTCTTTCTCAATATTCATAATTAGGAATAAAAAACTACTCTGGTGTACATGTGTACCCCGCTTGGTGCTTAGTGTTACCTTTATCACATGATGAGGAAACAGGCTCTTCCTTATATATTAGAGTCACAAATTCAACATTTTTTTCTTTTTATATTGCTTAATGCATTTAGAGTCATTATATGTCACCAACACTAGTAAAGGAAAATATTGTACGAAGAACACTTGGTATCCCGAGGAGTGTTATAAATCATATCAGAAGTTGTACCAGAGCTTCATGTTGCTAACAAAATATATTCAAAATCACCGGATTTGAAGGTGTGGTTTGTGTGAGAGGAAAAAATATAGGAAATCAAGAGTGAGGTGCTTCATGTGTGGCAAATTTGTATGCTCTGAGCATTCAGAGAAGCGTTAGATCTGTTCACTGTGTTAGGGAATCCAAATGAGGCACATATAGAGACATTTTGTAATGGATTTCAAGTTTCTAAAAATTAATAACTCATGTTTGTACTATTTCTATGCATATAATAAGCATCTCGTGTGATTTTTTTGCAATACGAGTTATGACTTAGAATACTATGGGTTGTAAATGTTGATAGAATACATTGGAAATTTTTGACACATTTGAAAGTTAATATGATTACGAATCAATATTCATAAATATATCTATATACATTTTCATTTAATTTTATTATATTTACAAATGTAACATTCCATGCGTAAACAACGTAAATATATGAAATAAACAATAAGTCATTCTAAAAATTATAAGGGGTACATTTGTACTGCACTTGGTCTGGAGTGGAGGTAAAATATCTTGGTATTAGCAGGCTTAAGCTCATTGGGGATGGAGTTTACGTATGTAAGTTGCCAAATTCATGCATATTATCACATTTTCTTGTCAACAACACGCTTAACGAACCCGCCAATTATTGAGCTCGTCGCCACAGCAAAAATTAAAGTCGCGTAACCTGCTATTTAAAATACGAGGGTAGACGCAAAAAAATGCGAAAAGGGAAGATAAAAATTATATTTTCAATGTCAGTTTTGATGAAGCGACTGTTTGCTCCGTTCAAGTCGCCAAATTTAAATAAAGCACATTATATAAGAGCGATAAACATTTTCATAGCTTGTTTTCCATGGTGGAGGTTGGCCATGCATCTAGCCGAAGGCGGATAAAACTATTGTAGTTAGCCGAAGTAGTTGTCTCACATTTCGCGATCCTGTTTAAGCGATCGCTCCAAATTTTGGAGAATTCTTATTTTTATGAGTTGAATTGGGCGGACGAGCAGAAGCCAAAGTGAAAATATAAGAGCATTTTTTTAAAAGAAGCTCTAAAAATGTTTTTTGGCGTGACTTCTTCCATTATTGCCGCGTTTGAGCTCGCCAAATGGTTGCTCTTTCTCGCCAGCTATTGGCGAAATAACAAATTATAATTGTTATTAGACAACATTAATTTCCATATATGAAACAAAAATTCAACTCGTAAAACAAGAGAGGAAAGATGCACGTATCATGCGTGCATGCTTGCTAGGCAGAGCCGCTATTTAAGAGTTATTTATTTAATAATGCAAGAAAAGATAAGTGTTAATATCTTAGTATAATGTCTAAAAATGGCAAACGATATAGCAGAAATGATGCCAAATAAATGTTGAGTTTTTGATTTATCGATATATTTTCTAATCAGTGTAAATATTCGAGCAATCGAAAATTATTTAAAACGCACCTCACCCAAATTAAAAAAATGTAATGTAATCTTTATGTTCACGTTCATTCCTTCGTCGTAAATTACACATTTCTTTTCACTTTCAAACGCTGTGCGCATACCTAAAATAAACTTGTTTCAGTTCATTTCTTCTTCGCAGATAATCCAATTCCTTTCACTTACTAAATTCTGTGCGCGCACCAAATTAAATTAAACGTATTTGCATAATTACAGCAGATCTTGTTTATTTCAGTTACTTCGAAGATTGTCCTCCTTGACAACAATTAAACAAGTTAGGAAAGTGAACGCTGTTTCACAAATAGGCACGTTCTTCCCTCTTAAGTTTATTCTTCAAGAATCTTATTAACGTAATTTTAGTGTAATGAGTAAAAACTGCGAAAAATATATCAGAAATGGTGCCCAGGAAATTTTAAAATTGTCACAACTGATTTATTTTCTAATTTAAGATAGTAAATCAAACTATAAAAATTCTTTAAAACATAATTTTCTTGAGTTGAGTAGTAGTAATGTTATCTTTACGTTCACTCCGTCGCAAATTATACGTTTCTTTTCCCTTACATACGCTACGCGTGTACGCAAGAAAAGTAAACGTTTTAATTTTAATTTCTTCGTCGTAAATAATCCATTTCCTTTCACTTACTAAATACTGCCTGGCAGGAAAGAAAATTAAACGTACTATGTTAACCTCGTTTACTGCAGCTGCTACGGAGGTTATTTTCCTTGACAAAAATTACAAAACCATGCCAGAAATTCTCGAAGTTCACATTGAATTAGGATACTCTTAGTTTTCTTAAAAATAGCTTCTCCTTCGGTAAAAATGTATTTGGCAAGAAATATTCTATTTAAGTATTTCTACGAATTTTATTTTAAGACTTATTCATATGACTAATATTTTACGAGATATAACGCAAAGTTAGCTTTTTGTTTCTTGTAAGGTGGCGCCCCTGATTGGGTTATGTAAATCATTAATATAATTTTCTTATTGTCTTTACCAAGAAGTCCTTAATACCAAATTTCATGAAAATCTGCTCAGTATTTTCAATTATGCGGACGGACATAGCCTGACCATAAGGCGTTCATTTTTTTACTATTTTGTAAAGAACGCCAAAAAAGGAGATAAATCTCTTGGAATTACGACTTTGAGTAATTTAAATAAGTCAACAACCGTCAAGTCCGATCTCGCTTAGTTTTAATTTTACGGATTTGATGTAAATGAAAATGGATATGAAATGTCTGTATTTGCATTTATTGACTTCTTGTATTGGGAAATTAATGTATATGGCATTTTAAAATTATTATTAATTGCAATGAAAGGTTAAAATAATTTACATTAGAAAATCACAGTAGATGTAATATGAAGGAAATCGCTTCTGGCAGTATAATCCATTTTTATCAATTCTGATGATTAAATATCTTTAGATAATTAAGAGATCGTTTTTTTCCTTCCCGTCATTTATGATTAAAAAATTACTATTTATTTTCCAATGTTCATTTAATGTTGACAATGAACCTGGGATTTTAGTTAAGTTGCTATTTTGAATCAACGCTTCGATAAAGTCTACACATTGAATGCTTTTAATGTTAATTAAATAAGTAGTTCTTTCCTCCCCGCCAATTTAAAATAATTGGAGATTACTAAAATGAAAATCTGTTGAATCAAAGTCAACATTTTCAATTTATCTCACATGTGTCAAGGATCCGTTTCCACTGCTAGGCTTATAGATATCGCAATATATGTTATAACACTTTAAGATAAATAGTTGCATTAAAAAATATATATATAGTAATGTGACAATAAGGGCAGTCACCAGTGCCCACTCATTAAAAAAACAAAATTGTCCAATATTTATGCGATTCAACTACAAATAGTTTATGCTCCTTCATTTAAGAGTCAATGCGCGATTACATCCGGTGTAGTAAAATAGTGTGATGTTCTAATTTCTAAAGTAAAACAATCAGCATATTTTTTACGTTTTATTCGTCCGAAAGTAAAAAGATTGCATTCATGATTTTCACATAAGCTAGACAACGCACTTCCGGTTCATATTTTGCACAAGAAAAAATACCTACCCATTTCTACGTCTTCTAAACGTTGTCTTTGATTCCGACATGTGTTGTTTCCAGGAAGTGCCTCCGTAACAAACCTCCTGGCTGCTGTCCTACTCAGCACGTAACCTAAAATATTTTTTTAAATAAGAAATATCATGCGGAAATTTTCAGACGGAACAACATTCTCAGCTATAGTGCGACAAAATAAATGTTATTGTTCACCGAATTTCGAATCAAAATGGGAAAAAAGTAAGGTCTTAGGCAATCTCGAATGTATAATTCGGGAACTTAAACCGAAATCCGTCTCAGCGTGTAGACCCACCTGTGCCTCCGCTCATGAATCCAGCCTTCAGATGCTTCTTGAAATGCAAACCTACGTAGACGGTTCTCTCAGGGTCGTATTGAGCAAGCAGGTAACGCAGATTTTCCATCACCACAAACCTGAAGGTTATTTTTGGAAAAATATCATTCGAGGAGGATAATTTTGGGTCGAAATCACAAGAGATTAAGTCACACTACATGAGTGCGTGAAGCAAGAAAGAATAAAATAAGAAAATTTTCTGGAAAAGTTTGCCCCTAGTGCCAAGTAATATTGCACGCATGTAACTTTTCCTTGAACTGATTCCAAGCAAGTATTAGCGATATCGATTTCCACGTAATTGTTTTGAAATTGACGAGGCTAATAATAAGTAGTCACCAAGGAAAAATTCCATTAATTGTAAATATTTCTTTCGCACAATTTCGCTTATTTTGCCTACTTTCCAGAATAGAAATAGGCTTATAGTTTTGTCGTTGTGTCTGTCTGTCCGTTTCCCATATTAACTTTTGAACCAATAGACCGATTTTCATCAAGCTTGGTGAAAATCCCTTGCTACATGGGCCGAGCTCCAGAGGATAGTTTTTGTTGCGAAGATTGAAGTCCCGGGTTTGATTCCAGGAACTATCCTTCCCATTTGATTTACATGGGAAATCTGAATTCCATCGTGCAGGGTAATTTTCTCTGAGAAAAGAAATGAAAATTCTAATTATTACCGTATAAGTTTACTTATCGATTGTATTTCTTATAATTTTTCATAAATACTGGCGATTTTGCAGTTTTTATCACTCATTACGAGTGTTGCCATGGCAACAACTATTTTTGGTCTCACAAATAGATTTGGTATATTCTAATACGTACACCCGTTATTTTTGTCGCACAAATACGCGTGATCAATTTTATATTCCGTTCGAATGCATTTGTAGTATTTTATAACGCTAATTTATGAAATTTAGGAACACAAAGAGCTACATATCCGCGACGACTTTAAAGTTATTAAAGTCAATATAAGTATTACATAAATGATTAAATGGAAATAAGCATCATCAGTTCTGTTTGGATAATCTTGTTCTCTTATTACTTTTTATATGAAAAAGAATATTTTAAATTATAATTATCTCAGAGGGATTTTTATAAAATATGAGGAAAACAAAATTGTACCCAGACGGTATGCCGACGGACGTTATGCCAAACAAACGGTATGCCGAACTGACGTAATGGCGAATGGACGTTATGTGAACAGGATGTGATAGGCGGGAAATGTTAACAACCGATATATTTCCTAGGTTCGATTTTTATAATTGACCCGTTCAGTGGTTTAAACGTATTGTGCTACAGATTATACGTTCAATTGTTTATACATAATGCTGTACACATATCCTCCAAATTTTAATACTAAGGATTGTATACATTAACTGTTCAATTATTCATATTACTGACTACTATAATTATGATGGTTAAAATTAACCGTGCAATATCATTTTCTACTGGTGGTACAAATTGCACCTTTAATTTTTTATATCTCTGGCGGTAAAGTGAATCTATTATATTGTTTATACACGTTGGGGCTCAAATTACCAGTACAAAAATTTATAATTCCCTCGGGTCAATCTACCCGTTTAATTGTTTAAACTTCTTGTGATTCGCATTACTCGTTCAATTGTTTAAATTTCCGATGGTTCAATCCACCTGTTCAATTGTATATACATTCCCGTGGTTTATATAACCCGTACAATATTATGTGCTACTGGTGGTGTAAATTTCCTGTAAAATTCTTTCTAAATCGGTTGCTTACATTTCCGGCCTATCAGGGGCGTCGAGAGCTAACGCGGGCCCCTCTGCAGAGTGTATGAAGGCCCCCCCCTGTCTGCATATATGTGTTTTTTGTGTGTGCGTGTGTGTTCGCATGTATATATGAGGATTAAAAAGCAACAAGCCATTTCTGAAACCAATTGTCTATATTAATTGAAAAAATAACGTGTTAATAATAAATGGCAAAAACAATTTAAAGAATATAAAATAAAAATGAAACAAATATAACGAGTACACGAATAAACACGGTATTTAACTTATGAGTAATTATCAATTAAAATATTGTTTCTTAAGTAAATATAACTAAGTATATAAATAAATAGCTATCGATTACTTACCTTAATTGTTAATTCCAATTAAACGTCTTGAAAATATAAGCCCATATAATTTATGCTGGTTGCACAAAAATATTGAATACATGGTATATATTTATACCGCATAAATGATCATGATAAATGAATGTTAACACCAGGAATACTAGGAAACCACTGACATCTCTATTTCCGTCCACTCTAATTTTTGTTAACGTCTTTCCCAGCACATCCACTTTGTAAACAATACAAGTATACAACATACCGGTATACTCGGCCGGTCCCCTTGAAGAAATGCGAGCACGGGTAGATCCTGTGACACCCAACTCGGTCTATTTGTGAATGATGTTTTATCATGCGGCGAAAATAATAAAAAGGTCGACGCAGTGTTCCTTGATTTTAGAAAAGCTTTTGACAAGGTTCCCCACCGTAAGTTGTTATTAAAATTGGGAAATCTTGGCGTTAATGTTAAAGTCATTAACTGGGTTCGCGCTTTCCTTTGGAATAGAAAACAAAAAGTAGTCATCGATGGTAAGTCCTCGAGTGTGGCAGATGTAGTCTCTGGAGTGCCGCAGGGTAGTGTGATCGGACCTATGCTTTTCTTGCTTTATATAAACGACATCCGCTCAGTTTTGAAAAGTAATATCAGGCTTTTTGCGGATGACACCGTAGTCTATAGAGAAATTAGTGGTCCTAGCGACCATCGTCAGCTTCAAAATGATCTGGATGCGTTATCTGTTTGGTGCAAGGAATGGCAGCTAGAAATCAATCAGAAAAAGAGAAACGTTCTAAACTTTTGGAAATCTAGAAGCCCATCGTCCGTGTTTACCTACTCGATAGATGGTGAGAGCATTCCTGTTTCGGAATCCGTGAAATACCTCGGGGTAACCTTGAATCGTGACCTGTCTTGGGACACCCACATAAGACGAGTGATAGGTGCGGCAAATAAGAAGTTGGCTTTTGTGCGTAAAATAGTCAGGAAAAGCACGGAAAAGGTGAGAGAATCCTGTTATTTATCCTTGGTTAGACCGCAAATGGAATACGCAGCAGCGGTTTGGGATCCATATCAGAGGGGACTCATAAAGGATTTAGAAAAATACAGCGGCGAGCAGCTAGATTCGTGAAAAAGAATTACGATAAAAAACAGAGCTCATTGAAGAGCTGAGTTGGCCATCGTTGAAAGATCGTAGATTACAGGCGAGACTTAAACTTCTAGATAAATATAGGTCGGAGATATTCGTAAATGAAATGAAGGATATTATTCGACAACCAACGTATATCGGACGGAGGGATAATGAGGACAAGATTCGCGAAATAGATAGTAGGACGGAGAGGTATAAGGAGTCATTTTTCCCTAGGACAATACGTGACCACAATAGATAAGTGAATAATAATTAGTAAGGAACTTGGTGCGCGGCACCCCCTGCCATCCACCGTCAAGGTGACTTGCAGGGTAATATGTAGATGTAGATGTAGATGTACTGTAGATTCCATCCACCCCACCCTCTCGTCGGGTCTGCTGCCTATCCCATCCTGTCCGAATAATATCCTATCGTCATAACGCCCGTTTGGCATAACGTCCGTTTGGCATAACGCTCGTCAGTATATCGCCCGTCGGCATAACGCCCGTTCGGCATAACGTCCTTCGGCATAACGCCCGTATGGCATAACGTCCTGTCGGCATAACGTCCGTTAGGCATAACGCTCGTCGGTATAACGTCCGTTAGACATAACGTCCGTCGCCATAACGTCTGTCGCCATAACGTCCGTCGCCATAACGTCCGTCGGCATAATTCCGTCGGAATTACGTCCGTTTGGCATGACGCTCGTCGGTATAACGTCCGTTCGGCATAACGTCCGTTCGGCATAACGTCCGTTTGGCATGACGGTCGTCGATATAACGTCCGTTCGGCATAAGGTCCGTTCGGCATAACGTCCGTTTAGCATAACGTCCGTCGGCATAACGTCCGTTTCGCATAACGTCCGTCTGCATAACGTCCATTCGGCATAACGTCCGTTTGGCATAACGTCCGTCGGGATAACGTCCGTTTAGCATAACGTCCGTCTGCATAACATCCGTCGGCATAATGTCCGTCGGCATAATTCCGTCGGAATTACGTCCGTTTGGCATGACGCTCGTCGGTATAACGTCCGTTCGGCATAACGTCCGTTCGGCATAACGTCCGTTTGGCATGACGTTCGTCGGTATAACATCCTTCTGAAAAACGTCCTTCGGCATAACGTCCTTCGGCATAATGCCCGTTACGCATGACGTCCGTTAGGCATAACCTCCTGTCGGCATAACGTCCGTTTGACATAACGCTCGTCGGTATAACGTCCGTCGGCATAACGCCCGTCGGCATAATGACCGTTCGGCATAATGTCCTTCGGAATAACTTCCGTTCGTCCGTCCGTCCGGCAACGATACAAAATAGAGAAAATGACTTCTTATAATTAATACGAAATAAGCAAATCAAACATAAAAGAATGTTACAACGCAGAAGTTTCACATTTCATCTTTCTATAAATTAGCCACCGTCAATATTACCCAAGGTGAATTATTGACATTTATTTTTCATTTTCCCAAATAGCAATGATCTTTCAAGGAAAAAATCTAGCATGTAATGTTCAAAATATGCTCAGAAACATAATGTATCCATATGCTATATTATATTAATGTATATATATATATATATATATATATATATATATATATATATATATATATATATATATATACACACACACATGTGCTTTATTATTATTATAGGACTAGCATTGTACAGATAAGTAACATTCAAAATTTGTGGTAATGAAATATGTCTAACAATAAGACAACCGTCCCTCATTAAAAACGATTGGTTTTAAATAGATACTTTCCAAATACTTGTCTTATTTATTATTCAATGTATTAAGATCTAATCATGTTCCTCAAAAATAAACGAAAAGATGTTTTAGCAAAATTGATCATATTTTTAAGAGAATACCTTGTTTTGTTTATTTGTTGCAATTAATTAATAATTTTATTTCATGTATATCAATGGACTCGGATATTATTTTTGCAATTGCTCGCGAGTTATGTTAACATTATTTCTTGAGGTTCTACAAGAGAAGAAAGCAAGAGCGCAACTAACGTTGTTATTGAATCGAATAATTCGTAAAAGAAATAAATAAATACTTCTACATTGTAAATGGAAATGATTAATAATGTAACCGTCAAGCAGATAATTACGATAACACAGCGTAGAAAATAAATATTTCTACATATTAAATGGAAATGATTATTATGTAACCTTGAAGCAGATAATTACGAGAACACATCTTACACTCGCTAATTAAAAAAGTTTGAATTCAAAGCAATTCAGGTAAAAATGACGACAGAATAATAAAATATTTCGCCTCTATGCTCCGTAAAAAATGAAAAGAAAGAGGTTTTGTTTACGCATTTACACGGAGTAATAAAAAATATCATTCTTTCGAGATACTCAGCAATGCAAGTTTGAAGTGGTTGAGTAACGTGTGAAAGTGACGTGTTCTTCAAAACGTGAAGTATATTCCAAAAGTCACGGATTAGACGCAACGCTACCGAACATTACATCAACATTTCGGTGTACAAACAACTGCGCAATGTTGTCTTCAGGCCGACCTGTCGCTTACACGAAAAAAACATTCGCAGCTGCTTTTTCTCTTTCAACTTACGTGTCATCGTCTGCTTTGAGTACCCAGTTGACCTTCTCGCTCAGGTATCCCTTGGTGTAGAGGTAAGAGAACGCGGCTCTCGTCTTGTCCCAGAGGTTGGCCCTGCCCTCGGGAACATCCAAGGGGACCGAGGGCAGTCCCTCGTCTTCTCCCGTCCAAAAATCGAAAGGACAATGGAAGGAACGCTTGGAAATGGGAATCATTAATCATCAAAATGACGAAACGGAAAGAAATAGCTCTCGCAGTAGACACCAGAGATTGGCCTAAATAGAAAGTTACGCATGTCCTCTCGATGTTCCAGAGGACCAAATTATCACACGATGAGAAAAACCGGTCAACCATGAGGTGAGCTATTTCTTCTTCTTCCACACCGCAACTGTCTGCGAAAGGGTTCAAGTTTTATTGATAGTCTTACGGGAAAAAACAAACCGCTTTTTGTTTGATTAATTTCGTATCAGCTAAATCCGGCGAATATGAAAATAATCAAATTATATTGACACAGCCAAATACATAAAACTGAGACTATGTATAGAGTTTATAGACATAGAGAGTCAAATAGCTTTGGACACCTATTTTTGAAATTGCCGCTTACATAATACTTTACTTTAAAAACTTACGCAAGCGTTTAAACTTAAATGGCCGAAGGGAACCATTTGCAGCCGTATTTGAATGCGCGCCCTTATGCGTTTTATGGTTCATATTTCTCAACGTTCTACAGAGAGCAGAAAACGTTAGGAGAAAATACAAACACGAGCGACACGCAATCTGTAGCCTCTAGACACCAAACGCCGCCGACTCGCAGGCCTATGGCTGCGGTCACATTGAGTTACACGGTGAAGTTACGTAATTCGGCGAACTCAAACAGTTTCTCCGGTTCGGGATAAGACGAAACTAAAGGGAAACACAAAATACGATAACTATGCGGGAAATGCAATAATGTGATTGACGAATCGTTAAAACCACGGCAATTTTTCAGTTTGTGTTTTAAAATGTTTTCCAACACAGCAATGACTCCGACTGAAAACCATTTAGCCGATTCGAATTATTAATGTAATGGTGTAATAAAAATGGCTAAATTTTCATTAAATCGAAGAAGGTATATTTCTTGTTAGCTTTCATAATGCATGAAATATTTGTGGATTAATGTAACTAGTTCTCCGATTTCATGGTCTTCCTCTAAGTTTAGATGCGTTAGGGTTCGGCTCTGTTTTATATTTGGGCCTTATAAACATCCATAAGAGAATTATCGAGCTCGTCTTATGGCTGAATACAAATTCAAGAATAAGCACTTAAAATATAAGAACACACTTATCTTAGGCATCTCCAATAGCCATAAAGGGGATGTAATTTTTTTACCTATTTATGACTATGTATTTTCAAGTGCTTACTCTTGAATTTAGATGAGTTCATATATTTCAGCAATTATGTGTCTTTCCAATTCTAATTTCAAAAACGGTTAAGGTAGATAAACGGGGGCCTCGCGGCGGTCAATCCGTTGGACGCTCATTAGACCGCGAGATACCTCAAGTCATCGGCTGCGCGAACCCTTCCTCGACGCCCGAGTTCACCCTTCCCAGCGGGGTATCCCCTGACCACAGGAATGATTAAGTACGAAATAATCAAAACGTTTTAAATGCATTTCTGATAAGAATGCATCATCTCTGTTTAACACTGTACGTAGTTCCTCGACTATTCATGTCTTTTTAACTATTTCCTACGGCAAATATTAAGAAAGTTGATATTTTTCGCTCAAAGGTACCAACCCAGTGGGATTGTTTCCCGCGGTTTCTGCTACATTTAACGCTCTTATATATCACGAGGCGACATGACACCATTATGTTCTCACTCCAACAACCATGAGATAATAAAAAATGATCAAAATTTGATTAAGGCAGATAGAAGAACTCTAAAATATGAATGAAAAAATCTTGGACTACTTTAATGTAATACTGTTAAAATATTCATGAAATATATAAATTAAACTGCTATTAAAATAAATAAAAATGTACTTCCTCTTCATTAAGCGTTTTTAGTTAATATAGAGCATAGAACATCTAAAAATAGCAAAATTCCCATTGTCCCATTTTTTTTAAATGTCTCGGGTTTTCTCCATCAAAACTCATTTTGTCCCGGTAGTGACGATCAGCATCTGATCACCCAATTCACATGGTGTCTCCCATCATAACATAAATTGGAACATACGGAGGCTTGCAATAAATACGGTAATAAGTTGGTTGAACGCGACCATTGATCTTTAAAATCTATTATTTTTATAGCATTTTAAGGGACCTGCAAAAATTTAGTGTCACATTTTATATATTTCAAGCGCAAAAATCAAGCGGGACGAAATTAAAACTCATGGTAGTTGGAGTGAGAACATAATGGTGTCATGTCACCTTGTGATATATAAGAGCGTTTAAATGTGGCAGAAACCGCGGGAAACATTCCCACTGGGTTGGTACCTTTGAGGGAAAAATATCAACTTCCTTAATATTTGCAGTAGAAAGCCGTTTAAAAGACGTGCATAGTCGAGAAACTACGTACAGTGTTAAACAAAGATGATATATTCTCATCAGAAATGTATTTAAAACGTTTTGATTAATTCGTGCTTAATCATCCCTGCGGTCAGGGGATACCCCGTTTGGAAGGGTGAGCTCACGCGTAGAAGAAGGATTCGCACAGCCAAGGACTTGAGTTATTTCCCGGGCTAATGAGGGTGAAAGGGATTGACCGCCACGAGGTCCCCGTCTAACTACTTTTAACTTCAAAAACAATAAAATGATTTTCGTTATTTTAAATTTGTCTGCAAAAAAGACTGACTTCCTATAGTAAATAATTCTTGGAGGTACTTTTTCATAAACGTGGATACCCATTTTTTAATTGATCATAGAGCTCATGACTGGAATCCAATCGATAACCAGTATAATTCCAGGAAACAGAAAATGGCTCAGAAGACTGAATTCGCCTTTCGTCTACAAGTAAAAGAGTCCTCAGCCAATCGCTGATACTGAAAAAATCTATATGCGCTTTTGGGGAAATAATGTTTCCATTAGAAAATTTCGCTGGCGGAAGGGCAGTTCCCTCCCTGGGATAACACGCACTTCCCACGCACCATGTAAAAACACCCGCGCCACTCACCTGCCTTGGAGCTCATGAAGAAAAGCGAGTTGCACCGTCGGCCCCAGGTCTCCTTCACAGCTGCCGCCTTCGTCGCGTGGTTCTCAGGCCTCGTCATAACCCAGCAGAGCACTCGGACCTCCTCCCAGAGCTCTTCGGCCACGCTGCAATTGCCTAACGGAAAGACTATGGTGATCTACTTGATCTGGTGGCGGAAGAAGTACGTGGGAGCAAGACGCCGCCACGAGATATCAGTTTGAGTCTGTTCAGCGTCTGGGAAGTTTTAACCATGCAAGAACAACCTGGGGTTTGCGTCCGAGTTATTCCAATGTAACCGCGCGAATAACTTGCCATGTGAAATCTACGTAAATATAATGTGAACTTAATACATCCAGACTTTAAAATTCGAACTAAATAAAATAAAAATGTCAGTATTACATGACAAAAATTCGCAATATAATTCTGGATTGAAAAAATATAAGCAATACTCGTCGTGGCAATCAAAATGAAGACAAATTTAGTCATTAGCTGATTATTTTGAGCAGTCATTTTCTGGTAATCTATATTAACATTATTATAAAATTTTAAAAAGTAACTGTTCTTTGTCGTAATAAAATTACGGTTAGCCATTCTTAATTTTTAAGACGTTTAGTAGAACCATGGTATAAAGTTATCTGGTATAACTTATAAATCGATCTCCAACATACTATTTCTATAACCAATGCAAAAACGAAATAGCAACCTCCCACAAAAAGAACTCACTACACAGTTATTTTTGCGTGAATATTTGTAAAATTATCAAATGCGTTCTTTACGATTTCCCAACCCATAGAGACTCTTGTAGGCAGAGGAGAATCATCAGCCTCACCACCACCACCACCACCGTTAAAACCACTAGCATCCTCAACACCACCACCCTCACAAATATCACCACCGCCACGCTCACCACTACTACCACCGCCTCGCTCATCATCATCTAATACTAAAGCAATTATTTCAAGAAAACGGGTGTGACAAGAGTAAATACCCATTTCCGGTTCACCGATTTTACCAACAACTAATCAACTCTTGCCTCTTTAACAAAAAATATCAAATGTGTAATTACGCATCGACAAGATTGATAATTTTTGAGTTAGAGCACCCATAATATTTCTATCACACACACACAAACATAGATGTACATCATCGAAAAAATGGCCAAAACGTCTTCAGGAGACCTCAAAACATGTATTTCCGTTGAAATATCGAAATCGATTTTTTCATGAAAACAATACTTTCCCCTTTGCTACGTATGGAGTAAGTAAAGAAGAGTGGAAAGGTGCACACATAAGGCGTTCATACACCCTTTAATCCCTAATCTTAGTACACCACGTGCTACCAATGTATAGTATTCGATCATTTTAACAAATTATCTCCGTATTCTCTATAACTTAAAAATTGAAGCATAAACTGTTCAATTTCTGAAATGATTTTAACCCTAGGAAGCCCAGCATGGGTCTATGAGACCCATGAGTACTTCAGTTTGTAGTTTTCTTGAATTTGCATGACCGTTGAATGCCAAGGTTTTGTGACATTTTCGTACATATCAATAGAAGGATAGCTACAAAAATTCTTTATCATTCAAGCTGTATGAGCTTAGTTATAAGCGAAAAATGATCAGTGTCCCTATTATGCCCAGCATGGGTCTAATAGACGCCTGTTTGTTTCATATGAAAAAAAATGGTTTTGAGATATAGTTATTGTTCTAAAATGTTATAATACTGATATAGAGGTACAGCTGCGTTCCTTCCTCCACATTCTCCTCCACCTGCTTCTTCTCCACACCGCCTCCCCCTCCATTTCCTCCCCACCCCCTATCACTCTTTTCCCATACTCCCTTCCCTTCCAGAGCTGCCGGTGGAGTAATGGTTAGGACGCTGGCTGCTACTCGACTGCTGCTTGAAAGGGCAGCGGGTTGAACCCGGCGAAAATAGGATTTTTCTAAGGTTGCCCGGCCTCCTGTTTGTGTGGTTTTAGGAGACCACCCAAAGTCAACGTTCAGTTCTTCTGAAGGGACGTTAAGCCGTTGGCCCCCTTAGTGCTCTTCGTTAAGAGTAGGCCAATGCCGGAACAGGGCTTCCTTCCTCTCTTGTGATCGTGTTCGTTGTGGAAGGAGTTATGGCTATAATAATCCAAGAGGTTGATTAGCCAAAAATACACACTCACTCCCTTGCCTCCCCTTACCATCCCATCACCTTATAATACTGAGAAGTGGTACACTTTACCAAAGGAATGTTACATTGAACACCTGAAGCCCATATTCAGCATTACTCACCACCAATATGCGGAGGTGTAGGCAAGATGAACCAGATGGTAAAAAATTATACTTGCAAGAGATAAAACCATATGGTCTTTGGTAATTTATTCAATATAATTTACATAGCATTGATTAATGCGTTTATAGTATATATTGAGAAAACCCAAATGACTATCCAAACATAACTCATAAACGGCGTTTATTTTTTAAATATGTATCTAGGATTCTAGTTATGCCACATATGAGCGCAAGGCTAGCTACTAAACGATGACGTATTGCAACCTATAGCCGTTTTTGGAATAAAAAAGGAGAAAAAACAAACCACTCCTTCACATTCCATCAATAACATCGTTTTGCTGATTTCTGGTCGGAGAAAGACCGAAAGACGAAGTACTGTTGCATAAACTTCTTCATATGAGTTTGAAACATACAAATTTCGTTTGTTCAAATTGTTTAAGATAATTGATTCATTATATGTAATATAGTGTATAATATTAAAAAATAATATGATTACGGCAACCAACTAATTTATCCCCCAATAACAGCTCACAGGTGATAATATTTCACTATGGGTCTCTCAGACCCATGCTGGGTATTCTAGTACTACTGTCCAGCCTAGGTTTCCTATTGTAAAAATATACTGGTACGTATATCGCATATTGCAAAATGATTCCTATAATGAGATACAAAATTTATCCTTCCTTATTGGGCAGTGTTACCTTTTTCCACTGGCGTATCCCGCGTCTCTTCGATTGACGCAGTGTCGTTAGTAGAAAAGGGGTTTCTAATCAGCACACGCTCAGCGTATAAAGCACCACCGTCAACTAATTAAATGAAAAAACATTGTAAAGTTAATATATGTAAGAGCTACAAAATACACATACCTCAAATAGGTATTCCCCATATATTTAAAACTGACATACTGTAATACTTAAAAGAAACTTGAAAATATCTGAAGTGGTTAATTCATCAGCGAATTTCTGTTATATATTTTACCAAAACCTTAGATGTATGAGAACCTCAAAACGTGAAATATCGGAAAAATCAAGCACAATATTTAAAAATATGATGTTGCCACCACAGAATTTCTCCATATCTGTAATATTTCTAAAAATTCCAAGTAGGCTAAATGACAATAAATATTTTAAGGTACCGAGAAAAAATTTAAAGACTTGACGAATAACAGAAATAAACTCAAACCATAGCCTTCTGATATTGGATGTAGCCACGAAGCTCCAACCATTTACAAAATAACAAGTAGCCCAGACCAGGACTAATGCAGGCAGGTTTCCCAAAGTTGACGTCCCGAATTGATTACTTATATTGACAGGAAATGTTTCAGTATGTGCTAGTTATTCCAAGAAATTCTCATACCATAAACACGACCATTTGTAAATCATAGTTTATCAATGATACAGAAAAATTGGAAAACAAATAAATAGAGCATTATTAGGTTCAAAATACTAAAAACTATGCTAAAATCTCTTTCTAACATTATATTTTGCATGTATATTTTTAAATAAACAAATTTAATAAATGTTTCTGTTTATACGTTAATATGTCTGGATCAACTGTCCATTGCTGAAAAGCAGTTGAGAGGGAAAGAAAATAACCCATTTGTTCACTCGTCCATGTTCAAGCCGAGTTCGGTAATAATCGTCTCCATGGAAACAATCCGATAAAATGCGATTTAAAACGAAAAAACGCTAAGTTTTAGTATAAATTCAAGAAGATATTACCAATTATCAAAATTCGGTGATAAGAATTAGAATCAATATTCTTTTCCCCTTACAACGGTACAAACCTCGCTCTGATATCACAATTTTAAGATATTGTAAAGTATTAAAGAAAATATCTCTACACGATGGATTTGAGATTTCCTATGTAAATCAAATAGGGAAAAAACGTTCCTGGAGTGGGACTTCAATCTTCGCCAAATAAAATAAAGTCCGGAGGTCGGCCCTGGCAGCACGAGCCTCATTCCAAGTTTCATGAAAATCGGTCCATTGGTGCAAAAGTTGTTAGTAGAGTACACACATATACACAGACGCACACAGGATCATTTCCTAAGGCTATGCTTCCTTTGGAAACCAGCCTAAAAAGGAGCGTTATTAAGACGTAACTAAGCGTAAAGTGTTTACAATAGTCGCCGGTATGTGGTGTGGTTGTGGCATTTAAAAAATGTTTTTAAAATATCTCTTAAACAATGCATTATATAGGAAATGATTCGAACGAAGCTTGTAGAAAACTCATTCCCTGCAAATTTTATTCCAATAAATTTTTACATATATCAAATATTAAAGCAAATATTTCAAAATAACGGACGTGACAAGAGTAAACACCCACTTCCGGTTGACTGATTTTTTCAAACATTTATCAACTCTTGTGACTTTCATAAAAATGTTAAAAATAAAATTTTGCGTTGACCTTATTAATAGTTTTTTAGGTAGAGTGCCCACAAAAACTGTCACACAGACATCATCGAGAAAATTGTCAAAACGTGTTCAGGGGACCTTGAAACGTGTATTTCCGTTGAAATCTCGAAATCGTTTTTTTTTCATGAAAATAATACTTTCCCCTATACTAGTGTTTCGCAAAATTATTTTGGATGTAAGGTGAAATGTCGAAAAATAAAATTTTCGCGACTAATGAAATTTTATTAGAGAATTTTAGGAAATACGATGTGATAAAAGTTAATAATAGTTACAGAAAGTGAAGAAATTTGCAATAAAGTTTCTTATTTTTACTATTTATAATTCAAAGGGGAGCGCATGATATTCAAGGGAGCCGCGACATTTGAAAGTTTAAGAACCACTACCCTATAAGTACTACGTATGGAGAAAATAAAAAATTGCCTTTCATAGTTAAATTAATAGCATTAATTTTACAGCAATTTCCACATTTCCCCAGAATTAAATCACATTTAATCGAGAGCCTTTTATTTATTATGATTAAAATTATATCACAATTAATTGACAGTTACTTATTTATCATGAATAAAATGTTGTTTATTACGGCCTATTCTCGCAAAATACTGACGATATCTTGATATTTCAAATTGGCTGAGACACGGTTACATCATTTTTAAAGGCGTTATAACACATATTTCAGAAATTCTACGTTCTCGATTTCCATTTGCCTCTGGCAGAATTCCGAAAGGAAGAGAAAATTCCGTGAAATTATGGAATTCCCTTATTACCTACTATCTCCTCCCACGTATTCGCCATCATCCCGAACGCCCTCTCATCAATGGTGGAAATAAAATCTTCCTTTATTTCATTGTGTCACCTCTTAACAACTGTTCTCCCTCCTCGCTATTCTGTCGGCGCGTTGGTTGAGCAAGCGATACAGCACAACCGCCAACTCACACCCAATCCCGATTTCAGGAAAGAAAACACATTCCGCCCCGATGTCCCCGAAAATCATTCGTCAGAAGTGTCCTCCAAACTGCCTCTTCCTCCGCACCCATCAATTTGCACTTATACGTTCTCACTCCCTACTTTCCTCCATCGCCCTCCTCGCTTCCTCCCCACACTATCTCTCTCCCTTCCCCATTCAATTTCTCCCTTCCGCCCCCTCTCTCTCCATTCCTCCCTCTCTCTCTCTCCATTCCTCCCTCTCTCTCTCTCCCTTCCTCCCTCTCACTCCTCCTCCCTCTCACTCCTCCTCCCTCTCTGTCATCCTTCCTCATTTCCCTTCTCCATCACTCTCTCCATTCCTCCATCACTCCCTTCCTCCCTCACTCTCTCTCCCTCCCTTCGTCCCTCACTCTCTCCCTTCATCAATCTCTCTCCCTCTCGCACTTTCTCTATTCCTCCCTTTCTCTCTCACCCTTCCTTCACCTTCTCTCTTCCTCCCTCCCTCACTCTCTCCCTTCCTCCCTCACTCTCTCCCTTCCTCCCTCACTCTCTCTCTTCCTCCCTCACTCTCTCTCTTCCTCCCTCACTCTCTCCCTCCCTTCCTCACTCTCTCCCTCCCTCTCTCACTCTCTCTCCCTCCCTTCCTCCCTCTCTCTCTGTCTTCCTCTAACACGTTTCTCCGTCCCTCTTTTTCCATTTTCTTTTCCCTTTCTTTCCATTACACTCGTCCACGTCCCTCTGTCAAAATATCACCTATAGGCGACATACAATAACTGCGACCTTCCCCTCCCCATGTCACGTGCCACATAACGACGACCGCATGCATCACTCCCGTAAAACAAAGGAAGGAGGAAACGCGCTTCAAAGCGTCACTCGGACGCGTTGCCCGTTTCTCACTCTGGTGCAATTTGCCGGAGGAAAAGGGAAAGCGCGGTGGATTTATCAGACGACGCCGAACAAAGTGCATAGAAGAGAGGCCACCGTACGGATCATGGGGGGGAACTGAGAGTCCTGGGTTCGACATTCAATTAACGAACGAAAAGAACGCCTACCGTGTACAGAGTACACTCGAGAAGAAGCTTATGGATGTGTATCTAACGGTTGATTACCTTTACCGCTGTGATTTGGAACAGGTGCGTATCACGAAATGAGTTCCTTTAATCAAACATCATAGCAGAATGAAGTATTGTTCTTACGCCCTAATCCCAGTTAAACAGGACGGGTAGTAAGTGGAAAACAATATGAAGAAGAAGACTTATGATGTATTTCAAAATAGCACCTATGATGTAAAATTATCACGACATTATTCTTGAATTAAAATCTTATCTTAGACTATCCGAATGCTCCCAGCAAATATTGAAATTATGTCAATATATATTAATATAACAAAGTTTATTTAACGTTGATAAAATGATAAATAAATTATGGTTATACTTAATTGCAAATGGATACTCTACTCCGATAATTAAGGCCATTATCTTTAATTTTCGCTTTTACGCGGCGAATTCAATAATTTTTAGATACTGTGACAAAAAGTTATTATATAGCAAAATAAATGAGAATAATAAACTCAGAAAATATTTAGCAATTTTGTATCTAATTGTTTACTATAGCTCAAAGAAATGGGACGTGGTGGGATTTTGGGCGAATAAATGACCCGGTGAGATAATGTAAATGGAAGAGAAAGATAGAAAAGGTCTTTTTTACAGAAAGTTCGGGTGTGGTTCCATCCAATATTTCTGACTACTCTTTGTGAAATGTGCTTTTGTAGAATTCTTCTCCTGACTGCTGTAGTATTCTACTGCGGAATAGTATAAACCGTCGTTGCATAATTTTGGAAAAGATAACTCGCCGCAGAATATTTAGAAAGGAGGAGACCCGAAAGTTTTTTTATTTCGGTAAAGACCTTTTTGTTCGAAGCTTTTCGGAATGAGTGAGCGAAAAAAAAACATTCGGATAACCGGAATACAATAAAGAGTCCCGATCTTATCGTGGAACGGTTTGCAATGGGCAAACACTCCGCGGTTCAGGGACACTCTCGCTATTCGTTCCGTCATAGGAGACTGTTTGTTCTGTCGCACTGGAAATCTGTGTCAAAACCTTCGCAGGAGGGTGTTTCTTCGAAAAATGTCGGAGTTCCATCGGTCTGGTCTCTTTGTTCAACAAAAAATGCTAGTCATTTTCCATTTCGTATTTACGACTATTGAACAAAGCGTAGGGCTGTCTCAAGGTCAGACTCGCGTCCGCCACAAAATGCCCTCAGAAGTTATTTTTATCGATCGAAGAACGATGAGACAAGGATGAATGGATCTACGCGACCGAAAACCTAGAGATGTCGTGGATCGACCTTCGATCAGAGGTCGAAATCGCGATGCCCATCTTCTCCTCCCAGTTCTTCACGCGACCAATGATAAATGCCTTTTCCATTGTTGTTGACCTGATTGCGTTTGGTCAATAACGCAAATCACCATAGCCGGCGCTGCGACTATTTCTCCATTTTGAATAAGTAGGTCATCCTTTAGCGAGCTTTCTTCACGCGGGACGCATAGATAACCGAATATTAAATAAAAACATTTTCGAATCTTAACGCGAGATATATGACAACGGATTCAGGTCTTTTCCAACAGCAAATGTTTTTATTGTATTTTTACCTTTTGAATTATTATAGATGTAACAGCAAAGGTAATTTGTTTAAAATAATTACTCTGCCAAGCAAAAGTTTCGCCTAGTGTTGTGCTTCGGTCACCCGATTGAAGCCCATATACGGTGCCGTAACCACGGAGGGGCGAGTGGGGCAGCCCGGAGGGGAGCATAGGATGGGCCTCCCATTCCTTAATATTCCATAATGGTGCGTAGGTGGCGGAACCCATCACGGACGTATAAGCAACCAATGACGCTACTGGCTTTGTTTATATTCTCCGAGACTTTTTATTTATCAAGTATTTCTCCCATGCAATATACCAATATTTTCATATAAACCATATAAACATTGAGGTCAAAAACTCAAATCGGTGCGCGGGCCGCATAAAGACACCGAAACAAATCCGCGGGCCGCATTATATATTACCGGCTTTCCCAGTCCTCACACCGTTTCTCTCTCCCCTTCAACTAGTAGCCCCGCCCTTACCTGCTCTTTTAAACCCTTTTATGGGATAAATGCTAGATTGGGTGGCGCACAAGGAGATACCCAGGAGGGATCCTGGGGTTCCAGAGCTCCCCTTTCTGGTGTACAGACATTTTTTGAATCTGCAATAACCACGCTACAAACTTGGTACGTTTCCTCTTGCCATGCTGCCACTTGCCGCGATTTAGGGTGTTTTAAATGTGAATGAAAAATAAACAGCGAAGGTTTAGGAAGTGTTGATTTAATATACTTATTAAATTTCGGTGGTTGTTAATAAATATTTTCGCGAAATGTTTTATATGAAATACATTTTAGTGTTTCCCCATCATAATATTGGGCAAACTTTTCTACATGTCGGGCTTCGTCTGTGGATGCAAATAATTCGGCGAGTCACATCGGAAGTTGACTATTCTTCGGCGGATAGGATTAGAGTTTAAATCGGAAGTTTCCTAGAGACTCGGAGATATCATATAAGTTGAAATAAATCTAAATAAGAACCTTAGGCTAAAATTTCAAAATTAAAGTTTTTATTGCCATAATTTTACTAAAATATGTGAATTCGTGTGTTAAATTCATCATAACTTCGCGGACCCTATGTTGCCCACCTCTTATATAAAATAACTTACATCGCGGCCCGCATAAATGCTCTATGCGTGGGCCACGTGATCCCTTTTCTAAATAAAATTCAGTCAATGAAGAAATTTTAGAAAAATTAATCTAAGGAAACGTAAACAGCGCGAATTTTATTACATATAGCCTTATGTTTTGCAGCATTTTGGGTCTTGTTTTTCATTTTCACTTGGAGGTGTTTTTTTCCTGCCCTGTACTGTTGACAGAGTCACTGATTCCTATGAATCATTATTGTTCTTTGGTAATGTTCAGGCGTAGAGAATTAGCGACCTCATCGCCCGTTGATTTATAATCATCGCAATCGGCCCCCAGATGCAAATCTGGTAAAATAAATTGATATCTACTTGGCCAATTGCCACAATACTGCTCGGTGCAGTCAATTTTCAGACATCATAGATGGTTCCAGACATCTATGTATGCCTCATGGCACAAAATTATTTTAATAACCTTGCCATGTTATATCCGTTGGTACTATTTACCACGGTTAGTGTACTCCAGCCCCAATTGAGCTAGGATACTTTAAAATGTTTATCTAAGTACTATGTATCTATGTACTACCTTTCACAGTGATTTTTTTATATTTTTTTATATACTGTGAATTTCTTGGCGCTCTACTTAAACAATGTGAGGCAAGTTTAATCTATTTACCGGTTGTCCGATTATTAAATCTTTCTGTCGGACAATGCCAGGGTTGGCACTCCTTTTTGTTCTCGTTCTCATCCAATGGTTGCTATTAATTTTCAATTTTGCCTTGTTGGCAAATAATATTTTCTTATTAATTTGTAACTTTGTAATAATAATATTGTGTTAATGTACCGTGAAACTTTTGTGATTATTTTTGGATTCGTATGCTGTGCTTCAAGATGGTGCGTCTATAAATTCTGGAGTGTGACTTGGTTTTCTGAACTAAAAAGTGAAAGAACTCATCGAAAGTGAGGGGAGATGCAGCATTTTTACATTTCTGACAATTTATCGAGTTCCCCATCAGGTAAGTGCATGGCGAATGACCTAAAAAATTGTTATAGGAATCACTGAAGTATTCAGAATTTAGTTGTAATTTAAGTAAAAAACATTTCCCCAATGAAACTCATGACTGAAAAGATTAAAAGAAATAGATAGGATAAAAAGCAGTTAATGAATCATATTCTATAAACGAAATCAGGAAAATATCTTACAATTAGTATACATCTTCTCTTTCTCTCGCTTTTCGTCAACATGAAACTCCGGTAGCTTTCCAACATCCGAATTATTTCTGTTACTTCATTCTTCAATTTCTCGCTTCCCGAAAGGAACCACGGCCTCGTACATAAAAATCCCGCCGTTGTATCAAATTGTCCATTTGATATAAGCATGTCCTCTTAATTTCACGACGGCGTCCTTCTCATTGTCTCGCAGAAGAGAAACTCTTCGCGTGAAAACGAAATCAAACCATCGAGATTTTTTTCAAATGACGTTACGCGTCAGTGGATCCGAAATATGAAATTTCGAGGTGTAAATTCCTCGCTACCACGCAACTCCTCCAAACGAATTATTTTATCGCCAGAAGCCGTGAGTTGCCCAACGGTTTTTGGAACATCTTTTGTTCTCGCCGCGAGCGAAAAAAATCGCACATAAAAAAAGGAGAAAGGCGCTTAAGGGAAAAAAAATGCGGACGGTCTCTGTTTTTCTCAAGTGCCGCACAGCCTAATGGCCGCCTAGCGGTTCAAAGGAGAATTTAATTACTCATAATTTCACAAGCGCGTTTCCTGGCTTTGTACGATAATAAACATAATCAACCGTATCTGACGCATTAGTTGCGTAAAAAATGCATGTGCTACGGGATTCGTAAAATCTAATAATTCAAAAAGGAATTATGGAGCTAATTATATTAATTGCGCGCGATATATAATATGGGCAACTTGAGTTTACACAAAATAATCAAATAAATCACATTTTACAAGGAAGTGATTACATTCATTCAAAATTACTCGAAAACCTTTCCAGGGATATTATTAAGAACTTCTGAGTTTTTCGTTACACAAATGTGATTTTAAAATTCAAAGAATGAATTTGAAAATATAATATTCCGAATCTATATTAAATATCTAGCCCATCACGTAGTCATAAACAGTTTGTTTTACAGAAAGTGGATAAGATTTTTATAAAAAAAGAATGGGCGATGAAGGAATCGTTCTTCTCTACTTGATGATGAAAATAATGAAAGTAATCCAACATTTTTGAAGAGCTTAGGTATAGAGCACTATTAAAAGCTCGTTGAGAAATTTTCCGAAAGAAAAGAATACATCTGGTGTCTTTAGAATAGTGGCTAGAGAAATTCGTGCTCTTTCACTTTCATTTGGGCTTCGGTCTATTGTTGAGTGTCTAGGATACCCACTCGTGCAAAAGACGATCTTTGCGGAATTATTGCGTGCAAAGGTGAACTCTGCGAGATGTTAACGTCCACCTGAGAGAAAAAAAATTTAATAAAGTGACGCATCCTTTATCATACGTTCGGTCGTAAAGTCGATCTCCGATAACTCTTAATAGAAAACAAAAACATTTCCAGTGATACAAATATTGGATCATGAAAATTTCATCGGCTTCTATTACTCTGTCCAAATATAAATCATATCTAAAAGGGATCATTAAATGGTGTAATGTAATCCAATTTATGGCTAATGGGGTTACACAGTTTATCAATTTCATTTAATGGTTGGTACTAATAAAACAAAGTACAAAATCACTTAAATCTTGTATTGGGAAATTTAAAAGTTAATGAAATCGAATGTAATTTCACAAAATGTCCTGCGATACAATAAATTCGAAATGATGAAATTTAAATTCGAAGAAAATTCCCACAAAAAACGTGGCCGATTACAGTATTTTAACTAGGGACATTAAAAATTTATTTATTTTATTTTCTATAAGGTCGAAAATTTAACAGAATTAACGTTACATAAAACGACGAGTGGGTTAATGTTGCGAATTGGAGTTTACTGGAGATTCCAAGCCAATTGGTAAATGTTAGAATATTTATTTGAGAAAACTAAACAAAATCCTGGTGGCTGTCGAATTGAAATTTGTTGAGGAGAAGTATTCTTTCTTTGAACCAATAGTATTTTGATATACTATATATGTATTCAATGTTCGTGACTACCCTTGGAGGAATATAAAAAAATCTAGCTGCAGAATATTAGTAATAAAACTTCAAATCAATATGCACGGAAATAATGGCTTCTTAGAGCCGTCAATATTTCGAGAATATAATTTAGAATCATTATAAATGCATGAAAGACAAGGAATTTTGATGAAAAAATACGTTTTCTTAGTGCTAGGAGTGTAATATTTCGATATTCTATGGTAATGACTAATTAGTTTTATATTTCAATTCTTCCACTTCTGCGTTCCATCAAGTACTGGGAATTTCTTATGAGCAACTTTAAATTATCCAAATTTTAACTCCCCCGACATTTTGACCTGAAAGATAACGCTGTATTTGTACAACTGAGTGACCATCCAATACGGTAGTGTTTTGAATCAGTTAATTTTATAAAATGGTCTAGACGCGTAATAAATATACTTCTCCAGAGCTTCTTTAAGTCTTAGAGGAACTTTATTTGGAGGATATGTACCGTATTTCGGCCACTTACACATGGTGCCAAATCGGTATTTATATTCTTCTGTGAAAGTACTTCATTACGTTAGCTGTCAACGTTTGAGATTAGAGGATAATAAATAGCATATGCCCCGTCACTTTCACCAACAAAGGTGGTGATTTCATAACACCGCCCCAAGCCTCCAGAGAGGCTAATTTGGAAGTATTGTTAACTTTTTCGAACGTCAACAAAATTTGGCAAGTCGATTAATAAACAGCCACTAAATATTAGCGTTTACTCATGCATTTAGGTAGTCCATCGTGAACTGACAATTACAATACAAATTCTAACGTTAGGCGGCAAGTAAACCTTTAAGGCTAAATTATAACACATCGTACCTGTTCCACTTACACCTTCTTGATTAGCCAGCACGCTCGCCTCGGAAGCCTTTCGTCCTGCACGCAAGATGGCCGTCAGCGCAACGCCCAGGGCGCACCCGGCCAACGCAGCAGCACCCATTGCCACCAAGAGACGTAGAAGACGTTGTATACGCCGCATTCTCCTGCGTGAAATCACCTCACGCTTTGCAGCTATCGAATTACATATATAATGATGTATAAAGTAAAAAGAAAAGCTTTCAGAAGTTACATTATGGCAATGACCTCTCGCCCTCCGTATTACAATCACATGGTGAAACCGTGAATAATTTACTATTAGGTTATAGATGCTCTACCTGCTAAAAATTATAAAAATGGGTTGTCTATATTTGATATATTTGCCAAAAGCGAATTACAATTATATTACAATGACAATTGTTGTTTATCCGCAGGTGAAATTTATAGCAGAATATATAGTATACCATAAAATAGTTAAGCCTTAATCATTTGCTCAGTGCAATTACCCGCCAGTTCATTTAATAACCTTATTTTACGTATAGTCAGATATGGCATACACTTTAATGCACTCAAACAAGCCATATCATGGTAAACAACTTGAAGTCTAATTGTCAGGGGAACAAAAAAACGTATTCGCTTGGCTGGCAAATGATAAAATGTTGGATACAAATTTATGTGAATAGAAAAGTTCACAAATTAACGCATATAACAACATTTATCTTCTAATTTATTCATATATGTGAATTATTTGCTTCAATCATTGATTTTATGAAATATTTGTTTAATGATATATATTTTTAATAGTATTTTAAATTTTACTAAATATTAGTTAATTTTCACATAATATTTAAAACACGGCCGGTTTCGGTGAGTAATCATCATCACCATCAAATTTGATATGTATATTTTAATTATTTATACAAAATTATACCAAAAATACCAAATTAACATGTATTTTAATGTTAATAAATGAAATTAATATTAAAAATCACCCATATTCGTAGTATACAATATATGTAAATTATTAGACAATATATAATGCACATATTTAATATTCGTGGCTCATTATTAAGTAAAAGAAGCCTACAGTAATTAATAATGGAGTTAACATAATTACACTAAGTTCCTTAAAATTATAAGATAAAATACAGTGATATTTAAAATAAATGCAAAAATTCTCATTAGATCACAAATATGAAAAGGTTAAGGACATATGAGTATATGTTTCTCCTGCTTCACTGCAAGATTTTTTGTCTATACGCATCGGAAATCTAAAAATCAAATTCATTCCTGAAAAAATAGTCTAGAGAAGAATTTACCTGTTGTTGGCAGAAAGATAATGCCGCCGTGAAAACATCCTCACTCTTTTTGCATCACATCGAATGCGAGATACAAAAAATCACAGAAAAATATCACAAACGGCTGATATGAAATGGTGTTTAACTCTGAAAAATTGGACAATATAGGTAAAATTTTTCTATCGTTCGAGATACTGCGGTGGAAACCGTCTTTTCAATCATTCTGCGCGCGCAGTGAATTTCCAACGTTATACTCGTATATCCGAAAATTCTATCCGCGGATTCAATCTAAAGTCGAATGTTAGTGCGTTAACTCGCACAGTAGATGAAGGCACAAAAATAACTCCGTTTCGAAACGTGAAATTTTGCAATTTCACCCGTCGCAAATTTCCGCGAACCGTACGCAAAACCAACGAAAGAAACCGCGAACTCTTTAGCAAGATAAAATCCGATCTCTTTTTGAGTTAAATTTTTCACCTAAGTAAAATATTGGGAAAAGAACGAAAATGTAATATTCCTCACAATTTTATCGGTTTCCTTTTGTTATGGATATTTTTTCAATTTTTTCCTGTGGGTGATGCCTTAAATGTCACACGGAATTTCTTCTCGACCAAAAATAAATTGTGGTAATCGTATGGGAAAATGTCGCGTCTCTCCCACGAACCAGGCAAACAACAGACAACCGATTTTTCTTTCATTGATAAATTTAGGGAGTTTAAAATATTCTCGCTCAAGCACCCACAGGATAAGAAGATCAGAAGAATTTTGAAAGATAAATTAATCCTCAAAGTTCTAAATATATTTCTTCTTTACTTCTTAATAAAAGAACATTATCGTGAATCAACTGATTCCTTGGTCTATGATTTACGTATTATCATTTTGACAATAGATATTGCTAGCAATTGAAACAGATTTTCTGTGAATGACTGTGGAAAAATGTTATTAACATTTATGATGTTAAATACTGTGTTCGTAAACGATTTAATGAATCATAAGCGTGTTGTATAAACAAAACTGATATTTACCGATCGTTAACTCTATTAATTATTATTTTATTTTCAAAGGTTACTTGTGTAATGACGGCCAGTTTCTGCAAAGTGGAGGAGAAAATCAAATGGCATAGATTAGTTTAATTCCTTTTAACAAAGTTAGCTGTTGTAGGCTTTATTTTGTGGAATCTCTCCACATTCTAAATTAAAGAAAAGTTGTTTTCACTTAAAATGATTTTATTATTTAATAATAAAAGTATTATTATTAAAATTATATAAGTGGATATATACAAGTTTTCTTTACTTTAAAATATTAATGGTTTTAGTTTTTTCAATTAAAAATTTCATACAATTTTTTGGATTTTGTTAATTATACTATATGAGCCATTAATGAAACTAGTTGGCATATTAATAAAATATTTAGGCTACCTCAAAGGATAACATTAGGCATTGCACAGAAAATAGTAGACTAAAATCCAATGATAACATTCGGCATTAGTGAAATATAATTGTATCAACAAACTTGAACGAGTTTATACCGCTTATCATTCCATTCGTTTCGAAAGGCAGAACTTGATCGAGTGGAATTAGCAAATGGATAATATTGACCTTTCTTCTCGCCCGGCGAAGGCGGCGGCCCTTAAATCTAACAGCTCATTATTCTGTAGTCCGGGCGGAATGAATAGGCCCATCAGAAACAACTCACCTGTCCCCGTTTTGAGTGGAAGCTTCATCAGGAATCGAAGTTCCCCCGGGCTGCAAACGAAAGAGAGCTCTTTCTCTCCCTTGTTCATTCTCCTCTTTAAATCCCGTTTAAAAACCTCTCTTTAATTAACGCCACACGCCTTATCTCTTTTTCTTTGAGCCTCACGTAAAGAAATGGTTTGTTTACCTCCTGAGTAATATCCGCGCTTTAAACTGTCTTTTTATTGCCCTGTATCAAATAAATTAAGAACGATATACTCGAGTCGTGGATAATCTTCCGACTGTAAAATACTCGGCATATGCAGGTTAGGCAAGGAAGAAGCAAAGACAACCCGGACGTCTGTGACTTTACTTTTCGTTGACTCTCAGAAGATGATTCTTCCTTTCTGTATTAATAAAGTTAAAATTTTCGATAGCTAGTACTTTCATTCTCTTGAGGTCTATATTATCGGGACTCGACTGCATTTTATTTGAAGCCGAAGATATTTATCGTAACGGAAAAAAATATTTAAAAATTTTAAGCTTTTAAAGAAAAAATTTCTCTAACACCGCCAATCAAGCGAAAACTTCAAAATTCACAAAAGGATGCGAATGGCCAATCTTCATAGCGAGTTTGATCGTTGAAAGCTAAGTGATTAAATGTTCACCATCATCCAGAGCCGGCTATGAATATCGCAGGGTCCGGTGCAAATAAATAAACAAAGCTATCTCTCTCACACTATGAGAGTGCTCGATATTTTTTTCGATTTTTTAAAATGGTTGTACTTCGCAGGTAAGAACAACAAATATTGTTTTAGAGAGAAAGGGGCCCGGTAGAATCGCACCGTTGGCACCACCATCAAGCCGGTTATACCATCATCGGATAATTAAATTATAAGTATGATCATTTTTCTTGCTGCTGATAGTAATTTGATTGACGTAGTGCTGTCGCAAGGGGAAAATTAATATGTTTGCTACAATTGATTTTTAAATGTAAATCCGATCATACGCTAAATATTAAATACATAGCAACAAATACGCAACAATATTTGATTTTATTAAAGAGAATTTTGATCTAATCGTAATGAACCGATGTTTAATGTTATACATCATGCGCTTTCTTCAGCTTCATCGACAACAGCATATGTCTTAATATTTGTTATTTATGTTAATTACGTATTTTAAAAAATCTGTGCAAAATGCAATGCACAGACTTTCAACTACCCGCACGATTCTAGTCAGCACAATCAGGGCTCCCGTTACACTAACAAGTGTTTACAAGCATTTTGAATCGTAGCGACAATGATGCTGCTTGAAGAGTTTGGCGGTAGCTGAGCGCAAAATTCGATTTATTCCACTGTAAGTTATATTCTTATTTTTCTCAGAAATATGACTTAGATATATAACTTCATGACAATAAGCTCTATAAATGGACGATTTTTATGGAAGTCTGAGGAGGAATTTTAATTAAATCAAGACTGAAATTCAACATGAAAAATTCTTGCGCCATTTCGTTCATTTAAACCAGACTTCTGTTCCGGATGTCGCGTTAAGTCAAAATGAAATATAAACAGTTTAAATTAAATCATTTAGCTCTTAGAGCCACTCACGGACGACAGCCTACAGACAGACGGCATTTCAAAAACCACTTCTTGGGACTCGGAGACACCGAAAACCTGCATATTAATCAAAGTCTCGTATTCAGATTTTACGTGTAGCGTACAAAGTCCCAAATTCGGCGATGAAAGTATATAATAAACGTTTTACTGGCTTATCAAAACGTATTCTTTCTCTCCACTTACAAAGTCAATTAACTATGCAGGCAAGAGATGTGTGATGATAATAAGCCTCTCAAGATCCGAGGAGGAGATGATAGCAATTTGATTTTCGATAGAGAAAAGATTTATCGCACAATGTCTTGTATGTTTTTTGAAAATGTCACGTAATGTTAGTTGCTTCATATGTTTAAACTTTCCAAAAATAAGTGTCTTATTTTATAAACACAATTTTCCGTTCAGTAATGAAGTTTCTTTGCTCAAGTCTCTCAATAAAATTATTCGCATATACGAGCAATGTTAGGCTATATTTCGAATCTTTTACCACCGTTGATGAAGACTTGTCTGCTGTTATAGTCTTTACTGAAACATAGCCCCAGAAAAGAAACTCATCAGCATTATATATCTAGTCATGTGTCAAGCTTTCATCAGCACCTAATTTTGCAAAATCATTAATGCAATTCACTTGCATCACTCCACCCTAACCTGAGACTCAGAAAACTTCAGAATTTGGGCAGTCGCGGGACAATTATGAATAGCTTTCGTAATTGGAGTGAGATGGAATTAAATCTTTTTTCATTAGATTTGATCTTCCATAACTCCGAAAGATACAAATTCTATTTATTTTGACAATGACGAAATATTTCTCCAAAAAACCCTCTGATTTGATATTTTAAACAAACAAATGCTAGATGAGCTTACTTCTATAGAAGCCCTATGGATATAAGAAAATAAACTTGGCTAAAGGTCAACCGCGGCTTCATTGCCGGTGAATCAGCTTAAAACTGAGCGATCAACCTTGGCGAAAGAGGATAAAATCGAAAATATACCTGCTCAATACGGCGAAAACGAACATCTCCCGATGCAGTGCGGTCTAATCAAGCAAATGGGACGCGGTCTTCGATTTCGTTTTTATTCTTTTTTTGCGACTCGGCGTTGAATTTTCCTTCTCTAACGGAACGCGCTTCAGAGGCAAACTTATAAAGGAGAGAGAGAAAGAGCGAGAGGGAGAATGTGGGAGAGAGGAATACGCCCAGCGACTGAAGCGTGGGAGATCGACGCTGCGTGACAATGGCGGAGAGAGGAGGCGGTGCTGGACCTCGAAGTGAGGCGTAGTAGCAACAGCTGATCGTGGTGCGATGAGCATGAAAGGGAATGGAGTCGAAGGATGACGGCCAAGATGACATGCGGGGGGAGGGTAGGAGAAAGAGAGGGTGAGTAGGAGGAGAAAGGAGAGGGTGAGTAGGAAGGAGAGAGGGGAGGGTGAGTAGGAGGGAGAGAAAGGGGAGGGTAAGGGGGATGCGAAATGAGAAGGGGTTGGAGTGGGGAGTGTAGGTGAATGTGGGTATGTGGGTCAGCAATCGTCACCGGGAGAATACAATCCGAAGTACGTGTTCGGATCGTCTCCTCGCTATTATTTTTTGCAGTCTCAATCCTTTCATTTCTCCATACCTAAGATGTTTAGGTTATTATCCTGAGCATAATTATTCTGCTAACCACAAACGACAATTTCTATTTATTCCACATTTCTCTATTAAATTAAATATAATGTTTGGCGCCTGAAAGTATGATCTTGTTATCATACAAGCATAGTTTAATCTTGAATATACATTTTTTTACGTGATGTACCTTCGATATGATTTAAAAGGTATTATCTCCACGTAGCATTTAAAATGATTGAAAATACAAAAATACTGAGATCTTGTTGGTATTTTCATCGTTTTTCTTGAGAACACCAATTCAATATTTCTGTTGTAAGAACTTGAGAAAGAGTTCATTGGTACAATGACAAGTCTTTGAAAATAATTATTGCATTTTCAAATGCTTTATAAACCGCTTGCAATCATCGTTCAGTCCATTATCAATAAGGAAAACTGAGTCTAATCTAAAATTTCGAGATTGCTGAGTGGATTAATTCGCGAATAACAAACATTGAGCCAAACTTTCTAATTTGTTTCATATTAAATTTCTGATGCTCTAAGGCTATAATAGTCCTAGATACTGGTTAGATAAAAATACAAGCAAACAAATCTTATGCTCTTAAAAACACTTAATTTCGCGGAAACGGGAATCAAACATTCATTTTTTTCTTCGATATTTAACCGCGTGAACTAAAAGAAGAAGAGGGGCATCATGCGCTTTCGTATATCCCCTTTCTCCTCCTTTCGCAGCGGATCAAAAAAAAATATATTTAAAAAATCAAACCAGAGCACATCGAGCATCCCCGGTGTGATTTTCATTTCAGCGTATCATTCATCGACCATACGCCGTGCTATTTTGCAGAATTCCGAAAGCTCACTTGTCTCCCAACCTATCTTCCGACATCCCATTCCTCGTCATCCTTACCAACAATTCTCATCCCCACCTCAATTTTCCTCCCGCACCTCCTTTTCATCCTCTAAAGCAGTGGGTCTCCAAACTACGGCCCGCGGGCTAAATGCGGCACTCGAGGCTATGTCGAAAAAGCAGTTTGAAAAATTTAACACACAAATTCAAACACTTTTTGAAATTTTTTATAATAAAACTTTGAATATTGAAATGTTAGCCATGAAAACCTTACTTAAACTTGGCTTTCACTTATATGGCACTTTCTATTTAAACTCTAATCCGTTCCGCCGAAGAATTGGCAACTTCCAAGGGATTCGCAACCACTGGTGTGGCCCGCTGTTAGAAAAGTTTGGGCAGCACTGCTCTTGAGGAGTAATCCACTGCGAGATTCGCACGGAAGGATACACATACTCTCTTTTGGGACGAGCTAGTGGACACGCTGGAGGGACGTTCGCAAGACGATCGCTTTGAGGGCGCTTTTAGGGATATGGCTATTTTTGCGGAGACCATTCACACTTGTAGGTCGCGGCACGGTCGCATTCCGGCCCCCACCTACAGCGTGACGTAGTTTATGGATGCCTCTAACTAGCAGAAAGACTCAAGCTCACTTCGGGTGTCACCGAGGATTATCGATAGTAACCGAAGAGGCTAGGAATCGAAGGGGCTTGGAACAAAAGTTGCCTCCTCGAGCGACCAAAGGGGTTTGTACCGAGGGCTGACCGCGTCCTCCCCTACAAGTGTGAACGCACTTTGGACTTCTCCGTAGAAACCCCATTGAAAATAGGATTTTTATATTTGGTCTAAAATGCCCCAACCGCGACCGTCTCTCCAGTGTGAACCAGTCTTTAACAAATGGCGTGGGCGTTTGCGGCGACGGAAGGTGGAGCGTTGGGTATTACACTGAACTTCAATAAGACACGCACGCATGTGTATGCACGTACATGTGTCTGTGCGTGCGTGCATCCGTATAGGTTTATATTCATGCACGTATAATTTCACCTTCTTTTCCGCAGCTCCCGAAAATTGAGCGTGGCAAAGCGGGGAACACGAAATCCTAATGCGAGAGAATCAGAGCGTCGTAACGTCGACTCAGTAGGAAAAGGAAAAACGATTCGTATTTGCCATAGCAACGGCAACAGAGAGGAAGAGCTCCGAAGAAAATTACCCTTTCTCTCACTCACTCTCTTTCTCTTTGATCCGCTCTCAAAGCAACGCTCCGAAAAATGTCGAGGTCTTTCGGAGCGTGAAACACAATTAGTGTACGCGTCGGGTCGACCCTTCAGTCCCTTTTGTGGAGTGTTCCCTTTTCGCTAGAGATCAGGAGGATACAGGTATCACGGATTGGTTATTACCAATACACTTGGGAAGAAGTTCAATCGGCTAAGAGTGAAAATGCGGCTCGGAGGAAGTCAAGCTTTCGATTCCCTTAATTAATTCTCGCTGTTGAAAAGTTACTGGGATCCTCTTGCCTCAAATCAAAGGTGATTCGGGTGAGCATTGTTTCTCGTGTCAAAGAGTCACTGTAGCATCGACTAATGCGTCTTTGCTAATTATCTCGTGTGCAACAAAATTTAGTAGCTGAAAATGTGAATATTTTTGTAACTACTTCGTCATAGTGTTACTAAATAAATAATTTCAATGTTAAAATTTACTAATTTACTACAAATCACTCTAAACAATATGCGAAATGTCCCCATAGATTCTAAAAAAGACCATTTCATTAAGGATTTCACTGAAACAATTTAAAGCATTAACCTTTGTAATATGAAATATTTTATGCATATAATATTTGGTAATATATTAAACATACTATCCAAAGCGATCTAATGTATTTTTATTACCCGCAACCTACATTAATTTCCATTAAATAAAAATATCTTCAGTTTATTTTACACAGAATGAAAAAAATTCATTCCTAGACTATGCGGGGTTTTTTATGAATCGAGTAGGCACTATATAGAGTTAGGTCAAAGAAAGCAATAACACCTAACTTTGAAAATGGAGTGACCCAATTTCCGATAAGTAAAATTGAGCCCTTTCAAATCGCTAAAGAAAGTTTTCTGCCGCTCATACAAAAAAATATTTTCGGCACAGCTCACATACTTTTTTTTGTTTTGTCATGTTTTAAGAAACTGAGATGGAGAGAAGCTATTGTTAACAGAACTTAAAAATTTTAAAAATACACTTTACATTTAATTCCTGTTTATTGTGAAACTCTCATCATATAAATAATTGCTTATTGGCTTATTTACTGCGTGTCATCCCGTTGGCCGATTTATACGTAATTCGAAAGAGGTTACAAAGAAAAATAGAAAGTAAGACCTACATTCACGTGTTAGCCTAAAGACTTTTTTCCAGTAAGTCTATACACCACTTTTTACATGTACTTATGTTGTCTAATGTTCAATTTCTACGCCTAGAAGCTGCACCATTACAACAACGTAATTCATCGTACCGCTAATAAAAATCTCTTGAGAAAAGGTTTACGTGAATTAATTTCTTATAAGTCATTTGAAAATGATTTAAAGATGCACGGCATGCATTTATCAGCATGCAGATTAGATTTGTCCAACCTTTTCACGTAGGAGGCCTAGAGAGCAAATTTTAAAAGGTATATAATCCAGTTATTGTTTAATATGGCGTCGTTCAAAGCTTTAAAAATCATCGTTTTATCACCATATGCATTACTACTATTGTGATTTTATATTCTGCACCAATTAAACAATAATTTTTTTAAGCTAGGATATCATTTGTTTTTATTTAAATACTGATTTCATCTGCACAAGTTATGAAAGGATGGTGGGCCGAATAAAAACCATTGGCGGGCGGGATTATGGCCCGCGGGGTTTATTCCGGACATACCTGATCTAGATCTTCCAGAAAAATATCCGCCGATATTGACAAGAGAGTTGATGTAAGTACATAATAAAAATAATTTCCGAGAGTAGGTAGACGATCACTTCGGTTTCTGTGTTTTTTAACAGAAAAATATTAGTCTCGATAAAAACTCTGCTGTTGACACATGGCAGTTACATCCAAGATAGCATAAACCCCCAGTGATATGATAGAGGAGAATAAATTCTCTGCTGACCTATTGGTACGTGTCAAATAATCCTCTGCTATGTTTCACGACGTCCGCATGTCGTCTGGCAATTCAGTGGCTCTAAAGAGCGGCGGACTTGCACGTCGGCGTGTGAGGGAGCGAGAGGGTGAGGAACGGACTCGAAGGGGGAGCGTGAAGTGAGAGTGAAGCGGCGGGGACCCTCCTCCCTCCCATTTTCTTTTCAAAAGATCCCGGCGTGTCCGATGTCTCCTGCAGTGCGCAATCGTACCTCACCACGGAAAGACGTCCCACGGAGGACGTAACGAAACTTCGCGGCTCAACATCTGAGTCGGACCTCACCCTCAACGCGCACAATATAAACAAAAAGCGACGGCCTTCGCGTCCGGAAAGTCGGACGACACGCGGCACGAGTGCCTCAGAACTCCATTCATCTCGTCGACTTCAAACACTTGTTTTAGTCCGCACGTCCCGGCACGTACTTAGGAGCGTGCTACAGCGTATTAGAACCCGAAGGCACGGGATACACGCTGAGGAAGAGAGCTAACGGTTCTCGAATGAAAGGGAGACCATTCTCGAGGGGAAGACGGTGCATAGTGGAATGCAGACCTTCAAATAAAACGTAGCTGAAAGTCTCTTTACCTTATTAGACGTCTAAATCGAAGAGAAGACATTTTTGCGCTGTTTTGAGATGTTTGACGAGGGGCTGCTATGAAAAATAATGTAAAAAATAATCATCTTGTCGCGTTCGTTCATGAGAGCTTCATCGAAGCACTCCGAGCGGATGTAGTGAGATTTTTTAAACAGGAGAAGTCTATCGAATTGCAGAGAAATATCTCACAATCCCGATCTCGCGGCGATGCACCGAAGTGGTCCTGTTAGAAATACGGCGAGTGGAGTTCCTCGCCCATTCCCCCGTTGATGTTCCCACGTCGGTGGCAGAGGCGTCGTCGACGGCAGCACGCGACATTCTTGCGTATCAGTCGACCCATCTCCCCTTATCGAATGAGCATTGTCTATTCAAAGCATACCGTTACCGAAGGATCGGTTCACACGAAGGAATTCGGGCCTTTGACCAGGTGTTATTGACCACCAGACATGGAGGCGAGTGCGACGAACTGTCACAACGGTCGTGCCAACGAATTTGACTCAGGAATGACACCCGATTGATGATTATCTCTCCCTCGCCGTTGATCCCGGAATGGACACGAGGGGCGGTTCGCCAAGCACGCCAAATTATAGCCGCGAGGAGCGCTGCAGGAACTTTTACCTGGACACGATGCCTTTTGTCTCCCAAAGGGCAGTGAGAGGAGTACTAACGAAGATGTTATTTATACTAGCGACGGTCGCCCACAGAGGGGAAGGTAAGTGGTACTGTGAAAATATATTTAATACACACAATAGTTCATAAAATCAATGAAATATACCGTAAAACGAACAATATGCATATTTTTATATTTAAATTCCAGTGATAAGTGAATAAATAATGAGTGAATTACTGTCAATGTTTTTATGAATGTGACTGGAGCCCAAAATGTGTTTTATGATCAGTTAAAAATTAAACACTGCTCGAAATTGAGAAAGAAAGTTATCATCGTGGTTAAATTCCATTTTCTTTGCTTTGATTATCATTAATATACGTCGATAGCGATTCAGATGTTATTTCAAGAGATCGAGAAACTATTTAGTTTCAACCCTCTAACAATCGCTGAATTGAAAGTTTTTTTTGCGAAATAATACTATCAGGAAAAATTCTACATGTAAACAATGTAACTGACATAAAAATTGAGATCCGTAATATAACTAACTAAAATACTCACCATTTTTGCTAACAACAGCAAATATCGATTGGGTATAAAATAAATAGAAAAATGATATTATATGTAATCTCAGATTCATTATCATAGCAAAAGGAAACAAGTAGCACGTCGCAATTAAGACCAACGAGCAACAGAAAATCGCAAATACAGGATTTACAATCAATTCAAATATTTCTTTCAGTCTTGTATATTCTCGCGAGCATCTTTCAATTTCCATCCCGGTAGTTCTGTCCGCTTCGACGTGTGTCTTCCCTCGCCCTTCATTTTTTCGTATAAGGCTCGCTTTTTTGTAGAACAAGGCTTTTCCATGTGAAAAAAGGAAGTTTCATTAGCATTGTTCCCAACCCTTTGTAAATCCTTTTACATTGTTCTTTCGGTAAGATGCAGGATATCTAGATCGATTACGAAAAACTCCAAGAAAACCTGTTTCCCTCGCGCCCTACCTCAATCCCTTATCGCTTAAGCCTCGCCGTTAACCCTTTCCCTTTTTCTTCGTTTGTTTCAAAACAATCGAAAGTCGCGTTGCACTCCGCCTGAATTCCCACGGGGTCGGGCTGAAGCTGATCGGAAAAGTGAATTTTCTGATCTTCTCAGCCTCGACCCATTTCACAACTTCACTTTGTATAGCTTGGAGCTCGAGAGAGGGAAACGTCGATTCTCTCGGTGAAATTTAATTCGTTTCCATCTGGAAAAATTGCGAAGGAGCGGATTATATTCGCTTTTGCCACTTCACGCCTTTGAGTCCTAGCTCAGCTTTCGCGGCCGCAGATCAACTCTGTCCGATCGGGATGGCTGGTGGCACCACGTCTCGCTACAGCACGTTCCCATGCGTTGAATTCAAACGAGAGATTAGATACCGTTTATATATCCTACCATGTTAATAAACCAATTAAAATTATCATGAAACGACGAAAATGCTTTTCCGGGTGTCATCTTCAACTTATTTGGCATTGAGGTCCCTCAGTAAGGTACATCAAAGATTCAAAATAAGTTCATTGGACACATTATTCATGACGCATAAGTTCTCTCAGAGTTGGTGCTGAATGAACAATTATTTTTGCCCTCTGAAATGCATATAAGATATCTTGGGGTGTGTTGAACATATTGTTATTCGATAAAGTCAATGGAATACCTTGCCGTTTACAAATCATAGTAATGTCTTACCGGCCTTGATGAGATTAAAATTTGAACGGCTTAATATTGTTAAAAAATGTTTATGGCCTATTTTTCTTAAAATCTACTATGAACCATTTTAACGTAGTTCAAGTGAAATTCACCTTCGATGGGAAGGCTTAGTGAAAACTCTAAAAGGTGGGTCACGAATGAATTGGCTAATGTTGAATATACATTCTTTTATCGTATTTTAGCCAACGGCTTAATATAAAATCTGCGGTAATCTAAACCAGTGGTGCCCAACCTACGGCCCACGGGCCGTATGCGGCCTGCGAAGGTATGATGAAAAAGCAATCCGAAAATTTTAACACATAAATTCATACATTTTTAAGAAAATTTTAATAATAAAACTTCTAATATTGTAACGTTAACTATAAAAACCTTATTTAGACTTTATTTTCCCTTATATGACACCTCAGAATATATAGGTAATTTCCGATTTAATCTCTAATCCGGCCGGCCGAAGAATTGGCAACTTCTAATGCGGCCCACTGAAGGATTCCCAGCCACCGATGCAATCCGCCAGGAAATAAGGTTCAGCACCACTGATCTAACTATTAAAACTTCGATCGATTAATGGTGTATTATAACCGAATAAAGCATGTTAAATCCTAACTTCATAAATATTCTACTGGTTTTTTGTTTGTGTGAAATTTCTAGCTAACCAACCACTTCCACTCCGAACACACAAGGGTGGAGGGAAACCCGGTACCAGCATTAGCCTACTCTTTACGAAGAGCACAAAGGGGACCAACTGCTTAACGTCCCTTCCAAAGGCGTTGCGCGGTCTCCTCAAAGCACACAAGTATGGGACGGGATGATTTCAGGTTGAAAAGTTCGATCTCCACCGGATTCGAACCTGGGACTTCTGCGTTGAAGGCCACCGCTCTAACCAATCCACCACCGCCACCCCTATTATCCTACTGTGCTTCCGTCCAATTTTAATATTTTATTTTGTTGGCCTTAAATTTAAATACAATCTAATTAATTAGTAGTGTTTTGACTAACTTTATAGCTTTCGTCGTATTTTACTAAAATGAAATTTCAAACCGATAGGCGCAATAAATGCAAGAGCAGATTTCCAAAACGAATTTCACAAAATGGCAAATTTCCGTTCTTTTTTTGCTTTCCGGAAAATTTGCATTATTATCTACCACTAATGGAGTCTCTCAATCCCGCTGTTAATCCATTTCGACTAACTCAGTAACTCATGATTACGCCTATAATTGCGTCCCTCGAATCCTAAATGCTCTTTCTGCGGAACAGAGCAGAAGAGTATGGCACTCCAATGCTACGGAATACTAATCCTCGTTTGTAATAAAAAAACTCATTGATATCCTATCAACACTCACTCACTCTCTCAGCACCTTCGATGTCTAAGATAATGATTTTTTAAGACTTTTGAAAATTAGTAAATATTTTTACTGGCGATTCTCTCATAGGTGTTTACCTAGGTAATTTCAAATCCTTACAATCATTTTCTCGGGTTAACAGGCTTGTTTAAGAAACAACGAAGGTCCAAAGAGAATGGATGATTTCCTCATCGATCAATTTGTTTGTTCTTGATTTTTTTATTGGATCCACCACGAACTTGAGAAATCCTCACAAAATTGTTCTTATGTGAATATTATGTGGTGTATGTAAGAATTATTCCAAAATTACCTACTCTGCTAAAATTGCTTAAATCAATGCTCATCTTATGGAAAGTTGAATGAAAAAATAGGTTTTTATTATTTCTCGCAAAGATATCACATTTTAGTCTATTATTTCATATTTGAGGTTGTCTTAAGGATTCACTAGACAATGATGTTTAAAAGATGAGATCTTCTCAAGGAATATTTTCCTTGCCTAAAATTGTCATAAAACAACTTAAATTGGCACTTGATCAGAGAAGCTGATGATTTACGACTTTATTATGGCTATCTTGAGGAACTTATATTTAGATAATAAACGTTTTTTTAAGTCACTAAATCTATCCTCGCTCGTTAAAGATCATGTTTTCAATTTCCTTTATAAAATATCCTTCTTTATTTTTGTCATAAGATACAAAATAGCAGGCAATTACTGTATATAAAGAGTTACTCATTCAATGTTAGCAGGTCCATTAGTATTTGTTTTCCCTTCAGCGGTTGGACAAAAACCGAAACCAGAGGTCGTAAAAAGCGGAGATATTTCGAGTAAAATGACTAGCTGGATGTATAGAGAAAACTCTTGGCTTTCGTTTCGAAGATAATCGCTCTCACGCAAGTCAACTATTCGCAAAGTGCAATCCCACGTTAGAGACAGAGAGAGAATTCAAGCGGCTGTTGAAAATTCGTCGTGACGGTACAATATGCAAGCTAGCCCTCGTGAGAAAACGCCGATCTCGAATCCCGCGGTTGCCTATTCAGGAAAAAAGCGAAAGTTTTTAGGGAGTAACTATGAGACAGAGGGTGTAGACAATAAGGGTAAATAAGAAGAAAACAGTGAGAAATAACGAAATCTAGCAAAAAGCGGAATGAAGAGATAAAAATCCGAGTAAAGAAAGGCGTGACTCGTTCAAAGCGAAAATTTCGCAAACGTGACCTCGAGAAATAATGATATGGTAAACGAGTAATTGAGGAAAAGCTTTTAATAAATTTTTGCAGTTTGTACCACTTTCTTTTCGGAGTGAATTTTATGAAAAGAAAGCTTCATAAAATTCTGTGGTCCTTTTAAATTTAAAATTATTATTTTTATCTCTCTACATTCACTCACCCCATTGTATTTTTCAAAGTCATCCAATCGTCCTCCAGATAAAATTGGACTGAAAAATTTGTGCAATTTTGCAACTATTTTGCTCATTGTTAGAAGCATACATTTTAAGCAACCCAAAAAATAAGTACTATATGCAAAGTAACATAAGAATGCTAACTTTCCCACCAAAGTACTACCATAAAATATTCTTAATTTCAAGAGCAAAGTCATATATAAAATTTTTAAAGAATATATTGTGGGCAGTAATTGAAGTTTCTTATTAAGCATCGGTTGCAATTTAGTAGATTTTTTATGAGAATTTCCCATTAGATCTAAATTTCTACAAACTTGTGGACCTGAGATGGGTAATTTTTTTATAATTTTCTTATATCTACTATCCAGTTTGCAATCGGTTCGCGGCGTTGTCGGAGGACGACACTTCGGCCGATGCTCTCGCATCCGCTCCCGTCTCTTTGGCGGAGGCTGGATCTATGGGAAGTCGGGTGGGAAGGGAGGGCTTCTAGTAATAGGTAGTTCTAATGTCCGGCGTGTTATGGCTCCCTTGCTAACTCGGGCCCGCCGGGAGGGAGTGGCTGAGCGGATGTTCTCCAGGTGTATACCAGGAGGAACGGTCCCCCAAAGGACGAGGGCGGTACGGGAGTCGGTGGAGTCAACAGGTTGCTCTAAGCTGCGGATGGTGGTCCATGTTGGGACTAATGACGCCTCGAAGCGCGGGTCCGAGGAGATTCTAAGTTCTTTTGAGGACTTGGTCGCCGAGGTCACTCGTGTCCGAGAGGAGTCGGGTTCTGATGTGCGGCTCACCATTTGTAGTATTGTCCCACGGATTGACTGTGGTTCGGAGGTTTGGAGCCGCGTGGCGGGGCTAAACCATAGGCTATGGAATTTCTGTGTGGGCATGGGAGTCGACTTCGTTGATCTCCGGCCGGTTCTCGGATCGTGTAGGGTACCCCTAAACGGCTCTGGAGTCCATTACACGACCGAGGCTTCACAGAGTGTAGCGTGTAGGATCTTCGACCATGGTAGGTCTTTTTTAGATTAGAGAGCAGGGTAGGGTGTAGGCGTAATAGGAGATTTCATAGGGGCATCGAGTGTAATACAGTTTCTGGTCGCGAAGTAAGAGAGTCTACCTGCAAAAACCGTAATAGAGCAGTTATTGCTTCAGGCGATAACGAGAAATTAAATATTGTAGTTTTAAACTGCCGCAGCAATCGTAGGAAGTCTGCCGAACTCGAACACGTAATTCGCACGTTGCATGCTGATATAGTTATAGGTACGGAAAGTTGGCTCACCGAAGATATCGCTAGCCAAGAAATTTTTCCGAAAAGCTATAGAGTGTACAGAAAAGACCGTGCCAATAGAATAGGTGGCGGAGTATTTTTGGCAATAAGTGAAAAATACGATAGTTGTCAGATCCCTATTATCGATGAAACGACCGAGAGCGTGTGGTGCCGCCTAGGTAAGGATAATTTGAAAAAGATATATTTATGCTCATTTTACAGACCACCTAATGCCAAAGTTGATTATATTTTAAGTTTAGAGAGGCAATTAGCCGAGCTTAGATCTATTATGAACGACGGTTATGTGATAATTGGAGGCGATTTTAACTTACCGTCAATCGATTGGGAAAACCTATGTTTCGTTACGGGAGGTAAAGAACGCGAATCGTGTGAAGCCTTAATTGACACGTTTCATGGATATTTCTTAATCCAGATGGTAAGAAAAGCCACGCGTTCGGGCAATGTTCTCGACTTGCTTGCTTCTAACATCCCGCATAGGATAACTAAGGTGTCCACAGTGGAGGGACTTAGCAACCATCGAGCTGTGTATGCGGAGTGCGAATTAAAGCTCAAAAGACATCCTAAGCCCCTTCGGAATGTATACGCTTTCGCCAAGGCCGACTTTAAAAGTTTCAGCTTACATCTCAAAAGTACCTTTGTCAGTTATCGTGAAAAGACAGAACGATTAGGTATGGAGCCATCATGGTTATTATTTAAGGATATACTAGGAAAAGGTATCAATAGATTTATCCCCAGTAAGTTAAAATCTGATAAGAACGAACCTCGTTGGTTTAATAAAGAAGTTAGGATTGCCTTAAGACGACAGAGGCTAGCCACGCAAAATTGAAAAACATTCCTACCACCGCTTCCGATGAGTATCGCATAGCTATAGACCATGAGTATAACAGTGCCCGCGTATTAGCGAGAAAAACCATGCGTAACGCATTTAACACCTTCCGGAATGAGATATTAAATACAAAATTGAAGGAGGATCCAAAAGCGTTCTGGTCCTATGTAAGAGAAGTCAAGGGAGGGGGTCCTTCAATACCATCCCTGCGATGTGGTTCCAGAGACACCCTTCACGATGGGGATGAAAAAGCTAATCTACTAAACGTTTACTTCGCGAAGGCGTTCACGTCAGGTGGAGATAGACTTGAAGATAATCTTATTCCCAATGGATGTACTCGGATGGATAATATTAAAATCTCTGAGGCAGGAATAGCGAAGCAACTGGGTGCGATAAAGCCCAACAAAAACCCCAGACCAGAAGGATTTCCCGCGCGTGTATTAAAAGAACTAGCAGAAGAAATAGCTCCCTTCCTTCGGATAGTATTCGAGAAATCTCTTACCCTCTGTGAGGTTCCTGATGATTGGAGACTAGCACACGTCACACCCATTCACAAGAGAGGTGACAAAGAAAACCCCGAAAATTATAGGCCGATTTCTCTAACATCATTATCATGTAAGATTTTGGAGCACATTATTGTTAGCAACACAATGCGTTATCTCGAGAGTAGATTGCTCTTAGTCAGCTGTCAACATGGCTTCAGAAAAGGTAGATCCTGTGACACCCAACTCGGTCTATTTGTGAATGATGTTTTATCATGCGGCGAAAATAATAAGCAGGTCGATGCAGTGTTCCTTGATTTTAGAAAAGCTTTTGACAAGGTTCCCCACCGTAAGTTGTTATAAAAATTTGGAAATCTTGGCGTTAATGTTAAAGTCATTAACTGGGTTCGCGCTTTCCTTTGGAATAGAAAACAAAAAGTAGTCATCGATGGTAAGTCCTCGAGTGTGGCAGATGTAGTCTCTGGAGTGCCGCAGGTTAGTGTGATCGGACCTATGTTTTTCTTGCTTTATATAAACGACATCCGCTCAGTTGTGAAAAGTAATATCAGGCTTTTTGCGGATGACACCGTAGTCTATAGAAAAATTAGTGGACCTAGCGACCATCGTCAGCTTCAAAATGATCTGGATGCGTTATCTGTTTGGTGCAAAGAATGCCAGCTAGAAATCAATCAGAAAAAGAGTAACGTTCAAAACTTTTGGAAATCTAGAAGCCCATCGTCCGTGTTTACCTACTCGATAGATGGTGAGAGCATTCCTGTTTCGGAATCCGTGAAATACCTCGGGGTAACCTTGAATCGTGACCTGTCTTGGGACACCCACATAAGACGAGTGATAGGTGCGGCAAATAAGAAGTTGGCTTTTGTGCGTAGAATAGTCAGGAAAAGCACGGAAAAGGTGAGAGAATCCTGTTATTTATCCTTGGTTAGACCGCAAATGGAATACGCAGCAGCGGTTTGGGATCCATATCAGAGGGGACTCATAAAGGATTTAGAAAAAATACAGCGGCGAGCAGCTAGATTCGTGAAAAAGAATTACGATAAAAAACAGAGCTCATTGAAGAGCTGAGTTGGCCATCGTTGAAAGATCGTAGATTACAGGCGAGACTTAAACTTCTAGATAAATATAGGTCGGAGATATTCGTAAATGAAATGAAGGATATTATTCGACAACCAACGTATATCGGACGGAGGGATAATGAGGACAAGATTCGCGAAATAGATAGTAGGACGGAGAGGTATAAGGAGTCATTTTTCCCTAGGACAATACGTGACCACAATAGATAACTGTGAATAATAATTAGTAAGGAACTTGGTGCGCGGCACCCCCTGCCATCCACCGTCAAGGTGACTTGCAGGGTAATATGTAGATGTAGATGTAGATCGTAATTGCCCGTCAAATATGACGTGATTATCATAAAACTATTCCAAATATATTTGATTTCAATATGAAAAATCAGTAAGATATGCTATGACCTGATTTGGTTTTCATGCACAACCAAATCACTGTTTTTGAAAGTTATCTTTGTTTTAATTGTATTGTTTAAATAATTATTATCAGAGAGGCCAAATGATTATCCCAATATTTGCTGAAAATAAGAGGAAAAGAAAATAATAAGATTTTATGTATGAAGAATTAACAGAAATTTACTTGAAATATTTGAGCAAATTATAAGTTATTTAAAGCGTATAGAATCTAACTAAATAGTTGAATTATTTTATTCGTAGGTCAATCACTTCTAATTTAATTTTGCAAAAGAAAAAACCTGCAAGTGAAAAAAGCGATTTTTAAGTGTTTTCTTACAGGGATTTGTATAGAGCGTTCCAGCGAACGGACCAACCAACGGACGGACAGAATAAGGATATTATGTATATCTATACTATATTGACAGTTCTTACTTATGATAGATGATTAACAAACACACGCACACATACATACATACACACACATACTTACATATACATATACACATATATATATATATATATACATATACAGAGAGAGAAAGGAGGATACTAATGTCCAGCCCAAACTGCAAGAGCTAGAGAGCTGCAGTATCCTGGGATCGACTCCAGATGCCCCGGAATATCTCCCATAAGTTAGCATGGGGAAAAGTTATTTCAGTGTGTAGTCCAATCTAAGAATCTAAGAAGAATATGGAGCTGACATTTTGCACGATTATAGGAATATGGTCACAACCATCCATAAAATTGAAAATTTCAAAATTGTTTACTTTTAGGGAATGTTTTTACCCCATTTGTAAATTAAAGTTTAATATTTTTGATCTCGGAAGTCGTAGGTACGAGGTTTTGCAAACACTTGTAGAAAATTTTATATAGAAAAAAAGAAAAATCTTGAAAAAGTTCATTTTTTCTTTCAGAGTCCTGGGTTCAACTCCAGATTCCCCGAAAAATCCCTGATAAGTTAGGATAGGGAAAAGATATTCCAGTGTGTAGACCAATCTGAGATTTATAGGGAGTTAAAATATTGCACGATTATAAGATTTTGCCCACAACCACCGGCTGCATCCCTAGAGCTTGCAATTCATGCCCAAGGTTTTAATGTTTTTGAGATTCATGACTATATAATATGATGGAGTTTTTACCACTGGAAATCAATTCGAGCGAAAGATCTATATTTTAAAAGTTATTCCATCGATTGTTTTTATGATTATCTGATGAAAAATACAAAGTCGCCAAATTTTTCGACAAAGTACGCGGGAAATTTTTATTTGTTTATGCAAAAGATATGAAGACAAGAAATATTGCATACCATCAAGCATTACAATAAAAATTTCCGTGGTTTCATTACTTGGTTTTATTTTTTAATCTTCTTCAATATTTTTTGTCTTGACTTAAAAACACGAGCAACGCCGTGTACTTTCAGTTAGTATACTATGTATATTATAACGTTCTTCATTATAACTTTCTCTCAAAGTTCAGTATATTTATGATATCCGAAATCTGTATTCTACCGTTATTATTTCGTAAGTAATCCGCTAATGTGGATATATAAACCAGCTCCGGACACTACCCGTATGTGACAAAATTACATGATCTTGGGAGAGGGAAATAAACGGACATAAGAAAGGAGCATCAAATTGAAAGTAATAGGAGTGACTCAAAGCATCCACAATTAGGTGAACCCGAGAGTAAAAGGGGAACTGAAGCTTTCTAGAGCAGAAAAATTGATATTTTATTTCATTCAGTAAAAGAATTTATTATTATTTTAGGGACTCCTATTTATCAATTTATTAAACATCTTTGTTGGCATTATCGGTCGGCGAATTTGGAAAGATCGCGTTCAGTAAAAGCAATAATAAACAATACGGAACGCACGATCGAACTAGTTCATATTAGGCAAGCGCGTGAACGTTGGGTGAAAGTTAAATGAAATCCCGTTATTTTGCCAAGGAAAATTAAATAAAGTCTACAATATAAATGGAAAAGCTGACCTTTTTTCCAAAGAGTGTTAAAGCATTCGAGAAAATATCCTTCAGCTCATTTACAATATATCAAGAATTCAAATGAATTTCGCTTATTTGAGGCCGAAGACAATAACCCCTCTTGCTTACCTATCATATTTCCAAGTTTTATAAAAATACGGAATTTGATTGAAATATGTAAACACTTAACCAAGGTTTGATGTTCATATTAATAATGGCATTTTTCTATTCGTTAATAGAGATATAATTAGATTTCATAGTCAGTACGTCATTTATGATAATAATGTCGAGAGCCAACATAGCGCGGAAAGATTTCTTGGAGATACGGTTGTAGGAATGAACGGACACAAAGGTGGGAAGTTGATTAGAGAGCGCATATTTCAGCCAGATCTGGTAGGCATAAAGTCGTGGGTTGCTGTTGCATCGCAAATTCACGACCCAAACGCACTGACCTCCTCAACTTTCGCCACTGCTCTTTTCCACTTACATCGAGGTCGTTTCGACAACTTTTTAAGGCAGGTCAAGACTTTCGAAAACCACTTCCCTGTGCTAACTCCAAACTTATTGGTATCTTGATTCGACAGTGAACTTGGAAAGAAGTTTGGCAACTTTAGGGAGAACCTGTTTTCCGGGGCGAGTATAATGTTCGCTCCCACTAATCTTCTTCCGAAATAATTGACATAACCACTTCGTAATCTTCGTGTGACTGTTTGAACCCACCTTTTTCGCTCGCTTTCGACTTCCGAAGGTATAAAGTCAGCACGACTCAGAATAATAGGCAGACACATATATTTACCGAGGAGTAAGACGTGATTTCCCCGCGAATGTTACTAAATCTTAAATTGACCTCTTAATTGGTACGCACGGAGTATAACCTGTTTTAAACTTGTTTTTTTTATTTTTCCGGAATGAAATCAGATAATGAAGCTATTCAATAAAGATTGAGCGAGCTCGTCTTATGGCTAGAAACAAATCCAATATATAACCACTCAAGAATAAAAAATTGTAAAAATAACTCCAAATCTTAGGTATCTCCGTTAGCTATAAAAAGGTTATGAAAAGGTTCATTTCGGCCACACTGAAACCGCCTTCAGAGGTAATTTAACGAAAGCGCATTCTAAAATTTACATTTGGTGTACCACCACTGTACTGCATTGTGGCCAAAATGCTCGTCTTGTTATTCATAACCTAGGTTTGGCTATCGGAGATACCTAAGATAAGTAAGGTAAATGCTCGTTCTATCTGCACCCGGTCAACCGGCAAGCCCGCTCTAACGGCATTTTCGGCATACGGCTATTGTTGCCATAGTCGTAACTGATATGTTTATGGTTAAATTCATATTACGTGTAGTGATAGAAAAAACCAGCTGATTTTACAACCGATTGTTAATCGATAGTTGACGAAAACAATCGTTTATTTAGGAAAAGGTTTCCATTGATTTTTTGGCAGTCGAAAGGAAACACTTATTTCGATCAACGACGGACTAGTCATTTTTCTGATGAGATACAGATTTAATTTCAATTAAACGCTATATTAGTCATAAATTCTGTTGAATTTTTAACACTCTAATTAACAATAAAGAATTTAATGAAAAGTAGATGAAACGAATGCAAAGGCCTGCTTTTTCATTCTGAAAAATTGTAACTGCTGTCATTCAATCAGCGTGTACAAAAATTGGCAATAAACAGTATCTTATAAATAAATTAATTTCCTTTTAAATTTTTAAAAGACTTACCTAATATTATTTTTGAACTTTATACCTAATTTTATACGTTGTTTCTGTTCATAATACTACGATTATTATCGATTCAAGTACCATAACCTATCGATATATTTCAATATCAAAGCATATGAATTCGGAAACACGTGACTCTCTGTACAGCAGATGTTTACTATTTTGCGGAAAATAATTCTGAATAACCTGTAAATTATGAAAGTAAAATGACGATATAATTTTTTTAGAATTTCATTATTCCATAGCTCATTGGAGTGGTGATAGACGAGGCTGAACAACAGTCCCAATATTTAGTAAAAACTACTGCAAACTACCTAACGAAAAGCATCCCGTAACGTGCAATTAAAATTGCGTATTATGGGGCGATACAATTATTTGCATCCACTAGCCAACGCTATGAAACCTAAGGTGTGCAGTACTTCTCGCATAAAGTAAAAATATTTAGAAGAGTTTTAGAAGAAAATTAATAATGTTTTCCCGCAGCAGCAAAAATATTTTATCATTATTTCGCCATTTTACGGGTATTTAGGATAGTATAGAAAGGAATAAATAAATAAATAAGATATTAAACTAATCTAACTTATGCTATGCGGTTAGCGCCTATTATTTAAACTTGCTTCCATTGCAAAACAAATATTATATGGTGAACCATTCGCTATACAGACATTCAATTTAGCGGCATGACTTTGAACCCGTTGGTGCCGGTAGAACTGGTGTTTATTGTAATTGTTTTTTTAAAAATTTTATTCTTGAGTGGTTATATGTTGGATAAGAAATGCACATTTGCCTATTTTCCCCTAAAATTTTCATTTATTCTTTGTTTTCCTGAAAAACTCAGCACTGAGAGAGTTGGACATGCTGCAAAACTTAATAATTAAAAGGTTTAGATGCCGGATATACATAATATTCATATCTAAAATAATTAGTCATAAGAGGGTAACCAACGTTAATTTAAATCATAATCGAGGTAATGCATTCCTTTAATATTGTTTTTTTTTCGGAAAAAATAAGTTTGGTATATAATTTCCTTTGATAATTATCACTGAACTACTACAATGTTAATAAATGTGAGCGCATCAGAGTACTTGCCACAATAAAAGGAATATAAAAAAATGAAATACTTAGCTGCTGGCGCTATATATTGGCATTTAAAGGTAATACCAGTTGCTATATCAGTCATAGAAAGATCACGGACAGTCAATTATTTATCGCTAGAAAGATTCAGGTGACAGGGAAGAAACAAGGAATGTGTATGCTAATAAAAAGCTATTTTCCGAAAATAAGCGCTCCTTGATATTCCTTGTTTCTTCCCTGTAACCTTCAATTGAAAATGCAATTCATGTTCATGAGATGTTTATTAGCGCATATGAACGATCCTATACATATTTGAATAGTAAATATATTAGTTTCTTCGAATGCTCTTCTCTCGATCTTAAATTCAGCCGAAGCTCACGGAATGAGAAATATAGAAAACGCTGCAACTGATTCGCAGCGCTACATAAGAAACATATCGCATGCCGCGAAAAAATCGCAAGTTGCGCATCGGATTTTTAAGAGTAAGATTAATTTGCTTCGCAATTGGCTGTGCAGCAAGCGTGACAACCAAAAAAAGCTCGCTTCCCTGAGTTAGAAGTTAACTGATAGCTTTGCCTGACACTCTTCTCACGCTTTCAGACAACATTCTCCCCTCTTCTCGCTCTCTCTCTCACGCCAGGTCCTTCCTTCTCCTTGCGTCACATCCAAATATCTTCTTTTGTTTTCCCGTCTCTCCTAGCCTAAACCGCTGAGAGTTGTCCAACACGAACATAAAATCTGGCCGTGCAATTCTCTTGCAAAACGTTATCTCCTCCGTCATTAAATTTAACAAAAAATATTTTATATATCCTACGCCATTTCGAATGCCTCGAGCTTTCACGAAATGCTTCCGAATTTCTGTCGGCAAATACATTTCCGTCAAAGGACTCATATAATCCCCTACAGTGCAATCTTCATTCTCGCGTCATGACGACCATAGAGGTCCGACAAATCGCAGAAGTAAGGTTATTTTATAGGTTAAAAATAATTCACCGCCTTCAATAGGATACTTTTGTTTTATTTGAAATAAAGTTTCAATGGACGAAAAATTTCGAGCAGAACAGTTCACCTCACATCAAATAACTCAACGTATTGAGCAATAACAAAGAATCTCACAATTTTATTGAATAATTTATGCCATGAAATAAAATAGATTTCTTTCATAACGATGAATCCCAATTTTGTTGACAGACCGGTTTGAAGAAATTTTGGTGTATTTTTTCCAAGATCAAGTCTATCCCACACATATTAAAAACATTTTCTTACTATTGTTTCAACTATAAATTCATATTTAGTTCACGTGGAATTATTAGAATATAAAAATCGCCACATCCAACCACTGCCTCTCTCTTTACGTGTAATAGCATCGATTTTAAGCGTCGGGTACAAAAATTGCGAAAGGAAAGAAACATCCTCCCCTTCAGATCGCAACCGTTATTCGTGTTTGCTGGACCGCGAGCTCTCGCAGCGTGAGCACGCGCGTCGGTCTCCATGGAGACGGTTTCAAGAGGAGAGGTGAGAGGAGGACTCTCTTGAGGTTATCGCTCTCGAGGTAAACGAAACCTATTCCACTTTCCCCAACGAGAGAGAAAGGAATCTAGAGGTTGCGAAGGAGAGAGAGAAATAGGGATGAGAGAGTGAGTTAGGAGTAAAGAGGGAAACAAGGTGTGGGAGTGGAATCAGCTTTTTGACTGTATCAGGCCTATTCAGACACACTACGCTTCAACCCCGACCTCTCTCTCTCTCTCTCTCTCTCTCTCTCTCTCTCTCTCTCTCTCTCTCTCTCTCTCTCTCTCTCTCTCTCTCTCTCGCTGTCTCCGACCCGCAACTCCTAATCAAAATTCTTTGATTTACCTCCACATTCACGAAGGAATGGTGAGGAGTGGAAGAAAGGTTGGCACTCGCCAGTGTCTCCGCCTCACAGCACCCCATTCCGAAACCACGGCATTTCCTTCCAATGGGGATAAATGCGAGCGATGACGTCATCCTCCGCTTCGCCGCCCTCTGAACCCTATCGTCTTACCCGCCCGCGCACCCTCGCCCGCAAAATAGACGGAAAGGGCGTTTAGGGTCCGTCATAGAGAGAGAGAGAGGGTGGAATAAAGAGAGAATAATTTAGTCATTAGCCAATGACGCGCCGAGTGTTTGCAAGTTACGACCCACGCCGGCAATCACAGAAACACGAGAAACAATTTTCCGTTCCGCCGCGCATGTTTGAGAGCTTCTTTTGTCAGCCTTTTACTTTCGTCACTCGTTTTGTTTTGCCGGGAAGGTTATTCTTGGACGGGAAATCGGAAGTCTTAAGTGTTTTGCCGACGCAGACGAGGTCTTATTTTAGGAAGGAATGGAATTAATTCCAGACATTTGTATTCGTTCCAAGATTTTCCTTTTAACTTCCCGAGATTTTTTTCCGTAGCGTAATTGAATCAGTTAATGGCGTCATTTGATCCGAGCTTGTATTAGCGTATTCATCTTATTGCTTCCTTCTAATTAGTTAGGCATGCAACTTCTGTCTCGGGAAATCATTCATCGCCGTGGAGAAATTCGCTGAATTTTTTAACTGATGATCTAACTCTGACAATGGCTTAAAAAATTCAAAATTCGAAAAATGAATTATAAAGCTCATATTATGGCTTAAATCTAATTTACGATCAAGCCGTAAAATATTCAAGCGAATCGAATTTCAGCCGCAAAGTAGCAGTCTTCTGTGTTGAATTATCCTTTTTTCATATTAAAAATCACTGCTTTAATTACAATAAAAATAATGAAATCATTGTGTTCTATGTAATTTATAACATTTGATGATTAAGTTAATTAAATTAAATTTTATGCTCATTGCGAATAGCCCAAGAGTCTGATTCGCCTTCCAACACACACACATTTACACTCATCGTGGAATTAATATCCTATTGATGATAACATATTAGATATATCAGAGAGATTTCTAATATCATCCTTTAAGGACTGCGAGAGGCTTTAAATTACAAATACCTTTCTGTAAAAGAGACTGTCATAGAGAAGATTGAAATAACTTCAAGAGACTGAATTTTTAATGATAGGATGACATTCTGAGAAAACACAGTTGGATGCAGTTTATAATGTTTTTCTTTTTGTAGTGGAAATATTATCGGTCATTTTCAAACTATTTTATCAATATTCCCCAAGAAATACGGGTTACATTTGTTTTAAGCGATTTGAAGCATTTTTATGCATATATCTGTGCAAATAAATGTAAGAAAATTGCCTAATCTCCGTTGAACTTTTCAGTATTATGATGTGTTGTTTTATTATACTAGGAACAAATCCAAAAAACGACAAAAATATCACCTAATATAAAACGCTTGATATCTTTGTCTGCGCAACGGGGATGCATCGCCAGGGAAGTCTGCAGGCGGCGTTGGCTGGTCCATATCTAGCTCTTAAAACACGTATAACTCAATCAAATATGCAGATATAAACTTGAAATTTGGTAGAAATAATATACTCGGATATTAAAATACTGTGACTAAGAAAAATTTACGAAAAACTTCCAGGGTTCGACTCCAGGGGATGATTTGCATTCTCCATAAGATAGCAGGTAAAAATCGTCTTTTTGACATTAAAATTAGAAATTAGCTTTAGATTTAAACCGTTTTAACGAAAAGATTGCAAGGTTTCTTATTCTTTCCGAACTTTACAGCTTATGCTTGTCTACATAGGATCTTCGGATCGCTTCATTCCATCAGTTTCTTATTCTGTTCATCGTATTTCGTCTACAAATCGAAATTCCCCATGTTAAACGTTTAATTCGCATATTTTGGGGAAACATTGTCATTTTAACGGGATGTTGCCATGCCTACCAATTACATTGTTATACCTCGAAATCCTATTGTTATTTCAATTCTTATGGGTTTGAGCGTGCTTTGAAAGCTTTAATTTTAATACGACAATGAGAGAAAGACGAAAGGAGGAGGAAAATCTTTTCATAACAATCAATGTAAGCAACATTCGTTGCGTTATTTACGAGAAGGTATACCTAAAAATCTGAAATACTATTTAAAATTATATGAAAATCGTTATGATGAGATAAATTCAATATTATTGAAATAGAAACGGTATGAAAATCGGAGGTATTTGCTGGACGTTTTAATAAACAAACAGAGCATGTAAAATGTTTATAGCGTGCGATAGGTTACGGGAGTTAGTTTAAAGAATGGAGTACCTGAGTACGGTTTTGGAAATAGGGAGAGAAAAAGAGATTTAAAAGAATCAAAGAATCACAAAAATTATAATAAAAAGCTAAGTTTTCATTCCGTTGGTCTGAGTGGCAAGCTATTAAAACGCGAATAACTCGATCAATGATGTAGATAGAAAATTTAAATTTTGCAGAAATTTATATAATGAGCTAATCAGAATTTTTTATTTAAGGTTGGCATGGTAATTAAAGAAATTACTATCCGTTTGTGGCACTATTTTGAGGGGGGATATATTGCACTTCATCCGTATAAAACTAATTAAATTTTAGAAGAAAGGGAGGATAATGGGTGGGAGGAAGATGGAGGATGGGAAGAAAATAGGGTGAAGAATAAGAGGGAGAGCGGAATGGGGAAAGAGAATAAAAAAGAGGAAAAATACGAGGGAGAGAGAATAGGAGATGAGAAAGGGAGAGAGAATAGAGGGAAATGGAGGGAAGAGAGTTGGAGGGAGGCAGAGAGAAAGGGAGGAAGAATGGAAAGTACCTTAATTTTAATACATAATCTGCACATACCCCTCATATTTGACGGGCGATTACGCTAGTAAACAAATACAATTATAACATTTAATTAATTAGATGCAAAAGATTTACATATATATTCATATAAAAATATTTAACCCTAGTCTCATTTTGTGTTAAAGTGAAAAAATCAACCAAATTCTTAACGTAGAAATGAATCCATTCGAATTCGTAAAGATTATTTTTTTACTAAAACTAACACTCATTTCTACATACTGCGGGGGATCGCCAAACACATACGTCGTTAAATTACTTCGGTCAAAGCAAAAACATCAATAATCTTTCACAGAAATGAACTCAATGGCCTTTTTTTGAAAGAGGAAAACTCATATATCACGATAGAGCCAAGGGAAATGCCTCGTTTTTTGCGCGCATGCTGCCCTGCATTTTGAATTAACAGGGACCCCCGTAGTGTGTGCTCACCTACAAATAAAAGGTTTTTCTTCGTCATTGCTAAACCGTGATTTAAAAATTATTCCTACATGCTTAAAAAGATGGATTTTTAAATGCATCGAACCACGATTGAATTAATGAATTATCATGATGATCTTACATCAAACTGTGCACCTGAGATTTATTTTTGATAATGTATTATAAAAATTTCAGCACAGCAGATGTGAAGAATATTTTGCTTTTAATTAATTACAATAAATACTTTACAACGCAACAATACAACAATTATTTTTCGGTCGTTTTCAATTACGTAGATGAATTAGAATCGCCTTCATCGCGGATTCCTCAGTCGCTCCGATCAATACGCGGTTTGTATACGCAAGCGAAGCAGATTCATTATTCTCCGTCGTATCACGTCCGCCTTTCTCATCCACCGAGATCATGCAGTAGCAAAGAGAGACCTTCGTATCCATTCTCTCTCCTGTTCCCGATTCGCCCTCTCTCTCCCCCCTCCTCTCTCCCTCTACTCTCTCCCCCCTCCTCTCTCCCCCTCCCCTCCCCCCCTCCTCTCTCCCCCTCCTCTCTCCCCCCTCCTCTCCCCCTCATACTCTCTCCCTCCTCCTCTCTCCCTCCTCCTCTCTCTCTCCTCTTCTCTCCCTCCTCCTCTCTCCCTCCTCTCTCCCTCCCACTCTCTTCCCCCTCTCTCCCTCCTCTCTCACTCTCCCCCACTCTCCCCCCCTATCTCCCTCCTCCTCTCTCCCTCCCACTCTCTCCCCCCACTCTCCCTCCTTTCTCCCTCCCACTCTCCCCCACTCTCTCCCCCTCTCTCTTCCTCCCTTTCCCACCCTCCCTCTCTCTCCCTCCCACTCTCTCTCCCTCCTCCTCTCTCCCTCCCACAATCTCCCCCTCTCTCTCACCGTCTCTCTCCCTCCCACTCTCTGCCCCCTCCTCCTCTATCACCTTTCGCTTAACCCTCGCCCCTTTTGCCGCGTGCAAACATGGGAGAAAGTTTTTCTGCTCTTTAATCCACTTCATCCCTATGGCACTCGCCATCTCCCTCGCGTCAGCCGCCTCCTAACCTTCACTCCCCTCGACTCTCACTACTCCTGTACTCCCATTTTCCCTCTCCTCCTCTCCATAACTCGTGCGTATCGACGTGTGCATCGCGAACTTGAAATTGTCCCTCCTGCTAACATATAAAGCAGCGGTTTCCAAGCACCACAAAGCCGCGCTAGTAAAATTGTCTTTGCGGCTCCCTCTATACCATGTTGGGTCACAGTTTATAAACAATGCCTATTGAACTTACAATTGACATTATGAACACCCTAAGAAAAAACAAAGAACTGAAATAAACTCATACCGTAGTCTTCTGATGATGATGTATGCAAGCGTAATGTGGCGTAGTGTTAGTAACTAAAAAATATAAATTTTAAAATATCTCTTAAAAATGCAGTATATGAGAAAATGTTTCAAACAAATGCTGTAGAAATTACATTACCCACCACTTATATTACGGTAATTTTTTACAACGACCAAGTATTAAAGCAAATATTTAAAAAAAAAACGGATGTGACAAGAGTAAATACCCACTTCCGGTTGCTGATTTTTATCAAAAAAATAATCAACTCTTGTCGCTTTAGTGAGCGTGTCAGATGTAAAACTTCGCGGTGATTTCATTATTTTTGAGTAAATTCCTACACGCACGCACACAAACATCATCGATAAATTGTCGAAACGTGTTCAGGGAACCTCAAAGCGTGTATTTCCGTTGAAATCTCGAAATCGATTTTTCTCATGAAAACATTTTCGTCCCTTATACTACGTATGGAGAAAGTAAAAATTTACGAAAACAATATGTCCTAGCCATTATTGGGCTAGAATTTGAAGGTTGCCTTCTGTAGGTTCCATTATTAGGATGATTTTCCAGATAGTAAATATATTATGTCAAATCTATTGCCCCCTCCTTCCCCCGACCTCCCCCCGCGCTCCATACTGGGGCTCGCCCCACAATTTAGAAACCGCTTTGATAGAGAGAGTTTAAAAATGTCCTTAAATAAAGGCCCGATACCTACGCATTTAAGGAGAAAGTGCGCCCATGAGGTTTTCTATGATTTAGACCGCTAGATTATCGCTACTGTCAACTAATGTAGATCAGTTAGCGATTCAGCATTTTGATTTAATCTTTGTCGAAAATCATGCCTTCTCGTTCAAATGATATATTTTCTATACTTACGTAGATAAAAGCGTTCAATATATTTAATTTCCAATCTCATTCTGACATATCCTCCAATGTATTCGAGAATTTTATTTAACTAATAACTAATAAAATTAATGACAAAATTTAAGGATACTCTCAGATAAATTTCCTTTTGACCCATCATTATTAAACGTTACCGTGATATAAAAATGAAATTTTATTAAATGTTTTCAAATTTCAAGCAAAATCTCAATATAATTGCTGCGATGCATTGTCGAAAGTTGATTCCGCAACGTCGAAAACAAATCCGCGTGACCTCGATGTAAGATCGCGCTGCAACAAGAATAATTCGTTCATATCACGGAATTTGAAGCCGTTTCTCTCAAGCGACTCGAAAATAATATAAATCTGCTAAAAATAAAAAATTTTAACTTAAAGTGTCAAATTTAGCCGCAAGTTTCTGAGAGAACATATGCAGTTAATCCTTAATTTAAAATCTAGTCACTTTCTAATCAACTCATCTTTTTCGTTTAAATTTTGGCGTCCATGGAGGCCGACCTAAATTTCCAACAATTGCCATGAAAAGGTTTTTCACATCCTATACCTTACCAACGGTATTAAATGCGCTTAAAAGTGCGATTGAAAATAATTTCGCGGGATGAATTTCAACCTGCCCGACGCAATTTCATTTTAATTTGGTTTAACTAACAAATTTTCCAAGATAATTTGGATGCTTACAATATACAGCAAATGTGTACAATTTTTCATTGCCGAATGAAATGTGATGCTACACTCTGTCACTTCTCAACACAGACAACGAAAATGTTATTTTAATTATTAGTTTTACTAGTAGTCAGGTAGAAGGTGAAATAGTTTTTACCTGATTTAAAGACGATTAGATTATTATCTCCTCTACAACCTATCCAGATATTGAACTGACAGCCACGGGAAAACATTGATCTAGTTCATCTTGAGTGTGCATAAACACAGCAACAAATATCAGTCAGTTTGTCCGAGGATGATTAGACACTAATCCATTTATCTACCACCCACCTCAACATCCGCCGCTACCCCAGCGCCCGGAGAGAAGTTTCCCCGGCTTGGAAAAACATTCTAGTTGTTGCTCAAGTTGCTTCAGCGTCTTTAGAGAAATAAGTGCAAGAGGTCGGAAGCAAGATACATGTGAAAAGCGAATACCAAGAACTTGACAAAAGAAAAGAAAATACCGCAACTTTGTTCCTACTCCAATGAGAGACGAGATAATTACATCGCAGTTGGGGGCGAATGAGAAAGAGAAAGGAAGCGATGAGAAGGGAATTCCGCGAGATCCTGTTCACAGCAGATCTCCAAGGAAGAGAGTGAGAGTGGGATAACAAAACGAGTCGCTCACCTCGTCGCCATATTGTTTATAGTATGAGTCGCTCAAACCGATCCAATCTGGGTTTAAAGTGGTTCTTCAATATTCAAGTTCAAAATCTCTATCAATCACTTTCGTAAGTCATCTCATGCGTTCCGTTGCGCCGAGGAATATTTCAAAATTAATTAACCGATTAATTATGTCCAATACAACTTTTTTGACGGCTGAACTTGGTTTAACGATCGCATAGAGAGGAACGTCCACCTTTCATCTGATATGGGGACAAAAAAAAGCAGAGCCATCGCGCCATCGTTTGTTTTGCAGTCTAATTAAACTTCTTTCCCTGTTCTCAATATCTAGCGTCATAAATATTCATTGATTATATGAGAATAATCTAATTTCGTTCTTCTCGGGCAAGAAATTAATATCGAAAATCGATTAAAGCCGATATATCACGGCTTTTTCGGCGGTCAGATATCCAAGCGCATGCAATTTTTTATTTTCCCTGAGGTTAGTAAAGTAAATATTTACAGCGAGCAAAAAAGGTGCTGTTTGATAAATTCACAGCAGCACATGTCGTCGCTTTTTTATATTTTTTAAGAACCTAGTTTTTCTCAAACCCAATAGAAACATTTAAGTCCTATTCAAGGAATAAAAATAGTCCATCTCTCTATTATTATTTGATGCTTCAGGGGGGTAATAATTTAATTTAAAATATTGTTACAATTCCATAAATTTCACCTGCCATTCAGAAAAATGTACGTTTAAAACTCTGACACGATTAAGCCGAAAACGAAAGTCTAATCACCCTTCAACGCAATAATTGTGATTTGGACTCTTTAGCATCTCTCAAGTTCCGATTCGTTAGTTTTCTCCGAAATTAAGAAAAAGATGTACCTGAGAAACTTTTCAATCGAAAACAGATTTTTGTTTCCCTAAAATAAAATGCGAATCATTCATTCCAAACACTTTGTGCTTTCAAATTGAGCATATGGATTACCAGTCGCAAAAATAAAGACGATTAAAAATCCTCGTATTATTGAACGATTTTCTGAATAAAAACAGTGATACAGATCTCTCCTCTCATAAGAATGTAGTGCGGAAATCGGTTGCGTTGGAGAAACAAAAGGTAACGAATAATGTGTGAGCTCGTCCGCCGCTGTGCCCGCACGAACAATGTATCGCTTCGCGCATCCCTTTCGATGTTTGGCAACGAAACGGGGCTTTCTTCTCGCCCCACATTTTATCAATCTCCAACCACGAGTTAACGCGGCACTCATTCAGCCTTCCAAACACAGGTAGCGAGCTTCGAATTCCATCAGTTTCCCACCAGGGTGGGTGGGAGGACGGGAGTCGCCGAGGGAGGGGAAGAGAGCTCCACTGGAGCGAGGGCGGGAAAAATCTACTTCAAGCCATAGGATAGGTACGATACGGCTGCCAATCGAGGCAACGGCATCGGCCTACGGACACATCCTCCGCAGAAAGCGCGTGGAGTTGACGCTGGCCGCTAACCCGTCGCTACCCGCATCTCCCTCTCTTTCTCTCCCTCCATTTCTCATCCTCCCTCTATCTTCATCCCTTTCCCACCCTCCCTCTCACTTCCTCCCTTTCTCTCCCTCCCTCTCTCTCCCTCCATTTCTCACCCTCCATTTCTCTCCCTGCCTATCTCTCCTTCCCTTTCTCTCCCTCCCTTTCTCTCCCTCCCTTTCTCTCCCTCCCTTTCTATCCCTCCCTTTCTCTCCTCCTCCCTGTTACTTCTTCCTCTATCCCCCTCTCGCCAGTGAGTCTCGTTGACCGTGATCTTGCTCGCAGACGCTGACCTACATTTCCGGAAAGCGTGTACGACGCCGTTTGCGGGATCCGAGCGAACAGAAGGCAGCACCGTAATAATGAAGGTTGTGGAGGGAGGGCGAGCGGTGGAATAGGAGGGGGAGGGAGGGGAGGTAAAAAAAGGTGGATGGGGCGGGACGTCATGGGAAAGCACGCGCGGGGATAAGGGAAAACTTTCATCCGTTTGGCGAAAATGTGACGACTGGTGGAAGAGGAAGAAATGTCGCGAGTAAACGGAATTGATTGTTCTTTTTAAAAAACGACTCCGCCATCACCTGTCATACACATCGCGCATGGAGAAAGGAGAGAGAGAAAGAGAACAACGGCGAAAACGCTGGCCATTTCGGTGCACTTTCGAAACCTCGGGAGGAGCGATCTCGCCGACAGTTAAAATTATTAGAGAGATTCATCCTTTGCAGTGGACGAAAGCCGTGTACGTAAAATTGGTTTAGAGCAGACGTTCCCAGCCTATTCAATGCTCCGAGGACCAAGTCATATACCTACTACTAGTAGAATACCAAGTGAGCGCCATTGTGCTTTTGGAAAAAATGAAATTATCATAAACGAAGACCAACTTACGCGAAAATTTTTAAGAATGTCTTCATATAAGTTTCTAAAGAAAGCGAGCAAACGTATTAAATTACTGGTGCTAGAAAACGCGATTATGAGCATCGCAGAAAAGCCAAATAGCACATCGGGGTTCTAGAGCGCCAGGTTGGGAACCCACGGTTCAGAGACGCTACGACTCTAAAGTAGCAGTTGAAGTTGTTTAAAATATAGTTCTGGGACCACGCATGCAGAACTTTTGGCGGCTCCAAGACGCATTTCGACTGCCTCCTATTTTCTATTCCTTTTATATTGTCTATGTTTATAGACCAACACATACTTTAAGAAAATGATTTTTTGGGTGCTAATTAGTGATGCAAACAATTCACGTGCATAAACTTGTCCGATTTCGCTACCTCCGAAAAGTAAATTGGCTAAACGATGCTTTTATGCTGACTCAGATGAAATGAAAGGTTATTTTTTTCTCTGGATGCTAATCGTTCAAATAAAAACTTTATCAATTGAACTGGAATCAGAAATTTGTTGAAAATTTATACCATTGAAGCGATTTTTGTCGCCAACAAAATGTTTAATTCCTCTCTGCAATGACAACGTGTGTTTCTCTGGCCCTATATAGTAGCAGAGGTGGGCAACCTACGGCTCGCGAACCGTATGTGGCACGCAAGGTTATGGTGAAGAAGCAATCCATAAAATTTAACACATGAATTCACATTATTTTGGTAATTTTACGGCAGCAAAAACTTTAATTTGAAAATTTTAACCCTAAAATAATTCTCATTTAGACTTGATTTTCACTTATGCGTTAACTCAGTCTAGGTCAGAGAATCTCAAGCTGTGTGCCACAAAGAACAGGGAGATTTGTCTCAGTTTTCAATAACGGATTGTAAAAAATAAAGTGAATTTTGTTAAACTCTGTTTAACAAAATTCACTGTCTTTCTCTTACGTTATTTTTAATAACAATAAAAGCAACATTTAGGCTAAAACTCTCCATTGTTACACAATACTCATCCTTTTTAGGCGTTCTTTACCAGCGAAGCGGTGATAGCGGTACGCCTTATAGGCACGTCTGGTCCGTCCGTCGTAACTTTTATCTCCTAAGCCGTTTGAAGAATTTTAATTTGATTAAGTATGAGTGATCGTAATTAAAATTTATCGCTCAATTGTGATTTTCAACTGAATCCGTAGATTAGAACTTCCACTTTGCATAATTACTTTAATACACTTATGCTCATATCTCATTAAATGGCATTCGTCTAGCAACAATGAAATGTCAAACTTTTATCTCCTTGGCTCTTATATGATCTGTAGAGAACTACATTTACTACAAGAAAGTCCCCGAGGCCATACACATACGAGTAATAGTTTCGGTGATATAAATTCTAAAATGTCCAGCGCAAAACATAGCATACTTTGCTTACATCTATCTCTAAGATGGTTCTCTCGGCAAACAACAATTAAAATCCATGTTTTTCTATCCCACGCCCTTATATGATCTGCAAGGTACAGTTTCATATACCTATTTGGATAGAGAACAACATTTACTACAAGAGAGTCCCCGAAACCATATAATTACGACTTATGGCTTTGGAGATCAAAATTCGAGATAATCCCAAGAAAAACATAGCATATTTTGTTTACATCGATCGCGAAGACGGTTCTCTCAGCAAACAACAATTAAAAATCCATATATTTCTCTACTATCTTACATATAGTTTTAAAGTTCAGTCTGTTCTGTGTGAGACGCTGACGTCATCAATGGCACTTTTAACGCGTTTTCAACAAACTTCTCGATAAGGTGGAAGGTTTAAATTTCGCAGAAATGTTTGATTAAGATATAACAATAAAATGACGAAAAAGAATAAGAAAAAAGATCCGGGTTCGACAGCAGGGGGGCGATTTCCATTTCCCGTAAGATAACACCTGAAAATCTGATGTGACCAACACAAGACTTTCTCCATATCTGTAATATTTCTAAAAATTTCAAATAGGTTAGATAATAATAGATATTTTAAGAAACTGTGAGAAAATTTTAGACTTTACAAAGAACAGAGATAAACTCAAACCACAGCCTTCTGATGTTGGATATAGCCACAAGCTCCAACTATTAAGAAAAGAAAAGGTGCGTTGCTAAGACGTAACTAAGCGTCAATTGTTAACAATAGTCGGTAGGTGGCGTGGTGGTGGCAGCTAAAAATATAAGATATCTCTTAAACAATACATTATATGGAAAAATGTAACAAACAAAGGTTGTAGAAAATTAAATTTTCTACAACGTTTATACCAGTACATTTTTATATTTATCAAATACTAAAGTAAATATTTCAAAATAACGGATAAGTGGCAAGAGTAAACACCCACTTCCTCTCTACCGATTTTTACTAAAAACTAATCAGTTCTTCAAACTTTTATAAAAATGTTAAATATAAAATTTCGCGTTGACCTGATTAAGAGTTTTTAAGTTAGAGCGCCCACAAAAAGCTATCACATACGCGCGCACACACACACACACAAACACCACACCGCCGTAAACGGATTCCCTGGAATCAAATAATCATTGAACATGCACTGAAAGCCGTGAGGCAAAGCAGTGCTAAGCCCCAGTTCTGGGCAAATACACAACAGCAGCGGGACACACACAGACACAGGCATCATCGAGAAAATGGTCAAAACGTGTTCAGGGGACCTCAAAACGTGTATATCCGTTGAAATCTTGAAGTCGATTTTTTTCATGAATACAATACTTTCCCCTATACTACGTATATGGAGAAAGTAAAAAGCGACTTTTTAAAGTGTATGCATTTATTCGTTCGGATATCAAAATTAGAAAAAATTGACGTACGATCTTAAAATTTAAACTATGTTTTAGGAAAATTAATGAAGTTTCTTATTATATTCATCGTTTTCCGTCTACCTTTCGAAATCTCTGATATTAAACATTTAAATAACATATTTTGGGAGAATATCGGCTTTTAAACGGGATGTTGCCTTGCCGACCACATCATTGTTAAACTTCGAGAATCAATTGTTGTCACAACCCGCATACGTGTAATATATACGAGTGCATATATTGCCTTAAATTATCGTAGGTTTTTCGCGAAATTACGTAATCCTAATGGGACTTGGATTTAGTTTGGATAAAATGGAAGATACATAGAGAGTAAGGGAGGTATAGATTTAGAAAAGGACGGGAGGAAAGAGATAAAGAGGGAGAGAGATATGGATTGGGACGGGAAGCTATGAGAGAGGGAGGAGGTGAACAAAAGAGCAGAGAGGGAAGGGAAGAGAGAGGAAGATAGGGAGAGAGGGACGGCGAGAGGGTGGGAGGAATTGTTATTATTTATTTATTATTTTTACTTCATTTTTGACAAGGGGCTCATCATTTAGCATCTCTTACTGATTTTTCATATCGAAATAAAATATATTTGGAATACTTTTATCATAATCCAGTCATATTTGACGGGCAATTACGCTAGTTCTCTTATGGAGGTATAGATTAAATATTAATTTGGATAGAGAACAACATTTACTACAAGATAGTCCCCGAGACCGTATAATTACGACTTATAGTTTCGAGGATAAAAATTAGAGAATCGTCCTATCTTTTGATGCCTTTTCATACATATTTTCCATTAAGAACGCCTTTGAAATCTCTGTGTATTCCTTTATGGAGTAAACTTTTCCATCTTGTTACCTTCTCCATACGTAGTAGGGGAAAGTATTGTTTTCATAAAAAAATCTATTTCGAGATACGCGTTTTGAGGTCTCCTGAACACGTTTTAATCATTTTATCGATGATATCTGTGTTTGATGGGAATTTAGAGGGTCCTCTAACTCAAAAACTAATAATCAAATCATCGCGAAATTTTACATTCGACACCTTAATTAAAGCGACAAGAGTTGATTAGTTTTTGGTTAAAAATCTGTTAACTGGATGTGGGTGTTTACTCTTGTCACTTATTTACTTTCTCGTATTATACGTAGTATATTGAGAAAGTAGGTATTGTTATCGTGAAAAAATTTGGCTTTGAGATTTTGATTGAAATACACGTTTTAGGTGTCCATGAGTCCATAAAAGTAATTTTCGCCATGCCGTCTGTCTGTCGTCTGTTCGCTATTCTAGGGCCCAAACACGTACATGAAATGGAGTTATATTTCGTATTTGTGCAATATATCATCTTTTGCAGACACTTATTTCATAAAAATGATATTGCGCAAAAATTAAGGGTAGTTTATTCTTGGCGATTTTAGAAAACTTATTTATTCAAAAATGGCTTCAGATAATTTGATTAAAATCAATCCAATTGTAGAGCCTGATGTCACAAATAATACTACGTAAGCTATATATCTCTTGAAATCACTAGGTATATGGCGTCCATTGGCATTACAATGTACGCTAACATACCTTACCCGTCTTATGACGTCACGCCTCCGCCGCTATCTACTAAAAATCTTATTACAGCCTAAACCAGCGATTCCCAAACTTTTCTTTTCGCGTACCACCGAAAACGTAGCAAATTTTTTTCGTACCACATAGTAAGTATGAACTTTAAAAAATTTCTTTACTAACGAAAGAGGCATTTTCAAAATAATATAAGGTAGGCAGATAAAATAGGTAGCACTGAAAAATTATTTATTTTCTCACATTTATCATACTTAAAACACAAAGAAAATCAGTCGATGTGATGGATAAGCTTGGATATATGTAGATGGCATTTTAATATATGGTTCAATGTTAGTCAACTTCCAGCGAAGGTCCGGTTCGAGGCTAATTCTTTTTCGATTATTGTTTTTAATTACCAACATGGTAGAAAACCCCGTTTCACATAGGTAAGTCGTGCAGAATGGGAGTAGAATTTTCAACGCTATGTCAGAAAGACTGGGATATTTAGCTCATCTCCTTAACCAAAATTCTTCGAGTTTGTAGATGCTGAATCCAAATTGTAGTCCTCCATCACAAGCCAAATCAATCAGCTGGTCTTTTCCCCTCACCTTCATATTTTCAGGAATGGAATTAATTGAAACAAAGGAGTTTCTCACCTAATTCAGTTCAGAATAATGTTGTTTAAAATAGCAACGTGAAAACGCAAACAGACGAGTAACAATACGTCGGCAGTTGACTGTGAGCCATGAGCGGCGCAGCGGACGCATCCGTACGGTGCGGGCAATAGTCCGTCCCTCTCTGTGGTCACTCGTTATGCAGTTCCATGGGTGAATGCTGACACTAAACTCGCGTACCAATGGCAGAATCTTCGCGTACCACTGGTGGTACGCGTACCATAGTTTGGAAATCGCTGGCCTAGACGGTTACACTAAATCAAATGGTTTATCATATTTGTGGATAATATCATTAATAAAGATTCTGAAGAGATGAACGATATTGCGCAACAATTAAGGGTACTTTATTTTTTGGATATTTTGAAACAAAATTCGATTTACTCAAAAATGGCTATAAGGATTTTGATTAAAATCCATCCAATCGTACAGCCTGATGTCACAAATAATACTTACTAAGCCATATTTCCCAAAAATTATTAAATATTGACCTGTGACCTTAAAATATACACTAAACTACGGTTAACTTTGATTTATAAGCGTTTTTCTTTTATAAACGTACACAGTCGACCAAACGTATATGAGAAAGTTTGTGCAATTGTATTGCGCCGTTTATTTATATTTGCTTTCATACTTGATCGTTGTAAAATATTACTGGAATAAAAGTGGTAGGTAATTTAATTTTCTAAAGTCTTTGTTCGAAACATTTTCTCATATAATGCATTTCTAAGAGATATTTTAAAATTTATATTTTTTAGCTACTAACACCACACCACCTAGAGAAAACTTTTGTAAACACATTACGCTTACTTACACCTCTTTATCTTCTTAATTTTTGGAGCTTCGTGGCTTTATCCAATATCAGAATGCTACGGTACGAGTTTATATAAGTTCTTTGTCAAGTCTTAGAATTTTTCTCGCAGTTCCTTATAATATTTATTATCATTTAACCGGTTTTGGAATTTTTAGAAATATTACAGGTATGAAGAAAGGCATGTGGTGACCACATCAGATTTTTAGTTTGGTGGATTGTAGAGTGCAGCGCTTTGCGCACGTGAGCATCGACGGCCATGTGTGTCGCGACGGAAAAAAGGTTGAAAACCAGTGCTCTAGGTAACTCCCGATTTAAACTCTAACCCGCCCCGCCGAAATATTGGCAACCTCCATTGATCTAACGATAATTCCAAATCGTTGATTTGCTCGTTTTAAAAAGTGTTTCGCGGCAACCCTAACAATCAGCTATGACACATCGACTTATAGAGCTTGCCTTAAATAACCTGTTGAATGACCTTTTAATATCCATATATAAATGAAAAATTTCCGACTAGATCCTTACATGTATACAAAAGACGCGCGAGTAATCGCCAGTAAAAACAAAGCCATTTGAATCACCCGACTCTGCATCCGCTTCTTCCAGTGTGAACGCTGACATAAGACGACAGTTTTTATTTACTCTCTCGACGCATAGGGTGTACCAGGCCTAAATGAGATGACGTATTTCTTTAAGGAATCCCGGAACTCTTATATATTTTCAGTCAAATAATCATCATTAATTTGCGCTATAGTGTTCATGAAATGTTTGAGATACACTCTCATTTTTTATTAAAATGTCAATGGAGTCAGAGGCGTTGGAAGAAAACATCGACAGTCATAAATCCTAATTGTAATCACTTAGTAGCAGCTGCTGAGCATTGGATAAATAAAATTAATTAAAACATATATTTATACACATATTTTGGATGAATTTCTTCACCCTAATAAAATAAAAATTTTATCGCTGCGAACCACAAAATGCGATAAAAACGAATCGCAGATTCAACCTTAGTTTTTGAAAAAAAAGCTATTCGCATCGCCCTGAAGCGCTAGTCAAATCAAAATAATGCCTTGTTTCTTTCTCTCCTCCGATAACTCGACTGAAGTTTTTCCAGGGAACTTGAACATGTCACCCGTTTTACCAGGAGAACGTCGGCAAACGTATTATTACGTCGGGTTCGTCGTTGTTACCTAATTCGCACACGCATCGAGCTCTCTTTATATCCTTCCGTTCGACAGGACATGCGGCGAATGATTAATTCACGCGGAATGATGATGGATAAGGGCGCAATCCCTCAGCCTCGCATCTCGAGTTGAAAACGAACTTCGCCGCATGGCTACGCAGCCGCTACGATCTGCAGCGGAACTCCCAGATGAAAACATTTTCTCTCGTGGAAGATCGGGCTGCTCTCTCCGAGCGCGGAGTAAAACTATTGCAGTCACGTCCCGTTTAACGAAGCAGATGTTCCTTTCTTCCCCTCCGCCTCGCAGTTTTTACCCTCCGTAAATCAAGCGTGCGAGAAATTACGAAAATAGTTTCCGCACTCCAGAAAGCATAAAGGAGTGAATCGACCCTTTCTCTTCTCCCCCCCCCCCCCCCACCCTGCAACTCCCCTCCAAGCAAGGATCCTCCGGCCCCTCCCCGTCCCGCTATCCGATATTCCGTCGACGAATCGATGGTGAAGATGTGGTTGCTTATTCTCGTAAAGTGATAAAAGTGAGAGCGCGTATTTTCTGCAGATTCGCTGAAAGTGACGAAGGAATATGCATCCGACAAATAATAATTTATTTGCCATTGACAATTTTACATTGCATGGGCATTATCAATTGCTTATTATAATGTAACATTACAATTAGTTATATAACAAACTTATATAACAACTTATCATATCAAGGTTATTCACATTTTTCCTCTTTCCATATGGGGTAATACACAGACAAAGAATTCTTTAAGATCCCTTTGGAACTTCTTTGTACTGTAAACTGATGTTCTCATTTGATTTGGAAGCTTATTAAACAACATTTTTCCAGCAAGTTCAGGGCACTTTGCAAATAGAGAGAATCTAATAGAAATGATAAATTTTTGAGAATTAAAATAAAAGGCCTCTTTGGACTACTGAAAGCAAAATCTTGCTTTATGTCATTAAAGGGATCGATATTGACCAATAAAAACAGTTTTATTGATGATTAAGGGTTTATGAAATCGCATTTTATATCTCTGATGCTTTTTGTGCTGTCGCTAGCCCCGTTTTTACTTTCTCCATATACGTAGTATAGGAGAAAGTATTGTATTCATGAAAAAAATCGACTTCGATATTTCAACGGAAATATACGTTTTGAGGTCCCTTGAACACGTTTTGACCATTTTATCGATGATGTCTGTGTGTGTATGTGATAGCTTTTTGTGGGTGCTCGAACTCATAAACTATTAATCAGATCAACGAGAAATTTGATATTTAACATTTTTATAAAAGTCAGAAGAACTACTTAGTTTTTAGTAAAAATCTGTTAACCAGAAGTGGGAGTTTACTCGTCACTTATCCGTTATTTTGAAATATTTGCTTTAATATTCGATAAATATCAAAATATATTGAAATAAAAGTTGTAAAATATTGTATTTTATACAACTTGTGAATGAAACATTTTTCCATATAATGCATTGTTTAAGAGATATGTTATATTTTTAGCTGCCATCACCACGCCACCTACCGATGACCATTGTTAACAATTGACGCTTAGTTACGTTTTAGTAACGTTCCTTTTTCTCTTCTTAATTGTTGGAGCTTTGTGGCTATATCCAATATCAGACGGCTATGGTTTGAGTTTATCTCTGTTCTTTGTAAAGTCTAAAAATTTCTCGTAGTTTCTTAGAACAATTATTATTATGTACCCTATTTGGAATTTTTAGAAATATTACAGATATGGATAAAGTCATGTAGTGGCCGCATCAGATTTTTTCGAAGAGGGTTTTTAACTATTTTCCACTTATTAAATAACAATACGATTTTGGGATATATTAGAACCATTATTATTCTCCATATACGAAGATTTCATGAAAAATATCGAATTGGAGATTTTAATGGAAATACATACTTTAGGTACCCTGAACACGTTTTGACTATTTTCTCGATGATGTCGGTGTGTGTGTGTATCTCTGTGTGTGTGTTTGTGACCGGGATTTTGTGGGTCCTCTAACTAAAAACTTTTAATCAGATCAGCATGACATTTTATATTTGACATTTTTGTTAAAGGAAGACGTGCTGATTCGTATTTGGTAAAAATCGGTCAACCGGAAGTATGTGTTTACTCTTGTCACATCCATTTTTTTAATATTTACTAAATGTAAAAACTTGCTGGAATAAAATTTGTAGGCAATTTAATTTTCTATAAACTTTCTTTGAAACAATTTCCCATATAATACATTGTTAAAGAGATATTTTAAAAATTAATATTTTTAGATGCCACCATCACACCACCTAACGGCGACTATTGTAAACACATTGCACTTCTATTTATTTTCTTAATTGTTGGAGATTCGGGGCTATATCCAATATCAGAAGGTTACAGTGTGCGTTTATTTCTGTTCTTTGTAGTCTTTAAATTTTCCTCGCAGTTCCTTTAAATACTTATTATCATTCACCCTATTTGGAATTATTATAAGTATTACAGGTGTGGAGACAGTCATGTGGTGGCCACATTAGATTTTTTTCATTAATTGATCAAGGGCTTTAATGAAAAAATGTGAAGCATATTTTGCGATCGAGCTTTGGATAGCTTAATAATTATTCTACTGTGGTAGGGAACGTTATCCGCTGCCATGCTCCATAATTATGCAAAAGGCATTCTTGGTAAATAATTAATTACCGGAAATTGACTCATACGAGCTTAAGAGCGGATCCCGAGACCAAGGGGAGGAGCGATCGCCACTCTCTCTTCTTGAATCCGCTTGTGCCGACATCACATATGTTGAAAATCTTACCCCTATCAGAATATTTATTTCCCTTGCTATGCAGACCAAATCTGCGCCGTAGAATCAAGGAATTTTTCGTGGAATGAACTTAAGAATGCACCCAGTGGATAGCAATGGGGTCATTCACGGGAGAGGGGGGAAGGGAGAAGGGGTCGTAGGGGAAGGGGAGGGGTATGTAGACATTTTAAACTTACATATAATCTAGATCTATCACTTATTTCGAATTTAGTGCTACGTTCATTTGAATCTTAGTCTATATTGTGTATATGTGGTGCTTTTTATAATATTAATGATTTATTCAACACAAACAGGTTACCCCAATTACACTTGTCATATGTATTTAGTTATTTTTAAACAGAAAACTAACATTTTTACTGTTATTCTTACATTTTTCTGTTATCACGAACTCGGTTAATAAGAACACATGATTTTATTCTCTCTTGAAGTTGGTGTTGACGAGGGAATATTGTGTAAGAAAAACTGCTTAATTGATCATTCGGAAGATAACCATTAAATATTGTTTAAAAGCATTTTTAAGGTCATAAACTTGATATTAATTTCTCGAAAATAATTTAATTTTACTTTTGATCAAAATATTTTTTGTAATTTTGTAAGAGGCCGAAAACGAAACAATAACTGACGTTGCACTGAATTTCGTAAAAAGAAACCAGCAGCATCTTATTTATTTAGCACCCAAAACAACTGCTATTTTATATTAACCGTAATCTATACCAATATTACTTGTTGAAATGATATTTGAAGTCGGTCCCTTATCAATTTGTCAGCTCTCGTCGATATCGTAGACGTTGTCCCTCTGCCTTTTGCCAGCCGCCGCCAGTTTCGAGCCCAAAGATATAATGGGAGATGATGTAGCACCCCACTCCCATTCGCCCCTCTCTTCCTCTCTTACTCTCCGCCTTCTCGCACACGCCTGCAGTTTCTCCCCCGCGGCAACACAAGCGAGAAAAGGATTGATGTAGGTCACGCAGGAACAGGGAGGTGTAGGTACGGAATGATGGGTGTATCGTGGGTTTAGATCCCTTCAGCGCCGCCTCTTTCCCTCCCCTCGCTTCCCTTCATCCTCAGAAAGCAAGCATCTCGCGGGCACCCACCTCCTTCCCACTCCGCCTCCCTTCCACCAAACTATCGTTACTTCTCTCTTGCCATCTCCACTCCTCGAACTTCCTCTGCACCCTCTCCCCCAACTTTTCACCAACTCTCACTCCCTCTCTCTCTCTCTCTCTCTCTCTCTCTCTCTCTCTCTCCTTATCCCTCACGTCTCTCGACCCTCTCTACCTGTCACTCTTTTTTAACCCACAAAACTTTCCATTACACTCCGCCCCATACCCGCATATTCCAAAACTCGAACGTTAGCACTCGTAGGAACCGCATATGCCTTTATTAATATTAGAGATTTATGCAATGTGAGTTCTAGTTTCCATTTTTCATATTTGAGAAACTAAATTAGATATTATCTATTGCCGCTGATGTTTTGGCAGTGCGCTAAGACACGCGCCAACGGCTCCCCGATTCAGGGAGCCCAAAACTCCACATTTAAAATGTTCATATATATATATATATATATATGGTTTTATCGACAATAATACTTTATGGAAGCCAAAACTTAACGTCTTCACATAGCGCCTCGGAACGCGTGTCCTTCGCTTTATTTAGGATTATCAAAAGAAACGATAACAAAAAATTGTCACAAAGGCAAAAGCGATTCTCTAACCGTAGAAAAAATATATCTTCTGATACTACGTTCATATAATTTCCTTCGCTTTTGTGGAATAAATTAAAAAAGGAAGTGTATATAAGGGATTTTTCAAAAAAGCGTTGCATTATGCCTCGTTACTTTCATGAAACAGTATGTTTGTTGTAAAACGATCAAATGAATAAAATTAAAATCCTAATATTAAATAAACTATAATTTTAAACACCGTAATTTCTACTATTTTATTTGATAATATCAGGTGCTGCAAAATTCCAATTAATATGTGTGGCGAGATGGAAATTCTTGGTCTAACTGACAGTGCCGTAACTAGGGCAGGGCAAGCGGGGCATCTGCCCCGGGCGCAACTAACGAAGGGGCGCAAAAATTGTTAATAGTTTGTTGTGCCAGGTTGCATGGCACAAGGACAAGAGTGATTTCACTACTATTCTTGTTCCAGGCATTACGCATAGCAGAAATTATAAATTTTTATGACGTTATTGATGAGTTTGTTGCATTAAAATCACGTAGAATAACTCTTTAATATTAAAATATTTATATTTTCTGTGTTTAAATTATGTATGCATGTCATTACATTTATAATTATGTATTTAAATAATGTACATTTATAATGAGAAATTATATCTTTTATAGTTTATTTTTATTTATTATTTGTTCACCCAAAATCCATATATTAAAAAAATAGGTATTAGAGAATTTTTATGGTAGTTTGTTAGTTTGCTTCGGGTGCTAAAATAGCTGCTTACGGAGCTGCTTATTGATATCGTGTTCTCTAGTAAAATAAACAACAAATGACTGTGTCGTATGGCATTTTTTTCTGTTTTTAACACCTCCTTCTCACTTACACCTTTTCCAAGAGTTTTTATCCCGTTTTGTGCTGTGCTGAGAAAATTTGTCACTTCTTCGCAAATGTCCCACTAACAAGGGAGTCCATATTCTTTTCACTCCTTCCTTTCATCAGATCAGCAATTTCTTCATCAATTGCGATATTCAAAGCTTTGAAAAGAGACTTTACCTGGGAAGGATAATTATTTAGGTCGATACCGGCTCCCCAGTTTGTGGAATATCTTCATTGTGTTCAATATATACCCTTGAACTCCGGTCAAATACCTAAGAATGAAAGATAAAATCTTCAAACTTTTATCGAATACTTCAAATAAGTCGCCAATAGTTTAATAAAACTAATAAAAAAATAATTTAGCCAATAAAATCGTTCATTGTCGTTGCTATAGAATAGGTTATCGTTCCTTAGACAAACTTTTAGAAAATCGATCATTTGGTTCACGAAAAATTTAAAAAGATCCTAATAACTTAAATAAAAATATGTCATCCGATTTTTGCCACTATTCCAAACAGAAGAACTCGCTTTATAACAAAGATATAGCTCGAGAACACCATTCATTATCAAGCTATAATTTAAAGCTCTCTGGGCGCTATTTCATCTATTCCTCGATTGATCGCAATTCATGAAGCAGCGACAACGGCTCGACATATGAATCACGGCGCCACCAAAACGTCCCATCGCCTCAGTTCGAGCGTCTTCCCTCGTCTTTGCGTCATCTCGTGTAAGGGGGTAACGGCCTACGATCGTAACGGGCCGCCTTCCAACTAACCTAGACCTGTTTGCAAAGGGAAGCGGCAAAACCTCTCCACCCTCCGAGAAAAGTGAAGGGGAATAAGCGAGTAGGTGAGGAATGTGGAGAAAAAAAGACACTATTGGAGGTCACTCTCTCTCTCTTGCAAAAACAAAGCTTTCGCTCGCATTCTCACCTTATACGCCTTTCTACTCCTACTGCGCCTTCCACGCCGCCTGGTGGCTATTTCGTGCCTTCTATCACCTCGTAATTTGATGAAGAAGAAGATTTAAAACCGCTTATGACAGTTTACCGAACGTGATTGGTCCGCGGCACTCCTTTTTCTACCGCGCGACCTTCGCGGCGCATCAGGGTCAAATCAAAATGGGCCTTGTATATTTCATTATTTCAAAATCTCTTTCATATAGACTGGCTGATAGCCTAAATTATGACCGTTTATAGAATTGATCGCGCACGCGACAAAATTCCTCGGAGGCTCCTAAAATTTGCATAATATATAGATAGTCCAACTCCTTTTATAACATGAAGAAAATGAATTTCAATAACTTGCAGCTTGAATAGATCGGAATTTATCAGCCCTTCCTTGAGGTCCTAGTTAGAGCCAGGAGACAAAGGCCAGGCGAGCGAGGCACCCGCCTAGGGTGCATCATACTTAGGAGCGCGGCAAAGGTCAATTTAAACTTTTGAATGTAACTTTATGTATTATAAAATATAATTTATATATATGATTTTACCTCTACATTGTAAATGAACTAGTTTGAGAGATAAAATAGTATTCTGTATATTTTCATTTGGATGGGAGCGTAATTTTCAAGCCTTGCCTAGGGCGCAAAAATGTCTTGTCCCGGCTCTGATCATAATTATCTGGATTCGACTTTATTAATGTGTGTGAGTACAAAAATATTTATTAGCGCAAAAACACTTCTTTGATGCATCGGATAAAAATCTAAAGTGTATAGGAAGAACCGTAGGGTAGTCTTTGGGAAGAAACAACGTAAGACGTAATGAACTATTTTTAACCCTTTTATTGCCAAGCCCTAACCTAAAGGAGTGTTAAAAATATAAAATTTTGAAATTAAATATGATATGCAAAAATACCTCGCTTTATGCGACAGACAAGTTCCTGAAATTTTCGCGCTAAACAAAACTCGCGCAAAACAGGGTCCTTAAGTCATTGAGGATAGCTTCCAAGGACGCGAAAACTAAACATTAATAAAAGTACACCGTTATCCTGAAAAAACATCTTCATGCCGGCTTGCATCAGGGGATCGAACCGGAACCGAACCGAAAACCGAAAAAAACCGTTATTTTAGCTGGAGTGGAACCGAACCCGTACCGAAAAAAAAATATTTTTCTGAACCCGAACCGAAACAAAAACTGTTATTTATTTCGTTCCATTTTTTCGGTTCGCATAAACAGTGGGAGTGAAAGAAGGGTTTTTCCTTTAACTTTAATGTCTTTTTTGAAAGCCCCACTTTTCAACACCGAATAAGGCAAAGACTAATGGTTTTCTTGAGAATACATGCTACTAAGCCCTTGGAGAGATGCATCTTTATGATAATATCTGTTGGTTCAATGGTGGGATTTTCCATAGGCATCTCAATAGATAGAGAGAGGGTCAAGGAAACGTCCTGCTGAGGTTTCTCAGAACCCTGTTAAACCCCCTTAAACTTTCATCCGATCTCCATATGCACTGAACCCTTATATTTTGGTAGTCTTTCTCTAAAACTTATACAAGAAGGATCGCTCCCCAGTCGTGCTTTGAGGTATTCTTACTTCTGTTATCTTTTGTTACAGGTTGGTAAATTTCTATTTATACGGTGCATCTTAAACAAAATGTCTACACAGATTAGCATTTGTTGCATAAAACTGAAGAGGGATTAAGGATTAATGCGAATTTGTTTTTTTAGTGAAGTATTTTGCCGACTGCAAAAACGCACATTTGAAAATTATTTTAGAATATCTATAATATTGGCGCGATATTTACAAGACCATAAAGATAAAAGTTTGTAGATTAATTTCCTTATCATCGAGTTTTATTTCTCAGTTTCTTCAAAGATTCACGGTTTTATTAATTTTATCATTTTAGGTCCTTGATAACCGGTATAGTTGGATTCTACTGTTGTCATCATTCTCCTGCTTATCATACATTTAAAAAAACCAAATACTTTTTCTAATCGTCTTTGATGGATCTCCCCGAGTTGTGAAGGGGACGGAATAAATAGGGAGAGGGAGGGGAGTGCAATTGAGAATAGGGATAAAGCAGAATGAAAAAGAGAATATAATATGCTATTCAATTATAGGCTCGGGAATAATAAATGCAGTTTTTCTATTGAATTTCTCCTTCTTGGAAACGTTTTACGTTTTGAATTTCAGCGGACAACTTCTTTATTATGTACATAATATCGCAACAACTCGACCAAAATTACGGCCACGGGAATCAATTTTAATATTGTATTTACGTATATAGGTGCATTTAATTCCTTACATAAATATGCACATACCGTTTCAAATTATCCCTTCTTACTCAATGTTTCCTCAATCACTCGTCTCCTTAGCTTGTACTCTTCACCCCTCTTTCCTCTTAAGTCTCCCCCTACTGCTCTTCTTCCATGCCTTCCTATAAATCAATATCAAATTGCAGGACATTTTATTAATTGAATCGAATTTTAGTTTTTTGGAGTAATGTAACTAAGTGTACGTATTTGTCATCCTAAGAAAAATTATGAAATTATATAGTGTATGGTATTTGTAATGTTAACATCTAAATTATAGTATTTAAAAAATAGTTAAGTAGCTCGTCTTTGAACAACTATCTATGAATTACATTCTACATTCAAATTTCAATTAATATTATTGTACCTGTTCAATTATGTGCATAAATACTGTTGGAGTCAATTGATTATGATAATGAGAGAGGTATATATTTAAATCTGGAATATTGGAGTTGTAAAATCAAATAAATGTTTACTTCTGAAAGAATAACAACGATTTTACATCAAATTAAAAACAAAAAAATAAATAATATTTTAATAGATTTTATACGCGCTAAAAAAAGAAAATTTAAATTCCTATAGAACAATATTAGACGGGGTCGTATAAAAGGAGTCGTTTACAAATTGAATAACGAAAAATGTAAGAAGGGAATACATGCAATGTTTTACTGTTCACTACATGATGGAAGGGGGTGATTTCGCGTTGTTACGTGCGGATATCTATTTTTGTCATCTTTAATTGCGATAGTGAAGACGTATTTAGCTTAAATAAAAAATAACATTAATTAATAAGGATTATTTTGGAATTCTCTGGAAATTTTCTCCAAAAAATTCATTCGGAGCGAAAAAACCGGTTCTAAACGGTCCAATGGTGGTTGCCGGAGCGAAACCGGAACCGAACCGAATTTTTTTGTTTTTTGTGAACCGGAACGAAAACCGGAGCGAAAAATATTTCGGTTCGATGCTATGGCTTGCATCCTTCAACGCCAGATTCAGATCTCTACATTTTTCAATAACTTAGCTCATAGGTAATTTTCAAACGGTATAGAAAACTAAATTATAATATATTCAAGCAAAAATGTAAATGTGTGAATGAAATCCTAAATAAATCAGCGAGTAAGTCTTATTCGGAATGTCACCTTGCTTTAGAAATAATAGCGCCAAAATAAGTGTCGACCGAGAGATAAAAACTGTGCGCTATCCTGGGGGTTTCTTTTATAGCATGGGTGTGCCACATTATGGCCTTTAATGGGGATCCAAAGGCGGTTATACTAAAATCCACAAGCCTATAAAAAAAAGAATTTCCAAAACAATTATGGTTATGCCGCCTCAACTGTTGACCGCCTTGTTTTTTTGAAAACCTGGTAGGCGCTGGTCTGTTTCGCGCTATAACGAATCCGCTTAAAACGGCGTCCCGCAAAACTAGGTATGACTGTACTGACGGTCCCCGACTTACGGATCGTTTATGTTCTTTAAATCCCTTCGTAAGTCGATAATTCCGTAAGTTGGGAATCCCTCTTATAGATAGGACTGTATTTGCTTTGAAATCAGAAAATTATTTTTTCCTTATATGATTGTAGCCCTGCTTTTTTAGATCCGTTCTAAACATGTTTATTTCGTTTTGTAATAATATACTCGCCCTACATTAGAAATTCCTTTTTGAAATCGGTTTAACCTTTACCTTCCTAATTCATAGTTCACTAACGTTGATATTGTGGTAGCCATGTTTAGTCGAACCGGTTGAAATATGATATTTTGGTTATTTATTTATATAAGATTATATATACCATACTTGGTTAAAATCCATGAGGTCAGTTCTCTATAAATATGTGCGAAAGACATATTTTTTTACTGTGGCAGCCCTGCTATTTATTTCCGCTTTAAACATATTGATTTCATTATGGTATGCATTACAAATCTTATATATAAAATTTAGCTGAAATCTGTTCCGCCAATCCCTTCCAAATCCATAATTACTGAAAGTGTTTAATTTATAATTGTGGCACCACTGTTTGGTTAATCCTGCCCAAATTAGCTATTATGGTTTGTATATATGTACGCATTATAAATATTAAATTTGGTTAAAATTGATGTAGACAGTTCAACAAAAATAATTGAAAAGAGATATTTTATTATTACTTGTATTGTGGCAGCCCTGATGTGTAAATCTATATTAAACATCTTGATTTTGATTTTTTATGTTGCACATCTTCTTAATACAAAATATTTTTTAAATAGGGTCGGCCAATTCCTTCCAAATTCATAATTACCGAAAAGTTAAAATTTTTCGCGATAAATACCTTATTTTTCCTTTGAGTGAGTTTAGAAGTTGATCCAACATGTCATCATACTTTGCTAATAAACTGATAAAAAATTTCCTCTGTTTGCTGATTTCTTATCCACTCGATGACCCCGGAATGGCAAGTTCCAAAAGCTAATGTGAGCGTAACATTGATTAATCTATCAATGACTCTTCTACAATATCTACATCTACATCTACAAGTTACCCTGCAACTCACCGAGTTGGTGGGTGGCAGGGGGTGCAATTCACCAAATCCTACCTAAAGATTGTCTAACGCAATTCGAAATTTCCTATTGTGATCTCGTATTGTCCTCGGAAAAAAAGAGCCTAGATAACGCTCCGTCCTACAATCGATCTCACGTATTTTATCGTCTCGATCATTTCTACCTATATACGATGGTGCCACAATTATTCCCACTACCTCCTCTTTTAGACATTCCGACCTATATTTCTCCAGAAGTTTCAACCTTGAGTCCAATCTACGGTCCTCCAGTGATACCCAGTTCAAATCACTCAATAAAGAGGTGACGCTTTCATTATGTTCGAACTTTTGTTTTACAAATCTGGCTGCTCTGCGCTGTACTCTTTCTAGTTGAATTATGTGTCCCTTCTCGTACGGATCCCATATGCTCGCTGCGTATTCAACTTGCGGTCTTACCAGTGATAAGTAGCATGTTTCACGTACTTTCTTTGTACTGTTCCGTACTATTCTACCTATGAATGCCAGTTTCTTGTTGGCCGCGCCTATAACTCGACGGATGTGCATGTCCCACGAAAGATCTCGACAAATGGTTATTCCTAAATATTTTACATACTCAGCTTGTCAAATGCTCATTTCATCTATTTTATATTCGAAACCTAAATCTTTGTTCTTACTTTTCCAGAACGTGACGGCACATTTAGTATAATTAATTTCAATTTTCCATTCTTTGCACCACGCTGAAATTGCTCTTAAGTCCTCTAGCAGTGACTGTTGATCCTCCTGGTTTTTTATTTCTTTATATAGAACGGTGTCATCGTCGAAAAGCCTAATTTTACTACGAACAACCGAGCAGATATCATTTACATAGATTAAGAAGAGCAGAGGGCCCAATACACTTCCCTTAGGAACACCCAAAGCAACTTTAACGGGGGACGAGTATTTCCCATCGATGACAACTACCCTAAATTCCCAAGTATAACGCGCGCGTTATACAAGGTTTTTTTGTCAAATTTTCGGAATTATTTAGTGCGCGTTATACATAAGACGTACTAGTGCGCGTTATGCATAAGAAGTACAGCTTTATAAAATAAAATGCCTTAAAGCGTTCAAATACTAACTTCGTGAAATCACTAAATGACTGAAATCTTTCGAAACTTCTTTCTTTTTGTTCCGTTGATAAAAAAAAATTTCTGGCATAAATTACCATGCATTTCAATCATTACAGATACAAAATCAAATTTCAGTTACCTAATTATTATTCAACCTAAGACAAATTAAGGCAGATTCGAAGTTATTAGTTGAAAAAAATGTACGCAATGCCTTTTTAAATAAGATAACGAATTCCAAAACAAAACACATTCACATATAAAAATAAAAAAATCACAAATTCTTCATAAACTTTTATTCCCAATCGATTATTAATTAACATAACCATAAAAATCTTCTGATTCAGTCACAATTTATACCGTAATCATTCAAGTTCTTAACCAATGAGTCCGGAAAATTTTCAAGCGAAAAATTATCGCTTTCATCAGATGATGAATCACAATACCCTCCATCCCCCCATCAACATCACGGGAATAAATTCCCGATACCCTGAAACCATTAATTATAAATTCACGGGTTACATCGGCCCAACTTTTCACAATGCATTTGCAAATTTCATCATAAGAAGCTCGCTCGCTGCATCCTTCCAGACTTTGTATAGGAGTGGAAACCATCTACCATGCATTTTTCCCAGTGCCTCCGTCTTTTCGATTTGAATGATCTATTTACGGAGATGTCCAGTGGTTGCAGCTTTTTTGTTAGACCTGCAGGAATAACTGCAATCTTGGAATATTTTTTCAATAATATTTTCGAATCATTTACCTAGCTGAATCCAATGCAAGCAGCGATTTTGGTTTAAAAAATGAGCCCTTTCTTTTCCCCATACCTCAGTTAACCACATTCGCAACATATCGCAATTCATCCAGCCTTTTGGGTTTACGCACACAACAATACCTTTAGGAAATTCCTATTTAGGAATGGTTTTCCGCTTGAAAATTACCATTGGGGGAAGCTTTTCTCCATCAGCCGTCACTGTTAGCACAACAATAAAGCAGCATTTTTTAGCTCCAGCAGTGCATATTTTTATGTCTTGGGTGCCTTTAACGTCAACTGCAAATTTCGATGGCATGGAAACTCATAGGAACCTCATCCATTTTCCCTATCTGACTTGGTTCAACGCCCTTCTTTTCCTGCCCAACAAACAAATTAAACTCTTTCACTTTCACCTTCCAATCTTCTTGTAACTATTGTCCGGTAGATGTAATTGCTCGTACTGTTGAACTATTTCGCTTCATAAAATGATAACACCAGCAATTACTGCCTTTAAAATTATCAATATTTTTCTCGCGAGCTATTTGTATTGCTTTGCATTTAAGTGACACAGTTGAAACTCCTCTTCCTTCACTCCTTTGCGCACAGACCCAGTCCTTCAATTCTTGCTCCAGATCTGGCCAAAACTCCTTTCGTTTCCTTCGTGCCCTTTTTGCCAAAGGTAGAACACTCAACAAATTCTTTTGGGACCGCCACTCGCGAATGCTGGATTCGCCCACTTCGAAGAAACGGGCAACTGACCGATTACCGTGAATCTCGGTATAATTCACATTTCTAACTTTTTCTGCGCCATGTAAGATTATCTTTTTTTGGAATTTTTAAATAGGGTTATGGTCCAACGGTGGGTCTACAATTTAAAAAATAAAAAAAATATTAATATTTTTTCATTAGGTTCAATAACTGTGCATTACCAAATCAAGAAATACCGTACAGAAACCGTACCATTTCTTAGTCAGGTAAAGAAAAATTAAATAAGTAACACTCCATAAATGACAAAGTCAACAAGTTTCAGTAAAAATAATGTCAATGTTTTTAAGGAAAACAAAATATCCTTGAAAATACCTCACCTGGTTTCTGTCAAAGAGGAACGAAACTCCGTACTTTCAGTGCTCTACCTCGTTGATCAAAACGTTACAGCCAGACTGCAAACCACAAATGAATGGGCGATGAAGATTACAGGTTGTCTCTCTGTCTGTGAGTCAACAATGTGTGCCCTCCACATTCGTTCCCACACTCAGATTCTCTGGCTGTTTATGCTAGCTTTCTCTTGCCCCCTGTCGTACCACCCTTGAGGTCTGGTCCTTCTTTTGTTTTGTGTACCTCTACCCACCCCCACCATTCCAACACATCTCATGACACCCTCACCACTTCCTTACACCTCACTCCCCAACCAGTTTTCTTTGACCCTCGAGTGGTCATTGTATCGGAAATAAGAATGGGAAAAATCGGTATCCAGGGGTTTTCCCCAAATGTTCTCCTTCGCACAGGAGAGTTGGGGAAGGGCGCTAAAAGTGTAGCATTCTTTAAAAAAAAACGCTAAGCTCAACGATCCCATGTTCTGCGGGTGTCCTGCGCGTAATTCACAAGTGCGCGTTATACTAGAAATTTTGGAGATATGCGGAAAACAGCCGAAGGTTGGCCTGCGCGTTATGAATGAGTGCGCGTTATACTTGGGAATTTAGGGTATCTGTTCCCTATTCGAGAGGAAGTCTCTCACCCAACTGACAACTTTCGGATTGATACCACATTGTCCTAACTTCGCAATTAATTTCCTATGAGATACTTTATCGAACGCTTTCCTGAAATCAATGAATATGGCATCGACCTGAGTATTTTTCTCTCCGCAACGCAACAAATCGTCCACGAACAGGCCGAGCTGCGTTTCGCATGATCTACCTCTCCGGAATCCGTGTTGGCATCCGCTAAGCAATGAATGACTATCTAAATAGCGCATTACAGAACTAAAGATTATGTTCTCAAGCATCTTGCAAGATAATGAAGTTAGGGAAATTGGCCTATAATTTTCGGGGTTCTCTTTGTCGTCACCCTTATGGATGGGAGTAACGTGTGCTACCTTCCAATCTTTAGGAACTACTCCTTCCCTAATGGATTTCTCGAATATAATTTTCAAATACGGCGCGATTTCAGCAGATTAGTTTTTCTATACACGCGCGGGAATTTCCTCCGGTCCAGGAGATTTATTTGGCTTAATTGAATGAAGTTGGAGCGCGATGCCATTTTCCGAAAATACCAAATCTTGCATCGAATCGCCCTGACGCATAGGAATAGGGGTTTCATATTCATCGTCATCACGAGTAAAAGCTTTCTGAAAGTGATGATTTAATAGGTTTGCTTTATCCGTACTATCGTGAACTATGTTTCCCGTTTCCGATCTCAGTGGCGCAATAGTGGGGCCCCTACCTTGAACTTCCCTGACGTAAGACCAAAATGCTTTCGGATTCTCTTTCAAGTTATCCTGTAAAGCCTTATTTTTATAATTGTTAAACGCATTACGCATTGCTACTCTGGCTATGGAGCGCGCCTCCTTGTATTGCTGCCTTATTATTGCAATCTGTTCGACCGTAGCTGTTGAGGATGAGTTATTTACGCGAGAGTGGAGTTTTCTTTGACGTCGGAGAGCGCTTCTTACTTCCTGATTGTACCATCTAGGTTCTGCACTATCACGCTTCAGTTTGCTCGGAATAAATTTATCTGTACACTCTCGCATCATATCTCTGAACATGCACCAGGATTCCTCCGCGTCTGCACTATCGGTTAAATCGCTGAAATTAGTATATTTATTTCGCAGAAAAGACCTAAATCTTGTGAAATCGGCTTTGGCGAATACATAAAGTTTTTTTTTTGGCCTTAGTTAGTTGTGTATATATCACTACTTCGTCATCTCGAACAATAGGATGAACAGGGGTATCTTCAAAACCACTGAAGTCAAGAACTTTAAATTTCTTAGTGGAGGAAAGTTCACTATTATTGCTTGCTTTCTTGCTCTCCCGAGTATGTTTTTATAGTACTGTTGGCCTCCCAACTTTCTGCACTAGTAGATGCTGGCGACTGCTCCTCCCTTTTGAATTTAATCATAAGTTCTTGGACATCACTTAATGTGGTTGTCTTTTCCTCGTCAGTTAGCATTTTTAACTGACGAATGTTGCGCCACAAAAATGTAGCAACTCTATGAAGTCTTTGAATTTTAAATTTTTCCAACAGTACACTTCGAGATTTGTTTTTTTAGAGCTATCAGATCATCAGGATCATCTGGCTGTATAGTGAAGTGGCTGAGTAGACTTACTTTAACTAGCAGAACCAAAGGAAGAGTTGGATATGTATCTCCTTCTAATTCTAATGAAGCCTCTTTAAATGGTTTAAGAAAATTTACTAACATTGATAACGTTTCTTGCTGTAAATGGGTCATTCTTTGTTCTTCCTCTCGATATCTCAAAAGATTATCAATTTCTTCGTATGTTTCATTAAGAGACTCGTTCATCTCAATTCTACTGTAAAAACGTGTTTCGCATTCTTGATGTAACGTTTTTGACAAATTTTTTACTTGCCCAGATTTTTTAAGATATGTTAAAAGAGATTTAGCTTCAGTTGTAGCAATATATATATATATATATATAAGGCAGATTTACTTTTAAGAATTCTCTTGAAAATATGTGCCTTAACATTGTGTTTATAAGATGAGAGGAGCAATCTAGTCTAGTGTACAATTGAAGAGCGCTGATAATGTTAGCTCCCCAATCTGTCACAAACGCAGTCTTTGAAAGACTGTCAGATTTGAAGCCTAATGCAACTATTCGTCGTTTAATCTCATTTCTAATACTTAAAGATGGCTCAAAAAACTTTTGGCGTAAACTGAAGGAAAGATAAAACTCCAGCCAAAAACAAGTGGTATTAGCCCGATGCATTTCTCTCCACTCCGGCACAGTCGACCCTGGTCGCTATCGAAGGAACATCGCCCTTGAAAATGCCCACTTAGTGGGCGAAATGCATCGGGCTAATACCACTTGTTTTTGGCTGGAGGTTTATCTTTCCTTCCCTCATTTCTAATATTTTTTCCGTTTTCTTTTCATCGGGAAACTCGCTAGTAAACATAACCCTGCTCATGAGTTTCCAGTTATCGTCTAAAAAATGAAGTGTCCAAGTAGTGCTAGCAATTTTTCGAAAGTCATCAACCCAAATGTCTGTTGATGAACCACACTGCTGTAAATCGACTGCTTTCTGAATGATGGGAACAAGAGATTTACGTAAGGTAACAGCTTCAATCTGTATATTACGAGAAATCGTTGTGGGATGAGGTAAAATATCTTGGACATCTAAATTCCCATGTAGTGCACCCAATTTAAGTAAAAACTGCGAATATTCTAAAAACCCTTGCCCAGTAACAATGTCAAACGGCCTGACATCCTTGCAACACAACTTTTTGTCACCTGCTCCTTCAAATCTTTGAACACTTTGGTTTTAGGTTTATTTAAATGACCTTCAATGGACTGCTGTCCTGCAATCCAAATTTACACACATGCCGACTTAAGTGTGAATTTCCAGTCTTCACATCACAATATCGAAAGAGAGACTTGCACTACACTGGACTGTATTCACATCTTCGTTTGTTTCATTGTTACGAAGAACCTCAAATCTTTTCCACACTTCACTTTTCACGCCAGTTTTTTAACCTTGATGTATTCTCCTCTTCTTAGTTTTTCTTTGATTAAATCCATTATTGTATTTTATAGGTTTATAAAAACGTTTAATAATACAAAAATGCACAAAGACAGAAACTATGTCAAATTCTATTAACACGGAGGAGACAACCTTTATCGTCTACTACCAAGAGCGAACTGACGACTTGTTAGGTTAGATTTCCCCGGCGAAATGCATAGTGCACAGTTGGAAACCCCAAATCGGACATTATTTACCTTCCTCACAGGTTCAAGCCTAGTCATTCAACCTCTGCGGCCATGTGGCTGGAGGGCGATGGGGCTTATGTTAGTGTTATGAGCGACACATGAATATTTCCCAGCAGACCAACACATTTTCCATTGAGAGCAAACCTCGTAAATATCTTGGGAGAGAATTTTGTAAACTGAAATAAGATACGTGCAGACGATGACTTCTAATACTCCTTATATATCGCTCTGAAGAAATGCCGAAGCAAAAGAAAACAGAGCCGAAGACCATAAGAGCAAACAAATTAGCTCTCAAGAGGCGCCGAAATAAGAAAACGTATTGCCGCAAGAGAGTCTTTTCTGGGCCAACAAACATTCTATATCTTATGGGGGGCTTCTTGCTTAGTCTCAGCGCTCTATAGGGATATTTTATAAGCCGATATCTACTGATTCACTTAACTAACAAACCGGCCCGAAAATGGATAATTTGTCCTTCCCAGGATAGGCCCAAGTCGGGCCAGAGCCCATCAGTTTACCAGCATTACCCGGCCCGACCACGGGCCGGGTTCGGCCCGAGCTTAGCCTGTGGGCCTAGACCCGGCCCATGCAGACCTCTACTGCACAGCACTGTTTGTGATCAGAATATTCTTCATGATGTTGAATTTATCGAGATAAATGTTTCCAACCTCTACTTCCATTTGCCATACTGTTTGGTCTTTCTTAAAGAATAACCAACATGGTTTGACAGTAAACATAATCCTTTATTTTAGAATAACATAGCCAATCTCTCCTAAAATGAATCCCAGCTTGCGTGATTTGAAAATAATAATATTCGTTGAATGATCTGTTATTCTGTTTAGGATCTTTAGGAAACGGTCCTTTTGGTTGATTTGGTCCACATAAAATAATCCTTCGTCTTTCATTTTCATTCACATCTTCGGAGTATAAGCTTTGTAAATTGTAAATAAGTATAATCAGGTATTTCAACATAATTTCTTAAGTCATATAATGTATCCATTTCTAAAAGGCCTTCGAATTCATTCACTGCTGGAAGGAAGCAAGGAAAGGAATACATCTACGAACAAATATATGGGAAGCCGAAACTCGTGAAGATCCGTTTCCTTTCATCGTGGGAACTAGTTCCATTTCGAACGATATTGGTTAATCTGCATGATTTTCATGCTTACCAAAACTACGTCCCTAAAGACCTAAACCAGTGCCCAACGACGCCAGTGAGTAGGCCCCCTCTGGAGAGTGGGCCCGGCTGCACTGCGCCCCGGTAGTTAGGCCACTGATGATGATTTATTACCAACAAATTAATGCGTCCAAACGTTGTGATACCAGAATATATAAATATGCAATCTTGTTTAAGGTTGGGTGAACTGCGAAATTCTGTTTATCTCTTAACGGGTGCCGCGCCTAAAAAAATACTAGGAACCGCTGACAGAGAGTATGATTATCATAGAAAACGCGATGGGGTAAAAATTATAGATTGTTTCTTTAAACGAGTGAAAAGACTTTCAGCGATATCATTGACTAATTATTAAATGTATAGAATGAATCCTTAAATAACGATAAGAATTAAGTTTCTATAAACAGAAATAAAACAAAAACGCTTTTGTCTTTCAAAATGGCGCATTTTAAAGTTCTTTAATTGCCAAATAGATGAAATTATGTCATAAATCAAAGCCAATGCAAAATGTATTTTTCCTTGTTATACCGTATTTATTAGAACGACGGTGAAAATTTTCCTCTATTACAGCACTTGGAAACCCTAGAGTCGTCTTATGTAATAGTAAACAAGTCAATATGGTACATTGTTTTTTCTTCAAGGCGCTGCAGCACGAAAATCTTGCATAGCCGAAGAGAATGATTGATGTTGTAAAAGTTCGTGAGAAAAGCAAGTAGTGTACTATGGACACAGTATATGTGGGCCCAAGGATAGGGCCGTGTCACGTGAGGCCCTCCCACTCATCGCTTTACGCTCGAGTGGGCGTTTCCATTTCCCACGCGCCTAAGAAGCAACGGAGTTTATCCAATCTTAATCTCACTCTCGCGCCCACATATCAATTACATACTCAAGAGGACCGCTTTTCTTCGCCTCAAAGCTTCTTTCGAGGAAATGTTTACAGATTCGGTGCGACGGAAGTGCCGGCAGAGGAGAAAAAGAAAACAGCCACTAAGACTTTTCGGCGAGGATATTCAGCCATCTTAAGCAAAGTTCAGTTCTCCTCGCTTGTTGATTTAAATTTATATCTCTAAGTTTAAATTGTGGATTACATTTTTCATTAACCCCGAAGCATATTACTTCAGTAGAAAATTGTTTAAGTAAAAATTTATTCAGTTTACAGTTACTTAAAAATTAAAGAATTTTTATCATTCAAGAATGGGAGAGATGGAGTCAAAAGAAATTAGGCTTTATTATATTTGTAGAAATGATTGCCGAGAAGAAGCCTGAAATGAAGGGAAAGATGCCCTTCGAACTTCTATGATTGAAATTTAGACGAATTTTAATTATTACAAATTATTATTTAGATCCAATAAAACAGCTGTGTAGGACTTGATCGTTAGATTGTATTAACTATTGCGCTTTGATATGATAACCGAATTATTGCCTTAATTTGAGTGGAGAAATATTTATTGTAGCTACAAAACGCCTGAGTAAAATGATGTATGTTTGTCTCGACCGTTTTATAGCAACAATATTAACTTATAATAACGTGGATTACAGCTCTATAATTAATTTGTGTAAATCACGTCATTGGTAGGGTAAATCTCTGTGAGATTTATTTTTGCGTAGCATATATCTTCGCTGTCTTCTCCCAGTATCTAAGTTTTTATCTTTTAAAAAATAAGGTATATATGTAAAATAATAATGATGATTTCATATAAATTTAACTCGATGTATATATACCGATGACGAATTGTCTGTAAGAAGAATTGAGTAATAACGTGGCCACTTCACAAATATATCACGGCTTATTGTTATATTAACCACAGTTGCGTCTTTTTAACGTACTCCAAGTCTCTTTTAGTCTATAATAATCAGCACAGCTGTTTTTAAAAAAGGCTTTAATTTAAAAGGTAGAATATCTTTGATTTGCATAATCATTGCGATGCTATACTCAAAACAGCTCGTCTTGGCGTTCAGAAGGCTCGAATCGCATCGTCCTATAAAGTGTGATAGGCGACCACACGACGATTGGGTTATGTTTTCATGTTCCCATTACCTGCGGTTTCTTTCGCAATTTTTTAGATCTCTACTTACGAACTGCTTACGCATGCGATATGAAAACAATCCGTAAGACCGATCTTCTATTGCACACTCGAAGGAAAAGATGCAAACAAATAAAGATTTGTTCTTTCATGCAAAAACGCTCTTTATGAAAAATTATGTCTCGCTAATTTAACCTCGCATATTTCTATTTACTCTTGTTCAGCCATACATTATAAAAACACCATCACGCGACAATTAATATACTATGATAAAATTTTTCTTGCCCACTTCAAAAATTAAAAATTCACAAACTGTTATCAGAGTATCAGATAAATAAGAATATTTGAATGGGCTTCAAATTATACATTTTCTTCTGAGACTTTAGGTTTAGTCCCGATTTTTTACTATGCTGAAATATCTTCGTCGTCATCTTTAGTACTCTGTCCGTGATATAACGTACGTACGTACGGCTACGTACATCATACGTATTTTCGCAACCGTCTTCTTCTTTTGACAACTGTCTTTCCTACTCTATGCCTATTACCTGGATATTCTCTCTTCCTCATATGATGTCGTTCTCTTTCATTCATATCTTTAATCATAACATCCCTTCTCAGAAAATGATCTATCCAACATTCCTTCTTCTTTCTTTCCAGGTGTAGCATCATTCTTTCCTCTCCCGTTATTCTTAATAGTAAATTCTCATTTTTTTTATTTTATCCTTCCGCTTTAATCCCGACATTCTATACCGTGCCCGTGATTCGAAGGCTGCTAGGTATTTTATATAATTTCCGATATGGAACTTCAAAATAAAAACGGTATTTCGTTTGAAAATATTTTTCCGACGCATCATTCGCTTCTCTCCAAGGGAGTTACCACGGAGGCCTGTCACCGGAACAGGTCGGCTTCAAGGCGGACACCAAGGCGCACGTCCTCGAATCGCACAATTGGACATCATCGGGAATAGGAGAGGCGTGGCAGTTGAGCAACGCCACGGGGCAAACCCAAACGGACGGCGCCGGGGACGGCGGCATTTACATCGGGTATGGCCGCGACCCGTGGGGGCCGTCTACGCCCATGAACCGCGAGGAGGAGGGCGCGGGAGCCGCCGGGAGGGGCAGCAGGGGGAGGGGGGCCTCCACATTCCAGAGGCCCAGACGAAATGTGGTCCACCTCTACAACATGGTGTCGTGCGCAACCGGTTGCAACCCTATAACGTACAAGGGATACGGGTGCTACTGTGGCTTCCTGGGCTCTGGGGCGCCGATCGATGGGATTGACAGGTGAGCAAAGATAAGCGCAAAACCAGTGGCTACAGGTCGAGGTTTATTTTTCGTCCAGGAGTCACTCTTGAGCGAATCGCCTTTTTCCTTCTCAGAGGATTTTTCCCTGAGGAAATGTTTTACCTATTTTCGGATTCCGTGTGGCATGGTCAGAACAATCGAGCAGAAATCAGTTTATATGTCACAAATTCTATTAAGCTTAATAATGTTCAATGGTAAAATCTGGGAACTATGGGGAGACAGCGTGATTGTCAAAAATATTTCGAAAGGCAAATCAACATTTAAAAAATCCAATAAAAATCATAATATGAAAACAATGTTTTTTACTAACCTTTATTACATGAGTCATACAAATTAAAGGTAATTTTGTATCAAGAACAAAACAGTTTATGTTTCTATTTTAATGATCATTTTGAAAATAATATTCTGTAGGGGAACCAAGGAGGGGGGAGGGCCGAGGCCAGAACCCATCCACGTCCTCCCCTAGTTACGACCCTGGGCAAATTACCAGAGAAATTTAAAAATTTTGTTCCGAGTTGTATTACATAACAATTTTACTTCAAGGCTATTATTTGAATATGAGTTAATTTAAGAAATCGTCACTGTTGTAAGCGATTGAAGGCAGAACTATTAAAGATATCTTTAGCCATTTTTTATTAAACTAAAAATTTTCATTTAAAATTTTAACTTAAAAAATAACTATAAACTACGAGTCAAAGATATGGCAAGACATCTTGTTTTAAATATAGTGTTAAATATGAGGTTTTATTTTAAATTATAACTGTATAACTACTAAATTAATTTTTTACTTGTAGTCGAGTATGAACAAATGTCGATTATATACAATTTCAACTCCTATTAGAGGAAAAGCCATTATATGTTGTACTACGTATTCTCATACTATTTCGCTAACAAATTTTAAACTTTGAGAATATGTTATTTGATTGGGTGCATAAATTAAACGCCTATCATATCTTGATAAATATCGCTTGCATTACAGAACTACCGAGATTGACCATTTGTTTTAAATTGTTCTCAAGAAAAACGGAACAAATGATACACGCGTAACTCGGTATCAGTTTCAATTTGCCATACAAATTCCTAAAGTAAGTTTCACAAATAAACACACGTCTTATAAATGAAATTTAAATTGTATTGTTAGCGAGTAAACGCGAAAAGGAGGCGAGACAACGATTTTTCAAGGTCGCCGCACCATCCATTTAAACTTCCCACAGGTTTTCCGAAATGGAAATGTTCCGAAAAGGCCTCACATACGCCGCACATCCGTCACGTTTATTACGGAACAGCGTTTTGAGGAAGGTCAGTTAAGGCGTGTGGTTCTCGTCAATACCGGTTTCGTGCGCTCCGACACGCTCATTTAGTAAATACCGGTAATTTGAGTTTGGGCAAGTTACGAAACGAAAGAGAAAGCTAGGGTCGTGAGAATAATATTGAAAGAACTGAACGAAAGGCGGCAGGAGGATGTATGGTGACCGGTTTTTCGGTATTGAAGTCGTAGAGGTGATGGGAAATTTAGGTATGACGTTTCGCGAAGGGTGTGGCCTTAATGCTAGGTTTTCCTCAGATAAAAGGCAATCATTAAGATGACATGATTAGTTTTTTGGTACAAAAGCAAATTGTAAAATGTTGCTCTTATTGCTGTATTGCTATATTCATCCATAATATCACTTTTTCGTAAACTAAATGTACACATTATATATCTACATCTACATGTTACCCTGCAATTCACCTAATTGGTGGGTGGCACGGTGTGCAATGCACCATAACCTACCTAAAGATTGTCTCTCGCAGGTTGAAATTTTCTATTGTGATCTCGTATTGTCCTCGGAAAGAACGAGCCTAGATAAAGCTCCGTCCTACAATCGATATGTGTGTATGGAACGTAAGATGATCGTTAAATATTTGGATATAGAGATTTTGATGAATATGTACGTTTTAGGTTCCCCTATTTCCATAAAAGTAGCTTTTGAAAATCCGTCTGTCTGTAGTCAACCGTATGAAGTATCGCATATCGTCTATGAGCCGCTCTTAATTCTAGGCGATTTCAAAGGATCTGAATAGACCTCGCATTTGTATAGATACCATCTGAAATAGACGTTCTGTGGAAATGAACGATATCGCGCGAAGATGGAGGCTAGTTTATTCTTGTATATTTCCACAGAATGACGATACACTCAAATCTGGCAGCGAGGATTTTTATCGAAAGTCATTCAGTTTCAGAGATGAATGCCGTATACAATACTACGCGAAGTACATCTCTCAAAATTTAATCGTGTAGCATGTAGCGGCGTTTTTACATGTCGAGTTTCCCACCCAGCTACCGCCAAGCTCTGATCGCTCTGCAGCAATAGCAATCTTGTTCCGAGACAAACTGCGGAGAAATATTTTCCGCTAGTTATTACTTAATGATGTAACCAATGATGTTATCGTATGGATTAGAAGAATGCGGATATTAGAAGGTTTGTGCTATGTATATTGCAACAATTTTTATCACGAGATTTACTTCGCATATCAGAAATAAAATTAATAGAACCATAAATTGCTGCATTCCCTCATAATTTAGGAAAATGCTGATTGAGTCAGCCTGATTCTATATTTTTTCATAATCAATTACAGAACAGAAAGCAATAGCCGCACTTCGTTTACAGTTTGCTGAGCCATAATTTTTTCCCTGAAATTTAACTATGAAAAATACATATGCCACCCTGTCATACGAAAATTCAACGAATAAAAACTTATTTCTGAGTGAAGTACCTGATAGCTTTAAGTGAAAACTAATATGTCTTTCGCTTCATTTTTAATTGCTAAAGTATTCATGATCTTAAATAATATTTTAATAAAGAAATACAGAAGCGGTATGTAATTTTAGCGGAATACAAGAAACAATGCTTTTTCAGTAAACAATAAAACCAGTAAGAAGGAAAAGTAACCTTGCAACATCACTATTCCTATTCCTCTGCCCCACTCTCATTTCATGTATCATATCTTGACGCCCGTAGGATTTTTTGTTATCCAAAAACAAGTCACGAATATGACGCGTGCCGGGTTTATCTATGTGAAAATTTAAGAGAGGATGTGCGCGTAGTATTTGGATAAATACGGTAGTAAATGAATTTCCGCCCCTGATATCATACGCAATAGTAATAAAATAGCGTATCTCGCTGCGGTGTCCAAAATAGGGGTTCGACGCGCTATTTCATTGTTATCTAACATTCCATACTCTTTGGGAGGAATTTTACCTTTTTTCTCCTATTCAATAAAATGTTTCACTTGTTAACGCAACCCGGATCTCCGTCTCCCTGTTGCGGACCGAAGTCATGTACTCGCAGCCAGACTGAATATAGAGGAAGAAAAGTGCCTTCAGCCGTCAACCGACTTTTAAGATTGGCTCAGAGGACCTCACGCTGTGCCAAGTTTCTTCTGAAGGACTGCATGCTTTAGAATCACAACACAAAGTGGGACAAGGCAAAGTCAAGTTGTATATAATAGGTCTAATTCAAGTCTTTCATATTTTAAACTTTGTTTTATCAATCTTGAATTTTTGGAGATTATTAATAGTATAAAACTGGAATTATATATTAAAGATTTTTTCTAAGTTATTCAAACAATTCCTAATATGTTTTTATTGTACTTGAGCATCATCAGATTATATATCACTATCGGAGTAATTTACTGGAGCAAGGGCTTTCAACCGAGGGTACGCGTAACCCTGAGGGTACATGCGGCGTTTTAAAGGGGGCGCGAAAATATTTGAGATTATAATTTCTTTACTCACTTCAGCTTTCATGCATGACCTCTTAGTTAAACATATGGCTGGTGGTAGAAATAAACGGCGCAATGTACATTGCACAAACTTTCTCATATACGTATATACGTTTGGTCTCACTACACTCTTTGCCCCGAAATTAACTCTATGTGCTTGGAAATTCACTGCCAATTATGTTAATAATGCGTAAAAACAGAACCAAAGCAACTGACACCATAAAACTCTCACATGTATCACCTCTCACTAATAAGCGCGTGGCGTTAACGGAGAAGTACGGAATTTTAGACTAGGGAATCTCCGAGCTCCCCCTCCCCTCCGACGTGTTCGCTGAGCGTCTTGTACAAAAATAATGCCACTGTACGATATGTAGTAATTTTTTGGGACATATGGCTGAGTATTATTTGTGACATCAGGCTGTACTATTGTATGGATTTCAATCGAAATCCTTAGAGCAATTTTTTAGTAAATCGAATTTTGTTTAAAAATTTCAAGAATAACGTACCCTTAATTGTTGCGCAATATCTTTCATATTTTCAGGCCGTCTTTTATGAATGATATTATTCACAAATATGAGATATCATTCGATTTAGTTTAACCGTAAGGTTCTAGTAAGTTTTTGAATGGATCGCGGCGGAGGCGTGACGTCATAAGGCTTAGGTAAGGTAGCTTAGCGCATATTGTAATGCCACTGGGCGCTATATATATATCATTATATATCGACGTTTCTTACAGAGGAGGATATAACATCATTAGATATAGACGTTTCTTACAGAGGAGGATATAACATTTAACATACATATAACAGGAGGATACTAATGTCCAGCCCAAACTACAAGAGCTAGTGAGCTGAAAGTTTCAGTTTTTGTAGATATGATATAATAATCAACAGATAAAATAAGATATCTCACCTAAGTGACATGAGTTCGACTCCAGAAATTCCGAAAGTTGCGTTTTTCCCATAAGAAAAGCATTGCGCCATTTTTGTAAATTAATTTTGGGCACTTGCCTGTAAGCTAGAAAAATGATGTATTCAGGGTTGCTATATGGCCGCAATATCTATTACAAATTATAGTTACTTTTGCTTACAGTGTCCTGGGTTCGAATCCAGATAAACCGGAATATCTCCTATAAGTTATCATGGGAAAAAGTTATCCCAGTGTGTAGACCAATCTAATAGGTTTAGGAAGTTGTAATTTTGGAGGTCTATAGAATTTTTCTCATAACCAACTAAAAAAATCAAAAATTTCAAAATTGTTAATTTTTAGGGGTTGTTTTAACACCATTTGTACTTTAAAGTTTAATAATTTTTATCTTGGAAACTATATGCTGTAGGTTCAAGTTTTTGAAATCATTTTGTAGAAAATTATGCATAGAAAAAAATGAAATTTTGAAAAGTTAAAAAATTCGACCACTTATAATTCGCAATTGTTTGAACATATTATATTTAAAATTAAAAAAATATTTGTAATGATGAAATATGAAAAATGAATGTTTTTTTATGTTGAGATGATATGCTTGCAGAATGCAAGCACCAACTACTAGTGTATATATATATATATATATATATATATGGATGTCAACAAGGTGTTGGGATGAGGATGAGGATGGGATGAGGATGAGTTCTCGCTCTGTAGCTGAAGAAGGAGTAGTTCCGAAAGCTTTACGTTTGTGATGTTTCTGTGTTTTTGTGTTATTTTACGTGTGTCACTTCGACATCCCCGGAGCCTCGCCAACCTGAAGTCGTCTGATTGGTGAGTGCTCACTGGGTTTCCTCATCCCAACACCTTGTTGACATCCATATATTCATTTTACCTTTCCTTTTCCGTAAGTTGTTATATATATATATATATATATATATATATATATATATATATATATATATATATATATATAGTCATATAGCTTACGCAGTATTATTTGTGACATCAGGCTCTACAATTGGATTAATTTAAATCAAATTCTCTGGTGCCATAAATTACCTATTATTTTTGTGTAATATCATTTTTATGAAAAAAGGGTCTGCAAAAGATGTTATGTTGCTTAAATATTAAATATCATTCTATTTATGTACACCTTTGGGCCCTAGAGTGAGGAACAGCCCGACAGACAGACAAATGGCATGGTGAAAACCACTTTTATGGACTCAGGGACACCTAAAACGTGTATTTCCATCAAAATCTCAAAGTCGAATTTTTTCACGATTACAATACTTTCTCCATATATGAGAAAGTAAAAAATAGGAATGAGGGCAGTAGTAATGATCCGTGTCTTCCCAGAAATGCTGTAGAATCTGGGTAGAATGGTGTGGACATAGGCATCTGCTGGGGCGGAGGGCAATGGGGGCAGTTGTCCCTCTCTGCATCAGGCCAGTGTCAAGAGAAAAACAACCACTGATGTCTGGTTAGGTCAGGGGATTAAATTTTTCTGAGATCAGGCAAGCAGGTAGGAACTCCCTGAAATAGGCTTAAAAAAACACTAAAATATTAAGCCCCACCAAACCCAACTGTCTCTCCTTGCATTTTAGTCCTGTATTGTGTTTAATTAGTTTTGCTAATTTCATACCTATTACTCAGTGGGTGATAGTGGTAATTCTTTTCTGCCAAAGCGGGTGGTCCAGTCTCTTTATGCTCTGTAGATGCCAGAATTTAAACTTAATACTCTGCAACATTGCAGGATAATCTATTGCTAAATCGTTTTTTTGGAGTTTTTCAGTGAATTTATATGACTTTTCCTGGTTCAAAACGATTATGGCAGGATTTTAAAAATCATGTTACTACAGTAAAATCATTATCAGAAATTCGGTGGGAATGTAACATTAATAGTGTTGAAGTGATTCAGTTTCAGTTGGCGACATTTATGCCATGTTAATTAGTTAGAAACAACAAAAGACCTAAAACATAGAACAGTAGCAATATCATTGGCTAAAGAACTGAAAAACATTTTGTATTAATTAACAGTTATTTCTCACAATACTATAATGATGTTATAGGAGAACATCAAAAATGAATTTTCCTGGGGCCACCAATTGTCTAGGACCAGCCCTGATTGAAGAAGGTACAGATCAATGCTTACAAACAAACATTTGAATGACAATTTGAAAATAACTTTGGGGAAATCTGTTCCTTCATATAATAAGCTAGGTGATAAAATTCAACATCAAATTTAATATAAGGATTCCAAAAAATGAAATATTATTTGTTTTTCCATAGGAATATTCCTATGATTCAATTCATCTTGTTTTTTTTTTAATATCAATAAGATGACATGAATAATACATCACAGTAGTCCCTCACCAATTGTGGTTTAGAGTATATGCGGTTAGCAAAATGTAGACTATTTTACCAACTGCAGTATGAGGTATTGTCTCTCCTTAGTTTCAATGCTTACTCATTATTTTATGCTGCAATGATTTTTCTTTAATCTGAATAATCTTGATGTATTTTAATAGAAGAACATCTGTACTTACTATTTATATTAAATTCAGCAATTTTATTTTCTTATTCATAACATATATACTGCATTATTTTTTCATGGTGGAAATTTTTATGTAGTGGCAAGTCAATGATGAACTTATAAAAACTAATGCTAAGACAAATGAATTTTATTTCAGCATGAACAAACTGAGAAGTGAAATGAAAGGTTCGTGAAGTTTATGAAGTCACTCTTGTTTACACAATAGCTAAACAGTTGTTGCCATGCAAGTATCTCCTTTGGGACATTTGATTTTCTCCTTAGCAGCAATTGTTTGAGAGCAATATATTGTGAGAGATCGGGTCTTTTAGGTTGCTATGTAGTTACACAGCAATTCAATCCAATTTCTTATTTACACAGGATGCATTGTGCCTCTTCTTCATCTCCATCCACTATAAGCTTCTAACATTGAGGCTGTATATAAGACCTTATTATGATATTTTTATTTTATTTCTATTAATAAATATATTTATGGGAGGTACAGAGGTTCATTTTTGATCTTAGGTGCTTTCTAGATCTTTGCCAATTCTATCTTTGGAAGTGGGTTCCCCTAACCCACTATTTCTCATAAGTCCTGAGTTTTACCTAATGTGGTTTTATCAACCACAGTGTTTTCCAAGAATGTAACCCCAGCAGTTGGTGAGAACTGTATATGTATGTTGCCCCTGCCTTGGAATTTTTTTGTTGAAGTTGTCCTATGACTCTAAAAATTCGAACAGGCCTAATATAGAGACTGAAAAAATAATTCTTTGTTGGATATATTTTAAAATGAAACATATCTTGTGAAATTAAAAAAAAAAGAGAAAATATTCCTTCAAGATTCAAAGCAAAAGGCTTTAAATACCAAACATTCATCTGTGCACAAATTTTTTAAAAACTACTATAAAAATTAGAGAAACTTTTAAGAATATGAGGGGTAAAAGTAATGATAATTTGCCTTATATGAAGGTATATTCCCATAAAAAGATGTTTTAAAAATCATATTGTTTATTTTTATTATTTTGTTTTTCAATGTGGATATTTGAATAGATTATTTATTCTCAAATGTTTATTTTACCTTGCTTTCATTGTTACTTCATAAATATGAGGAAACTGAATAAAAACTCAAAAGGTACATAAAACAGGGAAAATATTTTAATTAAGATTTTAAATCTTTTGAAATATTTTTAATAGGAATGATTTTTATTTCTTAATTATTTTTATATAAAAAAATCCAAAGAAATTTCAAAATAAATTATAAATCTTATTTATAAACTTAACTATTGAGTATAAGAATTATACTTATATGGATTCCCCCAAAACTTATTTATTGTAGTATGATTCTCTTGAAGAAAAATGATTATGAAGCACTGGGGTAGTGTATGCTGAAATGAAATTAAAAATAGAAAATGTCAAACCAAGGCAAAAGCTATACTTATTTGATTAGGCCAATTTTAGTAGTTTTAAATTCAACTTAATGAGGCTTACCCACATTTCTATGAAATATCTGAAGATAATAATATTGAAAGAACATGGAGTGTATTAAAAGGCATAATGTGAGAGGGTATAAGTAATTTTGTGCCAAGCAATTACAACTAAAAGTGCAATGAACCACAGTAGTTCAACCAAAAAGTGAGGTATGCCCTTTGGCTTGGGTGATCATCTTTTCAGGAAGCTTAGGAACATTTTTAAATGTTTACTGATGATAAGGATGAACATAATACAGTGACATATTTATTGATGGATAAGCCTTGGATAGATAGATGTAATAGATATCAGATAGCTTGGTGCCACTAATTAGGGTGCTCTGGGATGGTTTAAATAACAATTTGGGATGTAAATCATGATTTTTAAAAGGCTGGATAAAATTTGAGATATCTAACAAAGAGGGATGAGTGATGAAAAGGAGACACCAAATTTGAAATGGTTTGTCATCCTAAATTAGGTGGCAAAGAAATTTTCAAAACAAAATAAATAAAATTTCATTACCATTCCTAATGAGCAGAAAGAAGTTTTTCAAACAAAATTTAAGAAAATTACATTCCCAAACAAATGTGGTAATCCATAGGACACTACATAATTTTAAGTATGGTACAGCTTGCCACACATAGTGTCAGTAGCCAGTAGCACAGGCTATGGTCTTGGTGACTTGTGCAGAGAGAGCATTAATGCCAAATTCTGTGCACTCCATATTACATAACATTTCCCATATATGTATGCATCTGGTCTAACTACACTCTTTCCTGACTAGAAGGAACTAAAGTGCAGGGCCAGCAACATTGTTTTATCATGGGCTAATCTTATTCTCTTGCTTGTAAATTAAAATATTTTCAATGGTTATAGGTATGTTATCATATATAATTTTATAGTAACTATTCCTGCCTATAGAAAGTTTCATATGGCATATATTTATTAAGCGTTATAACTGGTACAGGAGATATAATAAAGTTTTCTTATTGGAGAGACATTTTCCTACATGGCAGGTGACCCAGAATGACTATGATATGCCACCAACCTTTATTTGCTTATAATATGGCAGACATGATCAGATATATATCCATAAAATAACAAGCTGCATAATAATGCGCCCTTACTGTATTTTGTTGAAGGTGCTGTAAAATGCATGACTGGTGTTACAACACTGCCAATTGTCCCATGTTCTTTGAGTATTTTGTGCCTTACCTGTGGAAGTGTTACCATCACAGACCCCTCTGCGGTAAGTTAACTGATAGCTTGTAAATTTCTTTTAGCTATTGATTTAAAACTAACATTTTTAATAAATGAAATGAAGTAGGATTTAATAAAAATCACAATGAAAACCTTATGATGCCAAATTACTGGCTATGCCTTGAAAATCTGAAATTATAATAAATTTAAAAGCATTTTCAGTATTATCAGAAAAATAGGAGATTGATCCAACTTTCGATTAAGTTTTTCTATCACTGTTCAATAAATTCACTGCATTATACTGTTGATAAATTTAGTGTTCAATTTTTTAATTATTTATTTCAAAATGTGCTTAAAATTTAGTGTTCAAGTACCTGATGTTTAACTAATTAAAACTTATTTTTATTCTTTTTATATCTTGTGAGAGATTTGCATGATCTAAATACACCATTACTTATAGATTTATTCTTTCTTTTTAGCCATAGATCATGGAATCTATGGAGGACCTGGTTCATGTGCACAGAGACTATGTGAATGTGATCGTTTGCTGTCAGAGTGCTTAAGTCATTATAGATGCCCAAAAAGAAGAGCTGTTTGTCGTACATCCCCAGTTAGGTTCCTCATTCAAAGTTTATTTATGTTTTGAACATGAAACAATATATTTGTGATTACATTTTTATAAAAGGACAATAAGATATGATTTCATTTTTTAATCATTAAATTATACACATCAACAATGCAAATGAGATAATAATTCATTATCATGCTTATGAAACATATGTATTATTAATACACCCAAGGTAGTGATATTATCCTAGATTTCTTTGGTGTATATCATAATAATGGACTACAAGAGTTGCATCCTAATAAAAAATTATAAAAAGTTTCACAAAGCACCAAAACTGACTATGTGCTCCCTATTTGTTAACAATAGGTGAATATTGTGCATTATTAATGAAAGGAACCATGCAATCAAGAAGTGATCCAACTCAACTGATACCTCTCTAAGATGTATACTCTCTCAATTGAGAGCAGTATTCATCACAATACACATAATAGGCAGAGAGTTTGTGAATCAGCATATGATTGAAAGTGAAAATTGATTTTTATTTAGGTGGTGTATCACCTGATGTTTATTATTTCTTAATTGAATGATGAAAATGTGAATAAGATGAATGGAAAAAAAATTTTCTTCTGATGACAAGAAAATATCAAACTCTTTACTGAAATGAATGCCTAATATATACGGGTATATTCAATGCAAAATGGAGTTGTGTAGTACAAATACATGGCATACTCTGTGTGCAAATCAATACTCCCTATTTACTGAATTCATAAAAATCTGAACATAAATATTGGATACAACTTAACAACCTTAAAATACACCTAATTGATTTTATAGAACAAGGAAATTATATTTACCTTTTTTTGATATATTTTGTCCAATTTAGAAATGGATATCACTTAAATTAATTACCTAGTGGCAATAAATATTTTTTTAAATCTGATATGAAAACTATTTTTAAAAAGAAATTCTTAAAAGATTATATAAATGTTACAATCTAAAATGATTTGATGAGCCCTTACTAATGGCCTTCCAAGACAATTGATATTAAATGAGGAATAAAAAATCCAAATTTAATTTCACATTCAGAATTTTAATTACAGTTAATTACAGTTGTCACAAAAAAGGGCTCAGATTTTCTTATTTTCCATTTTCTTTACATTTGTCTTACTTGATAAATTATAGGTTGTGTCACATGATTTTTGCTATGAAAAACTTCTATAATGTGTTAAATAAATGTTATTTCCTAATGCAACTCTAATTTCTGATACAGTGTACTATCAACCTGTCAGAGATTATGCATGAATTAACATTATTTTGTTCTTTAATGGTGATGTATTAGCGAGTAAAAGAGGTGCATAAATATTTATGATGAATTATGTACAACATTTATTTTTTTAATTATAAGGTAAATTCCAACAATAGAAATCATCAAAAATTTGCATAGTTTGGTAAATAATTTACTAGATTTTTTCATGGAATGTGCGTGGAGAGAAAGGCTAGAAAAAGTTTTTATTTAATATGGCAAATATATGATAAACAATTATTGTTGAGGACAGACATTTACACATTTTTTAAAATAAATAAAACAAGCTGGTGGTCTGATAGTACATTAAAGAAAAAAGTGGCTGGGTAGAGATATACCAAAAACAGTTAAAATAATTTACCAAAAATAATACAGTAAATGTTACACTAATTTATCACTATAAGCCAAAATGTTCCATGAACTATTAGAGATATCTCATTTTGAGAAATGAGATAAATGATGATGGAATTATCTTAAAAAATTTAAAAATGAGATATGATTATGGTTAACTGATTGGCAATATGTATTTGAATAATAATCTCCCAATAAATTATCTTAAAAGCATGTTTTTCCAGTAGAAAGCAAATATATTTATGAAAGCATAAAACTGAAATATATAGGCACATTAAATTTAATGTTTCTGTAGTTCCAAGATTGGTTTTCATTGATTTGATTTAAAAGTAACTTTAAATCATATTTTTCGTTAACTTATATGCATTTCTGGCATTGGCTGTGTCATCAAATGAAATTCAAACCTTTAATCATGGTGATAAAAACACATATTAGAGAGTGACTAACTGATAATTGTACTTCTTCATTTAAATTTCAATCAAATCATCTGGGAAGCAAGTAAATAAACATTTCAATTGCTCTCCATTAAATTAATAAATAACTCAGTGCTATCCACATTGTACATAACCTCCAAGTCTATAGCTTCATCTCACACAATGTACTGTATTTTTTTGGGCTATTAGACACACCAGTTTATAAGATGCAAACTGATTTTTTAGATGATTTTTCCAGGGAAAAATTTTTTGTTCAACAAAGCATTTAGTATGGGTTACATCGTGCATCATTTTTAGCTGTGGTTACATTTGAAGAAAATATCATGGTGTGATAACAGTTAAGTAATATTGTTTAGATAAACTTCATTGGTGAAAGTAAATAGGGATGATTTAAAACATAAATAATTGCTTCAAAACTTGTATAGCTCAATGTGCCCTGCATGCACTGTACAGTCCTATTAATTAGGTTGTAGGATTGTGCCCTTCACTTCACACATATAGACTTCCCTTACTGATAGTGCCTACTTGAACTTTAGTGCAATATGAGATTTTAATTCCTAATAAATGTAATGCACTTGTAATAATGATACATCTGCACAACTAGTCCTTTACCTTCTGCATCTCTTTTTGCCTTATACATAGCCTTTTTGATCAATACAGCAATACGTTACTTCTTCTGTTCTACTATCAATTTTTTCACTTCCTTGTCTAGTTGTGACCATTTAGGACCAAGTTTACAAAGAATGTTTCAGTCACTTTCACTTTTTTTCTCCTGTTTTCTTAATTCACGAATCATTTTTTCTGTGGGACATTGACTGAAATGACGTTCTGCTGCTCGGTTTCTGAGCATTTTGGCATACTGAATCACCTCAAGCTTATAGCTAATTGTGTAGGCATATTGTTTTACTCATGTAGTCATTGCAATCTTAATACCTGTAACTTTGTTTATCCAAGATATTTATAAAAATTTTATGACATCTATCAGATTTCCAGTTGCACTATTCAATGGACTCATTATGAATTATACATCATAACAAACATTGCAAATGCACCGAAATTGTAAATACTGTAAGTGGACAGTAATAAAATGCAATAATGAAAATATGTTTTCAGAATTCACGTTGCATAAGCTTGTACTGTATATCTTAACAATTTTTCAATATTAATCATTAATAATGTATATTTTAATTATGAATGACTGACAATTATTCCATTTTTAGGATCAGTGGGTTCCTGAATGTCAGTACCAAATACAATGTTAATCTTACCTTCAGTCTATAAGAGGCCCGCTGATTTTGTGAGTCATTTTTCTGGAAATAAGGGCGTCTTATAGCCCGAAAAATATTTTATATCTACTGTTGAACCAAATTGTAATAATTGATTACATGATTTCATGTTCCTTCAAATAAAGCCTTCTAATGAGAAATATTCATTACACTGTGAAAGGGTTCCTTGGAAAATAATTGTATACTCATGTAACAGTGTATGTAGATCTTCTATGCACACTCCTGTACGTAGATAAGTAACTCTGAATTTTGAAATTTTCTTTGACCGTATATATTTATTAACCCTTGTAAATAAACCAATTAATGAATGCTTATATTATCAGTTGTAATAAAGAGACAATCAATACATTAACATAATTGTACCATAAAACAATGTGTATAATGTGTTAATACTATTTTGAAGATGTAAAAAATTGAAATTCTTCCCTATTATGACTGAATTTTGTCAATATGATGTTAAATTATTTTTGACAAACACTCAAATAAATGAATTATTGAACAAATTTTTAGCATAAAGGTCTCCTTTGTTCAGAAATGCTATGTAAGTTCCGAAAAATACCTAAAATCTTGTAAAAACTACACATTTGTTATTATTGATGTCATAAAAAGAAAAATTCATCCTGCCTAATGGAACAACTGAGTTGATGTGAATTGTTTCCTTTAAGTTCACAAAATGTTAGAAAATCTATGCAACATCTGATTTTGGTTAATGAAAGACATGAGCAGTAATTAACACTAGAACACCCGGACTTGGCCGACCTCCTATTCTGCCCGTAAAAGTCATTTCAACTCCTTGGCTAAAAACTCTGAAAAATGGGTATAATTATGTTAAAATGTTAGGTAAAACAATTTATTCGACTTGAAACACAGCTTTTATTGACTTTGCAATGTAGAACAACATTTGCAAAATTTATAGTGTGTTCGAAATGTGTCTTATGCAGTAATATCCACGAAAAGGACTTTCAATTAAAACACACCCAGCATTCAATCTTTCCTGCGCATTTGCCACACTCCATCTTCTTACATGACATGCATTTTTAGTCTTCTTTCCAAAAAATGGAAAGTAGTCTTATGAGATCGCCTTGGTGTCAGTGTGTGTGTGCGTACATGCGTGCGTGTGTGTGTGTGTGTCTCTCTCTCCCCCCCCCTCACTAACATCTTCTTCATGAATGGACCAATTTCCATGAAACTTGGTGTAAGGCTAGTGCTCTTGAAGACTACCTACAGACCATATAAATTATTCCAAATTTACAGGACCCGAGTTCGATTTCAGGTGAGTTATTTCCCAATTTGATTTACATGGTTAATCTAAAATCTGTTGTGCAGAGAACTTTTATTTTGCATTTTAAAATATTTTAGAATGATTACATTGGAGTGGCATTTGTACTGTTCTGAGGGAAAAAGTGAAGATTAATGTTCTTATCACACAAATATGGTTTTTGATTGTATATGTTTGAATTTCTCTCAAAAACTTTCATTTTGGCATTTTAAAAGTCATTTTTTTCGATTTGTTGCTATGGGGATGATTATTGCCAAACTCGGCTGAAGCATAGCCAAGTGCACATTCCAGCCTTTTTTCGATTCCTAGCTATCAGGGTAACAACCGACCCTTATGTCGAATCATAGCTATCAGAATTGCAGCGAAAGATATGAATACTACATATTTTTGTCAGTAACCATACCGACTCTGTAAACAAAACGGCGAATCTTATTATATAATTCTTAGGACATCTTTGGTGAAAGAATTTTGTTTTTGGTATATGTTGGTCTTTAATTTTATATATTAAAATTGTATTGAAAGTAAAGTAGGCAGACTAGTTCTTTTCAGAACTACTTGTTTTTTTGTCATGTTGCCCTTGCATTTGGCCTCTTGGCATTTTTGGCATTTAGTGGTATCTTCAGGATCTTTGTGCATTGGGAGAAGACCTCGCCGCATCTTGAGGTACTCTGTTCTAAGCTCTTCTGAATGTTTGGGATGAAGATTCTTCATAAAATCTTTTTTTCTGGTTACTTCTTTGTAAGTTATCCATGCATTTATTGCAGCAAGGTCAAGGAGATTAAAATAGGTGTGTACAGGCCACCTGCGGCAACTAGACTTCAAGGAAGTACTTCCTGGCCATTTGTTCCAGAACGTCTACCACATACTTTCTCTCATTTTAGAATCTACATTTACATGTTACCCTGCAATTCACCTAATTGGTGGGTGGCAGGAAGTGCAATGCACCAAAACCTACCTAAATATTGTCTATCGTAGTTTGAAATTTTCTATTGTGATCTCGTATTTTTCTCGAAAAGAACGAGCCTAGATAACACTCCGTCCTACAATAGATCTCACGTATCTAATCGTCACGCTCCTTCCTATATACGTTGGTGCTTCAGTTATTCCTACAACCTACTCTTTTAGACATTCCGACCTATATTTCTCCAGAAGCCTCAACCTTTAGTTCAATCTACGGTCCTTCAGTCGTACCTAGCTCAAATCCCTCAATAATGAGGTGACGCTTTCCTTATGTTCGTACTTTTGTTTTACAAATCTGGCTGCTCTGCGCTGTACTCTTTCTAGTTGAATTATGTGTCCCTTCTCGTACGGATCCCATATGCTCGCTGCGTATTCCACTTGTGTTCTTACCAGTGATAAGTAGCATGTTTCGCGTACTTTCTCTGTAGTGTTCCGTACTATTCTACCTATGAATGCCAGTTTCTTGTTGGCCGCGCCTATAACTCGACGAATGCCTCACGAAAGATCTCGACAAATGGTTACTAATATTTTACATATTCAGCTGCTTGAATATTTATTCCATCTCTTTATACTCGAAACCTACTTCTATGTTCTTACTTTTTCAGAACGTAACTGCGGCACATTTGGTGTAATTAATTTCAATTTTACATTTTTGCACCACGGTGAAATGGCCGACTGATGGTCCTGGTTTTTTTATTTCTTTATATAGAACGGTATCATCAGCATAAATTCTAATTTTACTACGAACTACCGAGCAGATATCATTTACATAGATTAAGAACAGTAGAGGACCTAATACACTTCCCTGAGGAACACCCGACGCAACTTTAACGGGGGACGAGTATTTCCCATCGATGACAACTATCTGTTCTCTTGTTCTCTATTCGAAAGGATATCTCTCACCCAACTGACAACTTTCGGATTGATACTATATTGTCCTAACTTCGCAATTAATTTCTTATGAGATACTTTATCAAACGCCTTCCTGAAGTCAATGAATGTGGCATCGACCTGAGTATTTTTTTCTCCGCATCGCAACAAATCATCCACGAACAAGCGGAGCTGTGTTTCGCATGATCTACTTCTCCGGAATCCGTGTTGGCATCCGCTAAGCAATGAGTGACTCTCTAAATAGCGCATTACAGGACCAAAAATTTTGTGTATATTGTGTATATTGCACGATATTGAAGTTAGGAAAATTGGCCTATAATTTTCGGGGTTCTCTTTGTCGCCTCCCTTATGGATGGGCGTAACGTGTGCCATCTTCCAATCTTTAGGAGCAACACCTTGGGTAATGGATTTATCGAATATAATTTTTAAATACGGCGCGATTTCATAAGCTAACTCTTTCAATACTCGCGCGGGTATTTACTCCGGCCCAGGAGATTTATTTGGTTTAACTGAATAAAGTTGGAGCGCGATACCATTTTCGAAAAATATCAAATCTTCCATCGAGTCGCCCTGATGCATAGGAATAGGAGTTTCACATTCATCGTCATTAGGAGCAAAAGCTTTCTGAAAGTGTTGATCTTAAAGATTTGCTTCCTCCGCACTATCGTGAACTACATTTCCCTTGGACTTCTCTGACATAAGACCAAAATGCTTTCGAGTTCTCTTTCTAGTTATCCTGTAAAACCTTCTTTTCGTAATTGTAAAACGCATTACGCATTGACACTCTGGCTATGGAGCGCGCCTCCTTGTATTGCTGCCCTAACGTTGCAATCTGTTCGACCGTAGCAGTTGAGGATGTGTTATTTACGCGAGAGTGGAGTTTTCTTTGCCTTCAGAGAGCTCTCATAACTTCCTGGTTGTACCATCTTGGTTCTGCATTTTCACGCTTCAGTTTGCTTGAAATAAATTTATCTGTGCGCTCTCACATCGTATCTCTGAACATGCACCAGGATTCTTCCGCGTCTGCAATATCTGGTACCTCGCAAAAATTTGTATATTTATTTCGCAGAAAAGGCCTAAATCTTGTGAAATCGACTTTGGAGAATACATAAAGTTTTCTTGTAGCTTTAACCTGTTTCTCAATGTTTAGCTGAAATTCCACGTACACTGCCTCGTGATCACTTATTCCCTCAACAACAGATACCCTATTCATACGCCCAGGAAGATTTGTAGCCAATAAATCTAATATATTATTAAATCTCGTGAGAAATCTCACTGACTGATACAGTGAGTGTTTGCCGAAAGTATCAAGAAAGCTTGGCACGATCCCCGTTCTCTACCACCTGGATAAAAGCATTTATGCCTCCAATCAATTGACGGAAGATTGAAATCGCTCCCGATTATAATGGCATTATCTTCATTAATCGAACTTAGCGTCGCCACTTTTTTCTCTAGATAATAAATAGTTTCCACGCTCACATTTGGTGGTCTATAAAAGGCGCCTATATTTACAGTTTTACAGTCGCTCCCTTTCACACTACATCAAACACTTTCGTCTTCGTCGTCGTTAATCTGTATTGGGTAACTTTCGTATTTATTTCTAACTGCTATAAAGACTCCGCCTCCCGACCGGATACATCGATCTTTTCTAAAACCGCTATAGTCACGAGGAAAGATCTCCTGACTGGCTATGTCCGCCCTTAGCCAACTTTCTGTACCTATCACTACATCAACACGCAGACTACGAATAAGATGTTCAAATTCGGCCTCCTACCTGCGAATGCTGCGACAGTTAACCGTGGTAATTTTTAGTTTATCGCTATTACTACGTAACGATGTCTCTCGCGCTACTGAATTATTATTATAATTTACTACTACTATAAGACTCTTCCCAGAGTTTTCTTTTGATTGCTTCCACGATAGAGTTCTTCACAATCTAAATCGAAATCACTGCCATGCCTCTTCATCGGACTGATCTTCCGCAATATCATGCTATCGACCTATAATTTTGTCTGATGCTTGTCCCCGGCGTGATATTTTAAATACATGTCAATGTACACTTAGAAAATAGTAAGCAAAGGCAACAATACAAGTCAAAACATGCCCGCAGTTTCCGCTGCAAGAAAACTGACGCGCCAGCATTTCATGCTGAAGGAGAGGGGTTACGGAAGGGTTGAGAAGGGGGTCTGGTCAGAGAGGAGGGGAAAGAGAAGCAGACAAAGACAGCCGAGGAAGCAACACAATCACAGCTACTCGCAGAAACAATTGCAAAGCGAGAAGCTTCCTGGAATGTACAAAATATGGACCGCAGTCTAAATGACTCATATGGGCTGAATAGGTGTTAAGGTTCATTATTCGAAAACGACAACAGGTAGAGAAAAATATTTTTGGTGCATACTGGCCATAATAATCGATGAAAAGTCACGGGAGGAAAAAAACATCGTATAAATATTACGAACGCGGTAGCAAGTTTTCACAGCCCAGGAGTGGAAATGACGCCTCTGGGCGTTCTAGTGTTAATCAGCATGTTATCATTACTCATTTATTTGGAAATGATAATGCCTGTAAGGTTCATGTGAAAATTTAATGTACCAATTACTTATTGGTTTTCATGCATTATAATCCATTGCATTTTTTAGACTAGGTTTTGTTTTACAATCACGACATTTTATTCGTACTTACTTTTTCCATCATTTCCATTCCAATGTTTTTAACTCTAATTATGTCTATTATTCACTATCTCTCACTATAATTCTTTATAAAGTAAAAGCTCAGTTATCTGGAATGGCTGGTAAATGAGGTCTTCCAGTTATCCGGATATGCCGGTTATCTGAATTTAGCATAATGTAAGCATTAATAAAATATTCCAGTAGCCAAAACACGAATAACATTATGCAGTGGTGTCATTTCAGTTTATTAACAACCAGTTCGCTTCAACTGATAATCTTTTAAACAAAATTATAATCGTTAGCTATATTGTTTGATATACATATTTAACTTTAGCAACAAGTCGCTAAATAAATGTTATTGATGGGAAGAAAACATAATATTATCTATTTATTATAAATGAAAACACTAACCCGTTATATAATAGCTAAATTGACACTAAATTCACAAAACCTCACAAGAAAACGTAACTCACAGGATCAATGATTCTTTGACAATAGGTCTAGTAGTAGGAAGAAGTGCTATTCCATTTCGTGAAAATCCGAAATGCGAAATTTGAGGGAGGAGTTGGATAGTTGGAGTCAAAGCAATGTAATATTTCAAATGTGTAGAAATATAACGGTCTACCATCCTCCGTTCTCATTGCGGGCAAAGAAAGGGAGATCATTATTAACGAGCCGTCAAAGACTTAACCCAAGTTCGGCTCCCATAGAAAAGAAAGGAACACTAAGGAAAGCATATCAAAATGCGCTTTGGTGGAGCCCTATCACGCTTTGAGACTATATGCAGCTGGGAATTTTATTCGATGAGCGCGGAAGAGAGGGAAATTGCTTTTCGGGAACCTCTGAACTCAAAGAGGGGGATATAAACAATTTCGTGCCTCTTCCTGCTTAACGCCTTGACCGTCTACACACCGTCATTTGCATGCTGCATCCAGTCAAAGGAAACAAAACTAAACCTTTCTTGCTTCCACATGCCTCCACTTTTGCTAAATTTCCCCCTCGGATAATTTTAACATGGGTTAATTATCGCACCAGGAGACAAATGAGAGCTGTGTTGAGAAGGAAAGCGATTAGTTGGGAAAACCCTAGGCGAGGACTGAGGAAAGAAAGTGTGAAAAGAATCAAATTCGTATCGATAGGCGTCCCTGTGCCGCGCACACCTGACACTTCAGGCAGACTGACTACATTCTTTTCAAATTCTCCAGTTCACCCTCCAGTCTCATTAACATTTGCACCCTGGTCTTTCCTACAATACAATACAATAGATCATCCATGTGGTTTTGCCAACACAGATAACATGGACAATTTTTAAGGCCATGACAATAGATTTCATTTGGAAACGACTTATCTTTCCGTCTTTTTCAGGATCAAAATATATTTATTAAATACAAAGTTTTCGATAAAAAATGCTTTCTATCCACATCTCGTAGTTTCCATCTTACAGAAAGACGCCCTATGGAAAGTATTATCAAGAGCACGATTTTCTAAATTACAGGCCTTGATAAATTTCTGTTTAACACACTGTGACTCTCACAAGTTTAAATGTACATATTTTGACCCTTCTGAGATACGAGAGTAAATATTTTTAATGTCAACGCTAGAATTTAAGGAAATATTACCACATTAAATAATTTGTCAGAAATATTGTTTTCTTTTATCAGTTGGAGATGTTTTTTCCAAAGTGTTTGTCAAGTGTGTAAAATTGTTTATTTTAACATCTAAAACTCGAGTAGAGAGCAAGGGATATTATCTTTAATGTTTTCGCCTAAACCTCCATACACTCTGCCCCATAGTTAAGACGTACCTAATATTTAGGGTATGGATTTTTCGAGTTTTAAAAAATATTTTCTTCGGAGGGTAAATATCGGGTTTTATAATTTTCCTTTTCATTCGGGTTAAAATCGGATATAAATAAGTTACAGATTTTTCGACGTTTTAAAAAAGTTCAACCTCGGGTAATTTTTGGGTTTTATTATTTTTTAATTTTGACAAAATGATTTTTAAATAAAAATCTTGTTTAAAATTTCAAAGTTTTATCAACAATCAAAACTTTTTACTATACCTGAATATGGTTGAGAGTGTAATATCTTGTGTTAAACGCCTCCAGGTGGAGAGGAACACCTCGCAGGCTGCACAAACATCTTGCTTCCCTTTCAACTTCTTTTGTAAACACACTAGATATTAGTGAAATAATTTTTCTTTCGTGGTGTTTCCAACTAACAGACACTTGGGCTCTTTTTTCCGTATCCTATCAAAGATCTAACAGAGACTAGCTATGACGCATTCTTGACTTCGTGGCGCGAGTAAACCAAGGAGATTCAGATTGTGTTACAAAGTTAGCTTACGTATAAATTGCTTATAAAGAGAATAAACAGACTGTTCACAAACATCTCGAACTGCACTCAAGAGCTGAGGTGCCTACAAGCGCCAGAATAGAAATTCTGTGACCAAATCTAAAAAACTTGTGTTTAAAGAAAAGTAATTTTTCGGGTTTTACCCGAAATTTAAAAAAGGCAATTGGAGGGTAAAAATCGAGTAAAACCCAAAAAATCCATACCCTACTAATATTGAATACCACTGATTTGGAGGACGTGTAGTTATCTCAAGCTAAAAGATGGTCCCACGAACTAAATTTGAAACGGAGCGCGCAAGACGACTTCAAGTTACGTCCTTGATGGGGAAAGGAAGTTTAAGGCTTGCTGACCAAAAAAGTAGTCGAAACTTTTTATTTCCCTCTCCCTTTTATCGACGGTATAGCACAGTTATATAAAATAAACTGATGTGGGAAACACGTGACTTTCTCCATATTTATATGGCAAATTACATGTTGTTAGCTCTGGGATCGTTGTCAATATTTACTTCCGGTTGACAATTAAGAAAAGAAAAAGGAGCGTTACTAAGACGCAACTAAGCATCAATTGTTAACAATAGTCATTGGTAGGTGGCATGATGGTGGCAGCTAAAAATATAAGATATCTCTTAAACAATGCATTATATGGAAAAATGTATCAAGCAAAGGTTGTAAAAAAAAAATTTCCCTACAACTTTTATTCCAGTACATTTTTACATTCATCAAATATTAAAGCAAATATTTCAAAACAACTGATAAGTTACAAGAGTAAACACCCAATTCTGGTAGACCGATTTTTACCGAAAACTATTTAGAACTTTTAACTTTTATAAAAATGTTAAATACTAATATTTGTGTTGACCTGATTAATAGTTTTTGAGTTAGAGCGTCCACAAAAGTCTATCACATACAGACAGACAGACTGACAGACACACACACATCATCGAGAAAATAGTCAAAACGTGTTCAGGGGTCCTTAAAACATGTATATCCGTTGAAATCTCGAATTCGATTTTTTTCATGAAAACAATACTCTCTATACTTCGTATATGGAGAAAGTAAAAACAAATAGATTCGCACATGTGTGAACATTTTATGTAGCATTAAATTTATTTATGTACGGGAGCAAATATATTCATGCAAGGATACAGAATTTTTATTTCAAACTACAAACAAAGGAACTATTTTATTTCTAATTTTCTGTCGTAATATAAGACAGCTGTGATAATATTAACATGAAATGGGATTAATTATATAATCATTCTAATGAAACAAATGACAAAAAACGTAAATGGAATCGAAGCGTTGTGGACGCGGTTATTTTCTATCCTTTCAGGGTTCACCGAATTTAACGCTCCATACCATCAAATCTAAGCGATTTCACTCAAATTCGATCGTTGCTATGGCAGCGGGGAAGACTGCTCTATTATGGAGACCTGCATTGCTTTGCCGCGAATTTCGACGACTCCGTAGACGGAATGCGGAATGTTGGAAGCTGCTGGTCCCATGTCGATGTTGTTGACGTAAAAATGCAGAACCCCAGAGTCAGTAACGAGCACGCCGATGCGGTCGCCGACCTAAATATTGAGAGGAGTGAAAACGTATGCTCAAGTCTTTAGATTCTCTTAGAGCTATAAAATACCAAGTTTTTCAAAGGATTGTCTTGGCTTGGGTGGAAAACGATTCAAACCGCTTCAGAGCGATGCATTCAGGTGGTGTTGCATATATAAAGAGCGTTTTCTCAGGGATTTAAATTTTGCTTCCGTTCTCAGTATGTCGGCAAGTCAGATTCAAATTCGGTATTATATGAATTCATTTTTTTTAATTTCTAAATACCCAGTTTAAGAAATTTTACCAAAGGGTTGGGGAGGATATATTCCAAGGTTGTTTCCTCAAATATGGCGAACATTGTTTAGCTATGTGGCTCCAGTGTCCCATTTTTACCCAGTATTTTAAAATGAACGAAAATTGGTAGTTTAAACTGAGTCATGTGACCAGGTTTTAATGTAATTTTTATTCATTTTATCATAAGCATAAAATGAATTTCATAAAAACGTATGTTAAAATCAAGGCTCAGCTAAAATGTTCTAATTTCCTCTAAATGCAACATTGCTCTTATATGAATCTAACTGAAGCTCAAACTCAACTGCTTTCGAGAAATTTGAAATTTCACCTTTTACATCGCTTACCTATAATCACAAATGTAAATTCTACATTAAGAATATGTAACTTATTCTAACGAGAACTAATATATATGCGTGACTTGGTGACTTGACTCAAACCACGGTCGAAAATTAATTTAATGCAAAGACTGGAAATAAACGAGGGGTGAGACACGCACTCACACTCCAAATAAATCCATAAAACTATTGGTTAGTGAATGTAAAGCATGACCTTACGCGTGATATCTATTTATTAAGGATATTAATTGAGATACCATACCTGAAATTCACTGTTGTCATCGAGATTCCTTCCATATTCGTGTAATATAGCGTTTCCGTTTTTAAAAACACGTTTATCGTAGTACATCCAGGTCCCAGACCTTAAATCAAAGCAAATGGAATAAAAAGTGAAAATTGACATTTATTTACTACTCCAGGATTGCCTGAATTAGCTTTCGTCGTATAATAAAGCTTGGGTGACGATTATGAGCGTTAATGGCGAGTTAGCTACTATTGTTCGTAATTTTTGCACTTATTGTTATAGCAATGAAACGTAAAGTTTTAAAATTTCTTTCTAACGAGAAAGCACGAATTTCTGGAAGGCAAAAGCAGACTTGTATTAACGACAGCTCAACCACCTGCGAAACATTGGGAATTTGTGAATCGTTTTATAATATAAAGATAAGCTGCTATACAAACGGAGTGCGTCTGCGGAAAATATTTCAAATTAGCAGCGGAAAAAGATAAATAGATATTTACTTGTTACAATAGGCTCATCATTCTGATTGAAATAATTTTTCCATTGCTCAGAATTATTGACCAAGATGGTAATGTTTACTGACAGTATCTCTGGAAAATTATGCTAAATCTAGTGCTTTTAACGATATGCTACTACCCCCTCACTTGAGTAATGCGCCCAAAGGAGAATTTCAAGAAAAATGATCTTAAATACGCCCATCTCTCGCATAACATTGCATGCGCGCTATCGGAAAAGCCCGTTGGGGGGTTGCTGTGCAAAGTTGAGTAGGTTTTCCCATTGAAATGCTTGATATAATGAGAGATGCATTCCTATCTTATAAATCTTATTGAATAAATAAACATTTGCAACTTTCTATCACATAGATTATATAGGAAAATAATAATCCTTCAAATCACTGAATAGGGATAGAAACCTGTCATCAATATATTAATATATTAATATATATAAAATATTAATTTTTAAAACTGTTAAAAATTTAACATCTTTCTGACGACTGCTTCCCACGGATTGCTTTCAAATGCTCGTAGATCGGTTCAAAACCGTGGTAAAGGAAGACTTATGGCCGCATACTTCCAGGTAGATTCCTAAAAGACAACCACGTTGAATCAAAAACATTTTAAATGAAAGGGTGTAGTTCGAAAAGTGGCGTATTTCAAGAACATCTCGCAAAACACATTTCACAAACTGAACACCCGGTCGTGAAAATTATAAAACTATCATTACACCCTTGTCAAACGGTAATCTAAGAGCCTCAATGAGCTTACATGTCCTAATAGGAAAGATGCACGTCTCCCTGGATGTATTAATACCACGTACGTTTCGAATTATAGCTTCTACAATGATTGTATGCGATGCTCTGTAGCAATTACTTAGTGCTAGCAGAAGTCACTTCCTTGACTTGATTTGAGCTTTCGCAGAAAACGCTAACTGTAATCGATTTACGATTATCTTTAGAGACTCGGAGATTATTCGGATATTTTATTAACCCAATCCCAAAAGTAGAAAAATGATTAAGAGCCTTTTTGTCGTTGAAAGGGAAATTGAGTTGTCTCAGCTGTAATCTTGACAGGAATGTTTGAACCGATAAATTCTATACTCCCAAAACCTCGCTTTCGAACACCAGTTCGACATTTATTAGTCATATTCTAGTTAATTGATCGGTTATTGCAGAGTATCACTATTCGACACACGGAAATAAGAAATGACAGATTTTCAACTTACTTTATGGTAAGCATGTGGTCGGGTATGCTTAAGTCGTTTGGCGAATGAGTCATGATCCCAATTCCTAGGTTATAGTTGGTCTTGGTGCTGATTTTGTCCAACCTTATTTCCATGATTTCATTCTTTTTCAAAGGACGATCGGTGAGGACCACGCCGTGATTTTCGTCTTCACTGAAAGTTTTAGAAAAATATCTTTTAAATCTCATAGGAATAATATGCGAAATTTTGCAGTTTCTTGGGTCGATAAAAAGTCTATTTTTAATTCTAGAATATCACGCTAATTACTACGAAGTATAAAAAATCAAAATGTTACAAACATAGCTCGTTGTTAACAGACATCTTCAACGTAAACAGCACTTGTTTATTTATAACTCATATAAAATTTGTTTTCAAATGATTTTCTTTGGCTTAAACAAAATTATTAAATGTTTACATGCAAACACGAGTATGAGACTAGAACGTCTCTATTGCCAGTTTAAGCGCAATGAGAAAGAGCAAAATAGGAAATTGTAATCTCTCTTATGATAACGTGAAAAAGTTGAGTTTCTTCGGACTGACAACCGTATTTTGCTTCTAATCCGAACACATTTTAATATTTGCGGAACTCAAACTCCGTTTTTCATATACATATTTACAATTTTTTACCTCAATATAGATGGAATAAAGCGATCCGAAGATCCCATGCAAGCAGGCATAAGCTGTAAAGTTGGGAATCATTTTGAAACGAGAAAAAAGTCTGCTATGACCGCGAATCGAACTCGGATCTTCCACTTGCCGGGCGGATATTCTACCATTGAACTATCGTAGCAGATCAATTTTCTCGTTTCTGAAATAATGTTACAGCAAAATTAAGGTTAAATATTCGACTGTTTTATAAATAACAAGTAAAACAAGTTTTATTGTTCTCATTAGCAGTTTTTATCCTAGTACAAATAATCTCGCAATTAACTACTCATATGGTGGTTATCTCCCAGAATCAGCAATTTACAAGCTGACAACCCTAACTGTAACAATAAAATAAAGATTAAATAATCAATATATATTTTCTAATCAACAAATAAAAAAGTTTAATTGAACACTTGAATTGTTTTTCAACCTTGAGAATATTCTCTCGAAATTAACTACGCATGAGGTGGAAATCTCCCGGAATCAAGTATTCATAAGGTGGCAACCCTACTCCCAATGTATGCTTATCTAAAATAAATGTTTCTCTTGTGTCAATATGTGATGTATTTGGTAATGGACTATTGTAGTTTATAATTGCCATTGGAAACCACGATCAGCGAATTTCCATTTTGGAGTGCTCCTGCAGTTTAAATGCGCAGATGGTTCATCCGTCCGTTTTATGGACGCAGAAATCGCATTGATTATTTATAATACCAAAGAAAGCACGAGTTATTTTTACGGCGTGGATTTCGATCTGAAGAGAAAAAGATCACCTTTTCCTGAACGCCGTCCTCCTTTCGTTTGTCAGAGCGGCGTTTCTGCCGCACCTCGGATGAAAATAAAACTTCTCCACTCGATCCGCAAGAGGACTCTCTGAAGAAGCACAAAAGAAAAGATTAATTCAAAAACTTTTTGCTTCCAAATCATACCATATCACCTTTTCATAAAGCATATGTGTATGTATTGAGGAAGAATAAATGAGAAACAAATTATGGATATCATAAAGGTGTTGAGAGAAACCAATGGACACTTACCGTAAAGTCTGAGAGCCACTGGGGTCGTCGAAGAAGAATATATAATCACATAAATACACATGTAAGAATGCTATTTCTATAAATTTATACTCTGTGCCACATTAGCCAATCAACTGAACTGTTAATAAAAAATCTCGGCGAATTTACAAAATCAAGTTCCTTAATTACATTTATTCTTTTTCGTTTGTATGCAATTTTTTGTCTGGAGTTTTACATGCATTAAAAAAGTCTCATGAAGTAAAAACATTAAATTTTTAATTTTTCTGAAACTGAAGACAGTTTCTAATATTAAACAAAAATGTATTGAAGTGCATTATGCATTAAAATTACATTTAAATACTTTAGACATTTGCTCATGCTAGTGAGAAGATTGCATAACAATTCTGAATTAGAGAAACATAAAAGCTACTTTTATTCTAAAAAATGTGGTTAATTAAACAGGTTTGAGGTACACTAGGAAGTACAAATTCATCTGTATTTAAGCAATCGCAACTCGTATTAATAATAAATTACAATAAAAAGTAACTGGAAAGCACCCGGCACCGATTTCTGCTTATTTTTACGGGGTAAATAATGAACATAGATTCGAAGCCATGCACCTTCGGCATAATTCGGAATAATGCCAATAATATTTGAAAACGCGTGTTGCAACAATTATTCCCTAGATTCCGATGAAAATTCGTTAAGCGATCCGCCGCGCATTTAACGGGTGAGGTCGAACGAAGAAGAGTTTTACGGAGCAACTCACCGCTAAGAATCCCTTGTATAAAAGAAACGAATTTTCCTCCTCCACACTCGACCACGCCGTGGTTTATTTCCAGATCCATGCTTCTCCTCGTGCCGTCGGAATCCTTGAATCCAGATGCCGTAGTCACCCAGTGGCCGGTGAGATTCTTCTTGTGGCTGATGGACAAATTAAGCACGCGAGTGGCGTTTGCAAAGACAGCGCATTCTGGAGCCGACGGAATGGAATGGGACATAGGGAGAGCTATGGCAAGTAAGATGCAAGCTTTGATCATGTTCCCAATGTCACTTTCTCTCTCTTTCAAACGAATGTCGACCCGAGAGCTTCAAACTCGTTAATGTCTCTTGCTTCTTTGCGTGTTCAACATATGTTTGTGAGGGGACAACTTTTTTCACTGCCCAAAGAATGAATAAAACCAACCCCACACGAGTTCAGTAAATATTTGTTCTTTTTTGTCGTGAGTCGGTTTGCGAAGGACTACCATATCATCATCTCTCGACGGCGATTGGATGAAATGTTTCCGGCGACATCAAACTCGGTCGTAAATTTTTTTCCCTTCCATTTCTTGGGAAGTAGCATTCAGCTGCGAGATAGACTCTCTCGGCGATGTCAGGAAGACTCGTAGATCAACAAGCGCGTTTCTATGGGTGAGAAGTGGGATCGAACGGTTTTCTCACTAGCAGAGGGAGCTACGAAAAGAATTTTGAGAACGACTCTCGGATTTTATTTTCTGCCAATGTGCACGGTGTGTTTAACGGGAGTAATCGAACTGCAGTTGGGCACAGTAAAAGGAGAACTTATTCATTTTATTTATAGCACTTTTTATCTCAGATTGAAACATTTTGCTGCAAAGGTTTTTCCTATGTTTCACAATGCTTATGTCTGTGAACAGCTCTTCTCAGTGATAAACATGAACAAGTAAAACTATGATTTCAGCTTACTGAACTCCTGAACAATGTACCGAAGTTTGCCACAGCTCCAAATTTTGATCCAGTATTCCAAACTAAGAGCTGCCGGATATGTACCAGGAAGCAGCAGTAGCAGTAAATAAACATACTAGGCACTTCCTAATTTATTTCATAAGAATGAATTTATAATACTGTTAATAGTTGTGTAACTGATATTACTATTGCTATTTGTTTTGACAAAATCTGATATACAAACAAATTATTATGCATTTTTTACTTAATTTGATTATTTTTGGCAAGTATATACCGCATGAGGCACAGTGATATGTGATCAGACCCGCCATTTGAAATGAATTTGACGTCCTTGCTCCAGAGAAAAACAGTTTCAATGATTTCTTGTGAAAAGAGTTTTTAATTCAATGCGCTTTGGGGGATTCTGATTAATTTTAATAATTTATTAAAATATAGTCGGATAATTCAGTATGTTTTCAGTCCTATGTTTGTAGCTGTTCTTAAAAATAGCATGTAAAAGGTAATGATTACTTCAAACTTCGAATTACTTGCCTTATAGGTTTAACAAATGTATTTGGTTTCTTTTTATAATAGTAAGCATGTAACTCATTTACTTGATTTTTTAGCCTCTTTTAAGAGATAATATAATTATTCGAATAAATTATAATATTTTTTGAGGGATTTACTATATACTGAAATTTTTAAGAGACAATACGCTATAAAAATTTATTCTGATAAGTTTCATCGATATTTGTGCAAAAATGCGCTAGTATAGCACAGTTATTGGTTAATGACGGAAGAAAATATCGGGTAATATGGATTTAGTAGAATTAAAATCTCTCAATGCATAAAACATGATTTTCATACTCGTAGTATATAGAAGAAGTGTTCTTATATAGTACATGCATTTTTTTATTTGGACTAAATAATAAATAGAAGAGCAGATACGGCGAAGATAACTGATAATTTGAAATTCTAGCTCCAAACCGTACAAGTGAGGACTGGTCTTCTCTAAGTTCGGAGCTAGAATTTCGGGGGAAATAATGTTGCGAAGAAAAAGATTCTTTGTTTATTGAAATATTTATATATAAATTTATTTCATTATGTAACTACAATTAAAATATATATCTCAAAAAGTAGGCCTAAAACTTGCTTCACAGATATTAGAAATACTTGGGGCTCTGTCCCTACGCGCTACGCGCCTCACCTTTATTCTCACTAAGGAGAAAATCATTTTTTGAAGCCGCTCTTATCAAGACATGTTTTTGTTCAAAGTGTTCTTATTCTCCGATGCACCAATTCCGAAATTTAATTTCTTAAATATTTTAAACGGCCGCCATCTTGTTTCAAGATTGCAAATGAAATGAAAATAATTTTCTCTTGAGTGTCTTAGCTAGTAGAAATATAATGTCGTTCACCGAATTTCTCTACCACAAAGAGTTCTTGAGATAGATATATAGGGGGACAGACGGACAGACACTTAGGAAATTATATTTAAGATAGTATAACGCAAGGGTCGACAACCTACGGCCTGTGAACCATATGCGGCCAGCGAGAGCTCGCGAAGCTAAAATAAAAATGTGAAGGGGAAAATTTCACATGGAAGATTTCTTATTTTTTCAGTGAAATGATTGCCTCGAAACTTTTTCTGGTGAAGTTTTAACGCTAATAACGTTATGTAGACTTGATTATCGCTTATATGGGACCACATAAACTCGAGATAACTTCTCCTTTATTCACTCATCTAGTCCACCGAGGCTTTCTTGACTTCCAATGAGGCCCTCCGAAGCATTCACAACTGCGAATGTGGACCGCCGTGCAGAAAACCGGGTTCGACTTGATGACGGTGCGACTGCACGGGGCTCCGCGTTCTCTGAAAAATATTCATTGCAAGTATATGTGCATTAGGATTGATAGGCCCTGGCATAAGACAGAACACTAGTGATGATGATGCCAAATATATGCATTATAAAAATCGGAAAAAACATCGAAAGCTCTCATATGCCTGAGTTAAGGTATTGCCTTATTGTAAAATCTTTATTGTACGAACTTGTTTTTATTTTTGAAGAGAGTTTTTCGTATTTATTTTGAAAAAATCATATTTCAATTATTATTTTTACAAATTATAGAGTTCTGTGGTTTTCTCGTGTGGACGACGATATATTCTTTGCAGAGAAATGTGATAACTCGATTTTTTTAAGAATACTTACTGACGTAGAGCAGTTTTATAATCTCTTTACATAACCACTTGACTAAGTATGTGATATATCATTTATGTTACGATTTTAAATGCCCACCGTAGGTCCCGAAGTCGGATTGAAATTTGATACAAGTTTCTGTTCAAATAAATTTCCCACAATCGATGGTCTAATTGTTAGAAAACTTCCATATAAAACCACTTAACGACGAAAATTATCCCACCATAGAACATGAACTTGCTATCGTATGCTGCCCCACAAGTGAATATTTTGCCAACGAATGAGTAAGTTCAACCAAGAGTCCTAACCTTAAACGCAGATGCTTAAATGCCAGGAAATTCAAGAAATGGATCTGTGTATGTTTGCGTTATGAGTGAGATAATAGAGACGCAGAGCACAGAACGATAATCATTCTCAGATGCAGACGTTCTATTAATTTCAATCAAAGGTTGTCGCAGCGATGATGTTCGACGGCGTCAGCTGTGTCCGGAATATGATGTTACCGACGTTTCGCAAACCGTTACAAGTTACTTCTTCAGGGCTTCTTTGCTTCCGTACGCAGCTGACACCGAAAGCCTATACTTGAAGAATAAGACAACAATGAACTCCTACGATCACCCAATTTCAACCTGTTTATAAAAAAATTCTAGGGCAATTTTCCCACAATCCATGCATGTTACGTCATTCTACTAATTGTAAGAATGGCGTTATCTTCAAGCGCAGAGCCCCCTAGGCACGAGGCCCTCAGGCGCGGGGCCCTGGGCGACTACCCTCCCAGCTTCTCCCCTAAAGACGGTCCTTTAAATTAATTTAAACATTAAAAATATTGCATGACCAAGATTTTAATAAAGCAGAAAAAAGAATTACATAAGAGAAATTTGGTGATTATTTCTATTTATATATTGCACATAGCTTTAGTTATAACATAAACAGGCTTGTTCTACCAAGCAATATTTACTCGTGTACCGCGCGCCCTCTTGAACCACGCGCACCCCTATTTTTGGGCCAGTTCATAAGGAGAAAAATAATTTTCGGCCGGTATATTTTGACATCTCGAATTTATAAAAATGTCGGCATTGAACGGAATTGAACATTGGAGACATTAATAAAGAAACAAGCCTCTATATGGTAAAATATTCAATTATTGCAATGGGGAAATTCAGGGGCAAACTCGGCGGTCGCCTTGGGCGCCAAGTTACACGGGGCTCCAAATTCGAGGAAAAAATCGAATTAAATAAACTAAAAATACGAAGAAAAAAAAATGAAATATCGAAGATGTCATTATTTTAATTCCTGTACGCGTACGGAGGGAGTGTGAATTATAATTCATTTCTGTACATTTCTGAGAATTTATTAACATGGCATGTAATTTTCTTAATCCACGACAAATTGTTGTACATTGTAGTCAACAGTGTTCTGTTTATGCCTGCCGCATCATGTTCTGCAGCAGATGAGCTAGAAAGAGATAGAATGAAAAAGCTAATATTGAAGAGAGAGGTTCGGTTCTATTCGCTCTCGTTCGGCGTCGCTGACTGAGTACATCGTGAGTAGTGATTCTGGTCCGAGAATTCTCAACAAGAATTTTCCGGGAAATTTCAGAATTTTTCTTATCTCGAGTCCCGGGAAATTTTCATTCGAGACTTCCAGACTCAAGACTTTTTTAAAATTGGATTTTTTTAACGTATTGAAACCCCGAAGTGGGCCTCAAGCCAATATGATTCATATGCGCTGCAATACAAGAATGACGTACCTCTGACTGTCTGGCCGACAGAACCTCAATATTCAGGGCCGGGCGTAGGCGTTAAACGAGGTAAACAAGTCATCGGGGCGCCGAAAATCAAGCCCGCTCAAAAGATTGTCGGCTGTGCTATTTTCCCTCTTAATTTATATATTATTGGAGAGTGTTGAGTGAGTCAACTTGTAGGTTTTATTTGAGAGATAAAGACACAAACGTTGTATATTTCGCTTGTGAGGTATACAGGTATAAATATATTCAGTTACTTTGCGCCCACCCTGTTCCTGTACTGTACTGGAGATCGCATATCCGTTTGGAAGTTACGGTCTTCCACTCCACTTTTTGACCTATTCGGTACACTTTCTAGAATTTACGCCACAGATTAGCTCTTCCTGAGAAAAGCAAACAAATCGTGCAGAGCGTGAGATACCCAAAATGCGATCGTTGCCAATTGCGTATCCGAAAAGAAAATCTCTCCTATTGAATGAGATCTATTGTCTCTTTCTTGAGAATTTTGTTTCCGTCCTCGAAGATGAGGTTACTCTTGAGTTCTGTAAACATATTCTGGAAACAAACAACTGACAGCAGTTCCTACTCAAGAATGGAGAACACGGGACTACTTGAAGCTACTTAATATACTTAATTATATTGTCTAAATAACTATTATTGTACAAATATTTGCTTAAAATAAGAGGGAAATCAAAATAAAGAGATATAACGTATGAAGAATCAATAGAAATTTACTTGAAATATTTGAGAACATTATCTGTTATTTAAAAGTTATTGATTTTAACTTAATAATTGAAAAAAATTACTAATTATTTTTAACGCGTAAAAACAATAAAGTGCGAATGAACAATCAGTTTACCATTAAAGGAAATTGTGTGGTAACTTACTATGAACTAAATACTTGCCTAAACTGCGATGAGTTCCAAATATATATTAATATCGCACTTTTCTTTTTACTATAATAGTTTTGGAATTTATATCATCCATTTTTTGGCAATTAGACTAAAAATGATAATTTATAATGCCCAGTGCCCATTTCATACTTTTCTTATGGGTGGTGGAATTGAAACTAGGGGGTTGTAAAAAAACTTTGATTTTATTTCCCAGCATATGATCATAGACCTGGGAAATTTATTCCACGTATAACGCTCATTTAGGTTGACATACCCTGAAAATTTGGCTTCTCCAAGTAGCAGAATTCTGGAGCTATTGTATGAACGGACAGACAGACAACCGAATATATAGGCGTTTTTTCAAACGCATAAAGTTATAATTACATTATTAATCTTGTTTTATTTGAAATTGGAGTGAAATATTATTTAGCTGTCGTGTACAAATCTATTCCGAAAATTTCGCGCCTCTATTTTATCTGATCTCAGAAACATTGGTTGGACAAAGGAATGGACGGACAAGCCAAATAATTAAGCCTATCTTAAAAAAATGCTTAAATACATTAAAAGTAAAAAGGGGAAATATGTTTCCCAATTTATCAAAAACCTCATTGTCAGCCTATTATCGGCGCCAAAACTTTGACGACTCCCAGCAGATGCAGCGCGCCCTTCCTTCTCTCCCTCCCTCGCTGACTTCAACTATTATAAAAATCACTATAAAATATTCCGTTCATTTTTGGCTTATAAAATTAATTGATTCGTAATACAAAGCCCAAGACGAAGCCTACAGTGGGCATAGCATATCTCACAGCTTAATACTTGAGGAGAAACGACGGTCTCATTAATTGAATAAAATATCGTAAACGAATAAAGCTACCAATTTAAAATTATGCACACGTAATAATAAGACTATGAATCACATTCTTTAAAATCGAAAGAATCGTTTTGTAATTATGAACCGGCAAAGTGTCGCCTTCCGTCTCAGAGCTATAAAATGGGGTCATTTTTTCTTCTCACCCCAAAAACATCCTTGAGGTTTGGGGGTGAGGGCGACGATTCCATGACCGCCTCTGGCACCAGCTGCTGGAAGCTAGTCTAGGGCCGCCCCTGAGAAAATATTGCCAAGTGTATTATTGTGTATACCAAAATCTTAAAGAAAAATTATGAACTCTAGGAAGCAAACAAGCAAAAAAAACTGCATATGATCATTTAATGCACTATAATTTTTATTTGGAGGAAAGAGATGTTAAAAGAATTATTATGCAAAATTATAATTTTGGTACCTTCCTCCTCCAGAGTGACAATTTCACAGCAAGCCTCCATGTGCACACAATCTACATAATTTTTAAATGAAACTGCCACAACAATGTAAAGCATTGATTGTGCAACAACTTACTCGTTGGACAATATTTTTGGATTGTACCCCCGATATTGCACACCAAGAACAAATGACTGTAGTCCTTAGATTTGTTAACATCTCTAAAAATAAGATACAAATATGGGAGGACTTCTTAGGGTTCGTAGCTGTGTCAGACAGTTCAGGCAAAGGTTTAGCAGATTCTATTATGAGTACATTCACTTTAAATAATTTACCATTTGAAAACCTTCGAGGGCAAGGATATGATAATGGTAGTAATATGTGGGGGAAAATAATGGCGTACAAGCACGAATTCTAAGAGAGAGCAAAAGAGCTTTTTATGTGTCATGTGGATGCCACAATTTAAATTTAGTTATTTGTGATGCAGCACACTCTTCAATACAAGCTGTATTGTTTTTTTGTATACTACAGAAATTATGTAACCTGTTTGCAGGATCAACTCAAAGATGGGAAATGCTTACTAAAAATGTAAAAGTGGCTATAAAATCCTTGCCTGAAACAAGATGGCAAGGAAAAATAAATAAACAATGAGATTTTAATTGCCGAGTATAAGAAATCTCTGAGAGAGGTAGCTGAAGCATCAATCTCAAAATATTCAAAAATATTTGCTGAAGTGAAAGGTTTGACTAAGGAAATATATTCTTTTCATTTTGTATTTCCACTTGTTGTTTGGTTTGAAATTTTGCAACACCTTCAAGGTGTTAGTAAAGCCTTGCAGAATCCTCATCTTGATTTAATGGTAGCATTACAATTAATTGATACTAGTAAAGATCATCTTGAATCATTTCGGACATCAGGCTTCAAAGATTGTTGGAAAAAAGTATTAGCATTGTTGAATAAACATTGAAATAAATATATCAGAAACTCATATTCGAAGATCAAAACCATTTTTTCAATATGAATCAAAAGATGAGACAATAACAGACCCAAAAAAAGCTTGAGATTGAATTTTTTAATACTTTAGTGGACCAAGCATTGAATAATATAAACAAAAGATTTAAACACATTGAAGAAAAAGTTAAACCTTTCAACTTTCTCCTGGCAACTAGAAATTTTATTAATTTAGATAAAGTTAGTATAAGTAAACACTCTAAGGATCTAGAAGAAATATTAACTGGAGAAAATGGAGTGAGTGATATTGATGGAGTAGATCTAGCCTTTGAAGTCAAATCACTTCAGCATGTCGTGCAAAATTTTACCCTAAGCACTTGTGGGATTGTAGAAAAGATTTTAGAATTAGGGTTGGAAGAAATTTACCCTAATATAATTGTTGCCTTGAGAATAAATTTGACATTACCCATAACAGTTGCAATGGCGGAACGATCTTTTTCAAAATTAAAACTGAATAAATCGTTCTTAAGATTGACAATGATGCAAGAAAGGTTGGTCTAGTCCTTATATCTGTAGAAAAAGAAATTTGTGACGCATTAGATCCACAGGAAATCTGTTCTATTTTTATTAAGGAAAAGTGCCAGAAAAAGTTTTAGTTTAGTAATATTTAATTTTCTACCTACAAGCAATACTGTCAGAATGTCTAGTAGATGTTTTTCTGCTTTATATTACTCCTGTTAAATATATCCCAGGAGAACTAGGTGAACTACAAAATATAACTTCCCGAACGCCATACCTCTCAGATTATGATTATCAGATTTCCTTGTTCTGCAGGACATACTGCTTTTTCACTTTCTCCATATACGAAGTATAGAGAAAGTATTGTTTTCATGAAAGAAATCGAATTCGAGATTTCAACGGAAATACATATTTTAAGGACCTCTGAACACGTTTTGACTATTTTCTCGATTATGTCTGTGTGTTTCTCTGTCTGTATGTGATAGATTTTTGTGGATGCTCTAACTCAAAAACTATTAATCAGGTCAATGCAAAAATTTGTATTTAACATTTTTATAAAAGTTGAAAGATCAAATTAATTTTTGGTAAAAATCGGTCTACCAAAAGTGGGTGTTTACTCTTGTAACTTATCAGTTGTTTTGAAATATTTGCTTTAATATTTGATAAATGTAAAAATGTACTGGATTAAAAGTTGTAGGAAAGTTTATTTTCTACAACCTTTGTTTGATACATTTTCCCATATAATGCATTGTTTAAGAGATATCTTATATTTTTAGCTGCCACCATCATGCCACCTACCAATGACTATTGTTAACAATTGATGCTTAGTTGCGTCTTAGTAACGCTCCTTTTTCTTTTCTTAATTGTCAACCGGAAGTAAATATTGACAACAATCCCAGAGCTAACAACATGTAATTTGCCATATAAATATGGAGAAAGTCAAGTGTTGCCCACATCAATTTATTTAATTTTGTCATTGTGTCCTGTCATATTATTGTAATATCTCTATTTATATTGGACATGCAAAACATTACTTTGGATATTGTGAAGATTAGCGACTAAAAAAATTATTTTAGCTCATTGTGACCATGAAATTTGTTATTTTTGTTACATGTATGTTACCCCATTTTTAACTCTATTTATAGGAATCCTTTTGTTTGTGTTATAATTTTCTGATTAAGAATATTTTTATGAACAAAATTACATATATTCTTAGAATTTTCTGTGAAGGGCTGCCACCTTAAATTTTTGACTAAGAATGTCTTTACCCTTCTTAGAATAAATAAAAAGATATTAATATTTTAATATTGTTTTTCTAGATATTTTGATCGCAACATCATGAACTGTTTTATTCCAAAAACAGTGTTCTTTTTCTATTATGATTTACTTAAAGGGGTCCAGTGGCTTATCTTCTGAAAAAGGTAATAAATGTAACAGGGGCCCGGAAAACTCCTCTCGCCTGGGGCCTGGGAGAACCTGCGTCCGGCACTGCCAATGTGATAACATTTAGCAGCATCTATTATAAAATCAATGAATATCACATGATTATTTTTCAGTCTATTTTAAGGTTATTCTTACAATGTCTTTTCAAAAAATGTAATTCTAAGTAAAAGTAATATCAGAGGTTAATAAGGTTAATTATAACTAATGAAAATTTTAAATAATAAAAAATTACACTATATTGATCCTGTTTCAGAATCAAACACTTCTGAAACAAATTCCAAATACCGAAATCAATGCAACAAAAAGACCATATATATATATATATAAAAACACAGGCATATGTTGATGAATAACGGGATTTTAGAATTGACACTTCCTCTTACCTTGGACCCTAAGTTATCCATATCCATCCTTCTCCAGGTATAGATACAACTGCACCACCCCCTCCTACTCACTTGAGAGAGTGCCACTGGACTCTTATATAGACCATTTCATTCGCTGTCATGTCCTGACCCAGAGGAAGGTTAATTTGTAACTGAAATACATATTGTGTTGCAATATTATTACAACTTACTGGTTCTGGAGTATTTTCTACCTCTTATGAAGGTGATACAATTTGCAATCCATTGTACAAAGTGCTCCATTATAATGACAAACTAAGAGAATATGAAGAAGGTCTCATAACTGAAAACCCTAGGGTTTATTTTTAGGTCCACAGTTTGTTTATCCTCAGCAAAACCATTAATACTCTTATATAACTCTCTAGTCAGAACTAAGCTAGAATACACATCTGTGATATGGTCCCCTTGGAATGTTAAATATATTAAGTTGATTGAACAGGTACAAAAGAGGTTTATAAGGGGTGTACATCATCGTAAATAGGGATACTACCCATTAAACGGTAACTATGTTTCCTATAAAGAATTACTTTAAAACTATAAACTAAGTAAAGTAGAAACAAGAAGAAAAATAAGGGACATGTTATTTTTATATGATATTATTTGTAGTGGTGAGGATAGCCTATTAATTATTAAAATATTCTTCTATATTCCACAGTTCAAGTGCAGAAATAAAAGGATATTGGTACAAAAGAATTTTAAAACACAATACTGGAGCAATTCTCCACTTAACAGAATGTTCAATTTTTTTAACAAATACTCGAATCATATTGTTATATTTTTAAGTAGTAATATCTTTTTAATATCTCTAAATAATATTACTAATTGATGCATGATTATATTATGATTGTCTTTATTTTTGTTAGTATTTTAATGTCTCTTATCAACCAATTACTAACCATTTCCAATTGGCAGTTGAACAAAATTTGGATGAAAATAGTTGGCTGTCATTATTATGATATAAAAATGAAGTTATATTTTATATTATATTTGATAATGGAATTCTGCATTTGAGTACAATATGCATATGATAACATTAATCCATGCAAATAACTAGTGGCATCTACATTAGTTTCCTATTAAATTGCATACACTTTAAACTTTTAGCATATACTCATCAATAGCGTCTGCATTAAGAATAAGGTCCTAAATTTTGCAGCTTATTATTTATAAGTCCAGAAACTATTATCAATACTATATGGACACATGTCTTCATTATCTGTTGGGTTCTGTGCAAGTTATTTATTTATTTATTTTTTATTTTGTTTAAAGTTTGCTCAACTATGAAATTACAGAGCAGACTTCCATATTTTTAAAGTACAGAAATAATATACAAAATCTAATAAAATAATAATTAAAAAAGTATAAAAGATAGGATCAATTCAATACAGAGCCCATATAATAAAAAGTCTACAGCAAGATCATTGCACATTACAGACATTCAAATTACAAGTTCAGTTCATATTTAAAAGCCAATTAATTATACATTTAAAATAAACAAATAGATTTACAATTAATTGAAATCCTTAAATAAAATTATCACATACAACATCCCACATATATTGCTCATGTATAATAACATAATTGAAGTTCTAGTCAACACCCAGTACACTTAATATAGTTGCACGTTCATATGGATATTAAATTTCAATTCAAGGTTTAGTAATTTTGTAAGAGTCTTTAAAGAGAGTCCACCCAAATATTTAATACAATTATTAAACAGATAAAACATTCTAAATATTACAGAATTGCACAATAACTTCTTAAATGTACTCTTGTGATAAATGGTATTGAGAAAACTATATGCTGCATACAAAAGTAACTCCCAGTGTCACTGCCAACAGTTATCTCTCTCCTGTGCTGATGAAGGGATCACCTCCAAAAGCTTCCGTGTTTATTGTGTTTGTTTTATGTGTGTCACTTCGACACCCACAGCAGCTCGCCAACCTGAAGTCATCTGGGTTTCCTTATCCCAACAACATGTTGCCATCCATTTATCCCATATATGTTTCCTCTTCCATAAGCATATACATGTATATATATATATATATATATATATATATATATATATATATATGGATGTCAACAAGGTGTTGGGATGAGGAAACCCAGTGAGCACTCACCAATCAGACGACTTCAGGTTGGCGAGGCTCCGGGGATGTCGAAGCGACACACGTAAAATAACACAAAAACACAGAAACATCACAAACGTAAAGCTTTCGGAACTACTCCTTCTTCAGCTACAGCTACAGTTCTCTCTCTGTAGCTGAAGAAGAAGTAGTTCCGAAAGCTTTACGTTTGTGATGTTTCTGTGTTTTTGTGTTATTTTACGTGTGTCGCTTCGACATCCCCGGGGCCTCGCCAACCTGAAGTCGTCTGATTGGTGAGTGCTCACTGGGTTTCCTCATCCCAACACCTTGTTGACATCCATATATTCATTTTACCTTTCCTTTTCCGTAAGTTGTTATACAGTCAAACTCGTTTATAACGAGCACGGTTGTAACGAGTTCACGGCTATAGTGAGCAAATGCTACCTCCAAGATAAGTTTACGAGCATTTACATACAAATATTTCACGTATATAACGAGCACGCTTCACGGATATATCGAGCAAACTTTGACCACTTCTCACTGTCTCAAACGCGGTGGCGGTCACCCCCTTAAATCCTCATAGTGACCCAAAATATGTAACCTTGTGTTCTCGAATCCAGCCTCTACACCCTATCCATCGGGGAGGTTAAAGACCGTGGCGTTGTTGTTAAAAAATAATCCCTTCGTCCAAACCAAGAATTCCCAACTTGCAGGTACAGTGGCACTCGCGGAGGTCCTTTGTCATCTCCTCCCAACCCCCAGCTCTTTTACAGCCAGGAGGTTGTGTTTGGAAGGGGGTAAGGGGCTGAGGGCATGTACAATGGCGCCCACCCCCGTCGCTCAGCCGAATGCACCCAACACCCTTTCCCACGTAAAGATGGGAAATCCAACGTTTAATCCGTCTCCTCATTAACTCTTCCTGGAATTGGTATGCTCACAGTTTGCAAAGAAAGTTCGTAGCGTTGATCACAAAAATCAGTTGAGATTTTGCCCTTTAACGAGTAACATGTCCGTACATAAAAGGAAGTGTTTGTCTATTTGCGAAAAGGTTGATATTATTCGAGAATTAGAACGTGGTAAAAAAATGTTGAAGTGTGTAAAAAATTTAATTTATCATCGTCTACGGTTTCAACCTTATGGAAAAACAAAGAAGCGATTTTATATGCACTAGAGAACAACCTAACAACGAACAAGAAAATGAGGAAGTGCGACTTGGGTAGTGATAAAGGATGCAGCTGTGAGTAAATTTTATATGTACGTATATTTACTTTAAATTTTCTGGTTTATTCTCATTTTTAGGTGTTTTCATAAATTTACTAAATAATCTTTCTGTTTATATATTCACTTTTACTTCTTATGTCTTATTTCACCATACGCATGCATGCTTTTGCCTTCACGGATATTAAGTTTAACGGCTATAACGAGCAAAACTAAACGGTCCCGTGGCGCTCGTTATAGCCGAGTTTGACTGTATATATATATATATATATATATATATATATATATATATATATATAATATTGGTTTGAATTAGGCAAACATGGCATCATGTGCATTTTGACGATGTCCACTTCAGGTAGTACATAGTCAAATAATACCTTTGTTATTACAATTATTGAAGGAAGAAGGCATATATCGATCAAATTATAAATGGCAGTACACAGTAGACTGCTTAGATAGGAAAGCAATGACGATAATTAACCTGTTTTCTTCCATCTGAAGCAACTGTACCTCCGGTGAAAATATATGGGAAATATGAATTCCACGGGTTGGCCTATACTCTCTGATTGGACTTCTATGTCTGATATCTTCTAAACTATTACTGTCTGAACCGCCTCCTACAGTGTTTTCATGATTTCCCCATGCTACATCCTTTTCCGTCAAGAAACTAAGAAATTTCGACAATTTTATACCAAGTTCCCATGCCCCCAAAGCCCGTAAAAGGGTTAGGTCTGTCTACCCTGTTGAACTTGACAGGAGTTTTATATATTTTCCCAAAATATAACTTTTAACCACAAAATTCCATGTTTTTTAATCGAAAAAATTTAGCTGTCATGACAATCAGATTGTTGTCGACTGAAGAAAAAGCTTAATCCCAAATATATAAAGAAAGGTATACTTATTAGTTATGTAAATAAACAAAAGATTGCCTGAAATGCTATGCTAATTTTAGTTTAGAATACTAAAAGAAAAATTATATCAGAATTTAATTATGACTGATATTTATATCGCCGTTGTAAACGAAATTTGAAATAAAAATCAATGTGCAAAAGGGCAGTGTTTTTATATCACGTATCCATTAGCAGATCTGTAATATTACGCACCAGATCTTTATTGTTTTTCTTCATGGTAACAGAAATAAACAAACTTCTGTCAACGATAATAAATGGTAGTGAGAACCTCCGACTAACGCAATATTTAATATGAAGCGATTTCGTTTGCGATTTTCTTGGATTACTTTCTGTAATTAATTTTTGTAACAAATTTGTCGTTGTTACGTGGTTTATTGTACTTCTCTTTACTGGTTTCATTTGTTGTTGAATATTAGTTGATTGTTGAACGTCCATCATTCGTCAATGTTTCTTCTCTTGATGGTTACTGCACTTTTCTGGTTTGATTGAACTTTGGATTGCAGTATTTAATTTTAGTTTAAGTTTATTTAGTTTGTGTTTTTTCTTGTTGTACATGCTTGCCGAAAGCCCTGCTTGATTCGAGTTCCAACTCACGTAGAGTCGTTGCACTGCCTATGGTTGTGTCCTGATTCCGATTCAACATCCTTTTCTCGACCTCGCTTCTTGGATTTTGATTTTGGGTTCTATTTGTTGTTCGTTGTGTTCGTCTGGCAAAGTAGGGGAAGGCTAACGGAGTCCCTTCTTCTCACCTACTTCGCCTCCATCCCCTCTGGAGTTTTAACCCTGACAAAGGGACTAAACTCCTCCTGTGCTCTGGCCCTGAAAGGGGCCTTAGCTGTCCCCTCCCTCTGGTGGTCTTGAAAAGGGCCTTCGTTCCTGCTTTCTGCTATAGAGGTTCCGTTCTACGTAAAGCGTACACCACGTGTGCTTCTTTACGATAACGTACATACCATACTTTTGGCAAGCTGCTGGTTTGTGTGTGCATAGTGTCCTATAGTGTTTTTTTCCCGATTTTCCCAACTTACATCCATTTCCGCGAAGAAACCGAGAAATTTCTACAATTTTAAATTATGTTCCCATACCCCGAAAAGCCCGTCAAAGGGTTAATTCTGTCGGGATGCCTACCCCTGTTGAATTTGTCGGGATTTTCTCGACTCCTGAGCCCGAGAGTTCCAATTCACCTAGCCGCCCGCCTTGTGCTTCGCATACGGCGTAGGTACCAAGTATTTATATAGCCATAGCTACGGGATAGTGAGCCGAAGGTATAATAATATTTATTCCGTTGAGGTCAATAAAAATGGCATGGAATATGTCAAAATACAATACTAAACATCAAACTGTGAGACAGGCTTGCCTTGAGATATATGAGTTGTGAGATAGCCTTTCCTTGAGATATATTAATAATTTTTACATCAACTTTGCCTTAACATGGATAAACATGAAAAAGAAAAGAATCTACAATTTATAGAGAAAGCTAGAAGAAACAGATGGAAAGCCCAATGAACGTTTGCAGAAAATGAAAAAAGCTGTGAAAGAACGGAGATCTTTAGAAACTGCTGAGCAACGTGAAAAACGTTTAAAGAGGCAACGAATTTATAATACAAAGCGATTAGCGAATGAAAGTTTCGAACAACGTACATATCTTAGGTGATCATCCGTCCTGTATTTTACGGGACAGTCCTGTATTTCAGGACCTTGTCCCATATATTTGAAATTATTATACAGGACGCCCAAATGTCCTGTATTTCATTAACTGTCCCGTAAAAGTTCTGTATTTTCTAACAAAAAATTTTAACAGATTAATTGCTGTAAAACAAACATTGAAACAACTTTTCATATCACATACTCGATTTAGTTCAAAATTCAAGTTCTCATTCCTATTTCAATGGGAATATATTGATCAATATCGATTGCAAACTAAGTTATTCTGATTGCGAAATTGGCATACTAGCACATTTATTTAACCTTTATCCGCCGGATTTAAATGCCCGCTAGTAGGTTCTATTTATTTAGGGGCATTTTAAAAATTTTTGTTTACATTTTGAAGAAATCGCATATTTAATAAACTATTTGTGATAAAATGTTCAAATAAAAAGTATTCTATAGTTAACATATTGCAAAATTACACGATGCTGCTTATGAAGAAGTATTAGAAATGGTGGGAGAAGAAAGGATGCTAATAAAAACAATCAGGAAAAGAAAAGCAAATTGGATAGGGCACATATTGAGAAGGCAGTGTTTACAAAGGACGATCTTAGAAGGAAAAATTAGTGGAAGAAGAGGAAGAGGGAGAAAAAGAATAAGAATATTAGATAATATAAAGCAGGGATATAATACTTATAGAGGTATAAAAGAGGCTTCTAGGGAGAGAGAGAAATGGAGGCAGCAATTCAGTTAAAACCTGTCTTCGGACAGAAGCATGATGATGATGATAAAATGCAACAGCAGCAATCACTGAGTACAAATTTAATTGGTGTAAATTGTGTTTGACATGTCCTAAATAACTGTATACAAACTGCAGCAGACTGTATAGACATTGTAATTGTAAAAATCTACTCAATCTTTTATATTTAAATGGTGAGAGTGGAACAGTTAAATGAAATATGTGATTTTGTAGATGTTGAGTACCAAAAACTACTTGGTTTTAGTAAAACCAGATGGTGTGCAATGAGACCAGCAGTAGATTGAGTATTGAGACTGTTTCAACCAATGAAAGCTTTTTTTCTATCCCAAGAAAGATGCCTCAAGATTTTGAAAACATTTTTTGAGGATGCATCTGCTGAAGTTTGGCTTTATTTTGTCAAATGTCAGGCCTCAAATTTTCAAACCTGCATACTCCAAATTGAATCATAAAATGTCTCAATGCAAGCATTTAAATAAACTTTAAATTGAAATTAATGGAACAACAATGAGAAATTTTCTTACCTGCTAATGTCAGAAAAATGATTTTTGATTTGGAAAAGGAAGGTGCTATTGATGTCAGGAAACTTAAAAATCAAAATAAGTGAATCAAAGAATTTGAAGAAATTAACATTTTTGAATGTATTCTTCTTCGAAGGATTCCAGACTGGACCCAAATTGAGAAATGTTTTGATTTTATTTCAATTAAAATCAGATTTAAATATTGATGATACAGAACTATTTCATGAGATCACTTGTTTGAAAAATTATGCTACAATAGAGAAGATTGCTGTTTGGAGGGATAATGAAACACCCATTGACAAAAAATGTTTTGAAATATTTAGTCATCTTGTCTCTATTGAAATATCATATAAAAACATATTAAAGATAGTAGATTTTGCCTTGTTTACCTGGTTCAAATGTGGCACAGAAAGAGTTTTTTCAGTAATTAATGATCTTTGGACAAGGGAAAAAACTCAATTTACACCATAAAATCAATATTGATTACAAAATGCAATTATAGCCTTAGCTGTACTGAATTTTATAATTTTCACCAAGAGCAAGAAGATATTTTGAAAAGAATACATCCAGTGGATAAATACAGTAAATGATAGTTTTTTATTTATTGGCCAATGGATTTAATCAGGAGCTCAGGTTTGCAAATAAAATTGTGTTTATGTAACATAAAATATCAGGTTTTACTTATGCCTTTGTAACAGTTTGTAATTTTGTTAATGTGAATTTGTTTTTTGATTTTTATAAAGAGTTGAGGATTTCTGTTTTAGTTTTAAAATACTACTTAGAATAAATTAGTTATTTTAGAAAAAGACGAAAAACATTTAATTTTCACTATTTTGCACATTTAAATTACCTGTAAACTCATGAATTATGTACTAAAGGGGGGTAATGTGACACCACGTTTAGACGGTCCTCGTTTTCTAATGTTGAGTGTCGCGACCCTGGGTGAAGTTGTGCCAGTGCTGCGGTTGCTGCAATTTGACCTTGATCTATTTTCAAGTCTCCTCAGACCCCTACCAAGTATATTTGTACAATGTAGCATCGTAACATGAACGTCCAATTCACTTACAATGTAGCAATTATAGAAATATGCGCTGAAACACGCATCATGAAACGCACCGATACGCAGTTATTTTTTAAAGATACAAGAATTTGAATATAGTACGAATGCAACAAGTACTCGAATAAAGTGCAAATGCGACTTTCAAGGGTACATATTGAGGAAAAAAACATAGCACTATATTCGGGTCAATACTGTAACTAAATATGTCCCGTATTTTGTCTTTCAGTAAATGGTCACCATATACATATCGTTTGACTTTAGAACGAGAAATAAAAGAAAGAGATTAGACAAAGAAAGTCATAAACACAAGGAAAAGAGATTACGGAGGCTATCTAACAATCAGACCAATCAATTACAATGCGAAATGCAAGAACAACGCAAACAATGATTGGGTCAGTTATCTATTAATCATATGGATCCAGGAATTATTCCTGAGAAATTGCAGGTTTTACCCAAGTTGAAAAAAGGTTAATATCTATAATTATATATATTATCAAAATAAAAAAATTAATGGCAGATTTGGTTAATATGGCTTTAAGGTCAGTCAGTTTTGTTTGCTCAAAATATATTTGAGGTTCAAGAACAGTTACCAAAAGCAATACCAAGATCAATGGATTCAAGTTGATTAGTAGTTGTAGTTGAAATATTGGAGAACATCAATATAGTTCAAGAGTTTGATATAAATAAAAAGAGAATTGACAGTGCATATTGGCTAATCAATGATAATCCATTGTATGTAGATGTTGAAAATGTTGCATTGAATGAAGTATATAATATCCAAGACATTATATATAAAACTCAATGTCTGCAAAGCAATTCTGTAGAAGGTCTTCAAATAAAAATTGGTCCATTATCAACAATAGCTGCAGAATTTTGAGAGCTTCATATCATATCATCGTTTATTGATCCAAAGTCAACCATACATATTGAATAGGACAAGTCATTGAAAAAAATGGAGTCAAGCCAATGAATTAATTTTTTCAGAACATTCCGGTAGTCAATGTGCATCAATGGCACTTGATACAATAATTAAATCAAAATTACAAAATCCATCCACCTGGAACTGATAATTGACAATGTACTTCTTGCTGGAGATAGACTGTATGGAGAAATTTGCCAAAAGTCTTCTTTACAAAATATATTTATGCCAAATGATGGTTATTTGTTAGCAAAAAACTTTTATGCAGTGAAATTCAATACCAGTCTTTAATTGTAGATTCAATCTCATGTATGATGATGATCCTGGGATATTTGGGAATGTAAATGATGAAATAAATTCTTTTCCCCCTAGTTTGAAGGAAGGATTCAGAGGACTGTTTGAAAATCATAATTATGGTATTTTAATTTGTTGCTCTAAATCTTTTGCTGTAATGAATTTAAATGAAAATTATTATCTAATTGATTCACATTACATAGGTCCTAAATGAATACCAACTGTAAGAAATGATGGAAAATCTTGCATTTTTGAAATTTCTTCATTTGGTGTACAAGAAATTTGAAAGTGAAAGTTGATATATCAACACCATATACATTGGATTTTATTGACATTGTTGAACAAGAAGTAATTTCTTCCACTAAAACTGTTGTTGATTATGTTCCTCTCTACAAACAGAACTCAACATCTCTTGATGAAACTAAAAATGTTATGATTCATCATACAAGTATTTTATTGCAAATAGAAACAAATCAACCATTGGAGAATAGAGACAGAAATTGATGATAATGAGGAAAATAGTACTGTGCCATTATGCGCTGTAAAAAGAAAAACAGAAAATGACATAGTAAATGAAGTACATGAGCTAAGAGCAGAGGAACTAGCCTGTTACTTTTTGTTCCCAAATGGTAAGAATGGGTTGAAGGAGGAAAGACCATATAAAATAAAACCTTTAGAGGAGAGCCGGCCCCGGCAGCTACACTTGGTTCGAATACTGTAGGATTTTTTCCAAGGACATTCAGTCCCCGATTTGTGCATGTTGGAACTAAGGAGATGAGGTTGAGCCAATAAGAAAAAGAGAAATGAAGAGCACACTCAAATCAACACTCAGTCTTTCAGAAGGGATGTTAGCCGTTGGTCTCCTTGGTGCTCTAAATTATGAGCAGGCTAAAAGCTGGCACCAGGTTTCTCTCCTGCCTTGCAATCCAGCACTACCTCTTAGATACACATTGAGCATAGGAAAAGATGAACTGGTTGAGAACATATGATATACCTTTAGACTATTACCAGTCTAGGATAATGGGAGATGATATGCACTTCCAAGTAAATGATTATCTTTTTTTCTATGCTTTGTTAATGTATGAATATTTTAAGGCTAAGGAAAATATATCTGTGAATGGCAAAAAAATTAAGAGAAATGATGGAGATATGGGCCAGTTAGCTTTGGAGAAAGTGCAATGAAGTTTCAGCTTTGACTGGTATAGCAGCCAGGCTATTAATGGTCGAGCATTACATTCCACCTTAAAGCTTCCTGTACAAAAAGGTGGAAGGTTAGTAATAGTATCTAACAGAGAATTTCTAAAATGAATGCACATGCAATGGAGGGAAATTAAGTTTTGATCATTGATGAAGTTTCAATGATTCCATATCAAATGCTTTGTATGGTAGATAATCGGTTAAAAAAGCTCAAAGACAAACAAGAACTCTTTGGTGTAATTCAGAGACAATGCAATTGCTTCCTGTGACTGGTAATCCTGTATTTGAACAACCTACATACATGGAGCCAGCAACACATTTATGGTGAGCTTGGATTTTGTGAGTTAACAGAAAATATGAGACAACAAGGAGAACACACTTTTATAGACATTTTAAATAATTTATGAATTGCTAAATTGGCAAAAGATCAAAAAGAATTATTGATCCATAAACACCAGAATAGCAAGCTAATTGGTAACGTTACCTTAGAAAATGCTCTCTGAATTAAGCCAACTAATGCAGTGGTCAACATTTACAATCATTAGTTGATAGCTCGAACACTTTTGGCTCCAATTAATCAATGGTAAGAAACTCCTTCAGCCAAAAATATAGAATTATTCCCAATGCATTTTACCCACCAAGTGGGCATCTTCAGGGGCGAACCTGACCTGACAGTGAACAGGGGTCGATTGCAAAGAAGTTAGGGGGAGAGGTTATGAAGAAGACCAATAGACATTTGAAGAACAAAAAGAATTTTGGGTGTAAGTGTTGTTAGGTTTGGTCAATTTGTATAAAGTATTATTAAAATCTGTGTCTGTATTCCCTGACTTGTCTAAAATTTCCCTTTTGTCTTTTGTGTTGCCCAGAAAATTTTTCAAGCTTTGTTGACTCTTGTAAGCTATTGTAAAATCCTTTTTCCTGAAAATTCTGTCCAAACTCCTATTAAGTGAAGGAAAATAAGGCAATTTAATATATTTGTTTTCCTTTTTATTATCTTTTGTGTGGGTGGTGGTCTAAAATTAATTTTTTGGAGGCATATTTTTGAACCAGTTTGTTGATGAGATCCTGGTGGTACCCTAATTTGGATGCTGTTTCCTTAATATATTTAAGTTCTTTCTCATACCTTGTTTTGTTAAGTGGAACATTAACAAGTCTGTGGGTTAAAAACTGGAAAACAGCTGTTTTATGGTTGGAAGGGTGAAAGGAGTTGTGGGGGATGAAGTTATCTGTGTGTGTTGTTTTCCTGAAGATGTCAAACTCTAATTGATGCTGGTTGTTTATAATTAACAAGTCTAAAAACGGTAAAGTGTTATCTTGTTGTACTTCATAAGTAAATTTTATGGACGAATATATGTTGTTAAGTTGATGGACAAAGGCATCAAGGTTGTGTAAATTTAAATCAAAAACAGCAAAAATGTCATCAACATATCTGAGCCATATTTTAGGGAAGTAACTAAAGTTGTTTTTGCATGTATTTTCAAAGTGAGACAAATGTATTGGCCACAAAGGGTGACAAGGGATTACCCATGGATGTACCTTGAGTTTGTTGGTAGTATTCGTTATTAAATTGAAAAAAGTTTTGATTCATGCACAAATTTGTGAGTAATAAATATTCTTTCACCATGTCTTCAGGAAAATTTTGGTTTTCTAGTAGTGTTTTTAAGATCTGAGAAGCAAGAAGCAAGGGAACACTAGGGAAGAGAATTTTTACTTCAAAAGAGACCATAATTTCAGAATCTAGTAACGTTACTTTTTCTAATTTCTTTATCAGGTCAAAAGAATTTTTGACTGAGTGGTCTTCTGGGAAAGGTACTTTTTTGAATTCATTGTTTAGCCACTTAGCTATGTTATATGTGGGGCTATTTAAACCTGATGCTATTGGTCGCATGGAATGGTCCTGTTTATGAATTTTGGGGAGTCCATATAGTTTTGGAATATTTGGGTTTGAGATATGTAATTTAAACCTTTGGTTCTTGTCTAAAATTGTATGGCAGTTTTTGATAGCGACTGATCCCACCCGGCAGATCCCTCCCGCCTATATACCAGAGTCAGCCAATAAGCAGCCGATCTGGCATATAAGAGGGAAGGACCGTCCGGGAAGGACGATTGGCTGGATTGAGATCTGAGGGAACGTACGCCCAGGACACGTCATGTGCCAATTCTTTTATTAAATCAAAGTACATATTGCGATACAACATATTCGTAAATAATAAACCCTTTCCTTTAGACAGGCAATAAATGACTGCTTGATTGTCAAGCCAGACTACTATTTTACGATTTGCTGGTAAGTGTTGGGCGGCAGCCATGGCTACCCTCAAAGCCGCCTCAGCAAAGTAGATGGGAAGTTCTTCAGCCAGGGGCAGAATCTCTGTCAATTCTTGTTTGGGTAAAACCCAGGCTAGCTGCCACGGTGTGGCGTCGCTATACACTTCAAAGGCCCTGGCGTCACCAGTGGCAAACCGCCTGTGCTTCTGAAATAGGTCACTTTCCCACGCTTGTAGCAGCATCAGGTTGTCTCGCTTATAAACATCGCTGATAAGAAAGTAGGGGAGAGCCAAAATGTAGCATGTCCATGCTACAAAGCCTGCTGCTTTTGGTATGTCTATGGTGCGAATCTTAGGGCACACAGTGATGGCATGGTGGAGTTTGGCAAGGCTGGCTGGAGTAAGCCACAGCTCCATCAGTCTTGTATCAATTATCACGCCTAGGTATTTGATTCGCTGCACTGGGTTAAGGATACACTTTCTCCTATTAAGCAAAATTCCTAAATCCTCTTTCAGGAATTGTACAATGCGATGCACTTGTAACACTGTTAATTTCAAGTCTACCAGCAACCAATCGTCTAAGTAACATAACAGTTTAATGTTAAACATTGCTAATACCTCCTGTGCGACAGCCCTAGCCCAGCGTTGCATGATTGCTGGGGCTAGGGCATGTCCCATCGGCAGTATTAAAGCAGAAGACCTTGCCTTCTAATTGAAGCCATAAAACCTGCAATGCTCCGGGCGGATCGGGATTTGGTAGAAGGCATCCTCCAGGTCTAGTTTTGCCATAAAGGCCCCAAAAGGTATGGTTAACATGGCCTTTGCTGCGTCTCGGAGGGAAAATTTGGGCTTGTTGTATGCCCCCGTCCAGGGGGAAAGGTCATGAATGAGGCGATGGCCACCGGAAGCTTTTGGTATCAGACGAGCTCGAAAAGCGCACTGTGGCTTTTGTCTGGAAAGAATACCTCGTTTAACAAACTTTTTCAATGTTGCTAGTAATTCTGCTGAGGGAGAAGAAGGAATATACACATGTTCTGCATTTGCGGGTTTCAGGATATTGGCTCCGTTCACAAACAGATCGTACACGGAAGGATCCGTGTATGGATACGGTTCTGGTACGGGCAGCCAGCTGGTGGATTCTGTTGGAATCGCTAAGGGGGTCGTAGTCCGTAACCAGTTGTACAGAATCCCGCTGTCTGGGATATCGTCATCGTCGGAGTGATCTGTTTCTGAGGAGTTTCCGGAGTCGTCGTCTTCGATGGAAGAGTCTTCCGGGGCTGATTCCCAATGGACAGGGTCGGGGGGTTCGCCGCTGTCCTTCCAATTAAGGAACTCATCCTCAGCAAGGGGTTGGGAGAGGTGTTCCAGGCATTGAGCATGGCAAGTCGACGTAGGCCCCGGGAGGTGAAGGACCGGGAGGTCCTCACCATCTGGCGGATCGTGCTCCGGGGTGGGCACGACCGTGTCCTCTGGGGGGTTGGGACGTTGGTCTGGATGTCCTGTAGGAGGCTGGTCTCGGGGGCTGAGAGACTACTATCACCTGCGGCTTCTCCCTTGGTTGTAGGTTGGGTGGAAGCCGAAAAACATTCTCTTCCTGTGGTGATGCCAGCTGCGAGGCTGTAGACCAGCCATGACAGGCCACCACTCCCAAAATGCGTAGGCACGCATACAGGTATGCCTTGAGGGGTATAGGTAAACGCTCCCATAAGCTGGCCATATTGAGTAAACTTGTTGCCTTGTGTGTGTCCCTGGGTCTAAAGCGGTTGCTAGCAATGGAGTTCTTTACTATTAACGCCAGTTGGAATACTTCGGGATCTGGAAGCAAATCGTGGACTGGAGGCTCTTCCTGGCGCAGGGAGGTCCATGTAGGCAGTGCCGACGCTGTAGATGTTGTGGACATGTTGGCTGAAGCCTGGTGTTCCAGGAAGGTCTGCAACTGTTGCGATAGCAATTCTACCTTCTCCACCATGGCGGTGAGCCAAGGATCCTCTGAAAATAGAGTGGGAGAGTGTCTTCCCGACCAAACGGGGGAGGTGCGTGGTGATGAGGATGCCATTTGTGGGCCGAGTGGCGTAGTTGGATTCACGCACGTATGAACTGGCATATAATAACCTCTCTCTGTTGTTGTTGGGCGCATACTCCCCAAGATCCCAATAGGTGATTAACAATGGGATTTTAGAATTGACATCTCCTCTTCCCTTGCCCTTAAGTTATCCATATCCATCCTTCCTCCCCCTACCCTTCTCTCTTACTCACTTGAGAGAGTGCCACTTGACTCTTACATAGACCATTTTGTTTGCTCTCAGGTCTTGACCATGAGGAAGGCTACTTGTAACAGAAATACATATTGTGCTGCAGTTTTATTACAATTTACTGGTTCTCGAGTTTTTTCTTCCTCTTATACAGGTGATGCAATGTTGAATATGTTGTACAAAATGCTGCCTTATAATAATATATTAAGAGAATATAAAGTTGCACAGAAACCAATAGACGATGAAAATATGTGTCCATATTGGATTGGTTTTAGCTTCAGGACACACAAAAAGTAAACTGCAGAAGTTAGGTATGACATTATTCATATATGCAGATGCTATTAATGGGTATATGCTTAATTTTAATGTGTATGCAAGTAAAATCCAAAGTATAATAGGTGCCACTTTTATTAACATAGATTAATATTATCATATGCTTATTTTACTCAAATACAAAAATCTGCTATTGCCAAATTTAATATAAAATTTAACTTTATTCTTATAATATGATCATGAAAGTAAAATTTTTAATACCAATTATGTCCAACTGTCAATTGGCTAAAGGCTAAAAATTGATTGATGAGAGACTTTACCTATACTCTTATGATAAATTGTATTGAGATAATTATATGCTGCAAAAAAAAGTAAAAAAATCTTTTCAATATAAATGAATGTTGTGTCAAAGTTTAAGGACATAGTGGCTAGTTCACAGCAAACTTCCTTGTGCACAGATACTATCTATATAATTTTTTAAATGAAACTGCTACAGCAAAAGAAATCTTTGCTTGTTAAAATTTTCAAGTCATCATGATGATTCTTTTCGAATTTGAATGCAAAACAGTCATAATTCAATATGGGATATTTTTGTCCCATTGGGCATTCTAGGGGATGTCATGAGATCCAGCCATTCTAATGTTAAGGGGTTCGCCGCCAAAACTTTTGCAACTCAAGGGATTTGCAAAGATAAAAGGTTAATCCAAGGGGTTTGTGATGAGATATAGGTTAGCTCAAGGGGTTCGTGAAGTGAAAATATTTGGGAACTGCTGTCCTACAGTATATGCTATCTTTTGAGTGGAAGAGGAGTGTCGAATTTTATTTTGCACACTGGCAGCCACAAGGGTTGGAGAGGCCTTGTTTACTTGTTACTTTATGAGAAACATAAATAATTCCTTGGAGTCCATTTATTTTTCTTTGTCTTTTGATCGACCCTGCCATCTTATAACATGCATTGCTTTATCTTTTTCTCATACTCGAACAATCTGCCACCTAAACGACAGGACATTGAACTAGTAGCCGACAGCATTGCAAACCAACAAACACTTATGGATTACTATAGAGATAACTGATAATCCATTCAGGCATCCTTCATCATAATTGGAGAATTAAGATAAATATATAACACAAATGGTGTCATTTCGTGGAACAAAACTAGTATTAGCCATAAGGGATAGGTGGCGCTATAATTGACGAGAAAGTGGCCATAAAATGTCCTAAGTGATGGTCCTAGGAAATCCATTTTTCGTACGTGATTTGATTGTAACGGTACGGTGCCCAGATAATGAGAAAATTGTTTGGAAATGGAACCGATTGAGGATGTGCAACCTAAGGTGATCGCGGCAGCGCCGTACTCGATCACCGGCCTGATGAATGCTGTGTAGAGGTTTGTGGCAGTCTCTATGAAGACACCCTTTCCTCCTGCTCTTACTGCCTGTGGACCGCGGCCTCGACGATTCCCATGTAAGAAATTGGTGGAATAAAGTGATCCGAAGATCCTATGCAGACAGGCATAAGCTGTAAAGTTGGGAATAATTTTGAAACAAGAAAAAAGTCTGCTATGACCGGGAATCGAACCCGGGTCTTCCACTTGCCAGGCGGATATTCTCCCATTGAACTATCGTAGCAGATCATTTTTATCCCATATCCGCCCGGCAAGTGGAAGACCCGGGTTCGATTCCCGGTCATAGAAGACTTTTTTCTCGTTTCAAAATTATTCCCAACTTTACAGCTTATGCCTGTCTGCATAGGATCTTCGGATCACTTTATTCCACCAATTTCTTACTTGGCAATCTCACCATTTGAGAGGAAGGAGTTTTCTTCGGTGTATCTCTTCGAGGACATCCGTTGGGGCAGTTTGATACTAGCTTGGCTAGTTCCGTCCCAACCAAGAAAACATCCGCGTTCAGAAACGAGAAAAACGATCTGCTACGATAGTTCAATGGGAGAATATCCGCCCGGCAAGTGGAAGACCCGGGTTCGATTCCCGGTCATAGCAGACTTTTTTCTCGTTTCAAAATGATTCCCATGTGTTTGGCGAATGACAAGTGGTGATCGAGGGTAAGACCTGTGAATTTCCCCTCGGTCTGCCGGCCAGCTTTCTTTCCCCCGAGGGTAAGAGAGCAGTTGCTGCATAAATTTGCGTTGTCCTCCATTACCATGGGTGAAAGTTATAAAGATGGACTTCTCTGGGTTGGGCCGTAGGCACCACTTCACCAACCAAGTCTCCGTCTTTTTCAAGTTCTTCTGCAGAAATCGTGCCGATTTTACCGGATTGGTGGCAGTGGCCCACAGGGCGGTGTCATCCGCATACTAGGCGAGGGTGACCTGAGGGAGTGAGGGAGAAGGCATATCAGAGCAATATAGTATGGACAGCAGAGGCGAAAATACTGTCCCCTAAGGGATGCCAGATTGGATTAGGAATGAATCTGACAGGGCACCGTATACGCTGACTCTGGTATGTCGGTCGGTGATGAAGGAGTAAAAGAGATGGGTGATTTGGGGGGAAGGAAGGTATTTGGGTAATTTTCAGGAGGATATTTTCATGTCAGAGTTTATCGAAAGTGCGTTCGATATCCATGTAGATGGCCATAGTGCAGCACCCTCGTTTGATGGTCTTCGCTGCAGTGTGAGACGCAACGGTCTCATTTAACATTAATCTCTCGTAATTTGCAAAGTACTTAGAATTGAAAAACGATGCGATACCTCTTAGGTGACACTGCTGCTGCCAGCAGGAAATCAACTATAACACAATGGTAAAGTGACAAGAAAATGCTTACAACTATATTCGAGTGACTTTATACAAAGCAGAAATATACAAATATACTTAATAGAATTGTCCACTTGAAGGGTTAACAAACGATACGAAAAGTAGTGGAATGACAGGGAAATCTTCCGCTGGCCGGTTTAAGGCTGCTCTCTCTCGCTGCTTCCTAGTTCTCTCTCTCTCTCTCTGTGTCTCCATCCTTCTACTCAGGTTAGACACTCGTGACTGACGGCTGACAGTCCGCAACGTTGCCAGGTCAGAAGTCCGCTAGTTCGGTCAGTTCTCTGGGAAGAGGGCGCATCACTCGCAAAAGTCTATTGGTTAAATCGCACGATGGTAGCGTTCTCTTCTGGGATAATACCTGTTGCTTATAAAGGTAGAGACTCTGTACGTACGCGCAAAGCTTATGTACTCGCGTCTGCCGAAGTACTCGCGTCTGCCGAAGTACGAGCGTTTGCAGAAGTGCGTGCGTTTGCAGGGATGCGTCGTTTGCTGGAACACGAAAAACTGAGGGGGAACTCGATAAACTGACAGAGGGTAAAATGTTGCAGTTATTGACAAGCAGAGTCAGAGGATCCGTAGTAGGCCTGTGTTCCCGGAATCCGTATTGGTGTTCTGGGATCGCGTTGTGTTCCTCGATTATGGTCGACAGTTTTCTCTTGAATATCTTCTCCAGAGGTTTTACCAGGACGCTCGTTAAGCTGATGGGCCTGTAGTTAAGGGTGTCCGTGGCATCTTTTCCCAATTTGGCAAGCCTGATGGCGTTGGCCATTCTCCATTCCTTGGGGTAGTATCATAAATTAAAATATATATTGTATATTTTCAGTAGTTCGTTTTTGAGGACCGAAGAATACTTAACATGCTTCTGCATAATCACATCCGGTCCTGGGGCAGAATTCTTGTGTTCCTGATGGCTACTTTGTGGTTCTCTGTAGTGATTTCGTCTTGGTATTTGTCCACCTGTACTAGTGGAATAAAAATGGGGATAAGATTATTTATTACCTCGGCGGTTTTTTGTTGAAAGCCTTCGTCGAACATCGGATCTTCATTTGGCAAGTGAACTTCCTCCAGCACTCTTCTGAATTCTTCGGTTTTTTCCTCTTCCAAAGTGAATTTTCTGCCGTTGATGGTGAGGTGGGAGTCTTCTCTTTCGTTAGCCCTGAGAGGGCTTTGGATGTGTCCCCTGGTCTTTCTGTTGTAGTATGTTTTTTCTTATGACGGCTTGGTTCCCGTTCCAAACCGTCTTAATCCTTAAGTGCGCTCCTTTTCGTAACGTAAGTGGGCGCGTGGAGTCTTTAAAGACCCCAAATAAAAATTTCAGTATGTACGGTATTTTTCTTATATTTCGTAATTATCTTTTGAAACATACACTAATATACCTTTTAGAACTATTTTCGCCCATAAGTTTTGAGAAATTACGCGATATCCATAATTGATTCGATTGTTTTCTTTTCTGTCTCTTTTCACGTGCCGCTGGTTCACACCAATGCAAAATCTTATGTACAACGGTTAAAAATGAAAAAGGCATAAACTAATCTTATTAGCGGCCTTTTATAAGCTACTATAAAGTGTCATATTGCATTTCCATTAATTTGATGCAAATATTTTTCCAAAGCATGTACTTTTGTGTTCGCCAAAAATCACATTAACTTGTGGATGATTACACTAAACTCCCGAGCATTATTGGATTTTTTGCCATGGGATTTGTAAATGCAATGAAAATACATGTGCAATCACTTATGAGCTTTTGCTTTGATGAAAAGATAATTTTTCATACTTACAGAAAAAATCCGAAGTTCGGCGTAGTAACGTAAGTAGGCGCGTGGGGTCTTCAGCGACCCCACGTTAAAAATTGAATTTTTACGAGAGGGTTAAAAGAAATAAATTTACTATTATTACTTGAACATACGTAAAAATGTATTCTAGGATGGTACTGAAAAGATCAAAATAGCAAATTTAAAAACGGAAAGAATACGGCTTTTTAAACATACCACACATACACCACATACATAAACATCCCACGCGCCTACTTACGGGTTAAGAGCAGGGTTCCTTGTCTTGTTGAAGTTCCTGTATATTCTCCAATTATCCTTAATCATTTGGACGACGTGTTACAAGGGAGGCTTGTAAGCGTAGATTTTCTTCTTCGGGATGCATTCCGCGTCGGCCTGTAGTATAACTTGGTTAATGTTATTGATAACTCCATCTACCTCTGTGGTGTTTTTAGCCTTTCTGCTGCCTACAGTCCTTTTGCTGATAATGATATGATATTTCCCCCTGTCCGCATTGTTCCATTCCGCCTTGATGATGGTCCTTTTCTTCCTTCCCTCAATCCCTTTATTGCGATGGGAAAACTGAATGGCAGGTGGTCGGAAGTGATGGTATCCTCCACTGTTGCGTCTCCCACCAGCCTCGCGGCGTTGCTTTTGATGATGGCGTGGTCCGGATACGAGGTTCCTGTGAGGGTAAAATGTACAGTGGAAACCGCTTAACACGAAATGTCGGGGACCAGCGCAAACATTTCGTCTTAACCGAATTTCGTGCTAAACGAATTTCAGGATAAGCTTTTTTGAGACTGATTTGAGATATTGATATAAGCTCGTAAATAAATCTTGACATAACAAATATGCGATGGAAACATCACAGTAATTAGTTATAATAATGAAAACCTTATAATTTAATCATTACATATATACATAAAAAAATTATTTTATTTCAATAGTTTCATAAAACAATGTACAAATATTAAGTATCAAGGTCGCTAAAGTAGTTCAATTGTCTACTTCTTAACAAAAAATTCCGTAATTTTTTTCTGTCTAGCATTCATAATGATCTTTTTTTCGACAAATTGTTCCAAATCATCAACCGTCTCATACAAACTGTCCACATCTGTTTGATTTTCCAATAACCGACGCACACTTTTTAGCATTCTACGGATATCCGCAGCACTTGGCACTGACAACATTCCGTCGTCACAGTCATCTCCACTTTCACTACTATTTTCATTTTCTTTTGTTGCACTTGATTTAACAATGTCTACAATAACACTGTCTGTTAAAAGTGGTGTAGTGGCAATAAGGTCATCCACTGCTATATAATCATTCAGCGTGATTTCAGTTGTCAATCTCATTACAGACGACACGCGACTGAAGATATCGCGCAATTCACTTTCAGTGGATGTATTTACCCTAGTTTCCGTAGTCGATTCAATTTCATCCTGTCCAGAAAACCTATCTGCTATTGGCAAAGAGGAAAATCCAGCGTGGCGAAAACAATTTTCGATTGTTTTCGCTGTAACTGACCTCCAAGCGGCATACAACCAATGTAAGGAATGCAAAAGAGTCACGGGCTTAATTTCCTCATTTGATTCAATACTAGATAAATATTTCTGGAGTAATAACTTCCGATAGTGGCATTTTAGATTTTTTATAATAATCTGGTCACATGGCTGCAATACGCTTGTTGTATTAGGCGGCAGAAAGGTCAGTTTAATTGATTTCAGCTTTTCCACTTCTGGATGAGCAGGGCTGTTGTCGATAATTAAAGCTATTTTGCGCTTCTGGCGTGAAAAGCGCTTATCCAATGCCCTAACCCAGTCTGTAAAAATGTTTCCCGTCATCCAAGCTTTTTTATTTGCGGTGTATACCACGGGAAGCTTCTTTACATTCTTGAAGCAGCGAGGATTCAGAAATTTACCCACAATAAACATCGGGATTTTTCAGAACCGTCTGAATTGCAAGCCACCATTACCGTAATGAATTCTTTAGTTTTTTTCCACCAGAGCACTGCTCATTTTTAAAAGCTAAAGTTTTTTCTGGGAGGCAGCGAAAAAAAATCCCGGTTTCGTCAGCATTAAAAATGTCCTTAGGCGCAAAGTCTGTTAATAATTTAGGCAAGGTAGAAGTTACCCACTCTGATGTCATATCACGGGAGACGTCACCCGACTCGCCGGAAAGTCTTAAAAATTATCCCATTCCTCACCTTGAACCGCTCCAACCATCCAGGACTAGACTTGAATTCAATTTCCAATTCTGATCCTAAAGCGTCAGTCTTCGCCATCAAAACCGTACCAGAAATTGGAGCATTCTGGCCTCTTGCTTGCTTAAACCAGATGATCAGCGCCGCTTCCAAATCCTTGTGCTTTGCCGTGCGTAGACGCTACCGTTCCGGTTCAAACAGGCTTCTCTCAAACACAGATGTTATTTTATCACGATTTTTTATAATTGTTGACAAAGTTGAAAAGGGAATTTCGAACTCTTTGTAGATGTCCGTTTTGGTTCTATCACCGTTATCGACCGTTTGTAGGAGCTGCATTTTCACTTTCAGCGGTATTGCTTTTTGCTTACGCAATTTACCAGCCATTTTTATGTGGGTCTTTTATCTTTTATAAAAATATAAAATCACAACTGAAAACGATCCCGAAAAAGAAAGAAGAACTTCCCTCACAGATTCGTTACACATTCGCTAACCGTTCCACACGGAAATTCAGAATCAACGGAATCAACTGAGTAGAACTGTTCCGCGTAGGGGTCTAGAGACGAGAGCAAGGGAGGAGTTGAGCGTATTGAAAGACGGGAAAAGGGAAGGTACAGTACAGATAACAATCTGCACCTCCAAATCCTTCCTTTCATTCGAAGATGGTAGTTCCCAGAATTTAGTTTATTGCTGCCAAGGAAATCTCGGTAGCAACCCTCTCAACGGGGGCGCGTGAGTTTCTCTGAGGTCTACTAATGACCATGCCTATTAAAAGAGAGGGGGAAGGAGGAGGTACAGCTGTGGTTGTGAGATTATTCATACTTCTTTGTTAAGAAACGAGAGGGTCGTTTCGTGTTATCCACATAATTTGACGGGGATTTATTTTCAGGGGACCGAAAAAAAATTTCGTGTTAACCGAAATTTCTTGTTAACCATTTCGCGTAAAACGAACTAATATACGTTGAAATGTATAGGTACCGGTAGGGACCGAGCTGCATTTCGTGTTAACCGATATTTCGCGTTATCCGTTTTCGTGTTAAGCTGTTTCCACTGTAGGTGAAAGGATGTCAAGTCTCACAGATTAGTATTGAGGAGGAATCTCTCCATTTGCCGTCCTCTTTCGTTGTCAGACTTGCCCCGGAAATCTTGGAAATCTCCTATAAGGATGAAATTTTCGTTGTTTCAACATATAATTGACAAGAAATGCTAGAAAGGGTTTTTGGTTGGAGATGTAGCAACAGGTAATGATGATCGGATCTGGAAGATAGAATTTAACGGGAATCGTATCCTCGTTTTTCAGGCAGTCCGGCAGGGAGTGCCGAGTGGCACGGATTCCCTGTCGAATGAGCAATGGCACTCCTCTTTTCTGCGTGCGCGTTTCCTTGAGGATGTTGATATAGCCTGGGATGTGAAATGCCGCGCTTGGCTTGAGGCAGGTCTCGGCTTTCCCGAGGCATAGCACAGACCTTCTGTCTAATAAATCTTGTATTCAAGTCTTCTTCTGCCTCAAGCCTCCGTTCACGTTGACAAATACTATTTGTTGTACAGCCATGACGTCGTCCTTCTGTTAGTTTTTGTCTCCTTTTCCGTCTACCTGAAAAAGGAAGCATATGTTATCGTCGGTTGCATGTAATTGGACTGCTGCCCGTTCATATTTATAATAAAAAAAATTTCCTTGACTCGTACAAATCACACGATGAAGATGCTATTCTTACACTTACAGAGGGTCGTGCTTCTTGGCTATTGTGCGAATTCAGGGAGGGCAGAAAAGGGTTCAAATGGACAAGAGGTAGCTGACGAGGTATGTTATACTGAGGTTGATGAAAAGCTGTTTCAGCATGATACTTCAACAAAGTAGTGGTAAAACCTGGAATCGTTCCAACTATAAAAATAACGCAGGAGAATAAATGAATTGATTAATCGATTGAACAAAAAACCTTCATTGGAAATTTTAAAAATATTATGATAGGTACGCTGAATCTCTATTCATGTTGTATTTAGCAGATGGAAACAAGGTACGTGCTATTGCCTCGTCAGGTGTCACAACTGTGGCAGTGGTCTTTTGTTGGGGACTTAAACTGTAGCCCCAAGGTGAACCTCTACGAGGAAAGCAATCCATTTCAGATCTATAAAGTCCATACTGTTGTATTTTTTCATATTTAACGTGCGTGGAATTGGGGAGGTTTTGCGATTCTGATTCAGTCCATGAATATAATATTGATATCAAAGTTCTTAGAAAATTTACGTTCATTTTATAGCCCCGATGAATAAATACTACAATAACTATAATGAAAAAGGAGAACTGTTTCTCTATTATTGCTGGGAGCACTAAAGGAATAAAGCAACTTTTCTGCGGATTTGCAACATTTTTCTCTTAGTATTATACAGGTTTAAATACTTTCACGTCAAATGAACCAGGAGGCGCTCTCTTATTTCCGTTATGGTTATATCACAGACTGAATGTCATAAAGCGTCGAACGCGTCTTAAAATGTACTAGAGCAAATAGATCGCAGTAAGCCTCTAAAATATAAATAGTAACAGGAAAGAAGTTTACGTATACAATATAATTTTTTTAAATTTGCACTTTTTAACAGTTCACTTGTAGAAAGAAATGAATGTCTTCGAGGTAATATTGGTGTGGTTTTCTAAAATGTTAATATCCCGTAAATATTGGTTAGATGTTATGTATATTTCTGTGATTTATTTTAAAACTTATAGATTCCAATGTCTATGTAATCAACACAAATTCATCGGATTCCTTGTTTACCCTGAATTTGGAAGGACCTTTATTCCCAGCATAATCAATACCCTATTTGTCACCCATTGCTTAAATAACGGATTGGTACAAACCCGCTATGGTATGACAAAGAATGCGCCGAGGCACTTGTAGCTTCAATTCAATGACTATAGAGTGGTTCAGCTGCCGATTGTACTCAACCTATTCTCGCCTCGGATGCTTTACAAGTACAACGCAACGTACGCCTAATGTGTCTAAAATTTAAAAAAATAATTCGTAAATAGAAGTGCGGAATGTACCTATATTTTTCGAAACACAATTTTACGATATTGTAAAATCACCTGCATTCAAATATAACCCGAGGGCTACTTTAAAAATTTCATTTTTTGGAAAAACATCGCGTTATATTCTGGAGAATATAAAGAAGGATAATGGTTTGATCGTATCCAGTTATGAAACATGATGTAGGATATCAGATTATGTAATTTACTGTTTGTGTATGAATTAAGAGCAAACGTTGGTACCGAGGACGAGGCTTTGGAAAGGTGAAAGTCGATCTCCGACGGACACAGCTAATATTAAAGAGGAAACGACACCCTTGGAAACAAATAGGAAAGAATCAAAGTTCATACGAATATCGAGAATAGGAGAGACTACGTTCAGTACCTACTAAGCATAGGCTTCGGATGCCATTGGAACCAGTTTCAGTCTATAAATCTTTACATTGCAATCATCACAGCGAGAGAAGCAAAATATATCGATGAAATAAGGGCTAGAATAGGGAAAGCAAAGGCCACTCTTAGAGGCAATTAACTACTACAAACGAGGAATATTACAAAGGACGTCCGGAAGAAGAAGGAGTTGATTAATTGTGGGCATTATAGAAGAATGCTGAGGATGAAACGGGCAGATAGGATGAAAAACAAGGAAGTGGACACTAACTGAGAAGAATAGGAGTGGAGCATGATTAAAGACGGGTGTTAGAAGGAAGACGAGGAAGGCATATTTTTCAGGACACCCTTGATCCACCTTACTTCTATATGATGCTCGCATACTTAATGCTTTTGTTAAGATTGTCTCCGATCTGGGGGGGGGGGGGGTGTTTCTTGGTTGCCACCTCACTGTCTGCACAACAGGTTATGTGAGTTAACCGTCCGCATAACGTACATTCGCTGATGATGATGCCGTATATATTTTTATTTTATTTAATTAGGAATGTTTTAACATGCAGCTTTAAAATACCATTTAGCTGTGAAATGTTATCACACAAATATAACATCGATAAATAACATCAATTAATAATATTAGCATATAGTACCACTTACTTAAAAACTGAGAGGACAGTTTCATGAAAGAGGGAAGTGAGAGGCGAAAAACATCAATATCAGAAGGGAGAGAATTCAATAAGTATGGAAGACCCATGAAAAGGGAATGCTGTATAAATGAAATCCTATGGATATTAGCGTGAAGAAGTTGGGATAATCAGGTTGATCTAGAGGGCACATGAAATATGAGAAAAGATAATAACTCAGGGCAGTTAATATGAGAATTTAGAATTTTGTGGATAAGAGAAATATCTTGTTTATGATTATTGGTAGAGAGGTGGTCAATAGCTATTATGCAGAGGACTGTATGTTTTGTAGCATAACAAAGAGAAGGAACATGTATTCTAATAATTTTTATAAAAATGTTAATAATTCGCTAAATGGAGCGTGATTAATTATGCAGGAGGGCAAAATTGGTGAGCAATAGGAAATCACGTGAAGTACATTTGGGCGGAAAGACGTCCTCAATGACAGAGGATCCCTAGGCTCCGTGTATCTGTAAAGAATGCTGAGAGGAGAGACAGAGAGCCTTTCTCTTCATCGTGAAAATGTGTTCTGAAAAGTATAATTTGGAGTCTATAATAATAATACTACGTAAATAATGTCCGATGATTTGTACATTGTACCCAGTAAGACTACCACATGATCCGGATATCAGGCAGCCCAAGATCTTCTGGATCTTTCACAAAATTTTCACCCCCCCCCCCCCGCGTATAAAATGTGAACCGTCTCCAACTCTATTGCCCCCTATTGAAATCTCCCCTACCATAAACCAAATCTTCCTCACCCCTCTGTTCTCACTCACCCCTCTGTTCCTCCTCTACCCTGTCTTCTAAAAAAGTCTAAAAGCAAAGTGACCACGGTAGGAGAAGGCATTGGGGAAGGCATCTCTGAAGGGGGGCGAAGTTCACTCCTTACATTCTTGAGCACGAAGTACAGGCAGCTGCTCTGTGTATTATCACCCATGGTGTAGCATTAAGTTATATATATTAACTAAATAAATAACGAATGGCTGCTGCTTATTATTGTAAGTATATAAATAAATAAGCATGACCTAAAGAAAAATGCCAAAAAATCACCTTAGGACCCTAATTGAATTAAACGCGCCACTGAATATAAGCATAGGAAAACGTAAATTTGTTCTTCGAAAACGAGCTTTTTATATTTGCCAGAGGCGATAGAGCACACTTGTTATCAACTACTTAAAATAACTTATTAGAAAGGTTAATAAAATTAGAGAAGAAATTTGTAATTGCCGAATTAGGCTTACTATACTTACAGGGATACGAAAGGCCAAGTTGTTTGCGCCGGGCTACCCGTCTTCCTGAGACCATCATCGCCTCCGGCCCCTGACGCAATAGCGACGCAGAAACCACCAAATCCGCCAGGCGATGAGGCAGGATATAAGGAACAATATTGCCTATAGCCCGGCAGATTTATTGGAATTCTCGATAAATTCTGCAGAAGGAAATGAGAAAAGAATTTCAAATTTAACGTATGTCGACGGCTTTGCTCTTTTTTTACCTTTTAATCTTTTCATAGATTATCAAAAAAATACTTTCTTAAAACTATCGTTTTGTATTACCTCATTTATCTACTTTGATTGAAGTGGTTGTATTCAGGAACTACTCTATTATCCCGAATATAAAGCGACCGTAAATATAACCCAACCTTAAGATTTTCGGAAAGTTTTTCATGGAAAAAAATAAACAATCCTGGAGCTGCCTTGAGGGATCTTCTGCTGCGTTCAAAAGTATGTGGAGAGATGGTGAGTTCCCAGACAGGTGGAAAGAATTAGTTTAAAATTAGTGAAGATTTATGTAATTCCCGCTTTAGGCTTACTATACTTACAGGGAAACGAAAGGGCAAGTTGTTTGAGTCGGGCTCCCCGTCTTCCTGAGACCATCATCGCCTCCGCCTCCCGACCCAATAGCGACGCAGAAACCACCAAATCCGCCAGGCGATGAGGCAGGATATAAGGAACAATATTGCCTATAGCCCGGCAGATTTATTGGAATTCTCGATAAATTCTGCAGAAGGAAATGAGAAAAGAATTTCAAATTTAACGTATGTCGACGGCTTTGCTCTTTTTTTACCTTTTAATATTTTCATAGATTATCAAAAAAATACTTTCTTAAAACTATCGTTTTGTATTACCTCATTTATCTACTTTGATTGAAGTGGTTGTATTCACGAACTACTCTATTATCCCGAATATAAAGCGACCGTAAATATAACCCAACCTTAAGATTTTCGGAAAGTTTTTCATGGAAAAAAATAAACAATCCTGGAGCTGCCTTGAGGGATCTTCTGCTGCGTTCAAAAGTATGTGGAGAGATGGTGAGTTCCCAGACAGGTGGAAAGAATTAGTTTAAAATTAGTGAAGATTTATGTAATTCCCGCTTTAGGCTTACTATACTTACAGGGAAACGAAAGGGCAAGTTGTTTGAGTCGGGCTCCCCGTCTTCCTGAGACCATCATCGCCTCCGCCTCCCGACCCAATAGCGACGCAGAAACCACCAAATCCGCCAGGCGATGAGGCAGGATATAAGGAACAATATTGCCTATAGCCCGGCAGATTTATTGGAATTCTCGATAAATTCTGCAGAAGGAAATGAGAAAAGAATTTCAAATTTAACGTATGTCGACGGCTTTGCTCTTTTTTTACCTTTTAATATTTTCATAGATTATCAAAAAAATACTTTCTTAAAACTATCGTTTTGTATTACCTCATTTATCTACTTTGATTGAAGTGGTTGTATTCACGAACTACTCTATTATCCCGAATATAAAGCGACCGTAAATATAACCCAACCTTAAGATTTTCGGAAAGTTTTTCATGGAAAAAAATAAACAATCCTGGAGCTGCCTTGAGGGATCTTCTGCTGCGTTCAAAAGTATGTGGAGAGATGGTGAGTTCCCAGACAGGTGGAAAGAATTAGTTTAAAATTAGTGAAGATTTATGTAATTCCCGCTTTAGGCTTACTATACTTACAGGGAAACGAAAGGGCAAGTTGTTTGAGTCGGGCTCCCCGTCTTCCTGAGACCATCATCGCCTCCGCCTCCCGACCCAATAGCGACGCAGAAACCACCAAATCCGCCAGGGTATGAAGCAGGATATAAGGAACAATGTTGCCCAGAGCCCGGCAGATTTGGTGGACTTCTCGATAAACTCTGTAGACCGAAATGAGAAAAGAATTACAAATATAACTTATGTCGACGGGTTTGCTCATTTTTTTACCTTTTGATCTATTAATAGATTATTAAAAAAATAAGTTCTTAAAACTATCGTTTGTATTAACTCATTTATCTACTTTAATTGAATTGGTTGTATTCACGAACTACTGTATTGTCCCGAATATAAAGCGACCATAAGATTTTCGGAAAGTTTTTCAAGGAAAAAACGAAACCTTCTTGGAGCTGCCATGAGGGATCTTCTGCATACGTTCAATTGTATGTGGAGAGATGGTGAGTTCCCAGACAGGTGGAAAGAATCAGTTGTGGTACCCATCCCTAAGCAGGGAAAGGACAATTGTGTTTTCGGAAACCACCGCCCGATATCTCTAACATCCTGCCTGTGCAAGCTGATGGAAAGAATGGTAAACATGAGGCTAGTTTGGTGTCTTGAAAGCCAAACCCTTCTTTCCGAAATTATGTGTGGGTTCATCGCCATAGGTCAACCAAAGTTCATTTAGTGCGGATTGATAACTTCGTCCAGGAGGCATTTGTTTTTAGGCAACACGTGGTTTGTTCTTCTTTGACTTGGAAACGGCATATGACACCACTTGGAGGCATATATTTTTAGTACCCTCCATAAGTGGGGTTTTAGGGGCAATCTGCCCATTTTTGTTAAAAACTCTTTATCGGGACGTGTTTTTAAATTAGGAATAGGAAATAGTCCATCAAAATTTTATTCACAAGAAAATGAAATTCCGCAAGGCTCCATCCTGAGTGTGACACTTTTTTCATAGCTATAGATGATGCTGTTGGATGCATACAAACACCTGTAGAAGGATCTTTGTTTGCAGATGACCTAGCTATCTTCTGTAGGTCATCATTAATCCCCACGGCAGGGAGACAGCTCCAACTCACATTAAATTGTCTATCGAAGTGGTCACATTCGAATGGTTTTCGTTTTTCTCAAGAAAAAACGAAATGTGTACATTTTTATAGGCGAAGGGTATGCTTCCCTCTGCCGACGCTTAAATTGTGTTGCCACGTTTTGGAGTTTCCTGACTTTTCTTGGTTTGATCTTGGATAGACGACTGAATTCCAAAAGCCATTTTTAGTTTTTAAAGGAACGGTGTTTTAAATATTTTAAGATATATCACAAACCGTTCGTGGGGAGCTGACCGCAAATCTATGCTAATGCTGTACAGAGCATTGGTGCGGTCAAAGTTCGACTATGGGTTTTTTGTGCACTCATCGGCTCGGGAGTCATATATGCGTCCACTGACATAGTAACAAAAAGCCGTAATCAGATTGGCTACTGGTGCCTTTAGAACCAGTCCCATCCCTAGCATTCTTTGCGATGTAGGGGAGCCGCCACTGTATATTCGGAGATACACCCTCATGTGTAATTATGTCGTAAAATCTTTATCTCTAAAATGACACCCGTGTTATAATGCAATTTTTAATCCTCGTTATATGGAAAATTTTAACCTGCATCCAAGAGCCACTAAACCACTCGGAACACGTTTTCAGTCCTACATTTTCGACAAAGGATTGCAGCTCCCAAAGATTGTCCAAAGTGGCTTACCCAAACACCCACCATGGCAGGTTCCATGCCCTAAGGTTTTTTTTGGCCTAGCCTGGTACACGAAATACAATACCCTTCCGCATGAGTATAGGTCGCTATTTGTGGAAGTATTGAACAGACATCCAGGTTACGAGCCGGTCTTCTTGGATGGTTCCAAATCTTCTTACTCCTGTGCATGGGCATTCGTTAGCGAAAATCTCTCTTCTAAAGGCGGCCTCAACCCGCTGAGCAGCATTTTTATGGCGGAGTTGACTGCCATAAGAATGGCCTTGGAGAGCATCAATGATCGGAACGGATCATATATGATTTGCTCAGATTCAATGAGTGCTCTTCAGTCCATTGCCTGCTTCTACCCTGTCCACTGCGATACAAGTTCCACATTACTGGGGAACTTGCTGCTATTTTAGCAGAAGACTACATGAAAATGGATTATGATTTAAGGTTTTTAATAGAAGCTGGACTTATCCACCATTTATAGAATTTTTTAACATATATTTTTAATGCATTTTAATATTTATAAGTATTGATATTGATGATTTTTTTAATACAATGTAGGTAATTATCATTGCAATGTCTCTTGACAGGCAATGTAAAAGGTGCAAAATGACCCTAGATGTCGAGGACCTTAAATTAAATATCTACCTACCCCTAAACCTTGAATATTACGCGACCCCAAACAACCTTCTATCAATCCAACAAAGGCTCCTCGTTCATACACCCCTTCTTATGCGCGTGAAAGATCACACCTGACGGTAACTTTTCTTTGACATCATTTTACGATTAAAAATTACTAAGGAGTCCGATTTCGCCCGCCGGATATGACTGCAAGCATAACAGTTAACCTTGATTTCCGGTGCATTTTACCAACACTGATTTAGCAACACAACTATTTTAAAATTTATGTGATAACTTCATCGGATTCCTTCTTTACCCTGAATTTGGAAGAACCTTTACTCCCAGCATAATCAACACCCTATTTGTCAACCATTGCTTAAATAACGGATTGGTAAAAACTCGCTATGGTAAGACAAAGAATGCACCAAGGCACTTGTAGCTTCAATTCAATGACTATAGAGTGGTTCAGCTGCCGATTGTACTCAACCTATTCTCGCCTCTTATGCTTTACAAGTACAATGTAACGTACGCCTAATGTGTCTGAAATTTAACAAATAATTCGTAAATAGACGTGCGGAATGTCATTTTTTTACCTTTTGATCTATTCATAGATTATCAAAAAAATACTTTCTTAAAACTTTCGTTTCTATTAACTCATTTATCTACTTTGATTGAAGCGGCTGTATTCAGGAACTACTGTATTGTCCCGAATATAAACCGACCTTAAATATAACGCGACCCTAAGATTTTCGGAAATTTTTTCATGGAAAAATCTTAACCTTCCTGGAGCTGCCTTGAGGAATATACTGCATACGTTCAAACGTATGTGGAGAGAAGGCGATTTCCCAGACAGGAGGAGAGAATCAGTTTAAAATTAGTGAAGATATATGTATATTGCCGTTTTAGGATAACTATACTTGTTGTTGTTGTTGTTTGCGCCAGGATCCCAGTCTTCCTGAGATCATCATCGCCTCCGCCGCCCGACGCAATAGCGACGCAGAAACCACCAAATCCGCCAGGCGATGACGCAGGATATAAGGAACAGTAATGCCCAGAGCCATGCAGACTTGGTAGACTTCTCGATAAACTCTGCAGACAGAAATGAGAAAAGAATTTCATATTTAACGTATGTCGACGGATTTGCTCATTTTTTTACCTTTTGATCTATTCATAGATTATCAAAAAAATACTTTCTTAAAACTAACGTTTGTATTAACTCATTTATCTAATTTGATTAAAGTGGTTGTAGTGACAAACTACTGCATTGTCTCGAATAAAAAGCGACCTTAAATATAACGGTATTCTAAGATTTTCGGAAAGTTTTTCATGGAAAAAAATAAAACTTCCTGGAGCTGCCTTGAGGGATCTTCTGCATACGTTCAAACGTATGTGGAGAGATGGTGAGTTCCCAGACAGGTGAAAAGAATCAGTTTAAAATTAGTGAAGATATATGTATATTGCCGTTTTAGGATAACTATGCCTACAGGGAAACGAAAGGGCAAGTTGTTTGCGCAGGGCTCTCCGTCTCACTGAGACCATCGTCGCCTCCGCCGCCCGACGCAATAGCGACGCTGAAACCACCAAATCACAAGCGATGAGGCAGAATATATGGAACAATATTGCATATAGCCCGGCAGATTTATTGGAATTCTCGATAAATTCTGCAGACAGAAATGAGAAAAGAATTTAAAATTTAACGTATGTCGACGGCTTGGCTCATTTTTTTACCTTTTGATCTATTCATAGTTTTTCAAAAAAATAATTTCCTAAAACTAACGTTTGTATTAACTCATTTCTCTACTTTGATTGAAGTTGTTGTATTCACGAACTACCGCATTGTCCCGAATATATAGCGACCTTAAATATAACGCGGCCCTAACATTTTCAGGATGTTTTTCATGCAAAATAATAAACCTTCCTGGAGCTGCCTTGAGGGAACTTCTGCATTCGTTCAAACGTGTGTGGAGAGATGGTGAGTTCCCAGACAGGTGGAAAGAATCAGTTTAAAATTAGTGAAGATACATGTAATTGCCGCATTAGGCTTACTATACTTACAGGGAAACGAAAGGGCAAGTTGTTTTCGCCGTCCTCCCCGTCATCCAGAGACCATCATCGCCTCCGCCGCCCGACGCAATAGCGACGCAGAAACCACCAAATCCGCCAGGCGATGACGCAGGATATAAGAGACAATATTGCCCAGAGAGCGGCGGATTTGGTGGACTTCTCGATAAACTCTGCAAGGAGAAATAAGAAAGAATTTCAAATTTAACGTATGTCGACGGCTTTGCTCATTTTTTACCTTTTGATCTATTCATAGATTATCAGAAAAATGATTTCCTAAAACTATCGTTTGTATTAACTCATTTTCTACTTTGATTAAAGTGGTTGTAGTCACAAACTACTGCATTGTCTCGAATATAAAGTGACCTTAAATATAACATGACCCTTAGATTTTCGGAAAGATTTTCACGGGAAAAACTAAACCTTCCTAGACTTGCTTTGAGGGATCTTCTGCGTATGTTCAATTGCATGTGAAGAGATGGTGTCTTCCCAGACAGGTGGAAAGAATCAGTTTAAAATTAGTGAAGATATATGTAATTGCCGTTTTAGGCTTACTATACTTACAGGGAAACGAAAGGGCAAGTTGTTTGTGCCGGGCTAACCGTCTTCCTAAGACCATCATCGCCTCCGCCGCCCGACGCAATAGATACGCAGAAACCACCAAATCCGCCAGGCGATGACGCAGGATATAAGGAACAATTTTGGCCAGAGCCTGGCAGATTTGGTGGACTTCTCGAAAAACTCTGCAGAAAGAAATGAGAAAGAATTTCAAATTTAACGTATGTCGACGGCTTTGCTCATTTTTTACCTTTTGATCTATTCATAGATTATCAGAAAAATAATTTCCTAAAACTATCGTTTGTATTAACTCATTTTTCTACTTTGATTAAAGTGGTTGTAGTCACAAACTACTGTATTGTCCCGAATATATAGCCACCTTAAATATAACGCGACCCTAAAATTTCCGGAATGTTTTTCATGCAAAATAATAATCCTTCCAGGAGCAGCATTGAGGGATCTCCTACATACGTTCAAACGTATGTGCTAAGAAGAGTGTTCCCAGACAGGTGGAAAGACTCAATTTAAAATTAGCCAAGATATGTGTAATTGCCGCTTTAGGCTTACTATACCTACAGGGAAACGAAAGGGCAAGTTGTTTGCGCAGGGCTCTCCGTCTCACTGAGACCATCGTCGCCTCCGCCGCCCGACGCAATAGCGACGCTGAAACCACCAAATCACAAGCGATGAGGCAGAATATATGGAACAATATTGCATATAGCCCGGCAGATTTATTGGAATTCTCGATCAATTCTGCAGACAGAAATGAGAAAAGAATTTAAAATTTAACGTATGTCGACGGCTTTGCTCATTTTTTTACCTTTTGATCTATTCATAGATTATCAAAAAAATAATTTCCTAAAACTATCGTTTGTATTAACTCATTTCTCTACTTTGATTGAAGTTGTTGTATTCACGAACTACCGCATTGTCCCGAATATATAGCGACTTTAAATATAACGCGGCCCTAACATTTTCGGAATGTTTTTCATGCAAAATAATAAACCTTCCTGGAGCTGCCTTGAGGGAACTTCTGCATTCGTTCAAACGTATGTGGAGAGATGGTGAGTTCCCAGACAGGTGGAAAGAATCAATTTAAAATTAGAGAAGATATATGTAATTGCCGTTTTAGGCTTTGTATACCTACAGGGAAACGAAAGGGCAATTTGTTTGTGCCGGGCACCCCGTCTTCCTAAGACCATCATCGCCTCCGCCGCCCGACGCAATAGCGACGCAGAAACCACCAAATCCGCCAGGCGATGACGCAGGATATAAGAGACATTATTGCCCAGAGCCCGGCAGTTTTGGTGGACTACTCGATAAACTCTGCAGATAGAAATGAGAAAAGAATTTCAAATTTTACGTATGTCGACGGCTTTGGTCATTTATTTACCAATTGATATATTCATAGATTATCAAATAATAATTTCTTAAAATTATCGTGTGTATTAACTCATTCATCAACTTTTATTTAAGTGGTTGTATTTAGAAAATACTGTTTTGTCCCGAATATAAAGCGACCTTAAATATAACGCGACCCTAATATTTTCGGAAATTTTTTCATGGAAAAAACTAAACCATCCTGGAGCTGCCTTAAGAGATCTTCTGCATACGTTCAAACGTATGTGGAGAGATGGTGAGTTCCCAGACAGGTGGAAAGAATCAATATAAATTAGTGAAGATACATGTAATTGCCGCATTAGGCTTACTATACTTACAGGGAAACGAAATGGCAAGTTGTTTCCGCCGTCCTCCGCGTCATCCTGAGACCATCATCGCCTCCGCCGCCCGACGCAATAGCGACGCAGAAACCACCAAATCCGCCAGGCGATGACGCAGGATATAAGAGACAATATTGCCCAGAGCCCGGCGGATGTGATGGACTTCTCGATAAACTCTGCAAGGAGAAATGAGAAAGAATTTCAAATTTAACGTATGTCGACGGCTTTGGTCATTTATTTACCAATTGATATATTCATAGATTATCAAAAAAATAATTTCTTAAAACTATCGTGTGTATTAACTCATTCATCAACTTTTATTGAAGTGGTTGTATTTACAAAATACTGTGTTGTCCCGAATATAAAGCGACCTTTAATATAACGCGACCCTAATATTTTCGGAAATTTTTTCATGGAAAAAACTAAACCATCCTGGAGCTGCCTTAAGAGATCTTCTGCATACGTTCAAACGTATGTGGAGAGATGGTGAGTTCCCAGACAGGTGAAAAAAATCAGTTTAAAATTACTGAAGATATATGTATATTGCCGTTTTAGGATTACTATACTTACAGGGAAACGAAATGGCAAGTTGTTTGCGCCTGGCTCCCCGTCTTCCTGAGACCATCATCGCCTCCGCCGCCCGACGCAATAGCGACGCAGAAACCACCAAATCGCCAGGCGATGACGCAGGATATAAGGAACAATATTGCCCAGATCGCGGCGGATTTGGTGGACTTCTCGATAAACTCTACAAGGAGAAATGAGAAAGAATATCAAATTTAACGTATGTCGACAGCTTTGCTCATTTTTTACCTTTTGATCTATTCATAGATTATCAGAAAAATAATTTCCTAAAACTATCGTTTGTATTAACTCATTTTCTACTTTGATTATAGTGGTTGTAGTCACAAACTACCGCATTGTCTCCAATATATAGCGACCTTAAATATAAAGCGACCCTAAAATTTCCGGAATGTTTTTCATGCAAAATAATAATCCCTCCTGGAGCTGCATTGATGGATATTCTGCATACATTCAAACGTATGTGCAGAGAAGTGTGTTCCCAGACAGATGGAAAGAATCAGTTTAAAATTAGTGAAGATACATGTATTTCCGCATAAGGCTTACTATACTTACAGGGAAACGAAAGGGCAAGATGTTTTCGCCGTCCTCCCCGTCATCCTGAGACCATCATCGCCTACGCCGCCCGACGCAATAGCGACGCTGAAACCACCAAATCACAAGCGATGAGGCAGAATATAAGGAACAATATTGCCCAGAGTGCGACGGATTTGGTTGACTTCTCGATAATCTCTGCAAGGAGAAATGAGAAAGAATTTCAAATTTAACGTATGTCGACGGCTTTGCTCATTTTTTACCATTTCATCTATTCATAGATTATCAGAAAAATAAAATCCTAAAACTATCGTTTGTATTAACTCATTTTCTACTTTGATTTAAGTGGTTGTAGTCACAAACTACTGCATTGTCTCGAATATAAAGTGACCTTAAATATAACATGACCCTTAGATTTTCGGAAAGATTTTCACGGGAAAAAATAAACCTTCCAGGACTTGCCTTGAGGGATCTTCTGCGTATGTTCAATTGTATGTGAAGAGATGGTGTCTTCCCAGACAGGTGGAAAGAATCAGTTTAAAATTAGTGAAGATATATGTAATTGCCGTTTTAGGCTTACTATACTTACAGGGAAACGAAAGGGCAAGTTGTTTGTGCCGGGCACCCCGTCTTCCTAAGACCATCATCGCCTCCGCCGCCCGACGCAATAGCTACGCAGAAACCACCAAATCCGCCAGGCGATGACGCAGGATATAAGGAACAATTTTGCCCAGAGCCTGGCAGATTTGGTGGACTTCTCGAAAAACTCTGCAGAAAGAAATGAGAATATAATTTCAAATTAAAAGTATGTCAACGGCTTTGCTCATTTATTTACCATTTGTCTATTTATAGATTATCAAAAAAAAATTATTAAAACTATCGTTTGTATTAACTCATTTATCTATTTTGATTGTAGTGGTTGTATTCACGAACTCCTGCATTGTCCCGAATATATAGCGACCTTAAATATATCGCGACCTTAAGATTTTCGGAATGTTTTTCATGCAAATAAATAAACCTTCCTTGAGCTGCCTTGAGGGATCATCTGCATACGTCCAGACGTATGTGTAGAGATGGTGTGCTCCCAGACAGGTGGAAAGAATCAATTTAAAATTAGTGAAGATATGTGTAATTGCCGCTTTAGTCTTACTATACCTACAGGGAAACGAAAGGGCAAGTTGTTTGCGCCGCGCTTCTCGTCTTCCCGAGACCATCATCGCCTCCGCCGCCCGACGCAATAGCGACGCAGAAAACATTAAATCCGCCAGGCGATGACGAAGGATATAAGGAACAATATTGCTTAGAGCCCGGCGGATTTGGTGGACTTCTCGATAAACTCTGCAAGTAGAAATGAGAAAAGAATTTTAAATTTAACGTATGTCGACGGCTTTGGTCACTTATTTACCTTTTGATCTATTCATAGATGATCAAAAAAATAATTTATTAAAACTATCTTTTGTATTAACTAATTTATCTACTTTGATTGTAGTGGTTGTATTCACGAACTACTGCATTGTCCCGAATATATAGCGACCTTAAATATATCACGACCGTTCAATTTTCGGAAAGTTTTTCCTGGGAAAAACTAAACCTTCCTGGAGATGCCTTGAGGGATCTTCTGCATACGTTCAAACGTATGTGCAGAGATGGTGAGTTCTCAGACAGGTGAAAAGAATCAGTTTAAAAGTAGTGAAGATATATGTATATTGCCGTTTTAGGATTACTATACTTACAGGGAAACGAAATGGCAAGTTGTTTTCGCCGTCTTCCCAGTCATCCTGAGACCATCATCGCCTCCGCCGCCCGACGCAATAGCGACGCAGAAACCACCAAATCCGCCAGGCGATGACGCAGGATATAAGGAACAATATTGCCCAGAGCGCGGCGGATTTGGTGGACTTCTCGATAAACTCTGCAAGGAGAAATGAGAAAGAATTTAAAATTTAACGTATGTCGACGGCTTTGCTCATTTTTTACCTTTTGATCTATTCATAGATTATCAGAAAAATAATTTCCTAAAACTATCGTTTGTATTAACTCATTTCTCTACTTTGATTGAAGTTGTTGTATTCACGAACTACCGCATTGACCCGAATATATAGCGACCTTAAATATAACGCGGCCCTAACATTTTCGGAATGTTTTTCATGCAAAATAATAAACCTTCCTGGAGCTGCCTTGAGGGAACTTCTGCATTCGTTCAAACGTATGTGGAGAGATGGTGAGTTCCCAGACAGGTGGAAAGAATCAGTTTAAAATTAGTGAAGATACATGTAATTGCCGCATTAGGCTTACTATACTTACAGGGAAACGAAAGGGCAAGTTGTTTTCGCCGTCTTCCCAGTCATCCTGAGACCATCATCGCCTCCGCCGCCCGACGCAATAGCGACGCAGAAACCACCAAATCCGCCAGGCGATGACGCAGGATATAAGAGACAATATTGCCCAGAGCCCGTCAGTTTTGGTGGACTACTTGATAAACTCTGCAGAGAGAAATGAGAAAAGAATTTCAAATTTAACGTATGTCGACGGCTTTGGTCATTTATTTACCAATTGTTATATTCATAGATTATCAAAAAAATAATTCCTTAAAACTATCGTGTGTATTAACTCATTCATCAACTTTTATTGAAGTGGTTGTATTTACAAAATACTGTTTTGTCCCGAATATAAAGCGACCTTAAATATAACGCGACCCTAATATTTTCGGAAATTTTTTCATGGAAAAAACTAAACCATCCTGGAGCTGCCTTAAGAGATCTTCTGCATACGTTCAAACGTATGTGGAGAGATGGTGTCTTCCCAGACAGGTGGAAAGAATCAGTTTAAAATTAGTGAAGATACATGTAATTGCCGCATAAGGCTTACTATACCTACAGGGAAACGAAAGGGCAAGTTGTTTTCGTCGTCCTCCCCGTCATCCTGAGACCATCATCGCCTCCGCCGCCCGACGCAATAGCGACGCAGAAACCACCAAATCCGCCAGGCGATGACGCAGGATATAAGAGACAATATTGCCCAGAGCCCGTCAGTTTTGGTGGACTACTTGATAAACTCTGCAGAGAGAAATGAGAAAAGAATTTCAAATTTAACGTATGTCGACGGCTTTGGTCATTTATTTACCAATTGATATATTCATAGATTATCAAAAAAATAATTTCTTAAAACTATCGAGTGTATTAACTCATTCATCAACTTTTATTTAAGTGGTTGTAGTCACAAACTACTGTATTGTCCCGAATATATAGCCACCTTAAATATAACGCGACCCTAAAATTTCCGGAATGTTTTTCATGCAAAATAATAATCCTTCCAGGAGCTGCATTGAGGGATCTCCTGCATACGTTCAAACGTATGTGCTAAGAAGTGTCTTCCCAGACAGGTGGAAAGAATCAGTTTAAAATTAGTGAAGATAAATGTAATTGCCGTTTTAGGCTTACTATACCTACAGGGAAACGAAAGGGCAAGTTGTTTGCGCTGGGATCTCCGTCTCACTGAGACCATCGTCGCCTCCGCCGCCCGACGCAATAGCGACGCTGAAACCACCAAATCACAAGCGATGAGGCAGAATATATGGAACAATATTGCATATAGCCCGCCAGATTTATTGGAATTCTCGATAAATTCTGCAGACAGAAATGAGAAAAGTATTTAAAATTTAACGTATGTCGACGGTTTTGCTCATTTTTTTGCCTTTTGATCTATTCATAGTTTTTCAAAAAAATAATTTCCTAAAACTAACGTTTGTATTAACTCATTTCTCTACTTTGATTGAAGTTGTTGTATTCACGAACTACCGCATTGACCCGAATATATAGCGACCTTAAATATAACGCGGCCCCTAACATTTTCGGAATGTTTTTCATGCAAAATAATAAACCTTCCTGGAGCTGCCTTGAGGGAACTTCTGCATTCGTTCAAACGTATGTGGAGAGATGGTGAGTTCCCAGACAGGTGAAAAGAAACAGTTTAAAATTACTGAAGATACATGTAATTGCCGCATTAGGCTTACTATACTTACAGGGAAACGAAAGGGCAAGTTGTTTTCGCCGTCTTCCCAGTCATCCTGAGACCATCATCGCCTCCGCCGCCCGACGCAATAGCGACGCAGAAACCACCAAATCCGCCAGGCGATGACGCAGGATATAAGAGACAATATTGCCCAGAGCCCGTCAGTTTTGGTGGACTACTTGATAAACTCTGCAGAGAGAAATGAGAAAAGAATTTCAAATTTAACGTATGTCGACGGCTTTGGTCATTTATTTACCAATTGTTATATTCATAGATTATCAAAAAAATAATTCCTTAAAACTATCGTGTGTATTAACTCATTCATCAACTTTTATTGAAGTGGTTGTATTTACAAAATACTGTTTTGTCCCGAATATAAAGCGACCTTAAATATAACGCGACCCTAATATTTTCGGAAATTTTTTCATGGAAAAAACTAAACCATCCTGGAGCTGCCTTAAGAGATCTTCTGCATACGTTCAAACGTATGTGGAGAGATGGTGTCTTCCCAGACAGGTGGAAAGAATCAGTTTAAAATTAGTGAAGATACATGTAATTGCCGCATAAGGCTTACTATACCTACAGGGAAACGAAAGGGCAAGTTGTTTTCGTCGTCCTCCCCGTCATCCTGAGACCATCATCGCCTCCGCCGCCCGACGCAATAGCGACGCAGAAACCACCAAATCCGCCAGGCGATGACGCAGGATATAAGAGACAATATTGCCCAGAGCCCGTCAGTTTTGGTGGACTACTTGATAAACTCTGCAGAGAGAAATGAGAAAAGAATTTCAAATTTAACGTATGTCGACGGCTTTGGTCATTTATTTACCAATTGATATATTCATAGATTATCAAAAAAATAATTTCTTAAAACTATCGAGTGTATTAACTCATTCATCAACTTTTATTTAAGTGGTTGTAGTCACAAACTACTGTATTGTCCCGAATATATAGCCACCTTAAATATAACGCGACCCTAAAATTTCCGGAATGTTTTTCATGCAAAATAATAATCCTTCCAGGAGCTGCATTGAGGGATCTCCTGCATACGTTCAAACGTATGTGCTAAGAAGTGTCTTCCCAGACAGGTGGAAAGAATCAGTTTAAAATTAGTGAAGATAAATGTAATTGCCGTTTTAGGCTTACTATACCTACAGGGAAACGAAAGGGCAAGTTGTTTGCGCTGGGATCTCCGTCTCACTGAGACCATCGTCGCCTCCGCCGCCCGACGCAATAGCGACGCTGAAACCACCAAATCACAAGCGATGAGGCAGAATATATGGAACAATATTGCATATAGCCCGCCAGATTTATTGGAATTCTCGATAAATTCTGCAGACAGAAATGAGAAAAGTATTTAAAATTTAACGTATGTCGACGGTTTTGCTCATTTTTTTGCCTTTTGATCTATTCATAGTTTTTCAAAAAAATAATTTCCTAAAACTAACGTTTGTATTAACTCATTTCTCTACTTTGATTGAAGTTGTTGTATTCACGAACTACCGCATTGACCCGAATATATAGCGACCTTAAATATAACGCGGCCCCTAACATTTTCGGAATGTTTTTCATGCAAAATAATAAACCTTCCTGGAGCTGCCTTGAGGGAACTTCTGCATTCGTTCAAACGTATGTGGAGAGATGGTGAGTTCCCAGACAGGTGAAAAGAAACAGTTTAAAATTACTGAAGATATATGTATATTGCCGTTTTAGGATTACTATACTTACAGGGAAACGAAATGGCAAGTTGTTTGCGCCTGGCTCCCCGTCTTCCTGAGACCATCATCGCCTCCGCCGCCCGACGCAATAGCGACGCAGAAACCACCAAATCGCCAGACGATGACGCAGGATATAAGGAACAATATTGCCCAGAGCGCGGCGGATTTGGTGGACTTCTCGATAATCTCTGCAAGGAGGAATGAGAAAGAATTTAAAATTTAACGTATGTCGACGGCTTTGCTCATTTTTTACCTTTTGATCTATTCATAGATTATCAGAAAAATAATTTCCTAAAACTATCGTTTGTATTAACTCATTTCTCTACTTTGATTGAAGTTGTTGTATTCACGAACTACCGCATTGACCCGAATATATAGCGACCTTAAATATAACGCGGCCCTAACATTTTCGGAAATTTTTTCATGGAAAAAACTAAACCATCCTGGAGCTGCCTTAAGAGATCTTCTGCATACGTTCAAACGTATGTGGAGAGATGGTGAGTTCCCAGACAGGTGAAAAGAAACAGTTTAAAATTACTGAAGATATATGTATATTGCCGTTTTAGGATTACTATACTTACAGGGAAACGAAATGGCAAGTTGTTTGCGCCTGGCTCCCCGTCTTCCTGAGACCATCATCGCACCCGCCGCCCGACGCAATAGCGACGCAGAAACCACCAAATCGCCAGGCGATGACGCAGGATATAAGGAACAATATTGCCCAGAGCGCGGCGGATTTGGTGGACTTCTCGATAAACTCTGCAAGGAGAAATGAGAAAGAATTTCAAATTTAACGTATGTCGACGGCTTTGCTCATTTTTTACCATTTCATCTATTCATAGATTATCAGAAAAATAATTTCCTAAAACTATCGTTTGTATTAACTCATTTTCTACTTTGATTAAAGTGGTTGTAGTCACAAACTACTGCATTGTCTCGAATATAAAGTGACCTTAAATATAACATGACCCTTAGATTTTCGGAAAGATTTTCACGGGAAAAAATAAACCTTCCTGGACTTGCCTTGAGGGATCTTCTGCGTATGTTCAATTGTATGTGAAGAGATGGTGTCTTCCCAGACAGGTGGAAAGAATCAGTTTAAAATTAGTGAAGATATATGTAATTGCCGTTTTAGGCTTACTATACTTACAGGGAAACGAAAGGGCAAGTTGTTTGTGCCGGGCACCCCGTCTTCCTAAGACCATCATCGCCTCCGCCGCCCGACGCAATAGCTACGCAGAAACCACCAAATCCGACAGGCGATGACGCAGGATATAAGGAACAATTTTGCCCAGAGCCTGGCAGATTTGGTGGACTTCTCGAAAAACTCTGCAGAAAGAAATGAGAATATAATTTCAAATTAAAAGTATGTCAACGGCTTTGCTCATTTATTTACCATTTGTCTATTTATAGATTATCAAAAAAAAATTATTAAAACTATCGTTTGTATTAACTCATTTATCTATTTTGATTGTAGTGGTTGTATTCACGAACTCCTGCATTGTCCCGAATATATAGCGACCTTAAATATATCGCGACCTTAAGATTTTCGGAATGTTTTTCATGCAAATAAATAAACCTTCCTTGAGCTGCCTTGAGGGATCATCTGCATACGTCCAGACGTATGTGTAGAGATGGTGTGCTCCCAGACAGGTGGAAAGAATCAATTTAAAATTAGTGAAGATATGTGTAATTGCCGCTTTAGTCTTACTATACCTACAGGGAAACGAAAGGGCAAGTTGTTTGCGCCGCGCTTCTCGTCTTCCCGAGACCATCATCGCCTCCGCCGCCCGACGCAATAGCGACGCAGAAAACATTAAATCCGCCAGGCGATGACGAAGGATATAAGGAACAATATTGCTTAGAGCCCGGCGGATTTGGTGGACTTCTCGATAAACTCTGCAAGTAGAAATGAGAAAAGAATTTTAAATTTAACGTATGTCGACGGCTTTGGTCACTTATTTACCTTTTGATCTATTCATAGATGATCAAAAAAATAATTTATTAAAACTATCTTTTGTATTAACTAATTTATCTACTTTGATTGTAGTGGTTGTATTCACGAACTACTGCATTGTCCCGAATATATAGCGACCTTAAATATATCACGACCGTTCAATTTTCGGAAAGTTTTTCCTGGGAAAAACTAAACCTTCCTGGAGATGCCTTGAGGGATCTTCTGCATACGTTCAAACGTATGTGCAGAGATGGTGAGTTCTCAGACAGGTGAAAAGAATCAGTTTAAAAGTAGTGAAGATATATGTATATTGCCGTTTTAGGATTACTATACTTACAGGGAAACGAAATGGCAAGTTGTTTTCGCCGTCTTCCCAGTCATCCTGAGACCATCATCGCCTCCGCCGCCCGACGCAATAGCGACGCAGAAACCACCAAATCCGCCAGGCGATGACGCAGGATATAAGGAACAATATTGCCCAGAGCGCGGCGGATTTGGTGGACTTCTCGATAAACTCTGCAAGGAGAAATGAGAAAGAATTTAAAATTTAACGTATGTCGACGGCTTTGCTCATTTTTTACCTTTTGATCTATTCATAGATTATCAGAAAAATAATTTCCTAAAACTATCGTTTGTATTAACTCATTTCTCTACTTTGATTGAAGTTGTTGTATTCACGAACTACCGCATTGACCCGAATATATAGCGACCTTAAATATAACGCGGCCCTAACATTTTCGGAATGTTTTTCATGCAAAATAATAAACCTTCCTGGAGCTGCCTTGAGGGAACTTCTGCATTCGTTCAAACGTATGTGGAGAGATGGTGAGTTCCCAGACAGGTGGAAAGAATCAGTTTAAAATTAGTGAAGATACATGTAATTGCCGCATTAGGCTTACTATACTTACAGGGAAACGAAAGGGCAAGTTGTTTTCGCCGTCTTCCCAGTCATCCTGAGACCATCATCGCCTCCGCCGCCCGACGCAATAGCGACGCAGAAACCACCAAATCCGCCAGGCGATGACGCAGGATATAAGAGACAATATTGCCCAGAGCCCGTCAGTTTTGGTGGACTACTTGATAAACTCTGCAGAGAGAAATGAGAAAAGAATTTCAAATTTAACGTATGTCGACGGCTTTGGTCATTTATTTACCAATTGTTATATTCATAGATTATCAAAAAAATAATTCCTTAAAACTATCGTGTGTATTAACTCATTCATCAACTTTTATTGAAGTGGTTGTATTTACAAAATACTGTTTTGTCCCGAATATAAAGCGACCTTAAATATAACGCGACCCTAATATTTTCGGAAATTTTTTCATGGAAAAAACTAAACCATCCTGGAGCTGCCTTAAGAGATCTTCTGCATACGTTCAAACGTATGTGGAGAGATGGTGTCTTCCCAGACAGGTGGAAAGAATCAGTTTAAAATTAGTGAAGATACATGTAATTGCCGCATAAGGCTTACTATACCTACAGGGAAACGAAAGGGCAAGTTGTTTTCGTCGTCCTCCCCGTCATCCTGAGACCATCATCGCCTCCGCCGCCCGACGCAATAGCGACGCAGAAACCACCAAATCCGCCAGGCGATGACGCAGGATATAAGAGACAATATTGCCCAGAGCCCGTCAGTTTTGGTGGACTACTTGATAAACTCTGCAGAGAGAAATGAGAAAAGAATTTCAAATTTAACGTATGTCGACGGCTTTGGTCATTTATTTACCAATTGATATATTCATAGATTATCAAAAAAATAATTTCTTAAAACTATCGAGTGTATTAACTCATTCATCAACTTTTATTTAAGTGGTTGTAGTCACAAACTACTGTATTGTCCCGAATATATAGCCACCTTAAATATAACGCGACCCTAAAATTTCCGGAATGTTTTTCATGCAAAATAATAATCCTTCCAGGAGCTGCATTGAGGGATCTCCTGCATACGTTCAAACGTATGTGCTAAGAAGTGTCTTCCCAGACAGGTGGAAAGAATCAGTTTAAAATTAGTGAAGATAAATGTAATTGCCGTTTTAGGCTTACTATACCTACAGGGAAACGAAAGGGCAAGTTGTTTGCGCTGGGATCTCCGTCTCACTGAGACCATCGTCGCCTCCGCCGCCCGACGCAATAGCGACGCTGAAACCACCAAATCACAAGCGATGAGGCAGAATATATGGAACAATTTTGCATATAGCCCGCCAGATTTATTGGAATTCTCGATAAATTCTGCAGACAGAAATGAGAAAAGTATTTAAAATTTAACGTATGTCGACGGTTTTGCTCATTTTTTTGCCTTTTGATCTATTCATAGTTTTTCAAAAAAATAATTTCCTAAAACTATCGTTTGTATTAACTCATTTCTCTACTTTGATTGAAGTTGTTGTATTCACGAACTACCGCATTGACCCGAATATATAGCGACCTTAAATATAACGCGGCCCCTAACATTTTCGGAATGTTTTTCATGCAAAATAATAAACCTTCCTGGAGCTGCCTTGAGGGAACTTCTGCATTCGTTCAAACGTATGTGGAGAGATGGTGAGTTCCCAGACAGGTGAAAAGAAACAGTTTAAAATTACTGAAGATATATGTATATTGCCGTTTTAGGATTACTATACTTACAGGGAAACGAAATGGCAAGTTGTTTGCGCCTGGCTCCCCGTCTTCCTGAGACCATCATCGCCTCCGCCGCCCGACGCAATAGCGACGCAGAAACCACCAAATCGCCAGACGATGACGCAGGATATAAGGAACAATATTGCCCAGAGCGCGGCGGATTTGGTGGACTTCTCGATAATCTCTGCAAGGAGGAATGAGAAAGAATTTAAAATTTAACGTATGTCGACGGCTTTGCTCATTTTTTACCTTTTGATCTATTCATAGATTATCAGAAAAATAATTTCCTAAAACTATCGTTTGTATTAACTCATTTCTCTACTTTGATTGAAGTTGTTGTATTCACGAACTACCGCATTGACCCGAATATATAGCGACCTTAAATATAACGCGGCCCTAACATTTTCGGAAATTTTTTCATGGAAAAAACTAAACCATCCTGGAGCTGCCTTAAGAGATCTTCTGCATACGTTCAAACGTATGTGGAGAGATGGTGAGTTCCCAGACAGGTGAAAAGAAACAGTTTAAAATTACTGAAGATATATGTATATTGCCGTTTTAGGATTACTATACTTACAGGGAAACGAAATGGCAAGTTGTTTGCGCCTGGCTCCCCGTCTTCCTGAGACCATCATCGCACCCGCCGCCCGACGCAATAGCGACGCAGAAACCACCAAATCGCCAGGCGATGACGCAGGATATAAGGAACAATATTGCCCAGAGCGCGGCGGATTTGGTGGACTTCTCGATAAACTCTGCAAGGAGAAATGAGAAAGAATTTCAAATTTAACGTATGTCGACGGCTTTGCTCATTTTTTACCATTTCATATATTCATAGATTATCAGAAAAATAATTTCCTAAAACTATCGTTTGTATTAACTCATTTTCTACTTTGATTAAAGTGGTTGTAGTCACAAACTACTGCATTGTCTCGAATATAAAGTGACCTTAAATATAACATGACCCTTAGATTTTCGGAAAGATTTTCACGGGAAAAACTAAACCTTCCTGGACTTGCCTTGAGGGATCTTCTGCGTATGTTCAATTGTATGTGAAGAGATGGTGTCTTCCCAGACAGGTGGAAAGAATCAGTTTAAAATTAGTGAAGATATATGTAATTGCCGTTTTAGGCTTACTATACTTACAGGGAAACGAAAGGGCAAGTTGTTTGTGCCGGGCACCCCGTCTTCCTAAGACCATCATCGCCTCCGCCGCCCGACGCAATAGCTACGCAGAAACCACCAAATCCGCCAGGCGATGACGCAGGATATAAGGAACAATTTTGCCCAGAGCCTGGCAGATTTGGTGGACTTCTCGAAAAACTCTGCAGAAAGAAATGAGAATATAATTTCAAATTAAAAGTATGTCAACGGCTTTGCTCATTTATTTACCATTTGTCTATTTATAGATTATCAAAAAAAAATTATTAAAACTATCGTTTGTATTAACTCATTTATCTATTTTGATTGTAGTGGTTGTATTCACGAACTACTGCATTGTCCCGAATATATAGCGACCTTAAATATATCGCGACCTTAAGATTTTCGGAATGTTTTTCATGCAAATAAATAAACCTTCCTTGAGCTGCCTTGAGGGATCATCTGCATACGTCCAGACGTATGTGTAGAGATGGTGTGCTCCCAGACAGGTGGAAAGAATCAATTTAAAATTAGTGAAGATATGTGTAATTGCCGCTTTAGTCTTACTATACCTACAGGGAAACGAAAGGGCAAGTTGTTTGCGCCGCGCTTCTCGTCTTCCCGAGACCATCATCGCCTCCGCCGCCCGACGCAATAGCGACGCAGAAAACATTAAATCCGCCAGGCGATGACGAAGGATATAAGGAACAATATTGCTTAGAGCCCGGCGGATTTGGTGGACTTCTCGATAAACTCTGCAAGTAGAAATGAGAAAAGAATTTTAAATTTAACGTATGTCGACGGCTTTGGTCACTTATTTACCTTTTGATCTATTCATAGATGATCAAAAAAATAATTTATTAAAACTATCTTTTGTATTAACTCATTTCTCTACTTTGATTGAAGTTGTTGTATTCACGAACTACCGCATTGACCCGAATATATAGCGACCTTAAATATATCACGACCGTTCAATTTTCGGAAAGTTTTTCCTGGGAAAAACTAAACCTTCCTGGAGATGCCTTGAGGGATCTTCTGCATACGTTCAAACGTATGTGGAGAGATGGTGAGTTCCCAGACAGGTGGAAAGAATCAGTTTAAAATTAGTGAAGATACATGTAATTGCCGCATTAGGCTTACTATACTTACAGGGAAACGAAAGGGCAAGTTCTTTTCGCCGTCTTCCCAGTCATCCTGAGACCATCATCGCCTCCGCCGCCCGACGCAATAGCGACGCAGAAACCACCAAATCCGCCAGGCGATGACGCAGGATATAAGAGACAATATTGCCCAGAGCCCGTCAGTTTTGGTGGACTACTTGATAAACTCTGCAGAGAGAAATGAGAAAAGAATTTCAAATTTAACGTATGTCGACGGCTTTGGTCATTTATTTACCAATTGTTATATTCATAGATTATCAAAAAAATAATTCCTTAAAACTATCGTGTGTATTAACTCATTCATCAACTTTTATTGAAGTGGTTGTATTTACAAAATACTGTTTTGTCCCGAATATAAAGCGACCTTAAATATAACGCGACCCTAATATTTTCGGAAATTTTTTCATGGAAAAAACTAAACCATCCTGGAGCTGCCTTAAGAGATCTTCTGCATACGTTCAAACGTATGTGGAGAGATGGTGTCTTCCCAGACAGGTGGAAAGAATCAGTTTAAAATTAGTGAAGATACATGTAATTGCCGCATAAGGCTTACTATACCTACAGGGAAACGAAAGGGCAAGTTGTTTTCGTCGTCCTCCCCGTCATCCTGAGACCATCATCGCCTCCGCCGCCCGACGCAATAGCGACGCAGAAACCACCAAATCCGCCAGGCGATGACGCAGGATATAAGAGACAATATTGCCCAGAGCCCGTCAGTTTTGGTGGACTACTTGATAAACTCTGCAGAGAGAAATGAGAAAAGAATTTCAAATTTAACGTATGTCGACGGCTTTGGTCATTTATTTACCAATTGATATATTCATAGATTATCAAAAAAATAATTTCTTAAAACTATCGAGTGTATTAACTCATTCATCAACTTTTATTTAAGTGGTTGTAGTCACAAACTACTGTATTGTCCCGAATATATAGCGACCTTAAATATAACGCGACCCTAAAATTTCCGGAATGTTTTTCATGCAAAATAATAATCCTTCCAGGAGCTGCATTGAGGGATCTCCTGCATACGTTCAAACGTATGTGCTAAGAAGTGTCTTCCCAGACAGGTGGAAAGAATCAGTTTAAAATTAGTGAAGATAAATGTAATTGCCGTTTTAGGCTTACTATACCTACAGGGAAACGAAAGGGCAAGTTGTTTGCGCTGGGATCTCCGTCTCACTGAGACCATCGTCGCCTCCGCCGCCCGACGCAATAGCGACGCTGAAACCACCAAATCACAAGCGATGAGGCAGAATATATGGAACAATATTGCATATAGCCCGCCAGATTTATTGGAATTCTCGATAAATTCTGCAGACAGAAATGAGAAAAGTATTTAAAATTTAACGTATGTCGACGGCTTTGGTCACTTATTTACCTTTTGATCTATTCATAGATGATCAAAAAAATAATTTATTAAAACTATCTTTTGTATTAACTCATTTCTCTACTTTGATTGAAGTTGTTGTATTCACGAACTACCGCATTGACCCGAATATATAGCGACCTTAAATATAACGCGGCCCCTAACATTTTCGGAATGTTTTTCATGCAAAATAATAAACCTTCCTGGAGCTGCCTTGAGGGAACTTCTGCATTCGTTCAAACGTATGTGGAGAGATGGTGAGTTCCCAGACAGGTGAAAAGAAACAGTTTAAAATTACTGAAGATATATGTATATTGCCGTTTTAGGATTACTATACTTACAGGGAAACGAAATGGCAAGTTGTTTGCGCCTGGCTCCCCGTCTTCCTGAGACCATCATCGCCTCCGCCGCCCGACGCAATAGCGACGCAGAAACCACCAAATCGCCAGACGATGACGCAGGATATAAGGAACAATATTGCCCAGAGCCCGGCAGTTTTGGTGGACTACTTGATAAACTCTGCAGAGAGAAATGAGAAAAGAATTTCAAATTTAACGTATGTCGACGGCTTTGGTCATTTATTTACCAATTGTTATATTCATAGATTATCAGAAAAATAATTTCCTAAAACTATCGTGTGTATTAACTCATTCATCAACTTTTATTGAAGTGGTTGTATTTACAAAATACTGTTTTGTCCCGAATATAAAGCGACCTTAAATATAACGCCACCCTAATATTTTCGGAAATTTTTTCATGGAAAAAACTAAACCATCCTGGAGCTGCCTTAAGAGATCTTCTGCATACGTTCAAACGTATGTGGAGAGATGGTGAGTTCCCAGACAGGTGAAAAGAAACAGTTTAAAATTACTGAAGATATATGTATATTGCCGTTTTAGGATTACTATACTTACAGGGAAACGAAATGGCAAGTTGTTTGCGCCTGGCTCCCCGTCTTCCTGAGACCATCATCGCACCCGCCGCCCGACGCAATAGCGACGCAGAAACCACCAAATCGCCAGGCGATGACGCAGGATATAAGGAACAATATTGCCCAGAGCGCGGCGGATTTGGTGGACTTCTCGATAAACTCTGCAAGGAGAAATGAGAAAGAATTTCAAATTTAACGTATGTCGACGGCTTTGCTCATTTTTTACCTTTTGATCTACTCATAGATTATCAGAAAAATAATTTCCTAAAACTATCGTTTGTATTAACTCATTTTCTACTTTGATTAAAGTGGTTGTAGTCACAAACTACTGCATTGTCTGGAATATAAAGTGACCTTAAATATAACATGACCCTTAGATTTTCGGAAAGATTTTCACGGGAAAAACTAAACCTTCCTGGACTTGCCTTGAGGGATCTTCTGCGTATGTTCAATTGTATGTGAAGAGATGGTGTCTTCCCAGACAGGTGGAAAGAATCAGTTTAAAATTAGTGAAGATATATGTAATTGCCGTTTTAGGTTTACTATACTTACAGGGAAACGAAAGGGCAAGTTGTTTGTGCCGGGCACCCCGTCTTCCTAAGACCATCATCGCCTCCGCCGCCCGACGCAATAGCTACGCAGAAACCACCAAATCCGCCAGGCGATGACGCAGGATATAAGGAACAATTTTGCCCAGAGCCTGGCAGATTTGGTGGACTTCTCGAAAAACTCTGCAGAAAGAAATGAGAATATAATTTCAAATTTAAAGTATGTCAACGGCTTTGCTCATTTATTTACCATTTGTCTATTTATAGATTATAAAAAAAAAATTATTAAAACTATCGTTTGTATTAACTCATTTATCTATTTTGATTGTAGTGGTTGTATTCACGAACTACTGCATTGTCCCGAATATATAGCGACCTTAAATATATCACGACCGTTCAATTTTCGGAAAGTTTTTCCTGGGAACAACTAAACCTTCCTGGAGATGCCTTGAGGGATCTTCTGCATACGTTCAAACGTATGTGCAGAGATGGTGAGTTCTCAGACAGGTGGAAAGAATCAGTTTAAAATTAGTGAAGATACATGTAATTGCCGCATTAGGCTTACTATACTTACAGGGAAACGAAAGGGCAAGTTGTTTTCGCCGTCCTCCCAGTCATCCTGAGACCATCATCGCCTCCGCCGCCAGACGCAATATCGACGCAGAAACCACCAAATCCGCCAGGCGATGACACAGGATATAAGGAACAATATTGCCCAGAGCCCGGCGGATTTGGTGGACTTCTCGATAAACTCTGCAGAGAGAAATGAGAAAAGAATTTAAAATTAAATGTATGTCGACGGCTTTGGTCATTTATTTACCAATTGATATATTCATAGATTATCAAAAAAATAATTTCTTAAAACTATCGTGTGTATGACTCATTTTTCTATATTGATTGAAATGGTTGTATTCACGAACTGCTGTATTGTACCGAATATATAGCGACCTTAAATATATCGCGACCTTAAGATTTTCGGAATGTTTTTCATGCAAATAAATAAACCTTCCTTGAGCTGCCTTGAGGGATCATCTGCATACGTCCAGACGTATGTGTAGAGATGGTGTGTTCCCAGACAGGTGGAAAGAATCAATTTAAAATTAGTGAAGATATGTGTAATTGCCGCTTTAGGCTTACTATACCTACAGGGAAACGAAAGGGCAAGTTGTTTGCGCCGCGCTTCTCGTCTTCCTGAGACCATCATCGCCTCCGCCGCCCGACGCAATAGCGACGCAGAAACCATTAAATCCGCCAGGCGATGACGAAGGATATAAGGAACAATATTGCTTAGAGCCCGACGGATTTGGTGGACTTCTCGATAAACTCTGCAAGGAGAAATGAGAAAAGAATTTTAAATTTAACGTATGTCGACGGCTTTGGTCACTTTTTTCCTTTTGATCTATTCATAGATGATCAAAAAAATAATTTATTAAAACTATCTTTTGTATTAACTAATTTATCTACTTTGATTGTAGTGGTTGTATTCACGAACTACTGCATTGTCCCGAATATATAGCGACCTTAAATATATCACGACCGTTCAATTTTCGGAAAGTTTTTTCTGGGAAAAACTAAACCTTCCTGGATATGCCTTGAGGGATCTTCTGCATACGTTCAAACGTATGTGCAGAGATGGTGAGTTCTCAGACAGGTGAAAAGAATCAGTTTAAAAGTAGTGAAGATATATGTATATTGCCGTTTTAGGATTACTATACTTACAGGGAAACGAAATGGCAAGTTGTTTTCGCCGTCTTCCCAGTCATCCTGAGACCATCATCGCCTCCGCCGCCCTACGCAATAGCGACGCAGAAACCACCAAATCCGCCAGGCGATGACGCAGGATATAAGGAACAATATTGCCCAGAGCGCGGCGGATTTGGTGGACTTCTCGATAAACTCTGCAAGGAGAAATGAGAAAGAATTTAAAATTTAACGTATGTCGACGGCTTTGCTCATTTTTTACCTTTTGATCTATTCATAGATTATCAGAAAAATAATTTCCTAAAACTATCGTTTGTATTAACTCATTTCTCTACTTTGATTGAAGTTGTTGTATTCACGAACTACCGCATTGACCCGAATATATAGCGACCTTAAATATAACGCGGCCCTAACATTTTCGGAATGTTTTTCATGCAAAATAATAAACCTTCCTGGAGCTGCCTTGAGGGAACTTCTGCATTCGTTCAAACGTATGTGGAGAGATGGTGAGTTCCCAGACAGGTGGAAAGAATCAGTTTAAAATTAGTGAAGATACATGTAATTGCCGCATTAGGCTTACTATACTTACAGGGAAACGAAAGGGCAAGTTGTTTTCGCCGTCTTCCCAGTCATCCTGAGACCATCATCGCCTCCGCCGCCCGACGCAATAGCGACGAAGAAACCACCAAATCCGCCAGGCGATGACGCAGGATATAAGAGACAATATTGCCCAGAGCCCGGCAGTTTTGGTGGACTACTTGATAAACTCTGCAGAGAGAAATGAGAAAAGAATTTCAAATTTAACGTATGTCGACGGCTTTGGTCATTTATTTACCAATTGTTATATTCATAGATTATCAGAAAAATAATTTCCTAAAACTATCGTGTGTATTAACTCATTCATCAACTTTTATTGAAGTGGTTGTATTTACAAAATACTGTTTTGTCCCGAATATAAAGCGACCTTAAATATAACGCCACCCTAATATTTTCGGAAATTTTTTCATGGAAAAAACTAAACCATCCTGGAGCTGCCTTAAGAGATCTTCTGCATACGTTCAAACGTATGTGGAGAGATGGTGAGTTCCCAGACAGGTGAAAAGAAACAGTTTAAAATTACTGAAGATATATGTATATTGCCGTTTTAGGATTACTATACTTACAGGGAAACGAAATGGCAAGTTGTTTGCGCCTGGCTCCCCGTCTTCCTGAGACCATCGTCGCACCCGCCGCCCGACGCAATAGCGACGCAGAAACCACCAAATCGCCAGGCGATGACGCAGGATATAAGGAACAATATTGCCCAGAGCGCGGCGGATTTGGTGGACTTCTCGATAAACTCTGCAAGGAGAAATGAGAAAGAATTTCAAATTTAACGTATGTCGACGGCTTTGCTCATTTTTTACCTTTTGATCTACTCATAGATTATCAGAAAAATAATTTCCTAAAACTATCGTTTGTATTAACTCATTTTCTACTTTGATTAAAGTGGTTGTAGTCACAAACTACTGCATTGTCTGGAATATAAAGTGACCTTAAATATAACATGACCCTTAGATTTTCGGAAAGATTTTCACGGGAAAAACTAAACCTTCCTGGACTTGCCTTGAGGGATCTTCTGCGTATGTTCAATTGTATGTGAAGAGATGGTGTCTTCCCAGACAGGTGGAAAGAATCAGTTTAAAATTAGTGAAGATATATGTAATTGCCGTTTTAGGCTTACTATACTTACAGGGAAACGAAAGGGCAAGTTGTTTGTGCCGGGCACCCCGTCTTCCTAAGACCATCATCGCCTCCGCCGCCCGACGCAATAGCTACGCAGAAACCACCAAATCCGCCAGGCGATGACGCAGGATATAAGGAACAATTTTGCCCAGAGCCTGGCAGATTTGGTGGACTTCTCGAAAAACTCTGCAGAAAGAAATGAGAATATAATTTCAAATTTAAAGTATGTCAACGGCTTTGCTCATTTATTTACCATTTGTCTATTTATAGATTATAAAAAAAAAATTATTAAAACTATCGTTTGTATTAACTCATTTATCTATTTTGATTGTAGTGGTTGTATTCACGAACTACTGCATTGTCCCGAATATATAGCGACCTTAAATATATCACGACCGTTCAATTTTCGGAAAGTTTTTCCTGGGAACAACTAAACCTTCCTGGAGATGCCTTGAGGGATCTTCTGCATACGTTCAAACGTATGTGCAGAGATGGTGAGTTCTCAGACAGGTGGAAAGAATCAGTTTAAAATTAGTGAAGATACATGTAATTGCCGCATTAGGCTTACTATACTTACAGGGAAACGAAAGGGCAAGTTGTTTTCGCCGTCCTCCCAGTCATCCTGAGACCATCATCGCCTCCGCCGCCAGACGCAATATCGACGCAGAAACCACCAAATCCGCCAGGCGATGACACAGGATATAAGGAACAATATTGCCCAGAGCCCGGCGGATTTGGTGGACTTCTCGATAAACTCTGCAGAGAGAAATGAGAAAAGAATTTAAAATTAAATGTATGTCGACGGCTTTGGTCATTTATTTACCAATTGATATATTCATAGATTATCAAAAAAATAATTTCTTAAAACTATCGTGTGTATGACTCATTTTTCTATATTGATTGAAATGGTTGTATTCACGAACTGCTGTATTGTACCGAATATATAGCGACCTTAAATATATCGCGACCTTAAGATTTTCGGAATGTTTTTCATGCAAATAAATAAACCTTCCTTGAGCTGCCTTGAGGGATCATCTGCATACGTCCAGACGTATGTGTAGAGATGGTGTGTTCCCAGACAGGTGGAAAGAATCAATTTAAAATTAGTGAAGATATGTGTAATTGCCGCTTTAGGCTTACTATACCTACAGGGAAACGAAAGGGCAAGTTGTTTGCGCCGCGCTTCTCGTCTTCCTGAGACCATCATCGCCTCCGCCGCCCGACGCAATAGCGACGCAGAAACCATTAAATCCGCCAGGCGATGACGAAGGATATAAGGAACAATATTGCTTAGAGCCCGACGGATTTGGTGGACTTCTCGATAAACTCTGCAAGGAGAAATGAGAAAAGAATTTTAAATTTAACGTATGTCGACGGCTTTGGTCACTTTTTTCCTTTTGATCTATTCATAGATGATCAAAAAAATAATTTATTAAAACTATCTTTTGTATTAACTAATTTATCTACTTTGATTGTAGTGGTTGTATTCACGAACTACTGCATTGTCCCGAATATATAGCGACCTTAAATATATCACGACCGTTCAATTTTCGGAAAGTTTTTTCTGGGAAAAACTAAACCTTCCTGGATATGCCTTGAGGGATCTTCTGCATACGTTCAAACGTATGTGCAGAGATGGTGAGTTCTCAGACAGGTGAAAAGAATCAGTTTAAAAGTAGTGAAGATATATGTATATTGCCGTTTTAGGATTACTATACTTACAGGGAAACGAAATGGCAAGTTGTTTTCGCCGTCTTCCCAGTCATCCTGAGACCATCATCGCCTCCGCCGCCCTACGCAATAGCGACGCAGAAACCACCAAATCCGCCAGGCGATGACGCAGGATATAAGGAACAATATTGCCCAGAGCGCGGCGGATTTGGTGGACTTCTCGATAAACTCTGCAAGGAGAAATGAGAAAGAATTTAAAATTTAACGTATGTCGACGGCTTTGCTCATTTTTTACCTTTTGATCTATTCATAGATTATCAGAAAAATAATTTCCTAAAACTATCGTTTGTATTAACTCATTTCTCTACTTTGATTGAAGTTGTTGTATTCACGAACTACCGCATTGACCCGAATATATAGCGACCTTAAATATAACGCGGCCCTAACATTTTCGGAATGTTTTTCATGCAAAATAATAAACCTTCCTGGAGCTGCCTTGAGGGAACTTCTGCATTCGTTCAAACGTATGTGGAGAGATGGTGAGTTCCCAGACAGGTGGAAAGAATCAGTTTAAAATTAGTGAAGATACATGTAATTGCCGCATTAGGCTTACTATACTTACAGGGAAACGAAAGGGCAAGTTGTTTTCGCCGTCTTCCCAGTCATCCTGAGACCATCATCGCCTCCGCCGCCCGACGCAATAGCGACGAAGAAACCACCAAATCCGCCAGGCGATGACGCAGGATATAAGAGACAATATTGCCCAGAGCCCGGCAGTTTTGGTGGACTACTTGATAAACTCTGCAGAGAGAAATGAGAAAAGAATTTCAAATTTAACGTATGTCGACGGCTTTGGTCATTTATTTACCAATTGTTATATTCATAGATTATCAGAAAAATAATTTCCTAAAACTATCGTGTGTATTAACTCATTCATCAACTTTTATTGAAGTGGTTGTATTTACAAAATACTGTTTTGTCCCGAATATAAAGCGACCTTAAATATAACGCCACCCTAATATTTTCGGAAATTTTTTCATGGAAAAAACTAAACCATCCTGGAGCTGCCTTAAGAGATCTTCTGCATACGTTCAAACGTATGTGGAGAGATGGTGAGTTCCCAGACAGGTGAAAAGAAACAGTTTAAAATTACTGAAGATATATGTATATTGCCGTTTTAGGATTACTATACTTACAGGGAAACGAAATGGCAAGTTGTTTGCGCCTGGCTCCCCGTCTTCCTGAGACCATCGTCGCACCCGCCGCCCGACGCAATAGCGACGCAGAAACCACCAAATCGCCAGGCGATGACGCAGGATATAAGGAACAATATTGCCCAGAGCGCGGCGGATTTGGTGGACTTCTCGATAAACTCTGCAAGGAGAAATGAGAAAGAATTTCAAATTTAACGTATGTCGACGGCTTTGCTCATTTTTTACCTTTTGATCTACTCATAGATTATCAGAAAAATAATTTCCTAAAACTATCGTTTGTATTAACTCATTTTCTACTTTGATTAAAGTGGTTGTAGTCACAAACTACTGCATTGTCTGGAATATAAAGTGACCTTAAATATAACATGACCCTTAGATTTTCGGAAAGATTTTCACGGGAAAAACTAAACCTTCCTGGACTTGCCTTGAGGGATCTTCTGCGTATGTTCAATTGTATGTGAAGAGATGGTGTCTTCCCAGACAGGTGGAAAGAATCAGTTTAAAATTAGTGAAGATATATGTAATTGCCGTTTTAGGCTTACTATACTTACAGGGAAACGAAAGGGCAAGTTGTTTGTGCCGGGCACCCCGTCTTCCTAAGACCATCATCGCCTCCGCCGCCCGACGCAATAGCTACGCAGAAACCACCAAATCCGCCAGGCGATGACGCAGGATATAAGGAACAATTTTGCCCAGAGCCTGGCAGATTTGGTGGACTTCTCGAAAAACTCTGCAGAAAGAAATGAGAATATAATTTCAAATTTAAAGTATGTCAACGGCTTTGCTCATTTATTTACCATTTGTCTATTTATAGATTATAAAAAAAAATTATTAAAACTATCGTTTGTATTAACTCATTTATCTATTTTGATTGTAGTGGTTGTATTCACGAACTACTGCATTGTCCCGAATATATAGCGACCTTAAATATATCACGACCGTTCAATTTTCGGAAAGTTTTTCCTGGGAAAAACTAAACCTTCCTGGAGATGCCTTGAGGGATCTTCTGCATACGTTCAAACGTATGTGCAGAGATGGTGAGTTCTCAGACAGGTGGAAAGAATCAGTTTAAAATTAGTGAAGATACATGTAATTGCCGCATTAGGCTTACTATACTTACAGGGAAACGAAAGGGCAAGTTGTTTTCGCCGTACTCCCAGTCATCCTGAGACCATCATCGCCTCCGCCGCCAGACGCAATATCGACGCAGAAACCACCAAATCCGCCAGGCGATGACACAGGATATAAGGAACAATATTGCCCAGAGCCCGGCGGATTTGGTGGACTTCTCGATAAACTCTGCAGAGAGAAATGAGAAAAGAATTTTAAATTTAACGTATGTCGACGGCTTTGGTCACTTTTTTACCTTTTGATCTATTCATAGATGATCAAAAAAATAATTTATTAAAACTATCTTTTGTATTAACTAATTTATCTACTTTGATTGTAGTGGTTGTATTCACGAACTACTGCATTGTATCGAATATATAGCGACCTTAAATATATCACGACCGTTCAATTTTCGGAAAGTTTTTCCTGGGAAAAACTAAACCTTCCTGGATATGCCTTGAGGGATCTTCTGCATACGTTCAAACGTATGTGCAGAGATGGTGAGTTCCCAGACAGGTGAAAAGAATCAGTTTAAAAGTAGTGAAGATATATGTATATTGCCGTTTTAGGATTACTATACTTACAGGGAAACGAAATGGCAAGTTGTTTTCGCCGTCTTCCCAGTCATCCTGAGACCATCATCGCCTCCGCCGCCCGACGCAATAGCGACGCAGAAACCACCAAATCCGCCAGGCGATGACGCAGGATATAAGGAACAATATTGCCCAGACCGCGGCGGATTTGGTGGACTTCTCGATAAACTCTGCAAGGAGAAATGAGAAAGAATTTAAAATGTAACGTATGTCGACGGCTTTGCTCATTTTTTACCTTTTGATCTATTCATAGATTATCAGAAAAATAATTTCCTAAAACTATCGTTTGTATTAACTCATTTCTCTACTTTGATTGAAGTTGTTGTATTCACGAACTACCGCATTGACCCGAATATATAGCGACCTTAAATATAACGCGGCCCTAACATTTTCGGAATGTTTTTCATGCAAAATAATAAACCTTCCTGGAGCTGCCTTGAGGGAACTTCTGCATTCGTTCAAACGTATGTGGAGAGATGGTGAGTTCCCAGACAGGTGGAAAGAATCAGTTTAAAATTAGTGAAGATACATGTAATTGCCGTTTTAGGCTTTGTATACATACAGGGAAACGAAAGGGCAATTTGTTTGTGCCGGGCACCCCGTCTTCCTAAGACCATCATCGCCTCCGCCGCCCGACGCAATAGCGACGCAGAAACCACCAAATCCGCCAGGCGATGACGCAGGATATAAGAGACAATATTGCCCAGAGCCCGGCAGTTTTGGTGGACTACTTGATAAACTCTGCAGAGAGAAATGAGAAAAGAATTTCAAATTTAACGTATGTCGACGGCTTTGGTCATTTATTTACCAATTGTTATATTCATAGATTATCAAAAAAATAATTCCTTAAAACTATCGTGTGTATTAACTCATTCATCAACTTTTATTGAAGTGGTTGTATTTACAAAATACTGTTTTGTCCCGAATATAAAGCGACCTTAAATATAACGCGACCCTAATATTTTCGGAAATTTTTTCATGGAAAAAACTAAACCATCCTGGAGCTGCCTTAAGAGATCTTCTGCATACGTTCAAACGTATGTGGAGAGATGGTGAGTTCCCAGACAGGTGAAAAGAAACAGTTTAAAATTACTGAAGATATATGTATATTGCCGTTTTAGGATTACTATACTTACAGGGAAACGAAATGGCAAGTTGTTTGCGCCTGGCTCCCCGTCTTCCTGAGACCATCATCGCACCCGCCGCCCGACGCAATAGCGACGCAGAAACCACCAAATCGCCAGGCGATGACGCAGGATATAAGGAACAATATTGCCCAGAGCGCGGCGGATTTGGTGGACTTCTCGATAAACTCTGCAAGGAGAAATGAGAAAGAATTTCAAATTTAACGTATGTCGACGGCTTTGCTCATTTTTTACCTTTTGATCTACTCATAGATTATCAGAAAAATAATTTCCTAAAACTATCGTTTTTATTAACTCATTTTCTACTTTGATTAAAGTGGTTGTAGTCACAAACTACTGCATTGTCTCGAATATAAAGTGACCTTAAATATAACATGACCCTTAGATTTTCGGAAAGATTTTCACGGGAAAAACTAAACCTTCCTGGACTTGCCTTGAGGGATCTTCTGCGTATGTTCAATTGTATGTGAAGAGATGGTGTCTTCCCAGACAGGTGGAAAGATTCAGTTTAAAATTAGTGAAGATATATGTAATTGCCGTTTTAGGCTTACTATACTTACAGGGAAACGAAAGGGCAAGTTGTTTGTGCCAGGCACCCCGTCTTCCTAAGACCATCATCGCCTCCGCCGCCCGACGCAATAGCTACGCAGAAACCACCAAATCCGCCAGGCGATGACGCAGGATATAAGGAACAATTTTGCCCAGAGCCTGGCAGATTTGGTGGACTTCTCGAAAAACTATGCAGAAAGAAATGAGAATATAATTTCAAATTTAAAGTATGTCAACGGCTTTGCACATTTATTTACCATTTGTCTATTTATAGATTATCAAAAAAAAAATTATTAAAACTATCGTTTGTATTAACTCATTTATCTATTTTGATTTTAGTGGTTGTATTCACGAACTACTGCATTGTCCCGAATATATAGCGACCTTAAATATATCACGGCCGTTCAATTTTCGGGAAGTTTTTCCTGGGAAAAACTAAACCTTCCTGGAGATGCCTTGAGGGATCTTCTGCATACGTTCAAACGTAGGTGCAGAGATGGTGAGTTCTCAGACAGGTGGAAAGAATCAGTTTAAAATTAGTGAAGATACATGTAATTGCCGCATTAGGCTTACTATACTTACAGGGAAACGAAAGGGCAAGTTGTTTTCGCCGTCCTCCCAGTCATCCTGAGACCATCATCGCCTCAGCCGCCCGACGCAATAGCGACGCAGAAACCATTAAATCCGCCAGGCGATGACGAAGGATATAAGGAACAATATTGCTTAGAGCCCGGCGGATTTGGTGGACTTCTCGATAAACTCTGCAAGGAGAAAATAGAAAAGAATTTTAAATTTAACGTATGTCGACGGCTTTGGTCACTTATTTAACTTTTGATCTATTCATAGATGATCAAAAAAATAATTTATTAAAACTATCTTTTGTATTAACTAATTTATCTCCTTTGATTGTAGTGGTTGTAATCACGAACTACTGCATTGTCCCGAATATATAGCGACCTTAAATATATCACGACCGTTCAATTTTCGGAAAGTTTTTCCTGGAAAAAACTAAACCTTCCTGGATATGCCTTGAGGGATCTTCTGCATACGTTCAAACGTATGTGCAGAGATGGTGAGTTCTCAGACAGGTGAAAAGAATCAGTTTAAAATTAGTGAAGATATATGTATATTGCCGTTTTAGAATTACTATACTTACAGGGAAACGAAATGGCAAGTTGTTTTCGCCGTCTTCCCAGTTATCCTGAGACCATCATCGCCTCCGCCGCCCGACGCAATAGCGACGCAGAAACCACCAAATCCGCCATGCGATGACGCAGGATATAAGAAACAATATTGCCCAGAGCGCGGCGGATTTGGTGGACATCTCGATAAACTCTGCAAGGAGAAATGAGAAAGAATTTAAAATTTAACGTATGTCGACGGCTTTGCTCATTTTTTACCTTTTGATCTATTCATAGATTATCAGAAAAATAATTTCCTAAAACTATCGTTTGTATTAACTCATTTCTCTACTTTGATTAAAGTTGTTGTATTCACGAACTACCGCATAGACCCGAATATATAGCGACCTTAAATATCACGCGGCCCTAATATTTTCGGAATGTTTTTCTTGCAAAATAATAAACCTTCCTGGAGCTGCCTTGAGGGAACTTCTGCATTCGTTCAAACGTATGTGGAGAGATGGTGAGTTCCCAGACAGGTGGAAAGAATCAATTTAAAATTAGAGAAGATATATGTAATTGCCGTTTTAGGCTTTGTATACTTACAGGGAAACGAAAGGGCAATTTGTTTGTGCCGGGCACCCCGTCTTCCTAAGACCATCATCGCCTCCGCCGCCCGACGCAATAGCGACGCAGAAACCACCAAATCCGCCAGGCGATGACGCAGGATATAAGAGACAATATTGCCCAGAGCCCGGCAGTTTTGGTGGACTACTTGATAAACTCTGCAGAGAGAAATGAGAAAAGAATTTCAAATTTAACGTATGTCGACGGCTTTGGTCATTTATTTACCAATTGTTATATTCATAGATTATCAAAAAAATAATTCCTTAAAACTATCGTGTGTATTAACTCATTCATCAACTTTTATTGAAGTGGTTGTATTTACAAAATACTGTTTTGTCCCGAATATAAAGCGACCTTAAATATAACGCGACCCTAATATTTTCGGAAATTTTTTCATGGAAAAAACTAAACCATCCTGGAGCTGCCTTAAGAGATCTTCTGCATACGTTCAAACGTATGTGGAGAGATGGTGAGTTCCCAGACAGGTGAAAAGAAACAGTTTAAAATTACTGAAGATATATGTATATTGCCGTTTTAGGATTACTATACTTACAGGGAAACGAAATGGCAAGTTGTTTGCGCCTGGCTCCCCGTCTTCCTGAGACCATCATCGCCTCCGCCGCCCGACGCAATAGCGACGCAGAAACCACCAAATCGCCAGGCGATGACGCAGGATATAAGGAACAATATTGCCCAGAGCGCGGCGGATTTGGTGGACTTCTCGATAATCTCTGCAAGGAGAAATGAGAAAGAATATCAAATTTAACGTATGTCGACGGCTTTGCTCATTTTTTACCTTTTGATCTACTCATAGATTATCAGAAAAATAATTTCCTAAAACTATCGTTTGTATTAACTCATTTTCTACTTTGATTAAAGTGGTTGTAGTCACAAACTACTGCATTGTCTCGAATATAAAGTGACCTTAAATATAACATGACCCTTAGATTTTCGGAAAGATTTTCACGGGAAAAACTAAACCTTCCTGGACTTGCCTTGAGGGATCTTCTGCGTATGTTCAATTGTATGTGAAGAGATGGTGTCTTCCCAGACAGGTGGAAAGAATCAGTTTAAAATTAGTGAAGATATATGTAATTGCCGTTTTAGGCTTACTATACTTACAGGGAAACGAAAGGGCAAGTTGTTTGTGCCGGGCACCCCGTCTTCCTAAGACCATCATCGCCTCCGCCGCCCGACGCAATAGCTACGCAGAAACCACCAAATCCGCCTGGCGATGACGCAGGATATAAGGAACAATTTTGCCCAGAGCCTGGCAGATTTGGTGGACTTCTCGAAAAACTCTGCAGAAAGAAATGAGAATATAATTTCAAATTTAAAGTATGTCAACGGCTTTGCTCATTTATTTACCATTTGTCTATTTATAGATTATCAAAAAAAAAATTATTAAAACTATCGTTTGTATTAACTCATTTATCTATTTTGATTGTAGTGGTTGTATTCACGAACTACTGCATTGTCCCGAATATATAGCGACCTTAAATATATCACGACCGTTCAATTTTCGGAAAGTTTTTCCTGGGAAAAACTAAACCTTCCTGGAGATGCCTTGAGGGATCTTCTGCATACGTTCAAACGTATGTGCAGAGATGGTGAGTTCTCAGACAGGTGGAAAGAATCAGTTTAAAATTAGTGAAGATACATGTAATTGCCGCATTAGGTCACTATACTTACAGGGAAACGAAAGGGCAAGTTGTTTTCGCCGTCCTCCCAGTCATCCTGAGACCATCATCGCCTCCGCCGCCAGACGCAATATCGACGCAGAAACCACCAAATCCGCCAGGCGATGACACAGGATATAAGGAACAATATTGCCCAGAGCCCGGCGGATTTGGTGGACTTCTCGATAAACTCTGCAGAGAGAAATGAGAAAAGAATTTAAAATTAAATGTATGTCGACGGCTTTGGTCATTTATTTACCAATTGATATATTCATAGATTATCAAAAAAATAATTTCTTAAAACTATCGTGTGTATGACTCATTTTTCTATATTGATTGAAATGGTTGTATTCACGAACTGCTGTATTGTACCGAATATATAGCGACCTTAAATATATCGCGACCTTAAGATTTTCGGAATGTTTTTCATGCAAATAAATAAACCTTCCTTGAGCTGCCTTGAGGGATCATCTGCATACGTCCAGACGTATGTGTAGAGATGGTGTGTTCCCAGACAGGTGGAAAGAATCAATTTAAAATTAGTGAAGATATGTGTAATTGCCGCTTTAGGCTTACTATACCTACAGGGAAACGAAAGGGCAAGTTGTTTGCGCCGCGCTTCTCGTCTTCCTGAGACCATCATCGCCTCCGCCGCCCGACGCAATAGCGACGCAGAAACCATTAAATCCGCCAGGCGATGACGAAGGATATAAGGAACAATATTGCTTAGAGCCCGGCGGATTTGGTGGACTTCTCGATAAACTCTGCAAGGAGAAATGAGAAAAGAATTTTAAATTTAACGTATGTCGACGGCTTTGGTCACTTTTTTACCTTTTGATCTATTCATAGATGATCAAAAAAATAATTTATTAAAACTATCTTTTGTATTAACTAATTTATCTCCTTTGATTGTAGTGGTTGTAATCACGAACTACTGCATTGTCCCGAATATATAGCGACCTTAAATATATCACGACCGTTCAATTTTCGGAAAGTTTTTCCTGGGAAAAACTAAACCTTCCTGGAGATGCCTTGAGGGATCTTCTGCATACGTTCAAACGTATGTGCAGAGATGGTGAGTTCTCAGACAGGTGAAAAGAATCAGTTTAAAATTAGTGAAGATATATGTATATTGCCGTTTTAGGATTACTATACTTACAGGGAAACGAAATGGCAAGTTGTTTTCGCCGTCTTCCCAGTCATCCTGAGACCATCATCGCCTCCGCCGCCCGACGCAATAGCGACGCAGAAACCATCAAATCCGCCAGGCGATGACGCAGGATATAAGAAACAATATTGCCCAGAGCGCGGCGGATTTGGTGGACTTCTCGATAAACTCTGCAAGGAGAAATGAGAAAGAATTTAAAATTTAACGTATGTCGACGGCTTTGCTCATTTTTTACCTTTTGATCTATTCATAGATTATCAGAAAAATAATTTCCTAAAACTATCGTTTGTATTAACTCATTTCTCTACTTTGATTGAAGTTGTTGTATTCACGAACTACCGCATTGACCCGAATATATAGCGACCTTAAATATAACGCGGCCCTAACATTTTCGGAATGTTTTTCATGCAAAATAATAAACCTTCCTGGAGCTGCCTTGAGGGAACTTCTGCATTCGTTCAAACGTATGTGGAGAGATGGTGAGTTCCCAGACAGGTGGAAAGAATCAGTTTAAAATTAGTGAAGATACATGTAATTGCCGCATTAGGCTTACTATACTTACAGGGAAACGAAAGGGCAAGTTGTTTTCGCCGTCTTCCCAGTCATCCTGAGACCATCATCGCCTCCGCCGCCCGACGCAATAGCGACGAAGAAACCACCAAATCCGCCAGGCGATGACGCAGGATATAAGAGACAATATTGCCCAGAGCCCGTCAGTTTTGGTGGACTACTTGATAAACTCTGCAGAGAGAAATGAGAAAAGAATTTCAAATTTAACGTATGTCGACGGCTTTGGTCATTTATTTACCAATTGTTATATTCATAGATTATCAAAAAAATAGTTCCTTAAAACTATCGTGTGTATTAACTCATTCATCAACTTTTATTGATGTGGTTGTATTTACAAAATACTGTTTTGTCCCGAATATAAAGCGACCTTAAATATAACGCGACCCTAATATTTTCGGAAATTTTTTCATGGAAAAAACTAAACCATCCTGGAGCTGCCTTAAGAGATCTTCTGCATACGTTCAAACGTATGTGGAGAGATGGTGAGTTCCCAGACAGGTGAAAAGAAACAGTTTAAAATTACTGAAGATATATGTATATTGCCGTTTTAGGATTACTATACTTACAGGGAAACGAAATGGCAAGTTGTTTGCGCCTGGCTCCCCGTCTTACTGAGACCATCATCGCCTCCGCCGCCCGACGCAATAGCGACGCAGAAACCACCAAATCGCCAGGCGATGACGCAGGATATAAGGAACAATATTGCCCAGAGCGCGGCGGATTTGGTGGACTTCTCGATAATCTCTGCAAGGAGAAATGAGAAAGAATTTCAAATTTAACGTATGTCGACGGCTTTGCTCATTTTTTACCTTTTGATCTACTCATAGATTATCAGAAAAATAATTTCCTAAAACTATCTTTTGTATTAACTAATTTATCTCCTTTGATTAAAGTGGTTGTAATCACGAACTACTGCATTGTCCCGAATATATAGCGACCTTAAATATATCACGACCGTTCAATTTTCGGAAAGTTTTTCCTGGGAAAAACTAAACCTTCCTGGAGATGCCTTGAGGGATCTTCTGCATACGTTCAAACGTATGTGCAGAGATGGTGAGTTCCCAGACAGGTGAAAAGAATCAGTTTAAAATTAGTGAAGATATATGTAATTGCCGCATAAGGCTTACTATACCTACAGGGAAACGAAAGGGCAAGTTGTTTTCGCCGTCCTCCCCGTCATCCTGAGACCATCATCGCCTCCGCCGCCCGACGCAATAGCGACGCAGAAACCACCAAATCCGCCAGGCGATGACGCAGGATATAAGAGACAACATTGCCCAGAGCCCGTCAGTTTTGGTGGATTACTTGATAAACTCTGCAGAGAGAAATGAGAAAAGAACTTCAAATTTAACGTATGTCGACGGCTTTGGTCATTTATTTACCAATTGATATAATCATAGATTATCAAAAAAATAATTTCTTAAAAATATCGAGTGTATTAACTCATTCATCAACTTTTATTTAAGTGGTTGTAGTCACAAACTACTGTATTGTCCCGAATATATAGCGACCTTAAATATAACGCGACCCTAATATTTCCGGAATGTTTTTCATGCAAAATAATAATCCATCCAGGAGCTTCATTGAGGGATCTCCTGCATACGTTCAAACGTATGTGCTAAGAGGTGTCTTCCCAGACAGGTGGAAAGAATCAGTTTAAAATTAGTGAAGATATATGTAATTGCCGTTTTAGGCTTACTATACCTACAGGGAAACGAAAGGGCAAGTTGTTTGCGCTGGGATCTCCGTCTCACTGAGACCATCGTCGCCTCCGCCGCCCGACGCAATAGCGACGCTGAAACCACCAAATCACAAGCGATGAGGCAGAATATATGGAACAATATTGCATATAGCCCGCCAGATTTATTGGAATTCTCGATAAATTCTGCAGACAGAAATAAGAAAAGAATTATAATTTAACGTATGTCGACGGTTTTGCTCATTTTTTTACCTTTTGATCTATTCATAGTTTTTCAAAAAAATAATTTCCTAAAACTATCGTTTGTATTAACTCATTTCTCTACTTTGATTGAAGTTGTTGTATTCACGAACTACCGCATTGACCCGAATATCATCATCATCATAGGTAGTCTGTCCGTAGAGAAGTCCGTGATTATTCATGGTTAAACCTGGTTCTCCATATACTCCTATTTTCCGCTGTCCTCTTCATATCTTGATAACTCTCTTTCCCTTTCAAATCGTCTATCAGCTGATACCTTTTCCTACCTCTTTCCCTTTTCCCATCTAGTTTTCCTTCTAACACATCTTTAATCATACTCTCTCTCCTCATGTAATGTCCAACCCAGTTAGCCTTCCTCTTTCTGATAGTCTGTATAATCATTCGCTTCTCTCCTATTCTTCGTAGCACTTCATCGTTTTTCATCCTATCTGTCCATTTTATCTTCAGCATTCTCCTCCAAGTCCACATTTCAAAGCTTTCCAAGTATTTGATGTCATTTTTCCTTAGCGTCCATGTTTCTGCCCCATACAATGCTATACTCCATACGTAGCATTTTATCAACTTCTTGCGGATATCTTCCCTTATATTCCCTGTAAGTAGTTGTTTCTTTCTCCTGAAAGCCGCTTTTGCTTTTCCTATTCTAGTTTTGATCTCATCCGTACATTTTGCCTCTCGTGTTATGATACTTCCAAGGTATTTATATTCTGAAACTTGTTCTAATGGCTTTCCCCCAATAGTTATGTTCAGATTCTCTTCTTTACCCGATATTCGAATGACCTTGGATTTTTCTGTATTTATTTCCATACCGTATTTTCTACCTGTTATCACTAGTCTATTTATCATTTTTTGTAGTTCCTCTTCCTTTCTTGCTAGAAGTACTTGATCATCTGCGTATTTTACTGTTCTTATAATCCTTCCTCCAATTTTGAAATCCCCTGTGCCTTCTAAAGATTCTTGCATTAGACTTTCTCCATATATATTGAATAGGGTTGGCGATAGGCAGCAGCCTTGTCTTACTCCTCTACCGATATTTATTCCGCAGGTGTCCACATTCTCAAACCTAACCTTTACAACTTGATTCTCATATAGATTCCTAATCAATCTCCTGTCTTTCCAGTCTACACCTATATCCTTTAATATCTTCATCAACTTTACCCAATTTACTCTATCAAAGGCCTTCTACCAGTCTACGAAACATGCGCAGATATCTTGACTGTATTCTATTGCCCTTTCTGATATGATTCTAACTACTCCTATAGCATCTCTAGTTCCTCGTCCTTTTCTGAAACCGAATTGATCTTCCCCTATTATTTCTTCTGCCTTTTTCTCCAGCCTTTTATTAAGAATCCTCGTGATGATCTTCGATGTGTGTGACAGAAGGCTTATAGTTCTGTAATCTTTACACTGCATTGCCTTTGGCTTCTTCTTTAGAGGGATCATTGTTACTTCTAGGAAATCCTGAGGCCATTCTCCCGTGTCGTAAATCTTATTAATTAATTTCGTGATCGCTTTTAGTCCTTCTGATCCTATGACTTTAAGTATCTCAGCCGGTATTCCATCGCTGCCCGTGGCTTTCCCCTTCTTTAGTTCCACTATCGCCTTTTCTACTTCGCTCTCCATAATACTTGGTCCTAAGTTGTCTTCTTCAATGTTTTTCTCATTTTCCAGTTCTATTTTCCCCTCTCCTGCCTGTTTGCCGTATAATTCCTTAATGTATTCTTCCCATACCTGTGCTACATCCTTTGTTTCTGAGACTATCTTCCCATCCGTATTCATAATTCCTTTACCACAAATTCCATTAGACTTCTTATCTTCTAATTCCAGTGCCCTAGCGTACATCATATCGTACCGTCCTAACTTCTCCATTTGTTCTATTTCATCACATTTTCCTTTTATCCAGTTTTCTCTAGCTTTATCTGTTACCCTTCTCAACTCATTGTTTATACGCCTATAGTTGGCTCTACCTTCTTCACTGTTAACGTTTTTCCATTTTCGTCTCTCATCCATTTTCTCCAGCATTTCCTTCGTGATCCATGGTTTTCTGATTTTCTTCTCTTGTTTTCCAATCTCTTTATCCAAGGTATCCTTGATACTGGTTTTAATTTCATCCCATTCTATATCGACGGTCTTCGGTTTGTTTTCCAACTTCCTTAGGTTATCTTCCAACTTCATGCTGACTACATCCTGCCTTTCTTTCAGTTTTTCTAGGTCCCAGGTCTGTCTTTCTCTTCTCGTTTTTCTTATTTGTTTGAGCTTTGTACTCACGTCAACTATTAGAAGGCTGTGATCTGAATCAATGTCCGCTCCTTGCAATGCCTTGGCATTCTTTATGCTGTTCCTGAATCTTTGTTTTACAAGGATGTAATCTATTTGGCATCTCATTCTATCTCCTGGGCTTTTCCATGTGTATAACCTTCGTTTATGGTTTTTGAACCATGTATTAGTCACTACAAGGTCATTATTGATGCAGAATTCTACGAGTTTCTCCCCTCCTCGATTTCTCTTCCCAAGTCCGTATTGCCCGACAACATTTTCTTCCTGTCCTTCTCCGACTATGCTGTTCCAATCTCCCATTATTATGCAGTTTACCTTTCCTCTTCCGTCTTCTTCGTAAATTTCATTAATTTGCTCATAGATCTCATCTATTTCTTCATCGTCATGAGCTGACGTTGGCATATATACCAGGATTATCAGCATGTCCACTGGGACTGCTTTTAGCTTTATTGCCATCAGTCTATCGTTCGTTGCTATTATCTTTGTCACGCTTTTCATCATATCATTCCTAAGTACCAGAGCTACTCCCCTTTCCCCACTATTTCCTCCAGAATAAACTACCGTGAATTCTTCCGAGTCGAACTGTCCTTCTCCCTCCCATCTAGTTTCGCTTAGCCCTATAATGACAACTCTATTTCTTCTCATTTCTTCTTTCAAGTTCTCTAGCTTTCCTGACTTTCTCATAGTTCTTACGTTCCAAGTCCCTATTCGTAATTTACTTTCGACAAATGTTTTCCTCAAGGCAGTCCCCGCCCGGAGATCCGATTGGGGGACTATTTTACCTCCGGATTGTTTTACCTCGAGAGAACTCATATTGTCCAACCATATAATCCATATAATCCATATAACCCGAATATATAGCGACCTTAAATATAACGCGGCCCTAACATTTTCGGAATATTTTTCATGCAAAATAATAAACCTTCCTGGAGCTGCCTTGAGGGAACTTCTGCATTCGTTCAAACGTATGTGAAGAGATGGTGAGTTCCCAGACAGGTGAAAAGAAACAGTTTAAAATTACTGAAGATATATGTATATTGCCGTTTTAGGACAATATTGCCAAAAGCCCGTCAGTTTTGGTGGACTACTTGATAAACTCTGCAGAGAGAAATGAGAAAAGAATTTCAAATTTAACGTATGTCGACGGCTTTGGTCATTTATTTACCAATTGATATATTCATAGATTATCAAATAAATAATTTCTTAAAACTATCGTGTGTATTAACTCATTCATCAACTTTTATTTAAGTGGTTGTAGTCACAAACTACTGCATTGTCCCGAAAATATAGCGACCTTAAATATAACGCGACCCTAAAATTTCCGGAACGTTTTTCATGCAAAATAATAATCCTTCCAGGAGCTGCATTGAGGGATCTCCTGCATACGTTCAAACGTATGTGCTAAGAAGTGTCTTCCCAGACAGTTGGAAAGAATCAGTTTAAAATTAGTGAAGATATATGTAATTGCCTTTTTAGGCTTACTATACCTACAGGGAAACGAAAGGGCAAGTTGTTTGCGCTGGGATCTCCGTCTCACTGAGACCATCGTCGCCTCCGCCGCCCGACGCAATAGCGACGCAGAAACCACCAAATCCGCCAGTCGATGACGCACGATATAAGGAACAATATTTCCCAGAGCCCGACGGATTTGGTGGACTTCTCGATAAACTCTGCAGAGAGAAATGAGAAAAGAATTTAAAATTAAATGTATGTCGACGGCTTTGGTCATTTATTTACCAATTGATATATTCATAGATTATCAAAAAATAATTTCTTAAAACTATCGTGTGTATTACTAATTTTTCTATATTGATTTAAATGGTTGTATTCACGAACTGCTGTATTGTACCGAATATATAGCGACCTTAAATATATCGCGACCTTAAGATTTTCGGAATGTTTTTAATGCAAAATAATAAACCTTCCTTGAGCTGCCTTGAGGGATCATCTGCATACGTCCAAACGTATGTGTAGAGATGGTGTGTTCCCAGACAGGTGGAAAGAATCAATTTAAAATTAGTGAAGATATGTGTAATTGCCGCTTTATGCTTACTATACCTACAGGGAAACGAAAGGGCAAGTTGTTTGCGCCGCGCTTCTCATCTTCCAGAGACCATCATCGCCTCCGCCGCCCGACGCAATAGCGACGCAGAAACCATTAAATCCGCCAGTCGATGACGCAGGATATAAGAAACAATATTGCTTAGAGCCCGGCGGATTTGGTGGACTTCTCGAAAAACTCTGCAAGGAGAAATGAGAAAGAATTTAAAATTTAACGTATGTCGACGGCTTTGGTCACTTATTTACCTTTTGATCTATTCGGAGATTATCAAAAAAATAATTTATTAAAACAATCTTTTGTATTAACTAATTTATCTACTTTGATTGTAGTGGTTGTATTCAGGAACTACTGCATTGTCCCGAATATATAGCGACCTTAAATATATCACGACCGTTAAATTTTCGGAAAGTTTTTCCTGGGAAAAACTAAACCTTCCTGGAGATGCCTTGAGGGATCTTCTGCATACGTTCAAACGTATGTGCAGAGATGGTGAGTTCTCAGACAGGTCAAAAGAATCAGTTTAAAATTAGTGAAGATATATGTATATTGCCGTTTTAGGATTACTATACTTACAGGGAAACGAAATGGCAAGTTGTTTGCGCCTGGCTCCCCGTCTTCCTGAGACCACCATCGCCTCCGCCGCCCGACGCAATAGTGACGCTGAAACCACCAAATCGCCAGGCGATGACGCAGGATATAAGGAACAATATTGCCCAGAGCGCGGCGGATTTGGTGGACTTCTCGAAAAACTCTGCAAGGAGAAATGAGAAAGAATTTAAAATTTAACGTATGTCGACGGCTTTGCTCATTTTTTACCTTTTGATCTATTCATAGATTATCAGAAAAATAATTTCCTAAAACTATCGTTCGTATTAACTCATTTTCTATTTTGATTGAAGTTGTTGTATTCACGAACTACCGCATTGACCCGAATATATAGCGACCTTAAATATAACGCGGCCCTAACATTTTAAGAATGTTTTTCATACAAAATAATAAACCTTCCTGGAGCTGCCTTGAGGGATCTTCTGCATTCGTTCAAACGTATGTGGAGAGATGGTGAGTTCCCAGACAGGTGGAAAGAATCAGTTTAAAATTAGTGAAGATACATGTAATTGCCGCATTAGGCTTACTATACTTACAGGGAAACGAAAGGGCAAGTTGTTTTCGCCGTTCTCCCAGTCATCCTGAGACCATCATCGCCTCCGCCGCCCGACGCAATAGCGACGCAGAAACCACCAAATCCGCCAGGCGATGACGCAGGATATAAGAGACAATATTGCCCAGCGCCCGGCGGATTTGGTGGACTTCTCGATAAACTCTGCAAGGAGAAATGAGAAAGAATTTCAAATTTAACGTATGTCGACGGCTTTGCTCATTTTTTACCTTTTGATCTATTCATAGATTATAAGAAAAATAATTTCCTAAAACTATCGTTTGTATTAACTCATTTTTCTACTTTGATTAAAGTGGTTGTAATCACAAACTACTGCATTGTCCCGAATATATAGCGAGCTTAAATATAACGCGACCCTAAAATTTCCGGAACGTTTTTCATGCAAAACAATAATCCTTCCAGGAGCTGCATTGAGGGATCTCCTGCATACGATCAAACGTATGTGCTAAGAAGTGTGTTCCCAGATAGGTGGAAAGAATCAATTTAAAATTAGTGAAGATATGTGTAACTGCCTCTTTAGGCTTACTATACCTACAGGGAAACGAAAGCGCAAGTTGTTTGCGCAGGGCTCTCCGTCTCACTGAGACCATCGTCGCCTTCGCCGCCCGACGCAATAGCGACGCAGAAACCACCAAATCCGCCAGTCGATGACGCACGATATAAGGAACAATATTTCCCAGAGCCTGGCAGATTTGGTGGACTTCTCGTTAAACTCTGCAGAGAGAAATGAGAAAAGAATATTTAATTTTACTTTTGTCGAAACTTTGCTCATTTTTTACCTATTGATCTATTCATAGATTATAAAAGAAATTTCTTAAATATATCGTTTGTATTACCTCATTTTTCTACATTGACTAAAGTCGTTGTAGTCACAAACTACTGCATTGTCTCGAATATAAAGCGACCATAAATATAACATGACCCTTAGATTCTCGGAAAGATTTTCATGGAAAAATTAACTTTCTTGGACCTGCCTTGATGGATCTTTTGCGTATGTTCAATTGTATGTGGAGAGAAGGTGAGTTCCCAGACAAGTGGAATGAATCAGTTTAAAATTAATGAAGATATGTGTAATTGCCGCTTTAGGCTTACTATACCTACAGGGAAACGAAAGGGCAAGTTGTTTTCGCCGTCCTCCCCGTCATCCTGAGACCATCATCGCCTCCGCCGCCCGACGCAATAGCGACGCAGAAACCACAAAATCCGCCAGGCAATGACGCAGGATATAAGAGACAATATTGCCCAGAGCCCGTCAGTTTTGGTGGACTACTCGATAAACTCTGCAGAGAGAAATGAGAAAAGAATTTCAAATTTAACGTATGCCGACGGCTTTGGTCATTTATTTACCAATTGATATATTCATAGATTATCAAAAAAATAATTTCTTAAAACTATCGAGTGTATTAACTCATTCATCAACTTTTATTTAAGTGGTTGTAGTCAGGAACTACTGCATTGTCCCGAATATATAGCGACCTTAAATATATCACGACCGTTAAATTTTCGGAAAGTTTTTCCTGGGAAAAACTAAACTATCCTGGAGCTGCCTTGAGGGATCTTATGCATACGTTCAAACGTATGTGCAGAGATAGTGAGTTCTTAGACAGGTGAAAAGAATCAGTTTAAAATTAGTGAAGATATATGTATATTGCCGTTTTAGGATTACTATACTTACAGGGAAACGAAATGGCAAGTTGTTTTCGCCGTCTTCCCAGTCATCCTGAGACCATCATCGCCTCCGCCGCCCGAAGCGATAGCGACGCAGAAACCACCAAATCCGCCAGGCGATGACGCAGGATATAAGGAACAATATTGCCCAGAGCGCGGCGGATTTGGTGGACTTCTCGATAATCTCTGCAAGGAGAAATGAGAAAGAATTTCAAATTTAACGTATGTCGACGGCTGTGCTCATTTTTTACCTTTTGATCTATTCATAGATTATCAGAAAAATAATTTCCTAAAACTATCGTTTGTATTAACTCATTTTCTACTTTGATTAAAGTGGTTGTAGTCACAAACTACTGCATTGTCTCGAATATAAAGTGACCTTAAATATAACATGACCCTTAGATTTTCGGAAAGATTTTCACGGGAAAAACTAAATTTTCCTGGACTTGCCTTGTGAGATCTTCTGCGTATGTTCAATTGTATGTGAAGAGATGGTGTCTTCCCAGACAGGTGGAAAGAATCAGTTTAAAATTAGAGAAGATATACGTAATTGCCGTTTTAGGCATTCTATACTTACAGGGAAACGAAAGGGCAATTTGATTGTGCCGGGCACCTCGTCTTCCTAAGACCATCATCGCCTCCGCCGCCCGACGCAATAGCGACGCAGAAACCACAAAATCCGCCAGGCGATGACGCAGGATATAAGAGACAATATTGCCCAGAGCCCGGCAGTTTTGGTGGACTACTTGATAAACTCTGCAGAGAGAAATGAGAAAAGAATTTCAAATTTAACGTATGTCGACGGCTTTGGTCATTTATTTACCAATTGTTATATTCATAGATTATCAGAAAAATAATTTCCTAAAACTATCGTGTGTATTAACTCATTCATCAACTTTTATTGAAGTGGTTGTATTTACAAAATACTGTTTTGTCCAGAATATAAAGCGACCTTAAATATAACGCGACCCTAATATTTTCGGAAATTATTTCATGGAAAAAAATAAACCATCCTGGAGCTGCCTTAAGAGATCTTCTGCATACGTTCAAACGTATGTGGAGAGATGGTGAGTTCCCAGACAGGTGAAAAGAAACAGTTTAAAATTACTGAAGATATATGTATATTGCCGTTTTAGGATTACTATACTTACAGGGAAACGAAATGGCAAGTTGTTTGCGCCTGGCTCCCCGTCTTCCTGAGACCATCATCGCCTCCGCCGCCCGACGCAATAGCGACGCAGAAACCACCAAATCGCCAGGCGATGACGCAGGATATAAGGAACAATATTGCCCAGAGCGCGGCGGATTTGGTGGACTTCTCGATAATCTCTGCAAGGAGAAATGAGAAAGAATTTCAAATTTAACGTATGTCGACGGCTTTGCTCATTTTTTACCTTTTGATCTATTCATAGATTATCAGAAAAATAATTTCCTAAAACTATCGTTTGTATTAACTCATTTTCTACTTTGATTAAAGTGGTTGTAGTCACAAACTACTGCATTGTCTCGAATATAAAGTGACCTTAAATATAACATGACCCTTAGATTTTCGGAAAGATTTTCACGGGAAAAACTAAACCTTCCTGGACTTGCCTTGAGGGATCTTCTGCGTATGTTCAATTGTATGTGAAGAGATGGTGTCTTCCCAGACAGGTGGAAAGAATCAGTTTAAAATTAGTGAAGATATATGTAATTGCCGTTTTAGGCTTACTATACTTACAGGGAAACGAAAGGGCAAGTTGTTTTCGCCGTCCTCCCCGTCATCGTGAGACCATCATCGCCTCCGCCGCCCGACGCAATAGCGACGCAGAAACCACTAAATCCGCCAGGCGATGACGCAGGATATAAGAGACAATATTGCCAAGAGCCCGTCAGTTTTGGTGGACTACTCGATAAACTCTGCAGAGAGAAATGAGAAAAGAATTTCGAATTTAACGTATGTCGACGGCTTTGGTCATTTATTTACCAATTGATATATTCATAGATTATCAAAGAATAATTTCTTAAAACTATCGTGTGTATTAACTCATTTATCAACTTTTATTTAAGTGGTTGTATTTACAAAATACTGTGTTGTAGCGAATATAAAGCGACCTTAAATATAACGCGACCCTAATATTTTCGGATATTTTTTCATGGAAAAAATTAAACTATCCTGGAACTTCCTTAAGAGATTTTCTGCATACGTTCAAACGTATGTGCTAAGAAGTGTGTTAGCAGACAGGTGGAAAAAATCAATTTAAAATTAGTGAAGATATGTGTAACTGCCTCTTTAGGCTTACTATACCTACAGGGAAACGAAAGGGCAAGTTGTTTGCGCAGGGCTCTCCGTCTCACTGAGACCATCGTCGCCTCCGCCGCCCGACGCAATAGCGACGCAGAAACCAACAAATCCGCCAGTCGATGACGCACGATATAAGGAACAATATTTCCCAGAGCCTGGCAGATTTGGTGGACTACTCGATAAACTCTGCAGAGAGAAATGAGAAAAGAATTTCGAATTTAACGTATGTCGACGGCTTTGGTCATTTATTTACCAATTGATATATTCATAGATTATCAAAGAATAATTTCTTAAAACTATCGTGTGTATTAACTCATTCATCAACTTTTATTTAAGTGGTTGTAGTCACAAACTACTGCATTGTCTCGAATATAAAGCGACCATAAATATAACATGACCCTTAGATTCTCGGAAAGATTTTCATGGAAAAATTAACTTTCTTGGACCTGCCTTGATGGATCTTTTGCGTATGTTCAATTGTATGTGGAGAGAAGGTGAGTTCCCAGACAGGTGGAATGAATCAGTTTAAAAGTAGTAAAAATATATGTTATCGCCGCGTTCGGCTTACTATACTTACAGGGAAACGAAAGGGTAAATTATTTGCGCCGTGTTCCCCGTCTTCCTGAGACAATCATCGCCTCCGCCGCCAGACGCAATATCGAAGCAGAAAGCACCAAATACGCCAGGCGATGACACAGGATATAAGGAAAAATATTGCCCAGAGCCCGGCGGATTTGGTGGACTTCTCGATAAACTCTGCAGAGAGAAATGAGAAAAGAATTTAAAATTAAATGTATGTCGACGGCTTTGGTCATTTATTTACCAATTGATATATTCATAGATTATCAAAAAATAATTTCTTAAAACTATCGTGTGTATTACTCATTTTTCTATATTGATTTAAATGGTTGTATTCACGAACTGCTGTATTGTACCGAATATATAGCGACCTTAAATATATCGCGACCTTAAGATTTTCGGAATGTTTTTCATGCAAAATAATAAACCTTCCTTGAGCTGCCTTGAGGGATCATCTGCATACGTCCAAACGTATGTGTAGAGATGGTGTGTTCCCAGACAGGTGGAAAGAATCAGTTTAATATTAGTGAAGATATATGTGATTGCCGTTTTAGGCTTACTATACCTACAGGGAAACGAAAGGGCAAGTTGTTTGCGCTGGGACCTCCGTCTCACTGAGACCATCATCGCCTCCGCCGCCCGACGCAATAGCGACGCTGAAACCACCAAATCACAAGCGATGAGGCAGAATATATGGAACAATATTGCATATAGCCCGCCAGATTTATTGGAATTCTCGATAAATTCTGCAGACAGAAATGAGAAAAGAATTTAAAATTTAACGTATGTCGACGGCTTTGCTCATTTTTTTACCTTTTGATCTATTCATAGTTTTTCAAAAAAATAATTTCCTAAAACTATCGTTTGTATTAACTCATTTCTCTACTTTGATAGAAGTTGTTGTATTCACGAACTACCGCATTGACCCGAATATATAGCGACCTTAAATATAACGCGGACCTATCATTTTCGGAATGTTTTTCATGCAAAATAATAAACCTTTCTGGAGCTGCCTTGAGGGAACTTCTGCATTCGTTCAAACGTATGTGGAGAGATGGTGAGTTCCCAGACAGGTGAAAAGAAACAGTTTAAAATTACTGAAGATATATGTATATTGCCGTTTTAGGATTACTATACTTACAGGGAAACGAAATGGCAAGTTGTTTGCGCCTGGCTCACCGTCTTCCTGAGACCATCATCGCCTCCGCCGCCCGACGCAATAGCGACGCAGAAACCACCAAATCGCCAGACGATGACGCAGGATATAAGGAACAATATTGCCCAGAGCGCGGCGGATTTGGTGGACTTCTCGATAATCTCTGCAAGGAGAAATGAGAAAGAATTTCAAATTTAACGTATGTCGACGGCTTTGCTCATTTTTTACCTTTTGATCTATTCATAGATTATCAGAAAAATAATTTCCTAAAACTATCGTTTGTATTAACTCATTTTCTACTTTGATTAAAGTGGTTGTAGTCACAAACTACTGCATTGTCTCGAATATAAAGTGACCTTAAATATAACATGACCCTTAGGTTTTCGGAAAGATTTTCACGGGAAAAACTAAACCTTCCTGGACTTGCCTTGAGGGATCTTCTGCGTATGTTCAATTGTATGTGAAGAGATGGTGTCTTCCCAGACAGGTGGAAAGAATCAGTTTAAAATTAGTGAAGATATATGTAATTGCCGTTTTAGGCTTACTATACTTACAGGGAAATGAAAGGGCAAGTTGTTTGTGCCGGGCACCCCGTTTCCTAAGACCATCATCGCCTCCGCCGCCCGACGCAACAGCTACGCAGAAACCACCAAATCCGTCAGGCGATGACGCAGGATATAAGGAACAATATTGCCCAGAGCGCGGCGGATTTGGTGGACTTCTCGATAATCTCTGCAAGGAGAAATGAGAAAGAATTTCAAATTTAACGTATGTCGACGGCTTTGCTCATTTATTTACCATTTGTCTATTTATAGATTATCAAAAAAAATTATTAAAACTATCGTTTGTATTAACTCATTTATATATTTTGATTGTAGAGGTTGTATTCACGAACTACTGTATTGTCCTGAATATATAGCGACCTTATATATAACGCGACCCTAAAATTTCCGGAATGTTTTTCATGCAAAATAATAATCCTTCCTGGAGCTGCATTGAGGGATATCCTGCATACATTCAAACGTATGTGCAGAGAAGTGTGTTCCCAGACAGATGGAAAGAATCAGTTTAAAATTAGTGAAGATACATGTAATTGCCGCATTAGGCTTACTATACTTACAGGGAAACGAAAGGGCAAGTTGTTTTCGCCGTCCTCCCCGTCATCCTGAGACCATCATCGCCTCCGCCGCCCGACGCAATAGCGACGCAGAAACCACCAAATCCGCCAGGCGATGACGCAGGATATAAGAGACAATATTGCCCCGAGCCCGTCAGTTTTGGTGGACTACTCGATAAACTCTGCAGAGAGAAATGAGAAAAGAATTTCGAATTTAACGTATGTCGACGGCTTTGGTCATTTATTTACCAATTGATATATTCATAGATTATCAAAAAAATAATTTCTTAAAACTATCGTGTGTATTAACTCATTCATCAACTTTTATTTAAGTGGTTGTATTTACAAAATACTGTGTTGTCCCGAATATAAAGCGACCTTAAATATAACGCGACCCTAATATTTTCGGAAATTTTTTCATGGAAAAAACTAAACTATCCTGGAGCTGCCTTAAGAGATCTTCTGCATACGTTCAAACGTATGTGCAGAGATGGTGAGTTCTCAGAAAGGTGGAAAGAAACAGTTTAAAATTAGTGAAGACATATGTATATTGCCGTTTTAGGATTACTATACTTACAGGGAAACGAAATGGCAAGTTGTTTGCGCCGGGCACCCCGTCTTCCTAAGACCATCATCGCCTCCGCCGCCCGACGCAATAGCGACGCAGAAACCAACAAATCCGCCAGGCGATGACGCAGGATTTAAGAGACAATATTGCCCAGAGCGCGGCGGATTTGGTGGACTTCTCGATAAACTCTGCAAGGAGAAATGAGAAAGAATTTCAAATTTAACGTATGTCGACGGCTTTGCTCATTTTTTACCTTTTGATCCATTCATAGATTATCAGAAAAATAATTTCCTAAAACTATCGTTTGTATTAACTCATTTTTCTACTTTGATTAAAGTGGTTGTAGTCACAAACTACTGCATTGTCACGAATATATAGCGACCTTAAATATAACGCGACCCTAAAATTTCCGGAATGTTTTTCATGCAAAATAATAATCCTTCCAGGAGCTGCATTGAGTGATCTCCTGCATACGTTCAAACGTATGTGCTAAGAAGTGTCTTCCCAGACAGGTGGACAGAATCAATTTAAAATTAGTGAAGATATGTGTAATTGCCGCTTTAGGCTTACTATACCTACAGGGAAACGAAAGGGCATGTTATTTGCGCAGGGCTCTCCGTCTCACTGAGACCATCATCGCCTCCGCCGCCCGACGCAATAGCGACGCAGAAACCACCAAATCCGCCAGGCGATGACGCAGGATATAAGAGACAATATTGCCCCGAGCCCGTCAGTTTTGGTGGACTACTCGATAAACTCTGCAGAGAGAAATGAGAAAAGAATTTCGAATTTAACGTATGTCGACGGCTTTGGTCATTTATTTACCAATTGATATATTCATAGATTATCAAAAAAATAATTTCTTAAAACTATCGTGTGTATTAACTCATTCATCAACTTTTATTTAAGTGGTTGTATTTACAAAATACTGTGTTGTCCCGAATATAAAGCGACCTTAAATATAACGCGACCCTAATATTTTCGGAAATTTTTTCATGGAAAAAACTAAACTATCCTGGAGCTGCCTTAAGAGATCTTCTGCATACGTTCAAACGTATGTGCAGAGATGGTGAGTTCTCAGAAAGGTGGAAAGAAACAGTTTAAAATTAGTGAAGACATATGTATATTGCCGTTTTAGGATTACTATACTTACAGGGAAACGAAATGGCAAGTTGTTTGCGCCGGGCACCCCGTCTTCCTAAGACCATCATCGCCTCCGCCGCCCGACGCAATAGCGACGCAGAAACCACCAAATCCGCCAGGCGATGACGCAGGATATAAGAGACAATATTGCCCAGAGCGCGGCGGATTTGGTGGACTTCACGATAAACTCTGCAAGGAGAAATGAGAAAGAATTTCAAATTTAACGTATGTCGACGGCTTTGCTCATTTTTTACCTTTTGATCTATTCATAGATTATCAGAAAAATAATTTCCTAAACTATCGTTTGTATTAACTCATTTTTCTACTTTGATTAAAGTGGTTTTAGTCACAAACTACTGCATTGTCACGAATATATAGCGACCTTAAATATAACGCGACCCTAAAATTTCCGGAACGTTTTTCATGCAAAACAATAATCCTTCCAGGAGCTGCATTGAGGGATCTCCTGCATACGTTCAAACGTATGTGCTAAGAAGTGTGTTCCCAGACAGGTGGACAGAATCAATTTAAAATTAGTGAAGATATGTGTAATTGCCGCTTTAGGCTTACTATACCTACAGGGAAACGAAAGGGCATGTTGTTTGCGCAGGGCTCTCCGTCTCACTGAGACCATCGTCGCCTCCGCCGCCCGACGCAATAGCGACGCAGAAACCACCAAATCCGCCAGGCGATGACACAGGATATAAGGAACAATATTGCCCAGAGCCCGGCCTATTTGGTGGACTTCTCGATAAACTCTGCAGAGAGAAATGAGAAAAGAATTTAAAATTAAACGTATGTCGACGGCTTTGGTCATTTATTTACCAATTGATATATTCATAGATTATCAAAAAAATAATTTCTTAAAACTATCGTGTGTATTACTCATTTTTCTATATTGATTGAAATGGTTGTATTCACGAACTGCTGTATTGTCCCGAATATATAGCGACCTTAAATATATCGCGAGTTTAAGATTTTCGGAATGTTTTTCATGCAAAATAATAAACCATCCTTGAGCTGCCTTGAGGGATCATCTGCATACGTCCAAACGTATGTGTAGAGATGGTGTGTTCCCAGACCGGTGGAAAGAATCAATTTAAAATTAGTGAAGATATGTGTAATTGCCGCTTTAGACTTACTATACCTACAGGGAAACGAAAGGGCAAGTTGTTTGCGCCGCGCTTCTCGTCTTCCTGAGACCATCATCGCCTCCGCCGCCCGACGCAATAGCGACGCAGAAACAATTAAATCCGCCAGGCGATGACGCAGTATATAAGGAACAATATTGCTTAGAGCCCGGCGGATTTGGTGGACTACTCGATAAACTCTGCAGAGAGAAATGAGAAAAGAATTTCGAATTTAACGTATGTCGACGGCTTTGGTCATTTATTTACCAATTGATATATTCATAGATTATCAAATAAATAATTTCTTAAAACTATCGTGTGTATTAACTCATTCATCAACTTTTATTTAAGTGGTTGTATTTACAAAATACTGTGTTGTCCCGAATATAAAGCGACCTTAAATATAACGCGACCCTAATATTTTCGGAAATTTTTTCATGGAAAAAACTAAACTATCCTGGAGCTGCCTTAAGAGATCTTCTGCATACGTTCAAACGTATGTGCAGAGATGGTGAGTTCTCAGACAGGTGGAAATAAACAGTTTAAAATTAGTGAAGACATATGTATATTGCCGTTTTAGGATTACTATACTTACAGGGAAACGAAATGGCAAGTTGTTTGCGCCGGGCACCCCGTCTTCCTAAGACCATCATCGCCTCCGCCGCCCGACGCAATAGCGACGCAGAAACCACCAAATCCGCCAGGCGATGACGCAGGATATAAGAGACAATATTGCCCAGAGCGCGGCGGATTTGGTGGACTTCTCGATAAACTCTGCAAGGAGAAATAAGAAAAGAATTTTAAATTTAACTTATGTCGACGGCTTTGGTCATTTATTTACCTTTTGATCTATTCATATATTATCAAAAAAATAATTTATTAAAACTATCTTTTGTATTAACTAATTTATCTACTTTGATTGTAGTGGTTGTATTCACGAACTACTGCATTGTCCCGAATATATAGCGACCTTAAATATATCACGACCGTTAAATTTTCGGATAGTTTTCATGGGAAAACTAAACCTTCCTGGAGATGCCTTGAGGGATCTTCTGCATACGTTCAATTGTATGTGCAGACATGGTGAGTTCTCAGACAGGTGGAAAGAAACAGTTTAAAATTAGAGAAGATATACGTAATTGCCGTTTTAGGCATTCTATACTTACAGGGAAACGAAAGGGCAATTTGTTTGTGCCGGGCACCCCGTCTTCCTAAGACCATCATCGCCTCCGCCGCCCGACGCAATAGCGACGCAGAAACCACCAAATCCGCCAGGCGATGGCGCAGGATATAAGGATCAATTTTGCCCAGAGCCTGGCAGATTTGGTAGAATTCTCGATTAACTCTGCAGAAAGAAATGAGAAAGAATTTCAAATTTAACGTATTTCGACGGCTTGCCTCATATATTTACCATTTGATCTATTTATAGATTATCAAAAGAATAATTTATTAAAACTATCGTTTGTATTAACTCATTTATATACTTTGATTGCAGTGGTTGAATTCACGAACTACTGTATTGTCCCGAATATATAGCGACCTTAAATATAACGCGACCCTAAAATTTTCGGAATGTTTATCATGCAAAATAATAATCCTTCCTGGAGCTGCATTGAGGCATCTTCTGCATACGTTCAAACGTATGTGCAGAGAAGTAGGTTCCCAGACAGGTGGAAAGAATCAGTTTAAAATTAGTGAAGATATGTGTAATTGCCGCTTTAGGCTTATTATACTTACAGGGAAACGAAAGGGCAAGTTGTTTGCGCAGTGCTCTCCGTCTTCCTGAGACCGTCGTCGCCTCCGCCGCCCGACGCAATAGCGACGCAGAAACCACCAAATCCTCCAGGCGATGACGCAGGATTTAAAAAACAATATTGCCCAGCGACCTTAAATATAACGCGACCCTAAAATTTTCGGAATGTTTTTCATAGAAAAAATAAACCTTCCTGGATCAGCCTTGAGGGAACTTCTGCTTTCGTTCAAACGTATGTGTAGAGATGGTGAATTCCCAGACAGGTGGAAAGAATCAGTTTAAAATTAGTGATGATATGTGTAATTGCTTCTTTAGGGTTACTATACTTACAGGGAAACGAAAGGACAAGTTGTTTGCGCCGGGCTCCCCGTCTTTCTGAGACCATCATCGTTAATAAAATTTGAAAAGAAATATGTTATTGCCGCTTTAGGCTTACTATACTTACAGGGAAACGAAAGGTCAAGTTGCTTGCGCCAGAGACCATCGTCGCCTCTGCCGTCCTACGCAATAGCAACGTAATGTGACCCTAATATTTTCGCAAAGTTTTTCAAGGAAAAAACTAAACCTTATTGGAGCTGCCATGAGGGATCTTCTGCATACGTTCAATTTTATGTGGAGAGTTGGTGAGTTCCCAGACAGGTGGAAAGAATCAGTTGTGGTACCCATCCCTAAGCAGGGAAAGGACAATTTTGTTTTCGGAAACCACCGCCCGATATCTCTAACATCCTGCCTGTGCAAGCTGATGGAAAGAATGGTAAACAAGAGGCTAGTTTGGTGTCTTGAAAGCCAAATCTTTCTTTCCGAAATTAAGTGTTGGTTCCGTCGCCATAGGTCAACCATTGACCATTTGGTGCGGATTGATAACTTCATCCAGGAGGCATTCGTTTTTAGGCAACACGTGGTTGGTGTCTTCTTTGACTTGGAAAAGGCATATGACACCACATGGCGGCATAAAATTTTAAGTACCCTGCATAAGTGGGGTTTTAGGGGCAATCTGTCCATTTTTATTAAAACTCTTTTTCGCGACGTGTTTTTAAAGTAAGAATAGGAAATATTCTATCTAAATTTTATTCACAAGAAAACGGATTTCCCCAAGGCTCCGTCCTGAGTGTGACTATTTTTGCCATTGCTATAGATAATGCTGTTGGATGCATACAAACACCTGTAGAAGGATCTTTGTTTGCAGATGACCTAGCTATTTTCTGTAGGTCATCATTAATCCCCACGGCAGGGAGACAGCTCCAACTCACATTAAATTGTCATTAGAATTGGTCACAGTCGAACGGTTTTCGTTTTTCTCAAGAAAAAACGAAATGTGTACATTTTTATAGGCGAAGGGGATGCTTCCCTCTGCTGACGCTTAAATTGTGTTGCCACGTTTTCGAGTTTGCTGACTCCATTCGTTTTCTTGGTTTGATCTTGGATAGACGACTGAATTCGAAAAGCCATTTTTAGTTTTTAAAGGAACGGTGTTTTAAAGTTTTAAATATTTTAAGATTTATCACAAACCGTTCGTAAGGAGCTGACCGCAAATCTATGCTAATGCTGTACAGAGCATTGGTGCGGTCAAAGTTCGACTATGGGTTTTTTGTGCACTCATCGGCTCGGGAGTCATATATGCGTCCTCTGACATCGTAACACAACGCCGTAATCAGATTGGCAACTGGTGCCTTTAGAACCAGTCCCATCCCTAGCATTCTTGGCGATGCAGGGGAGCCGCCACTGTATATTCGGAGATACACCCTCATGTGTAATTATGTCGTAAAATCTTTATCTCTAAAATGACACCCGTGTTATAATGCAATTTTTAATCCTCGTTATATGGAAAATTTTAACCAGCATCCAAGAGCCACTAAACCACTCGGAATACGTTTTCAGTCCTGCATTTTCGACAATGGATTGCAGCTCCCAAAGATTGTCCAAAGTGGCTTTCCCAAACACCCACCATGGCAGGTTCCATGCCCTAAGGTTTTCTTTGGACTAGCCTGGTACACGAAATACAATACCCTTCCGCATGAATATAGGTGGCTCTTTGTGGAAGTATTGAACAGACATCCAGGTTACGAGCCGGTCTTCTTGGATGGTTCTAAATCTTCTTACTCCTGTGCATGGGCTTTCGTTAGCGAAAATCTCTCTTCTAAAGGAGGCCTCAACCCGCTGAGCAGCATTTATACGGCGGAGTTGACTGCCATAAGAATGGCCTTGGAGAGCATCAATGATCGGAACGGATCATATATGATCTGTTCAGATTCCATGAGTGCTCCTCAGTCCATTGCCTGCTTCTCCCCTGTCCACCCAATAGTCCAGGATGTACAGGAAGCCCTGTGCCATTTAAACTCTAGGGGAGTCAACATCCTTTTCCTCTGGGTTACTGGGCATGTTGGCTTGGCGGGTAATGAGAGGGCGGATGCACTTGCAAAAGAGGCCCTGATCCTCCCTGTCACAAATGACGACCTTGAGCTCCACCAAGCTTTAAAGGGTATGTTAAGAAGGGAATGCTCAAGCAGGGGCAAACATCTTCGCAAGAGACACTGAAAAATAAGCTTCGCCTAGTAAAAGGGGATATTGGTCCATGGGCATCATCTGCAAATAACATTAGAAGGGAAGAAGTCGTGGTCACGCGTCTGAGAATAGGGCATTCAGCCCTGACCCACTCGTTCCACTTTTCCACTGAGAAGGAACCACCTCGATGCACCGATTGCGACTCCTTTCTAACTATAAGACACCTCTTAACAGAGTGCCAGAAATATAATGCACTGCGATACAAGTTCCACATTACTGGGAAACTTACTGCTATTTTAGCAGACGACTCCATGAAAATGGATAATGTTTTAAGGTTTTTTAGAGAAGCTGGACTTATCCACCATTTATAGAATTTTTTAGCATATACTTTTAATGCATTTTACTATTTATAAGTATTTTTATTGATGATTTTTTATACAATGTAGGTAATTATCTTTGCAATGTCTCTTGACAGGCAATGTAAAAGGTGCAAAATGACCCTAGATGTCGAGGCACTTTCAATTAAATACCTACCTACCCCTAAACCTTGAATATTACGCGACCCCAAACAACCTTCTATCAATCTAACAAAGGCTCCTCGTTCATATACCCCTTCTTATGCGCGTGAAAGATCACACCTGACGGTAACTTTTCCTTTGGCATCATTTTACGATTAAAAAATACCTAGGGAGTCCGATTTCGCCCGCCGGATATGACTGCAACAATAACAGTTATCCATGATTTCTCAAGTCCGGTGCATTTTAACAGCACAGATTTAGCAACACAACTATTTTAAAATTCATGTGATAACTTCATCGAATCCCTTGTTTACCCTGAATTTGGAAGGACATTTATTCCCAGCATAATCAACACCTTATTTGTCACCCATTGCTTAAATAACGGATTGGTAGAAACGGGCTTTGGTATAAAAAAGAATACGCCGAGGCACTTATAGCTTCAATTCAATGACTATAGAGGGGTTCAGCTGCCGATTGTACTCAATCTATTCTCGCCCCGGATGCTTTACAAGTACAATGTAACGTACGCATAATGTGTCTGAAATGTAACATGTAACTCGTAAACAGGCGTGCGGAATGTACGGTTATTTTTCGAAGCACAATTTTACGATATTTTTAAATCACCTGTACTCGAATATTACCCGAGAGAAACTTTCAAAATTTCATTTTTTTTAAAAAACATAGCGTTATATTCTGGAGAATATAACGAAGGTGATAATATTTTGATCGTTTCCAGTTATGAAAGATGTTGTAGGATATCAGATTATGTAATTTACTGTTTGTGTATGAATTAAGAGCAAACGTTGGTACCGAGGACGAGGCTTTGGAAAGGTGAAAGTCGATCTCCGACGGACACAGCTAACATTAAAGAGGAAACGACACCCTTGGAAACAAATAGGAAAGAATCAAAGTTCATACGAATATCGAGAATAGGAGAGACTACGTTCAGAACCTACTAAGCATAGGCTTCGGATGCCATTGGAACCAGTTTCAGTCTATAAATCTTTACCTTGCAATCATCACAGCGAGAGAAGCAAAATATATCGATGAAATAAGGGCTAGAATAGGGAAAGCAAAGGCCACTCTTAGAGGCAATTAACTACTACAAACGAGGAATATTACAAAGGACGTCCGGAAGAAGAAGGAGTTGATTAATTGTGGGCATTATAGAAGAATGCTGAGGATGAAACGGGCAGATAGGATGAAAAACAAGGAAGTGGACACTAACTGAGAAGAATAGGAGTGGAGCATGATTAAAGACGGGTGTTAGAAGGAAGACGAGGAAGGCATATTTTTCAGGACACCCTTGATCCACCTTACTTCTATATGATGCTCGCATACTTAATGCTTTTGTTAAGATTGTCTCCGATCTGGGGGGGGGGGGGGTGTTTCTTGGTTGCCACCTCACAGTCTGCACAACAGGTTATGTGAGTTAACCGTCCGCATAACGTACATTCGCTGATGATGATGCCGTATATATTTTTATTTTATTTAATTAGGAATGGTTTAACATGCAGCTTTAAAATACCATTTTGCTGTGAAATATTATCACACAAATATAACCAATAAATAACATCAATTAATAACATCAATTAATAACATCAATTAATAATATTAGCATATAGTGCCACTTACTTAAAAACTGAGAGGAAAGTTTCATGAAAGAGGGAAGTGAGAGGCGAAAAACATCAATATCAGAAGGGAGAGAATTCAATAAGTATGGAAGACCCATGAAAAGGGAATGCTGTATAAATGAAATCCTAGGGATATTAGTGTAAAGAAGTTGGGATAATCAGGTTGATCTAGAGGGCACATGAAAGTTGAGAAAAGATAATGGCAATTAATATGAGAATTTAGAATTTTGTGAATAAAAGAAATATCTTGTTTATGATAATTGGTAGAGAGAATGTCAATAGCTATTGTGCAGAGGACTGTATGTTTTGCAGCATAACAAAGAGAAGGAACATGTATTCTAATAATTTTTATAAAAATATTCATAATTTGCTGAACGGAGCGTGATTAATTATACAGGAGGAGGGCAAAATTGGTGAGCAATAGGAAATCACGTGAAGTACATTTGGGCGGAAAGACGTCCTCAATGACAGAGGATCCCTAGGCTCCGTGTATCTGTAAAGAATGCTAAGAAAAGAGAGAGAGAGCCTTTCTCTTCATCGTGAAAATGTGTTCTGAAAAGTATAGTTTGGTGTCTATAATAATAATATTACCTAAATAATGTCCGCTGATGTGTACATTGTACTCAGTCAGACTACCACATGATCCGGCAATCAGGCAGCCCAAGATCTTCTGGATCCTACACAAAATTTTCACCTCCCCCCCCGCGTATGAAATGTGAACCGTCTCCAACTATATTGACCCTCTATTGAAATCACCCCAACCATGAACCAAATCTTCCTCACCCCTCTGTACTCCCTCACCCCTCTGTTCCTCCTCCACCCTGTCTTCTAAAAAAGTCTAAAAGCAAAGTGACCACAGTAGGAGAAGGCTTTGGGGAAGGCATCTCTGAAGGGGGGCGATGTTCACTCCTTACATTCTTGAGCTCGAAGTACACTCAGCTGCTCTGTGTGTTTTCACCCATGGTGTAGCATTTACGTATACATATTAACTAAATAAATAATGAGTGGCTGCTGTTTATTATTGTAAGTATATAAATAAATAAGAATGACCTAAAGAGAAATGCCACAAAATCCTCTAATGATCCCAACTGAATTAAACGCCCCACTGAATAAGCATAGGAAAATGTAAATTTGTTCTTCGAAAACGAGCTTATTATATTCGCCAGAGACGATTGAGCACTTTTGTTATCAACTATTTAAAATAACGTATTAGAAAGGTTAATAAAATTAGAGAAGAAATAGGTAATTGCCACTTTAGGCTTACTATACTTACAGGGAAACGAAAGGGCAAGTTGTTTGCGCCGTGCTCCCCGTCTTCCTGAGACCATCATCGCCTCCGCCGCCCGACGCAATAGCGACGCAGAAACCACCAAATCCGCCAGGCGATGACGCAGGATATAAGGGACAATATTGCCCAGAGCCCGGCAGATTTGGTGGACTACTCGATAAACTCTTCAGAGAGAAATGAGAAAAGATTCAAATATTATTTAATTGAGTTTTTTCTTAAATCCTGTGAATTCTTTCCTTGTTGACATCTTTATTGACTGAATTTCTCATGCACCTATACAGCAACATATGCATGACTTGTAAATTTAGTTAAGAAGACTATTCACACTAAAATCTGTAAAACAATATCAAATGGTTATATAGAGTAACATTACTTGCCAGGATAGAATTTTACTTAAGCATTTAAGATATGCTGTAACTCTGAAAAATGTTGTGCAATTTATTCCACAACAGCTGAGAGAATAACATTGGATACTTGAAATAGTTAAGTTTTTTGTTCTGAAATATTTTGATAAATGATAAAAACTCTTTTGTTTATTTAATATTATATTGTTTCACCATGTCCTGTGACTCTCCAGTTTCATATACTGAAATATTTTGATGATTCCTAAATTCCTCTTAATAGAGAATTATCTTACACAAAAATCAGGCTTCATTAATGCATTCCAGATCACTACAACACTGTACATCACAAGGGTGGATGAAGGAGGGGAAGGCTCAGGGAGAATCTACTCCACCCACGTTTTTGGAAGAACAAAAACTTAATAAAATAATAAAAATAAAATATCAGAGAATAGGTAAGCACCTATTAGCATCGGTTTGTGCATCCGTCAGCATGTTGTTCTCAGCTTCTACCAAATATCCCAAACATTCTTATCCGACATTTTAACAACGGGGACGCTAGGGACTTCTCTTTGAATCAAATGGAACAGCATTCCCATGCGTTCCCGCACTGTTTAGCCCTATGACAAGTTTTGACTTGTTCCACTAAGTCTGCAAATATATATGCGAGTCATCACGAATATATTCGCTCGCAAACGAGGCATACGAGTGAGAGCTCGGATTTTCGTCACTCTAACCCCAATACCAACTATCATAATTTTGTAAAACTACAATCATTTTAATTACTTAATTTGATCTTCTACAGAAAGGTTATTTTTTCGATTTTTTTCTTATTATTATTATTATTTTGACAACCGATCCAATTAGAGCACTGCATAAAGCTGAATCATATAAGTGACTATTGGCACGATTCTTAGCAAAATATTTTATGAAAAAAAAAATTCAAATCGAGGACATTTATAAAAATCTACATATCTGTTAATACAAATGAATCAAATCTAATTAAATTCTCAGCAAAGGTCACAAACGAAAACAGTTCAAACTTAACTTTTGGAAATGATATAATGGAAGATGTAAATTTCACTAACTTTTAGGTGTTATTATTGATAACAACCTGTCCTGGGAAGCTCATTTTGAAAGTTTGTAACAAAGTCAGCTGCGGTATCTTCCTACTAAGCTCACTTCAAAAAGCCATCATGTGTATACAAGAGGTGAAGCAAATTATCATATAAAACCAACAAATCTTAAACAGACAAAAACTACCTTTTTTAAGTGGATCAAATTTTTTAAATATTTTGCACAAAAATTAAATGTTCCTGTATTAAGTTATGTTATGTGCCCTGCTGATTCACCTCTTGCCTACATGCAATGGATAGGTATCTAAGAGTTAGTGCAATGAATAGTTGGATTGCAAGGGAGGAGGGAATCCTGGTGCTGACTTATAGCCAACTCTTATAGAAGAGCACCAAGGGTGTCAACGGTTTAACGTCCCTTCCGATGTATGGGGGTCTGAGTTGTGCGGTCTCCTCAAGCCACATAAATGGGGCAATGTGACCTTGGAAAAATCCTACTTTCGCAGGATTCGTGCATTTGATAAATTTACGATTATTCTATCTCAACAATGAAACTACAGATACAAGCAGGAAAAGAATATGGGAAAACAAAAACACAGTAAGATTGTTTTTGTTTAACCATATGCTCTTCCAGCTGGTTTACTGTAGTTTGATTGTCAAGATAGAACTGTTTGTATGGATTAAATTCAATCTAAATCTGATGGTATCAAACAATCATTTTTACTTCCTCCATACGTAGTATAGGGGAAAGTACTGTTTTCATGAAAAAATCGCCTTTGAGATTTCAACAGAAATTTGAGGTACCATGAACATGTTTTGAGCATTTTCCCAATGATTTCTGTGTGTGTATGTGATAGCTTTTTTGTGGGTGCTCTAACTCAAAAACTATTAAGCAAGTCAAGGCGTAATTTTATATTTAACATTTTTATAAAGTCAGAAGAGCTGATTAGTTTTTGGTAAAAATCGGTCAACCAGAAGTGGGTTTTTACTCTTGTGACTTATCCGTTATTTTATAAAATCTGCTTTAATATTTAATAAATGTAAAAATGATAGGAATAAAAGTTGTACGAAATTAATGTTTCTACAATCTTTGTTTGAAACATTTCCCCATATAATGCATTGTTTATGAAATATCTTGTATTTTTAGCTGCCATCACCACGCCTCCTACCGACGACTATAGTTAACAATTGACGCTTAGTTATGTCTTATCAACGCTCCTTTTTCTTTTCTTAATTGATGGAGCTTTGTGACTATATCCAATAAAAGAAGGCTATAGTTTGAGTTTATTTCTGTTCTTTTAGTCTAAAATTTCCTCGCAGTTTCTGAAAATATTTTTTATTATGTAACCTATATGGAATTTTTAGAAATATTATATATGTTATTTATAATTTCTATTATTTTCTATAATATTCTCGATTAGTTTATAATTATCTTTCGTCAGATCTTTATAGTTTTGTTTAGTTCTGCGAAGTGGATCATTCCTTTGTGGTCATTGGTAACTTTCAGTTCCCTTCAATCTTCTTCCGATATCCCAATTAGGTGCAAACAAAGTACGTACGGAAGAGTCACAAATCGAAAGTTTGAAAAAATGAGGAAACTACAAAAACAAACCCATATTAAGAAGGACATTTAGTCTATGGTCTGCATCAAAGCATTTTTGCGAGTTGATTAGATCGAAATCGATAATTCATTATGACCTCCTTAATTATTATTGAAAGCGTCGAGCCAATGCAATCTTTAATTAGATTGCCATTTACCTTTTAAAAACCTTGAGTTCGTTACTATGGCAGTTAGAAGTGTTCATTGTTGTCTCAGAAAAATATGCTTTCTTTGCAATTAACAACAAATGTTTACATTAATTCAGAACGGATTTGAATTTCGTCTTAAAAATTAAAACCTTAATTTTTGAAATACAGACTTGTTTTTATCTCGAGTTCGTATCTCAATTTTCAGTTATGTAAAAAAGAATATTTAGAACGCTCTGCAATTAATCACACGCATTACTTATGGGCATTGAAATTGAACAATGGAGTTAAAAAAGTCCTGTTAAAAATAAAAGTTTTTGGAATTTTCGATTTTTCACGTTGGTTGTGACCTATGACCGACCAGCACGCCAAATTTCAGAGCTTTAGCTCTTCTAGAAGTACCTCAGAATAATGCATGGGACACCTACGAGGTTCGTAAAAAAGATTTTTATATTGTAGAGGGATATCACTCAGACATATCGACAGTTTCAGCGATGAAGAATAGATGGCAATATGAGTTCATTATAGAAAGAAATGAATTATCAAAACAATATTTTCATATGCGAAAATTAGCGTTTTTGTATAATGATATATAACAAATTATATTTTATAATTACATTAATGCATTTAATTTTATTGAAAAATTAATTTCTAATTTTATAATAAACCAATGATCATCGCTCTGAGTTGCGCCACCATGCAAGTTGCTGTGGTTTTTCAGTCTGCGTTCTGCGCTCAACCAGTTGAAGTCAGTTCTGAAAGAGTGAAATTCCGGCTGCCGAATTGGAGAGCTTCAAGGTTAGTATTTTGCTTGATTTTTGATGGCAGTGGTCAAAATGTGTTCGCCATTTCATCAAAACTGATTTTTCAATATATTTTATGTACTCGATGTCTCTTCGAAACGATCTACTAGTTGAAGGCACGAGCATTTATTCTCGATTTTTGTAACTTCTGATATTTTATTAGCAAATTTTATCGTAATATATACGCCGACGCGATTCCTATCTTTTGTTTCTGATGGAAAAGTTCTCATCGTGGTCTCTGTGATATCATTGCTCGCCGACCATGTTATGGAGAACCTACCGAATACTAAGATGTTTTAAATTCCCGTAATATAGAGAAATATTGCCTTTTGAATTTCGGCCCTCGTACGTATTAACTATGTTGAGATTTTAATAGTGCGAACTTGATCGTAGCGTCGTGATATTCTCACGTCCCTGCATACGGGGATTTTCATTCGTGTACGATTTATGCTTTCGGAGAAAATGTCCAAATTTCGAAATTAACCTCATATTACTTGGTGCGCATAAATTCGGGGGCTATTTTCCACAGCAGAAATGGTCGTCAAAATGGCCGAGAATTGCTGCGAGTTACTATGAATTTTGTACGTAAGGGTTTTAATGCCCGTTTTGATTAAACACGTGTTACCATTTCAAAAGAGGGTTTAAGAGTGGAAGTCGGCAGGAAAAGAGAATTTTCCAGGTCATAAGAGATATTGATTCGGCGACAAAAAGGGTAACGAAGTGGCGGATATCTTTATTGGTCGGACGTAACAATCGTCCCCAATCGTTAATTAGAGTGACTATCATGTAATATCTAGAGTAGCAGATTCCTTTCCGAGGCTGAAACATGCCTTTCGAGACATTCTCGCCGTGAGTGGTAACTCAAGTCCATTCAATATGGATTCCACTTGCCCGCGATTGCCCCATCAAATCCCTATTTAACTGAGATTCTATCTCCATCCATAGCCAACTCTTAAGCTTTTAAAATCGGACTTTCTTATCAATACGAGAATCTGAATAGCTTCACTCGGCTGCATAATTACGTAGTGTTCAGTTCTCTTGTATTATGAACGTGCTGCATCACAGGAGGCTATCGCTGGTCATGGGGGAAAGCAAAACCGCTCGCACCAGATACGTAAAAGGATGATGCCCAAACGCTGATACGATTGCTTCAGAAAAGGGTGATTACAAAAATGGTAAAATATCTTTAATTCTCTAAATATTATATCGATACTTTGGTATTTCATCCGTTTTGAATTCGTTTGTCATTTTCTCCTGATCGAATTTTAAAACTGAACATTGTATAAACTCGTTTTCGTATGAAAATTACATTTTAACAGAAATATGTTGGATTTGACGAAAAATTATATTAGAATGTATCCCATCATATTGTTCCTCTATCTTATAATCTTGTGCTTCTGTTATTTACAGGTGTTGCTTAGTCTGCGTAATTATGTGGAATGCTTTCAATTGAGAGATAATTGGGACGGTATGGCGAAACTTCCAGCTCCTTATCGTAAGAAAATTGGCGAGGTATTCCAAAATAAACTTGAGATCGACTCCTCAAGGTTTGAATATCATTTCACTATGTTTCTTATGTATATACTGCGATGCCATTTTTATACCTATTCCTTTATACATGTATCAGTACGCATTTATGTTATTTTGTTTTATCTTGTTGACTTATGTCTACACTGCGACCCCATTACTATACTTAAGCTACCATATAAATATATGTACATTTATTGCCGATGTATTTTCTGTAGTCTATCTTTATCGAAGCGTCATAGTGCACCATTAGACGCGTATTTGTGTGTGTACATACCTAAATATAATTGCTGTCACATTATTTCTGTGTGTTTTTGTGTGCGTCTGTCCTTGCAATCCCAACTAACAAACGGCCATGGCTCGTGGGTCCCCTCCCCCCCCCCCCCTCTCTCCCAGCCCCGCCCTATCTCCGCACAAAATCAAGTCGCTGTTATACTGATATACACGTTTTACGTAAGATGTGCGTTTTGCGTGAGATGTGCCTTTTTCGTGAGATGTGCGTTTTGCGCGAGAAATAAATTTTGGTTAAGATATGCATTTTGTGTGATATTTGCGTTTATCCTGAGATGTGTATTTTGTGCTAGATGTGTGTTTTGCATGAGATATGCGTTTTGCGTGAGATGTGCGTTTTGCGATAAATGTTTTACTTGTGATGTGCGTTTTGCGTGAGATGTGCGTTTTACGTCACATGTGCGTTATGGTCGATATACACGTTTTACGTAAGATGTGCGTTTTTCGTGAGATGTGCGTTGTGCATGAGATGTGCGTTTTGCATGAGATGTGCGTTTTGCGTGAGATGTGCGTTTTTCGTGAGATGTGCGTTTCGCGTGAGATGTGCGTTTTGCGTGAGATGTGCGTTTTACGTCACATGTGCGTTATGGTCGATATACACGTTTTACGTAAGATGTGCGTTTTTCGTGAGATGTGCGTTGTGCATGAGATGTGCGTTTTTCGTGAGATGTGCGTTTTTCGTGAGATGTGCGTTTTGCGTGAGATGTGCGTTTTGCGTGAGATGTGCGTTTTTCGTGAGATGTGCGTTGTGCGTGAGATGTGCGCTTCCATATACCTCCTCCTAAGCGATAGCGTGGCGCCTAAGCTGAGCCATGTCGATGGCCGCATGCACTAACGCCTAATGAGGAAGCGTTGGAGGCTGGCGCCTTTCTATGGGGAGAAGTGTTCATTATAGCCAGTAAGCTAGGAGAATTGCATCTATTAGTGTGATGATATCATAATGCTTATCACGTGGGAATTTATAAGTTATCGATAATCAGATTTTATACATCCTTTATTGCTTTCCATAAGAGTATACGCGTTCAAATCACTTCGGTGATTTATACCTACGCTTAATGAAAAATCTCTTTTCACAGGTGATATACCGACCACATACATATGTATATCTTCCTTCTGCGAAGTCATATTTCTTCGCCACTGCATCCAACTTGATGCAATATTTTTACGTCACTTTGCTATTTTTAATCCCTTTCATATATGCGAGAAATAAAGCGATCGCTTTATTTCTCCTTCGGCTATATATTTTACCGCATTTTCTGACTTATGGTTCCTTAAATTTAGACTGTATGGAAAATGGTGCACCTTTTCCATGCGAATCTCTCTTACACGATATATCAAGGCCTTGGTTTACCCTGCGTTAACAAACGAATAAACGAGCTCGCTGACACTGCCTAAAAAAGGCAAAACCACGATACATCTTTCGACGCTTACTTGCATAGAAGTGTAATCATTATCTTTTTGATTAATTCTCTTTTGTGTGCTTTGGTATTTTTAGCTGCCTTTGACATGTTCTTCTTAAATTTTAAAACCATGTTTAACCTGTCAGTGAAATCTTTTTCAGGTATACACAATCGATTGTTTTCTTCAACATTATGCGTCACAAAATCATGGATCTAAATTATAACTGCCTTTTTTATGTCTAACAGCAGGAAACTTTTACCCTAGTGCATCATTGAAGAATGAAGATACCAAACCGAGCTACTATTTGTAAGTACTTTCTGCACAATATTTCGTATTGGGATAGTTTCTCTTTACTTAAACACATGTTATTTTCAGAAGGTCAATCATCGAGAGAAGATACAAGGCGGCGCACTGCGGATTTGTCAGAAAAGCCCAGGATCTCTTCTCTTTTACAGGCTAGTGAAATTCTAAATTTGATACATATCTTCTTTAAATTTTTAAAAGTTTTATAATGATGCTCAGATTGAGCACAAAAGTGCCAGTTTACCTCATATTTTGTTAAAATGATTTTGGTAGAAATTAAATGAAATAGCAACATAAGTAAATCTTAAGAAAGATAGCTTGTTTACTACTAGAAATCAAGTTATGCTGGGCTTTACAAACCGAATTGCCAATCCATGATTAAATTCAATTGGCAAACAACTATTTTTATATAATGTTGTCTCGGGATTGTGAAGATAAACATCAGAAAGTATTTAATGGACATTTTGGATCCAATGTCATTACTTTGATTTTGAGTTTTAAAATATGCCTAATTAGATGATAAGCCTTTAACATTAGATAAGCATCATCATCGTCAGTATCTACCCAGCTGCTCTGGTGATGGGCCCCCAAAACAGTGTCAGGATCGTCAAACAGTAAGTTTGCCTTTTTTAATTTCTCTACACCTAATACTCCATGATACATTACAGCAAGCTGAGGATAATTATTTCATGCAAAAATTCTACAGTTTGTGATCAATTGTTTTCATATCTACAAGCTGTCATTAGTTCGCTATTGAAAATTTTGGTTTGCAAATTCAGAATGCTGCAAAGGACCAAATGGGAGCATTTGAGCAAGCAACTCCATTCTTTTAAAATGGGTGAGCAACATACGGCCCCCACGAGCATTTATGGGACTTGTGAAGCTATGATGAAAAAGCAATCCATAAAATTTAACACCCAAATTCATTTTACTTTTACCAAATTATGATAATAAAACATTTTATTTTGGAATTTAAAACCAAAATACTTATTCAGAAGTGATTTTCACTCATATGACACTTCAGAATCTACAGGTAACTTCTGATTTAAACTATTAAGTGGCCTGCCATAGCATTGGTGGCTGACTGGTGTATTCACAATAACTGATGCAGTCTGCCATGTAGAGAAAGTTGCTCACCCGTTTTAAATTATAAAAAGTCCGAAAGGTTTATATTGTAATTACAGGAAAGTTAAAAATTCTATAATATGTACATTGATAGGATATAATTAAGTCACAGAATCTAGCATACCTGAAAGTAAACGTATCTTAGTCTTTCCATTTTTTTGCAATTAAAGAAGTTCACCTGACATTTGTGCAAGATTTCAGAAAATTGCAAAACTAGCATCAATTTTAGGGGACAAGGGATGCAATTTTTGTCATCATTTGTCACCATACTGGTGCTTGAACTGGCCTCCATATTTGATGGTTTTCAACTTAAGATAATTTTTGTTTTATTTTTGCTATTCACACAATTCTATAAACATATATTCTGTTAATTTTGTAAATACTCAAATTGAAATGAATTTTCATTGTATGAATAGCACTTGGAATAAATGTCCCTTTTGCTCTAATTTGGTGCACCAATACACTATATCTGCTTATGCCATACAAATGTAAATGAGAACCATCTAAGGCAGAGGTGCTCAAGCTTGAGATCTACTTTATTAAAATTCTTTTGAAATAAATAGATTAGAGAAAGCTAGAGATGGAAGATTAAGATTTCAAGCAGAAAAATAAATTTCAGAGTTGGTTATCTTCATCTTGGGCACCCCTGATCTGGGGGTTTTCTGCACTACTTTTCCTCTATTACTAACGATAACTTTCAGATACTATTTTACATCTTTACTATAAATAAAAGTTTTATTCCATTCAGCGATTTTTGTAAAATTGACTCATCTTTTCATGGTTAATTTTATGGATTCTGAATTTTAGTTTCTTATTAAAGGCTCAAGCTGGTTATGCACAAGTGACTTCTTTTCACTTGACTGTTGAGACAAAGAATTATTCTGTTTGTTATGATTAAGGAAATATGTTATGTATTTGAGTAAATATCTAAGAGAAACTGCAATTCAATTGACATAGTTTGGCACTGTCCATTACATGGGAGAGTAAAATGTGCATAAAAAATACCTAGATCATGTTCTTAGCCTAATCATGCCTTTCTAATTGAACTATCATCTTAATGCTTATTTACTTTAATTTTGTTTTAACAGTATATATAATGTTGATAGATGCATCTCGATTATTGGTGTGGGCATTTTCACTTTTCTAATTCTATCACATCCTAAAGGTTTTATTGCCAAATATCCATTTAATTTTTAATGATGGCAATTTTATGAGGATTATATATAAAAATGTTGAATGATATTGGTAGGTTTGGTAAAAAGGCTCATTCTTCATGAATACAAAATTTTTCCAGTATCTCCTGACTGCTGTGGAAGAGGATTACGACAAGTGAAGCTTCTTGAAGAGTCAACGTAGGATCAGAGGAAGACATCATTGTGAAATAGTATTTTTCAGCAGCATTTAACAGAAAAACTTTTGTATAAAGTGTTACATATTAAGTGTACTTATTTTTCTTTTTTATATTTTGATGCATATATTTTGATTCATTGTACTGTAATATGCCTGTGTATAGAGTTTTACTAATATGTAGTGCATGATGATGGACGATCTGGGTTATATTTAGAATGCATGCTAGAATGAGTAGAACATGCATGTGAATGTTTGGTGTGTGGAATGAGCGATATTTGTTAAGTAATCATTGCTTTCTCTCCTTAGGTATATTGGCGGAGATGAGAGTTGGTTGATATTTTTGAGGTTTAGTTGGTTCAGTTTATTGAGGGATGAGATTCTTGTTGGAGGAGCTTGTAGGCCTAGGTCAGGGCAGGATTTCAGTACCCATGGATTAGGGCTGGAGTATTCTGGCGATGTCATCCATGTAAAATAAGTGACAACGATGGCAAGAGCATTACCTCCGCTGGTGCCAATGGAAATATGCTCAAATTTCATAAAATATTGATGAGCGATTTTTCTCATACACCGATTCATCGCTATAATGAGTTTGTTGTTGTAGACAAAAGGTTTGGTTGTTTTATGGTCAAAATACATGGGAAGGAGTCAGCAGTGTCGGAGTTTAGGAATCCTTAATTTGAACATTGCTGGTTTTAATTCAATTTTGATCACATCATATTTATTCCGAGGATCTGATGACTTGGGAATCTTGTTTTCATTTTTCTTGCCAGGCCTTGTTTTGGTATATAATCTATCATATGCTGAATTGATTTTTGGGGTATCATTTTAAAATGATATTGCAAACTAGGCAGTGTGTGTTACTCTTTACTATATCATTCCTATACTGGTAGATGTTTGGGATGAAATAAAGAATGCACACATACATGCAAAGTTTTGAATGGAGTGAGCATTTGTGTAGCTGGTATCTGTGTACAGTGCAAATGCTGAGGATTGAAAGCCAAATTAACATGGGTGTAGTATAACTATAGAAATGAATGAAAGAGGGAATGCCTGATTTTCAAGTAATTTCATTACTGTTTACTGTAAATACATTTGTGTGTAGATGAAACTTATACTTCTGCATGCATCTCTTGACTTTCTGAAGGTCATTGCTTTGTGAATGAGCATGTGAGGAAGTTGATGATTCAGTATATTTATTTTTTGAGTTTATTGGTTGTTTTAATATGGAAATCTAACATGCCCAAAATTGGTTCTATGGCATTACCTATACAGCTAAAATGCAAAACAGATCTGCTGCTAATTCTTAAGCTTTTCATATTCCTCTTATGGAATATTTTATTAAATTTTGAGAAATAGCTCTTCATTACATTAAAAACTGTTTAAATATTAAATGAATATAACAGCTCAAAATATCTGTAAACCTATTGTTATCCATATGCATATTTATATTTTAATTTCATTGAGAAATATTAACTTTGTTCTATGTTTGGATGTGTGTGGAACTTGTAAAATTTTACCTTGCACTAAATACATTTTTCATGTAATTTCTAAAAATCAAGCTATAAATATATTTTCTATAATTTATCAAGAAACACAATTGGGAAATAATGTTTTCTGCTGAAATCATTATATTGAGCAAAATTTCATTTTGTGAGAAACAGAAGAAAATCTATATTAAAAATTTGATATTCAATGCCCTGCTTCTGAATTGTTGATATTAAACACAAATGAGTTGAAATTTTGATAACTTGATAGGTTAAAAGGCTTTAAAATATAAATGGAAAACATACCATGGTCTATTCAAGGGTTCTGGAAATTAGCTGCAAATGCTGATGATTAATAAACTTTTTTGTTATCTACCCTGCATAGCTCTGGCCCAGAGCAAGGTAAAAAGATGAGTCACCTCAACTCAAAATTTCTTCATTCTAAAACTATCATACCCTACATTTTGAACTTCAGTTTCAACAAATTCAAACTTGTAGGCAATGGTATCATTTAGCAGGTTCTCACCATTTCACTTGAACCAGATTTTAATGTTGTAATAACATAATCACTTGACACAAGGACACACAATATAATTGAAATCCCTCATGTTAGGTTGGGTACTTCCCCGGTCACCTACAATTTTTCATATCTACGTTTCTTATAGACATTTATTTTCCAAGTGTCTAATATATTATTTTGACTCTTCTTTTTCATGTAATGTAAATATTTGTATGTGATGTTATGCATATGTCTCTTTTGTAACAATCAATCTTTTTAATTGTCTACCACTGACTATGCCTATTCTGGTATTGTACTGCCTAATGGCTGAATAAATGATTATGATTAAAATCCAGAACCACTTCCTCATATTTTTTAATTTAAACATATAAAAAAATTAAATCCTAGAAAAATATAAAATTTTAGCATAATTTAAATATTTTAATATAGAAAATATTTAAACACATTTTAAATGCTTAACATAAGAGTAGCAGCTATAAAAAGAATCAAGGTTTGTGCATCTGTACATAGCTTGGTCAGCACCTGTCAGTTAGCCTAGATAGGAATAGTATTCCTTTTTTTGAATATAATATTGTTTAATTGCACCAAATAAAGAATGCCGAGTAAAACCATTACCAAAAATACATTCAAAAGATAAAACTTTAATTCACATAAATGATTGTTTGATATTCCATACCATATACCATACCATATTCATTTTCTGCTGTGAAAGTAGATTTTTTCAAGGTCAACCGACCCCATTTGTACTGCAGCTGATTTTGTTACAAACTTTTTCAACTATAATAATTTTCAATAATATCTGTTGTCAATAAGAATTATATATGATAAATGATGTACTTTTTCCGAAAAAAATGATTGAGGATGCATTTACATGCCTAAACTTGACACAAATATTTTGCAACTTGCTCATACTAGCATAACTAGCTGTACCAAACATTTTTTGGTTAGCACAGCAGTTGACAATATGATTGCTCACAAACAAAATGGAAAGAAATAAAAAATCACGTGGAAAGATATTACAACCCAATTTGCCCATAAAATGAATTGGCTAACATTAAATTCCTGTGATATGTTTGAATTTTAATCTTGCATCTGAGCTTTCTTCATTTTGGATTAAATCAGATTTAGAAGACATTTTCAACCACTTTTTAAAATATACCACTAGAAATGTTTACTATATTATTCACTGTGGTTCCAATAATTCCCTCAGTTTTGAAAAGATAATGAATAGAATGTAGTACTGTGAAAAAGAATTATTTGAAAAAACGCTGATTTGAATGTAGTTTTCCTATCATTCTGAGTCTACATAAAAACGTAAGCATTACAATAAAGGCACACAATTTAGTAGATCTTCCTTCATTTTGCAGGACACGTCTGAAAATAAAAATCTTAAACAAAAAATTATACATTTCTGAGAAATGTATAAATATAAAAAGACTGAAGTGACTAAATTTTGGAACACAGAAATGGTCAAGAAATCATCTGAGTTGAGCCTTGAAATTCATGGAATCTGAGCTACATAATGATTCAACAGGGATAATAATAATTGGTTTTCATGATTGCACCTACAGACTCTTAACTTTATTTATTGCTCCTTCTATATATTATATAGCCACTTGCTTCTGATTTTTACAAAAAGCTGATTGAGCTCAAGTTGATTATTTTGTATCTAAGGAAATTGAGATATTTTTCTGCAAAACTTGAATTATTACAAGTTTTAAATTTAAAAAGGTTTTAAAATTTTTTATTATGATTAAGATCCTAGTAAGATAATACAGGTTATCCGGTTTGCGGATTATCCATGCTGTCTCTCTCCTTATGCCTCGAAATTTTATAATTTTATTAATACTCAGATTGCAAAGAAATTCATCAATGTGAGACAACCTTTTCGAAATCCCATTATATTAATGTCTAAAGATTTTATTATGTGCAAAAATGATAAGTTTGTAAATACATAGAATAAATAATAATAGATGATATTGCTTTTTTAATGCTAGTGAGTTTCATGACAATATCCTGGGAATCAGCATGCGACTTCCATAAGTCAGTTGTTTCTTCGCGGCGACAGTCATTTTACCGGTATGCCACAGTAAGGGTGATCAGATTATAGATTCTCCTATTGTTGTATCATCTAGTGTGCGGCTCATTGTATTGTGGTTTTTGTAGTGATAAACTTTTATCCCACCCCTTGTTAAAATGGCAGAGAAACGGAAGAAAATTGTTCTTCCTATTATAAAAAAACTCGAATTAACTGTGAGACTTGAAAAAGGAGAATCTGTGAATAAATTGACAGACAAATGTGGTATTCATGATATAAAGAAAAACAAAACTAAGTTGATGGAGTTTGCTGCAGTATCTGACATTGGTGCTGGTCCCTCAAAACGTAAGTATGAAAAAATCAACCTATGAGAAATTAGATGCAGCCTTACATCTGTGGTTTAATCAAAAGCGAGCTGATGGAACTCCTGTCTCCGGTTCCATGTGTGCACAGCAAGCGAGGTATTTCCATGAATCACTATGGCTGGAAGGGAGCTTTAATGCTTCATCTGGGTGGTTTACTCGATTCAAACAGCGATACAGTATACACGAAATTGTCATTCAAGGAGAATGCTTGAGTGGTAACATGTCAGCTGCTGATTCCTTTCGATTAGAATTAAAAAAATTTGTGAAGGAAGAGATGTTGACACCTGCCCAGATATTTAATGCTGATGAGTCAGGTTTGTATTGGAAAAGCCTCCCAAGATGAACCTTGGCATTTCAGAAAGAAAGTCATGCTCGTGACCATAAATTACACAAAGAGCAAATCACAGTGTCATGCTGTGGAAATGCGGTAGGCAACCACAAGTTGAAACTTACTGTGATAGGCAGGGCCAAAAAAACATCGCTCATTCAAATGTACTACATTGCCTGTCAATTACTACAACCAGAAGGGGGCATGGATGGACAGAAATATATTCACTGATTGGTTCCACAAGAATTTTGTGCCTGACATTCATTCTTTTTTAAGCAATAAAGGACTACCACCAAAAGCAGTGTTGTTATTAGGTAATGCTCCCTCGTATTCAAATGCAGCCGTTTTAACTTCTGATGATGGTCTCATCTGCACAAAATTCTTGCCTCCAGATGTCACGGCATTAATGCAGTCCATGGATCAAGGAGTGATCGCATCAATGAAGCGACAAAATCAGGCTGGTCTTCTAGAGGCTCTAGCTAAAGCAGGGGTGGATCAAGAACCTTCCCAAGGAGGGGGCGATTGCCCCAATTACCCCCCCCCCATCTTTATTCCTCCTCTGCCGACAACCATACATTTTGAAAATCCCTACCCCCATCTTTCCCTTGTCATATAGGCTTAATCTTTGGTGTAGAAACAATGGATGTTGTGCAGAATGAATTTAAAAATGCACCTAGTGGAAAGCAATGGGGTCCTCCAAAGGGAGGGCGATCGCCCCTCCCTTGGATCCGCCGCTGAGCTAAAGAGGATGAAAATTGGAATTTTGGAAAAAAATGTTGCTTCTAGATGCAGTGCATGGTATTTCTCAAGCATGGGCCTCTGTGATGCCTGTGACCCTAGTTCGATCTTGGAACAAACTTCTTCCTGATCTTGAAGAGAACTTTCATGGTTTTTCTGAAGAGGAAAACTCCAATTTGATTAAACTACCCCCCTGCGGGTAGGGGGATTGAGAATACTCCCGCAGCCCTTCTGCTGGTCGTAAGAGGCGACCAATGAGGCGAGGAGCAGACCTCGTTAAAAAAACCCCCAGTTTCTGCCAAGGGCAGTGTCCAGATAGTAGGTGGGTTCACTATCTGTGCATAAAGCCACAACATCTGGCTAAGAATCCACCCGTGTGTTTGCCGTGCACGGCGACCCGTAAGGGGGAGAAGGGGATCCTGGTGGTTGAGCTCCTTGGTTCCGGAAGAGGTCGGATGCCTTGGAAGGGCCATGGAGTAATACTCCACTTAGGCCCCAGATTCACTGTAGACGGGCGGTCAGGTGCTAGCCACACCTGGCCAATCGGCTTCCGTCACGTTTCGGCGTTCCGGTGGCGAGTGCTTTGGGCTATGGAGGTCAGTGGAGGGGGGTTGGAGGCCCATGTATGGTGGGTGCTGAGACCTAACCTGAAGCAGGTAGCCTAGCTGCGGGTGCTATATCCCTTGGTTAGCCCTGGCGACCATACCGGTTTGCGGTGTGGCATCCCAAATGTGTGGCTCCGTGGTGGGTGGGGAGACCAAGAGATGAAAATTTTTCCTTATTATGAAAGGACTACCTCCTCCCAAAAGACCCCGTCCGGAAATGGATGGGCGAGATATGGTTGTCGGCACATGCCGCAAGTATTTGATAATGAAATGTAAGAAGGAGGGAGAGAACCTCACCAAGGTATCTCCCTTCTTAATTCATAAAGTTTTGACCAATGCTGTTCCTGGGTCTATAAATGTTAAAAAGTTGCGTGACGGTACTCTGCTGATAGAAACGTCTGAAGAGAAGCAGAGCCAGAAGTTGCTGTCGATGACGAAGCTTCACGACATAGAAATCACCGTTGAGCCGCATAAGACCCTTAACACGTGCCGAGGTGTAATTTCTTGTTACGACCTCTTATACGTTGAAGTCGACGAGATAACGAAGGAGATGGCTTCGCAAGTGGTCATCTCCTGTCGTAGACTCACAACTAAACTTAATGGTGAGACCATCAATACCACTTCGGTGGTACTCACCTTTGCACGTGACAAACTTCCTGAAAAAGTTTTCGTTGGGTACGAGTCTTGCCCAGTCCGACCCTTCATTCCGAACCCCATGCATTGCTATCAATGCCAAAGATTTGGCCACATTGCACCTCGGTGCAAGGGCGAATCTATCTGCCCAAAATGTGCCAAGAATAAGCACGATGGGGATTCTTGTGCCTCTCCTGCTCTTTGTGGCAATTGTGGTGGACCACATCCAGTCTACTCGCGGGATTGCCCAAAGCTGCAGGAAGAAAGGAAGATCATGGATATCAAGGTGACGGAGAAGATCCCATATTTTGAAGCCCGGAAGAAGTATAAGGTGCTCGTAGCCCCAACATTTTCGAGGTCCTATGCGGCAATGGCAGCAACACCATCAACTCCTATTAAAACGGCCAGCATAGGAATACAGACAGAGAATCAGGGACAGCAACCAAGGAAAAAAAGGTAGAGGAATCTTTAGAAAAAACAGGGAAAAATACTGCCACATCCATGGGTGTGGATAAAACCATCTTTGTGATATCTTCCAAGAAGACTACTCCAAAGGAAAATGACACAGAGACAAAAGCTCACGTCCTGAGATGCTATAATCCAGTACATCCTTTGGTCCAGGATGTGCACTCCTCCCTCATCATCTTGAAGAGTCGAGGTGTGCAAATTAAGTTCGTGTGGGTGCCGAGCCACGTAGGTATAGCAGGCAATGTGGCAGCTGATGTCGCTGCTAAGAATGCCCTGGGAAACCCAGAGGTGCAAATGGATCTCGTGCCTTGGAGAGACCTTCGTGCGATGTTTTGTGGCACACTGCAAGAGTGGCAAGCCTCATGGCAAAACCTCGAAAACAACAAATTACGCACAATCAAGGTCAGTACCGGTGCATGGCAATCATCTGTCAGGAATAGTAGAAGGGAGGAGGTGGTCATCACCCGATTGAGGATAGGCCACTGTGCCTTAACCCACTCGTACCTTTTTACCACCCCATGGGTACAACCTCGACGTGATGACTGCGACACTTTTCTTACCATAAGACACCTCCTGACAGAATGCCAAAGATACCTTGAGTTGCGTAGGAAATACAATATCAGGGGATGTATAAGAGACATCCTAGGTGATGACACAACTAGGATGAATGAAGTTTTATTATTTTTAACGAAGGCTGGACTTTTCCAACGATTTTAAATTCTATTCTTTTCTATTTTTATTTTATTATTTATTTATATATATGTGTGTGTATATGTATATATAATCGTTAAATTGTAAATATTAACCCTTTGACGAAGGTGCAAAATGACTCTCGATGTTGACGCACCAGTATAAATGAAGAACTACCTTGATTAAACTACTGCAGGGAACAAATGGTTTTTAGGATGTTGGCTGCGAGAGTCTCAGTGAATGATATGATTGTGATAAGCTTGAATCTGGATTCCAGCATATGAGTGACGAGGATATTGTCAATGCAGTAATGCAAGAGAAAGAAAAAGAAGAGGATGGTGGAGAAAAAGAATGCAGTGATGAAAGTGAAGGGACTGAAATTGAATGCATCAAAAATAGTACGGCTCTTCAGTGTGTCGAAACTTTGTTAGATTATATGATTTTGATTACTGCGAAGTCATTGAAGCCAGGAAAATACAAACAATCATAAAAGAAACTGTAAAGAAGTCCTCAAAGCAAACTAAAGATCCTTTTGAAAGGACCATTATAAAAGCCTTCTTTTATAACCTTTTTGTTACCATTGTAATGAGAATTTAAGCATATATTTTGAAATAAACCATTTTTGCATTATCCATGTTTTTACTTATTTGTGCATCCTCCAAAGTATGTAAATATGTATATTGCTTTATGTTAATGAATTTTATGACAATATCATGGGAAACAGCATGCGATTTTCATCAATCAGTTGTTTCTTCGTGGCCGGCAGCGCAGTCGCTTTTACTTCACAGATGGCAGCGCAGTCACTTGTTTTCTAACCTTTTTGTTTGTGAGAATTGAAGCACGTATTTTTATAAAATCATTTTCGCATTATCCATGTTTTTCGATTATGCATGCTTCCCCTTACATTCATTAGGCCGGATAATCGAGACTGTAATAAGAAATATTTTTATTTTCTAGACCTAAAAGATGGTTTTTGCAGATTGCGCTGAGTGAGTCTTCAAATAAGTTATGTTCGTTTTCCACAACCTTTGGTCCTTTCAATTTTAAAAGGTTACCGTTCGTTTGGCCTCAATTTCAGCCCTGAAGTACTCGAGCATTTCAATGCCAAGTATTTTGGAGATATTGATGATGTTGGAGTATATTTTGATGATATATTAGTTTGTACTGAAACTCAAGAAAGACATACTCAAGTGTTAAAGGAAGTAATGCAAAGGGACAGAGCTAATAATATTAAGTTCAATGTGAAAAAATTTTAGTACTGTCCAAATGAAATAAAATATCTTGGTCATTTGTTTAATGGAAAAGGAATGCATCTCGATCCAGGTCGAGTCGACTCAATAAATAATTTAAAGAATCTGCAAAATAAAAAAGAATTACAAAAATTTCTTGGAGTATTAAATTATCTTTGTGATTTTTTGCAAAATCTAGCTGAACTGACATCTCTTTTGCATACTTTGTTGAAAAATGACATTCTTTGGACTTGGACCGATTTGCATTCCCAGGTAGTTGAAAAAAATCAAAGAGCATAGTGCTCCTGTGCTGGCTAATTTTGATCCATCTATCCATCGCAGTCAGGAATTGATAGATGTTTAATTCAGGATAAAAACCAGTAGCGTACTCTTCTCGCAGTCTCACTGAATCAGAGTAGAGGTACGTCCAGGTTGAAGAAGAATTGTTGGCTATCACTTTTGCTTGTTCGAAGTACCATGAGTATATCTATGGCAGGTCAGTGACAGTATTCACAGACCATAAGCTGTTAGTAGCGGTGATGAACAAGGATTTAAACAAAATTAAAAATAACAGGCTAAGTGCTTAAAAATGAAATTGTCTATTTATGAATTAAATGTAGTATATCATTCTGGTAAATATATGTTCATTCCAGATTTTCTCTTGCATAATTATCTTAAAGCACATGTTGTTGATGATGCAAGCATGCTAGAGGTAGTGCATACAATCTCAGCCTGAGTAATAGAATTTAAAAATGATAGCCTTGAGAAATTCAAGACAGTAACAGTCCTTAATAAAATTATTAACTATTACCATATTGGTTGGCCAAGTGACAAAAGAAAACTTGAGGAAGGGGAATTGAGGCATTGTCGGAAGTTACGTAATGATATCACAGTTCAAGACAATTTGGTTTATGTAGATGAAAAATTAGTATGTAATTCCCTTTAGGCTTAGGCAACACATTAAAATTACTCCATGAAAGTCACATTGGAATCACAAAATCTTTTTAAAATACTATCAAATACTACTATTGGGTTGGTTTAAGGTTTTATGTCGAGAGTTTCTGTGGTAGTCGCTCCATGTGTGACAGGTTTAAGTGTACTTTCACACGGGCGTTTCCAGTGGCGGCGTTTGATAGTTTACGGACGCCACCACAATCGCTACTGCCGTTCACACGAGCGACAAAACGCGGCGCTTCTTCATACAAAGTAACAACATGGATCGTGGAAGAGGTAGCAGCAATCGCGTACATAATATACCGTCGTCACCATAGATGAAATAGACTGTGTTGGGTACACCCCCTAAATAGTTGCAGATTATCCAAAGGGCAATTTCATATTCTTTTTGAAGATTTAAAAGGTGATACCGTTAAGTTTTCAAGTAAGTTTTACCTACTGTCTGTTATTATTAATAATGTGAGGTATTATCCCCTGTATCATCCCGTCCTGAATACTATTTTATATTAGATTACTTGTACAAATTCTATGTGAGGGACAAACAGGCTACATTTCAAATTCTGACATTTATAATGCCGAAGGTAAAAAGTTGAAAGAAACAATTTTTTCAGTGTTACAACCTTTTTTAAATCTCTGGCATCACATCTATCAGGATACTTATTATAAGTGTCCAAATCACAGAAAATCTTCTAATAATAAAAACAAGAATTTGTGGAAGAATGAGGGCTAATAGAGGCCTTCCTATAGATTTAAAAGCAGATTCGAAGAGGTTGAAGAGGAGAGAATATACGTACTGCCGTAAAGGCGATGTCTTACTTCTCGTATGGAAAGATAAAAGAGAAGTGATGATGATAACGAGCATACATAATGCTATAATGATTGAGACAAATGAAAACATTCACGGGATAGAAAGAAAAAATACTATTTTGAATTTTAGAATACAATAAATATGAGAGAGGTTGACAGAGCTGACCTGAACCTTCATATTACTCCATATTACTCCATATTGCAGAAAACGATCAAAGAAACTAAACTAAAAAGTTTCTTATTCTGTTGCTCTTTCCCCACCTACATTTCGAATTTCTCATGTTAAACGTTTAATTCACATATTTTGGGGAAACCTTGGCATTTTAATGGGAGGCTACCTTGCCAACCAATTACATTGTTGAACCTCGAAATCCTATTGTTATTTCAATCCTTATAGGTGTAAGTCTTCTTTGAATGCTTTTAGTATGAAAGAGAGGAGAGAGAAATTATTTTCATAGCAACCAATGTAAACAACATTCGTTGTATTATTTATGAGAAGGAATACATTTGAATTTAGAACATTAATACCTAATTTGCATATTAAAATTTGGTACTTAGAATCATGGTAGGAGTTTGAGACTTGAAGCAATGAATGGCTTAAAGAACGAAAGTTTTTTTCCTGCCATCCAAAGAAAGTCAAGGTATATTTGTTCAATTTTTATTTCACAAAAAACTTGACCATTGAATTTCAACGGGCATCTCCCTAGTTAAAGATATTAAAACAAAATTTTATTGTGAATCTTGTGAAAGATGGATGTGTACTAACCATCTGATGAAAATTTGCCCAGATTGTTTTAAAAACCTAAAAAAATAATTTGTTTGAAAAAATTGTTTGTTTCAGTATCCTAAATATATTTAAAAATGCTTTTTTATGTTAAACTAGGGAGATTATAGTACTTGCTTTAATGGCAATTTTTCAGTGAAATTTCACAGAACAAATTATGCTGTTAATTCCCCAATTAATAGATTAATGCAAGTAGGAAATAAGTATAATTATGTTGATGTTTTTAATTGTACTCATAAAGATATTAAGAAATTATTTAGTTAGTTTTTTATAGTGTTTTTGTGATTAAATTAGTGATGAATGGTTATTATAAATGGATATTTTATATCTTACTGCTTAGATTGATAAATTTTTCTTTTTATTGTATCTTTTAGCTTAATTTCTATTTTAATTTGGTATTTTAGTAATATTAATTACCTGTGATCATTAACTGTGATTTGTACTAAGTATGTGATTATATAATGTATATTTTAATTGGGTGCAATAGTACCTGTATTATTTTCTTAAATAAATAAATAGAGGGAACATGGGGCGCCCTCATATCCATCTTGAGTTCTTCTAATTGTGTTGTCTGGAATTGCATCCACTTTTTTCTTATCGCAAGGATGCAAGAAGATATACTTTCTGCGTGCATGAAGAAAGGCTTGAAAATTTATAGTTGGCTGTTTCTTTGGTAGGCAAATGACTTAGTTAAGAAAATTGTTAAAATAGTTAGCAATTGAAATTGGATCAGACACCAATGTATTGTCATTGCATATAAAGTCAATAGAACAAGAGTGCAGTTTTGATGGAGTGTAGATTTTTTTAATGTTTCCCAAACAATTTTACTCTTATTACTAGATGTTAATTGCATTAATATTCTGACATCTTTTGGGCTCACTAATAATTTCAGTGTAATATTTCTTGGGCATTAAATAGATACCGTGAAAGTTGAAAATTTTTTATTCTCTGCTTTGTGCAATATGTATTTTGGAAAGTTTGCTGTACTGGGCTGTAAATATCACTATTAGTCAACATGTTGAGCAGGCTGAGTAGTTCCTTTATTCCCAGTAGGCCACAGCACTATCAGGATTGAGTTAGCTTTTCATTGTCTTAGATTTAAGAGTCTGCAAACTTCTGCCTGTTGGCAAAGTGGTGTTAGTGCTAAAAATCTGGCAAGTATCCAGAATGTTTCTAAATACAGTTGGCAAGATGCTGTTTGTACGATATTATCATATGTTTATCCATATTGGATTTATTTCATTGAATGTTTTATAGCCTCTATTTTGGCATGGTTTTGGGGTAACTCTATCCCTGGTCTAAAAATCTGTATTACGCTTAACATAACAGCACAGCAGCATGAATTAGAAGTTTCTGAAACTACAATTCTGAAAGACACTTTGAAAGAAAGAGATTTTGTCATTGTTATGTACGACAAGCAAGAATATCCTGGTCTTGTGATAAAATTACCAACCAAGGAAGAAGAAGGTCCCACTATTGACTATATGATGAAGGTAAAGAAGTGTTGGAAATGGCCAGCAAGAAAAGATGTTTTGATTTACAAATACTCGGATGTAAACCAAAAAATTATTTCTCCAAAAATGGTTAATAAAAGGGGGTTTTTCTGTCATAAAGTTGGAACAATCAATCACTCTAGCTTTTTAATTTTTTTACCACTGACTATGCCTATTATGGTCTTGTACTTGCAAATGGCTGACTTTATGATGCCTTTGTTTAGTATGAATTTTTAAATGCCATTTTTAATTCAGCATTATTCATGCCAAAATAACCTAACAATCTGTATTTTCTTTTCTTATTTTCAAACAACACTAATGTCATTTTTTAAAATACATTTACTTTTGTGTTGAACAATTTTCTGCATAATTTTGTCAAAAGACATGCAAAAATTAAAACTTTTCAATATTTTTGCATTATTTATACAAAGGAGCACTTATTTAAGGGTTACTTTGGCCTATGATAATTATAGGCAGGACTTACATGGAAGTTGACACCTGAGGCAAAGTTACCCCAATTCAAGATAACCTTGTCCCAAAATTTATAAAAATTGAAAATCAAACTCAACGTACAGTAAGAGATATGGAAGGATTTGTTGGACTTAAATGGTTCCTTAAAAATTCTAAATAAAATATTAGATGAAAATTAATAACGAAATACCAAAACTACAGCAATGTTTTCACATTAAGGTATGGAAAAGTGGGCAAAAAGTAATCCAGTTTACGGTAGTGCTTTTTTCAATGTCAGATTTATAAAGTTGTGTTATAGTGAGAAGTTGTCTTAATGGATGAAACAAATAATTTCAGGAGTTATCCAATAATTAGTCATGTTATTTTGTCCTTCTACATAATATCTTTTTATAGGAAAGCTATGGGAAATATTTTTAGGATTAGTAGAAACAAAGGTAAAATACTCCTTTAGCCAAAGCAACTAGAGGGCTACAAAACCCAATGCATTTCCCCCACAAGGTGGGCATCGACAGGGGTAAAACCTGTTCCAACAGTGACTGAAAGCCAACACTTGTTGGCTTTCAGTCGCCCACCTTGTGGGCGAAATGCATTGGGTTTTGTAGCCCTCTAGTTGTTTTGGCTAAAGGAGTATTTCACCTTTGTTAGTTTTGGCCAAAGTTATTGAGCTACTATCAATTATTAGTAGTAACAATCAAGAATTCGTCTACACAATTTGGGTTCGTATTGCAGTTTGTAATTTTAACGTTTTATCCCTAATTATATAGTGAGATGTTAAATATCATTTTTGACATTTTACTCGATCATTTTGTTTAAAAATTGTAAATATATCATTCAGCAAAAAGACAATAATATAATGTCATATTATTATTCTTTAATAATCAGTTTAACTTTTATTTCAAAGTTAATTGGAAAACATAGATTTAGAATTTTAATTTTTGTATACATTATTGTAGGTACTATGTATAAATAGTTGTATATTCCTGTATATTATTTACATATTCTAAATAATATAATATTATATATATATATATATATATATATATATATATATATATATAGGTAATTAATATTACTAAAATACCAAATTAAAATAGAAATTAAACTAAAAGATACAATAAAAAGAAAAATTTATCAATCTAAGCAGTAAGATATAAAATATCCATTTATAATAACCATTCATCACTAATTTAATCACAAAAACACTATAAAAAACTAACTAAATAATTTCTTAATATCTTTATGAGTACAATTAAAAACATCAACATAATTATACTTATTTCCTACTTGCATTAATCTATTAATTGGAGAATTAACAGCATAATTTGTTCTGTGAAATTTCACTGAAAAATTGCCATTAAAGCAAGTACTATAATCTCCCTAGTTTAACATAAAAAAGCATTTTTAAATATATTTAGGATACTGAAACAAACAATTTTTTCAAACAAATTATTTTTTTAGGTTTTTAAAACAATCTGGGCAAATTTTCATCAGATGGTTAGTACGCATCCATCTTTCACAAGATTCACAATAAAATTTTGTTTTAATATCTTTAACTAGGGAGATGCCCGTTGAAATTCAATGGTCAAGTTTTTTGTGAAATAAAAATTGAACAAATATACCTTGACTTTCTTTGGATGGCAGGAAAAAAACTTTCGTTCTTTAAGCCATTCATTGCTTCAAGTCTCAAACTCCTACCATGATTCTAAGTACCAAATTTTAATATGCAAATTAGGTATTAATGTTCTAAATTCAAATGTATTCCTTCTCATAAATAATACAACGAATGTTGTTTACATTGGTTGCTATGAAAATAATTTCTCTCTCCTCTCTTTCATACTAAAAGCATTCAAAGAAGACTTACACCTATAAGGATTGAAATAACAATAGGATTTCGAGGTTCAACAATGTAATTGGTTGGCAAGGTAGCCTCCCATTAAAATGCCAAGGTTTCCCCAAAATATGTGAATTAAACGTTTAACATGAGAAATTCGAAATGTAGGTGGGGAAAGAGCAACAGAATAAGAAACTTTTTTAGTTTTTTTCTTTAAACTGTTTAGATCTGAGGATCATAGGTTAATTCTTTCTAATTTTGATTTAAAAAAGAATAAAATTCTGCAAGTCGAAAAGCGATTTTTTACACGTTATCTTATGGGAAATGGAAATGTTTACCTTGGAATCGAATCCAGGATATTTTTTGAAATTTTTTTTCGTCATCACCTTAAAATATGGGAATTTAGTATTCCTACCAAATTTCAAAAATATATCTTGATCTATTATTGATTTATCCGCATTTTTATAGGGTGACAGAGGGAGCCACAAAGGTACAGAAGTAGGCTTTTATAAATATCTGACAAAAGTATTGGATTCATTGTCATGGTAGTTATAACTTTCCATTGTTATAAAATCAAAAAAGTACCTTCCTTCGTAGTTAAAAGAAAATATTCAAGTTAATTGGACATAGCTGCATATTCCGTTTAAAAAAATGTTATTTCCATACTCTTTATGCACAATTCTGCTAGAAATAAGTTCTTATCTTAATTTGAAGTAATTTTATATTTATATATATATATATATATATATATATATATATATATATATATATATATATATATATATATATCATTATATATAGACATTCCTTACAGAGGAGGAGGAGGAGGATATAACATACTAGTAGATCGCGCTTGCATACTGCAAGCATTTCATCTCACCTTGAAAAAACATTCATTTTTCAGAAAGACATTTAATCATCACAAATATTCTTTTAATTCGAAACATTTCACTACCGCAGCGATTTTCGTTTTTCCCTTATGTAAAAATAATAGTTTAAAACAATCCTCAAATTTTGCAATTTTAAAAATTTTACACTATCTTCATTATGGGGTACTAATGCTACATATTTTAGCCAATTTTTAAATTTCTAGCACTTCTAGAACTAAATTAATATTTTTTAATTGTTTAAATTAAAATAATTTTTAAAGACCGTTGCAATTCATATATGGTAAAATTGAAATGTTTATTTGTGCAAATACACAACTTTGTAAAAAATGTGAAAATTTCAGCTTCCTAGCTCATACCGTAGTACCTAAACAGTTATCTATTTGTTTCAACTTTAAGAATTTTTAACTGCCAAACAAATTAAAATATCGAAATTTTTATAATCCCTATTTCGTTATTTTAGGAATTCTACTTATAAAAAAAATTTCAACTCCGTAGCACATGCGAAAATACATAAACCTTGAAAATTTGTTTAAACAATTGCGAATTTTTAGCGGCCGCATTGTTGCACTTTTTCAAGATTTTCGTTTTTTCTAGTCGGTTTTCCACAAAATCCTACCTATGAAAAAAATTTCGAATCTCCAGCTCATCTGGAAGTGCCTAAACATTAGTATCCTCCTATATCCTCCTCCTCTGTAAGAGTCGTCGATATATAATGATAACAGGAGGATACTAATGTTTAGGCACTTCCAGATGTGCTGGAGATTCGAAATTTTTATCATAGTTAGGAATTTGTGCAAAACCGACTAGAAAAAGCGAAAATCATGAAAAAGTGCAACAATGCGGCCTCTAAAAATTCGCAATTGTTTAAACAAATTTTCAAGGTTTATGTATTTCCGCATGTGCTACGGAGTTGAAATTTTTTTTATAAGTAGAAATCTTAAAAAAACGAAATAGGGATTATACAAATTTTCATATTTTAATTTGTTTGGTAGTTAAAAATTCATAAAATTTAAACAAATAGATAACTGTTTAGGTACTATGGGATAAGCTAGGAAGCTGAAATTTTCAAATTATTTACAGAGTAGTGAATTTGCCCAAATAAACATTTCAATTTCACCATATATGAATTGCGGCGGCCGTTAAAAATTATTTAAATTTAACCAATTAGAAAAATATGATTTTACTTCTAGAAGTACTACAACTTTAAAATTTGACTAAAATTTGTAGAATCAGTACCCCATAATGAAGAAAGTGGAAAATTTTTAAAATTGCAACATTTGTGGATTGTTTTTAACTATTAGTTTTGCATGTGGGAAAAATGAAAATCGCTGTGGAGGTGAAATATTTAGAATTAAAAATATATGTGTAATGATGAAATATGAATGTTTTTTATGTTGAGATGAAATGCTTGCAGTATGCAAGCACCAACTACTAGTATATATATATATATATATATATATATATATATATATATATATGGATGTCAACAAGGTGTTGGGATGAGGAGGAGTTCTCTCTCTGTAGCTGAAGAAGGAGTAGTTCCGAAAGCTTTACGTTTGTGATGTTTCTGTGTTTTTGTGTTATTTTACGTGTGTCGCTTCGACATCCCCGGGGCCTCGCCAACCTGAAGTCGTCTGATTGGTGAGTGCTCACTGGATTTCCTCATCCCAACACCTTGTTGACATCCATATATTCATTTTACCTTTCCTTTTCCGTAAGTTGTTATATATATATATATTCAATGGAATGAAAAAATATTAATATTATTAGATTTCAAGTTGCATGACCTTTACGGATGTATATTTTTCGAACTAAATTAAATTATTTTTTAAACCCCTCAATTTATTTTATTTTATATAATGGCCTGAATTTTAAACTAGCCAAAGTAACATCGAAAGTTTTAATCATACACTTGATTTAGAATCGGCAGTAAATCGCAGAATCGAAACCACTGAACTGACTGAACCAACTGGTTTGACTGGTTCATTTAGTTGAACTGACTCGACTGAATCAATTCAGTGAGATGAATCGATATTCCCACCTCTAGTCTGCACCCCCTTTTTTCATGGGAACTTGTGGGGAAAAAAGTGCAGGTATTACATTAGTAAATATGGCACTTCACTTTCTTGACCTTAATTTAATATATAAAAATGTCCTATCATTATATAAGTTGCATGATAAAAATAGTGAAATACCTGAAGAGTAAAAATCAACTGGGTTAAGTGCTATGTTAAAAACTGTTCTTTTAGTGGAAATTCTGATAGCGCACAGATGTCTCGGAATGCCTCTCATTCACTAAGCAAGGCATGCCTGTATACAAGTTTCATGGTTCGCTTAAGCATTTTTTACCTTTGAGAAACTTCTCCCGGATTCTCCCAAACTTTCCTACTCATGGAGCAGATATCTCCCAGAATCAACTCCTCACGAGTTGGCAACCCTAGCCTGTAGTGATAAGCCTGAGAATAAAATACCATAAAACACAGTGGCAATTTAATTAATTTCCTTATCATAAAAAAGAGATTTCCAGCAAAATCTTAGGTAAAACTACATAGACTGATAATGTAACCATTTAAAAAGTCATGGTAATGCTAATGTCATTATTTTAAGAAAAAATATATTCTTGTCAAGGTGCCTTATGCACAAGATTTTTAGTTTTAGATAACTCAAAGTAACAGAAAGATATGGGGGTTAGGTGATAAATTTCTCATATCAATACAGGTTAAATATAATGCTTTATTGTCACAGAGACAGACATACACTCTCTTAACTCCTCCAAGTTTTTATAAAAACTATTTACAGTTCTTCCTTTGAAATTCCACTGTGTTGCACTGGGTCTCGACATCCTCTTCTTCATTACTTCGTCAGGGTAGGCAGTACTCTTCGGTGAAGCAGAAAGAAATGATTGGAACACAGACAAATGTGCAAAAAATACTTTCAATTCTTTGTGTGTCATGGAACAAAGTTGCTGCATTATGAGGTTTAATTGGTGAGCGTAACATTGCACAAAATGTGTGAGAGGGAATTCTTCTTTTATCAGTGCCTGTACTCCGTTCATTCTACCCTTCATTACTGCTGCGCCATCGTATGTTTGAGCAATTAGTTTATGTTTATGCACTTCACATTCATGAAGAACATTTAATTGTTGTTGCCAAACCTACAGCCGTTTTTTCTTTCACTTCTGAGTACTTCATGAAGTGTTCAACAATAATTCCGTTCTCTAACATATATTGCAATATTGTGACCAATTGTGATTTACAAGACACATCAGTCGTTTCGTCAGCCTGAATTGAAACATAGCTCTTTCAATTTCACCTTTTATATGGTCCCTATAAATAGTGTACATGCAAGCCAGTAGATCATTCTGTATAGTTTTTGATGTCCCCTTAAATGCAGGCAAGTTATAATGATTTCTCAGTGCTAGATCATCCTCACATTACATTTCAAATATTGTAAAATAAAGAGACTTGTTGTAATTGCACATTAATTTATTTAAAATGACCTAGGTTCCGTTGCAATGCAACATCGTCAGGTGAATAAATTCAAAGCCAGCAGCAATTTATAGTAATAGGTACAATGGGTGAGTGGGGGAGGGTGAGTTGCGGAGAATAAAGAAATAAATTGTGGAACGAACATCATTGGAGGAAAGGAGTGAACGTATGTACGTGGGAGGAGGGGAGGGAGAAAACGGTTGAGCTCAGTGATGTCCAGTAAGTTGGATAATGAGAAGACAATGGGGATAATTGGTAGGAATAATTAGATTAGTGGGAGGTCGAGAAGTGGAGAATGAAAAGGATACAAAATATCATTTAAAACTTCACAGTTTTTTGAAGCCACACATTGTATAATTTCAAATTGTTCCAGAATATCAAGCCTGAGACCCTTTCTTTCATAATGTAGGGTATTGAGAATAAATTCGCTGTTGTGTCCATGTTCTAATAGATGTTGGGCAAAGAGAGAGGTTGTTTTACCGTTTATGAAGCAGGAATGATGTTCTTTGATTCTTTCTTTGAATTTTCGTCCCGTTTTTCCTATAAAAACGACAGTACAATCTCCACAATGAAATTTGTAAATTCCAGTTTTTCCAAATTTTTAATTTTGTCTTTTGTACAGCATAAAAGGTTTTTTAAGTTCGATCTATTGTAAAAAGCGGCTCTAATTTTATTTTTGGGAATTAATCTGTTAATTTTAAGGGGTATATTACCAAGAAATGATAGTCTTCGCCATTATGGTTTCAAATCGTCAACAGGGATGGTACCGTATATTTGTTTCATGGCTAGTTGGGATCGTTTCCTCTCGTATAATCTGTCAATTAATTTTTTAGGATAGCCATTGTTGACTGCTATTTGTTTAATAATTTGAAGTTCTTTCCTTATGTTGAAATCTGACAAAGGAATGTTCAATAGCCTATGTAGCATGGAATAAAATTCGGCAATTTTTGTGAGAAATGGTGTCTTGAATTAAAGTGAATGATTTGGTCGGTGTACGTGTCTTTCCTGAAAATGGCAAAATCTAAATTTCTATTTACCTTTGATATGGTGAGGTCTAGAAATTTCAGGGACCCATTGATTTCTGTTTCACATACGAATACGAATTTATTAAAAGAATTCAAGAAATTTAGGAAGATATCCAGTTGCCTCGATGACCAATAAACAATTAGATGACCTAGCCACGGGCTCTCCTTTGTCGCCACTACTTGCAGACATTTACATGGACAATTTTGAAAGTAATTTATTCTCTTCAAAGAATCCTATTGTTAAAAACATTTTCTGTTGGTTTTGTTATGTCGATGATATTTTTGTGTGTGATCTGGGTCATCGAGGCAACTGGATATCTTCCTAAATTTCGTCCTGAGAGAGAGAGGGATCGACAGAACACCTAGTATCTAGAAAAAGGTACTTCGTCCACATGCCTCTCTCTGCAAGCGAAGGAATAGCCAGCAGTATCCTCACTGAGGTATTCTGCACATGCGCATTTATGCATACTTCATGAGTGCTGAGGAGTCTTGATTGGTGAAATGCAAACAACCTCGCCCAAATCTTCGCATTCTTGGGGATGCCTCTCAGTCATCCCTGGTCATCCCCATCAGCCTTTCAGGAAAGCTCGGGACGACGATGAGCGTGCATGAAGGAGGAAGGGGGTAGAAGGGCAGGGAGAGAGAAAGCGACCTTGAGGAGACTTAAAGGTAGGCAGATACCAGTTATAATCAGTTATAATACATATCTATGGAGAATTGTTACATGTCACAATTAAGATGAAAAGGAATGATTTTTGGCTTTTAAAGTTCTGGTGAGGATGGACCCCACTATTCCCAAGGTAAGAGCCACCCCTGGTCGAATGTCTAGTATAAAGTATCCGAAATCTTTTTTCGATACCATATGGTCAACCAAACAGGGAACTAGTTCCAGGCTCTTAAAAAATATATCAAGGCTCTTATAAAAAGTCAATAATCACTGTTATTAATCTTGATCTCTTACCTTCTTAGTTTTTTGTTTACGACCATTAACTACAATGGCTGGTCTCGATTTTTCACTGGCCTGATGTTGACACCAAAATATTGGATATTTTAAATCAGATAGATTTCACAATTGCATATCAGAAGGCTATGGCTATTCACAGCTATTAAGGCTAGTTGACTATCTTCTTCCATTCCTTTGAAAATAATTACTTAATATAAACAACTTAATCAATGTTGGTGATAAAGGATATGTTAAAACAACAAAAGTTTGACAACTGGAACGCAATAGCGATGCACATAAAGAAAAGAAAGAAATTAAGAAAAGTCTGCTGGGTATTAACTTTCATTACGAATATTCTACACTATAGTTTCTTAATATTGTTCCTTTTTCAGCACTTGTTTGATGAGGAATCAGGATAAAACTATCATCTATTTTTTCCTACGCATCTGCATCATAATATGTCCATTAAATAACTGATTATGATAAATTACGATATGCTTTAAATTACCCGGTTTTTCATGGCACAACTAGCAGGAATTAGGTCACCGATGATACACATTGTTTGATTATTAACCCTGCAGGACTCGCGTGCCATAGTCGAACGTGAAAGCTCACATGGGATGTCCCTGACACCCCACCGTTTTTTCGAATTTATTTGCATTTTTTCCTCCCAAATGTTTCTTTTTTGATTGTTTAAGTATTTTTAGAATAACAGGGATGATTTATCTATGAATTAAAAGTTTTTTATGTAAATTATTTTCATCTAACAATAATAAAAGGCTACTTCTGTTCCTTTGTGGCTCCCTCTGTCACACTATAAAAATGTGAATAACTCGTTAATGGAATGAGATTAATTTTTGATACTTGGCAGGAATGATCGATTCTCATATTGTAAGATGATGACAAAAAGAAATCTCGAAAAAAGTTCTAGGTTCGACACCAAGGTAGGCATTTCCATTTTCCATATGGTAACACGTAAAAATTGTCTTTTTGGCTTGCAGGCTTTTATTCTTTTTGAGATCTAAATTAGAAATAATTCACCTATGATCTTCGGATTTAGTCCATTTTAAAGAAAAAACTATGAAGTTTCTTATTCTGTTCATCTATTCCCACCTACAGTTTTAAATTCCTCATGTTAAACATTTAATTCACATATTTTGAGGAAATCTTGGCATTTTAATGGGATGTTGCCATGCCAACCCATTACATTGTTAAAACTTGAAATCCTATTGTTATTTCAATTCTTATGGGTGAAAGCATGCTTTCAATACTCTTACAATTAGTACGAGAAAAATTCATTTCATAGCAACAAATGTAAACAACATTCGTTGCATTATTTACAAGGAGTACGGATGGTACGACGAATTCTGTGGCTGCATCTGCTCCCCCCGACTCGAGGGATGCCGCACCTAGGGGAGGTTGGGTTGGGAGGGGGGGAATCTTAGTGATAGGTAGCTCGAATATCCGGCGTTTAGTGGCACTGTTGAGGGAAAGGACCCGGCGGGAGAGAGATGAGCGAGTGTTCTCCTGGTGTATTCCAGGCAGAACAGTGCCACAGGTGACGAAGGTGGTTCGGGCGGCGGCAAGTGGCACGGGATGCTCCAAGCAGAGGATCAGGGTTCTGAGGAGATATTGGATTCCTTCGGAGATCTGTGCTCTGAGGTTCACCGACTTCGACGGGTCATGGGTATCGACATGCGCCTGACCGTATGCAGCATGGTCCTGTGGACAGACCGGGGTTCGACGGTTTGGAGCCGAGTGATTGGCTTGAATCGGAGACTCTGGAAGTTTTGCGAGAGCATGGGAGTAGATTTTGTGGAACTCAGGCTGGTTCTCGAATCGTGTAGGGTGCCCCTGAACCGATCGGGAGTTCACTATACTGCCGTGGCAGCCCAGAAGGTAGGTGGTAGAATCTACGAGCATTGTAGAGCTTTTTAAGATTAGAGAGTAGGCCAGTGCATAAGTCAATTTCGGGGTCATCAAATAACTGCACTAATTATCAGAATAACTTTATTAACTCAGATAGTAGGTCAACACCTAGGTCGACGTTGGGACTCAATAAACTCGGCGATGACAATAGCAATGATAACGCCGCTCTTAGAGGTCGCACCATCCATAACACAGAAAAAATTCAGAAGCGGCCCGAAAGCGACTCATTAAGAATGTTAAATATAAACTGCCGTAGTATCAGGAATAAGACAGAATTTATTAGAGGAAACTGAGGCAGATGTAATGATAGGCACAGAGAGCTGGCTAACTTCGGATATACACGACCGAGAAATTTTCCCCTTAAGATATAATATTCACAGACGAGATAGGGTAAATAGAAACGGAGGTGGAGTTTTTATAGCGGTGAAGGACACGCTTATCAGTTTGCCAATTGAGTTTACGGAAAACAGAATAGAAAGCATTTGGTGTACAATCAGCCGGGGGAGTTTAGGAAACATCCACGTATGTGCATGCTATAGGCCACCAGGTGCAGACGCAGAAGAAATATATGAGCTAGAGGCCCAAATCAACTCGATACAGATGAAAAATAGCAAAGTCTTATTATAGTAGGGGGAGACTTCAATCTACCCTCGATAAATTGGCGCAGTTACAGCTTCACACCACCCGGTAGAAATCGTGAGTCATGCGAAGCACTAATAGACATCTTCAATAAACATTCCCTTATTCAGGTAGTCAGAGAACCCACGAGAGAGGACAATATATTAGACTTAATAGCAATTAATATCCCTGAACGTGTTTCTGAAGTAGTTATTGAAGAAGGAATCAGCGATCACCGAGTAGTTCGAGTTCTCTTGAACATAGCATTAGTAAAGTATCGGAAGCCTAAGCGAAAAGTGTACATATTTAAAAATGCTAACTTTGCGGACTTTAAAGAGAAACTAATTAAAGATTATGCAACTTTCAGCAAATTAGCAAGCATGAAGAACGTTGAGGAAACTTGGAAAGCTTTCTTATCAGTAATTAAAACAGGTATAAATACGTACATACCAAGTAAATATATTACCGATAATGGGGAATCTAGGTGGTATAATCGGCAGGTTAGATGTGCTCTCAGGCGACAAAGAAAGCTTCACTCGAAACTTAAATGCGCCAAAAATAATACGCCACAGGAGGTAATAAATACAATTTCAAACAAGTACAGAAATTGTCGGACTTGGACTAAAAAGATTATGCGCAAGGCATTAATGAACTTCAAGAAAAAGATTCTCTGTGAACATCTAAACGAAAATCCTAAAATCTTTTGGTCTTATGTTAGAGGAGTTCAAGATCGACGCCCAACCATAGCACCATTAAGAAACAACAAAGGAGAGGTAGTTTACGATAACATTGATAAAGGAAACTTGTTAAACTCATTTTTTTCAAAGCGTATTTACGACCGAAGTGGAGAAAGAGAAGGACGATCCACCCGAACCAGCAAAGAGAAGATGAACGATATACTTATATCAGTGAAAGGGATAGCAGAACAGCTCAAAATCAACAATGCAAACAAATCCCCGGGACCGGAAGAGATACCAGCTAGAGTACTAAAGGAATTAGCATTAGAAATAGCACCTTATCTCGAAAGTTTTCAGTAAGTCACTTAGTCATGGCGTTATACCTAAGGAATGGAAATTAGCATTTATAACTCCGCTACATAAAGGCGGGAAAAAAGACGACCGAGAAAACTACAGGCTGATTTCACTAACCTCAATATCTTGCAAGATTCTAGAGCACATCATCGTTAGTTCTGTGATGGACTTCTTAGATAGCCAGGACTTGCTCAGTAAATATCAGCACGGTTTTAGGAAGGCAAGATCTTGTGAAACTCAGCTCGCTCTGTTTGCACATGATATACTACGATCTGGTGATTGAAAGACTCAGTTAAACGCAGTTTTTCTTGACTTCAAGAAGGCATTCGATAAAGTCCCTCATAGTAAGTTATTGAAAAAATTACAAGCCTGTGGAATAAATCGAAAGATCATCGAGTTGATCAGGGACTTTCTCAATGACCGGGAACAAATAGTATTCATAGATAAATTTAAATCAGATTCGGTCAGCGTGGCCTCCAGCGTTCCACAGGAAAGTGTCATCGGTCCCCTATTATTCCTTATATACATAAATGACTTAGATAAGGTTAGTACAAGTAAAATCAAGTTATTCACGGATGATACGGTAGTTTACAGAGAGATTAACAGTCCTGCTGATCAAGCATTACTTTCTAACGACCCACACGCAATTCCCTAGTGGTGTAAAGAGTGGCAGTTAGAGCTGAACTTAGGCAAGTGTTCCATCACGAGATTCTGGAGAAACAAAGAAATTGAGGTGATGAATTACAGAATAGAAGGCGTACATCTAAAATTAGCCGAATCCGTCAAATACTTAGGTGTCATTTTAACAAGTAACCTCTCGTGGGGCACACACACGAAATATATCCGGGAAAGCTAAGCAGAAACTAGGATTCATCAAATGGATAGTAGTTAAAAGTGAAGAAAAAGTCAAAGAGACATGTTACTTTTCTTTAGTTAGACCTCTGCTAGAGTATGCGTCGAGCATATGGGATCCGTACGAGAAAGGATTAATCACAGAGTTAGAGAAAGTGCAGCGAAAAGCTGCTAGATTCATCAAAAATTGTTATGATAGAAATAAAAGCGTTACAGGCTTGATACAGGACTTAGGATGGGAATCACTAGCTGAGCGCCGATTACATGCTAGGTTAAAACTTCTTGAAAGATTTAGAACGTATACTTTCTCCAGCGACGTCGAAGAAATAATAAGAACTCCCACCTATTAAGGTAGAATGGACCATCCTCGTAAAATAAGAGAGATAGCCTGTAGGACGGAGAGATACAAAGGCTCATTTTTCCCTAGAACGATAGCCGAGCAGAATAAAACTTGCGATCAAAAGTAACCTCGCGTAGGGGCGGAAACCCAGACCTAATTTTGGAGTTTTCCCCTTGGTGCTAATGCACCCCCTGCCACACACCCTTGCGGTGGCTTGCAGGGTAAACTGTAGATGTACATTTGAATGTAGAATATTAATCATTTGCATATTAAAATTAGGTACTTATAATCATTGTAGGAGTTCAAAACTTGAAACAAGGAATGCCTAAAAGAACGAAAGTTTGTTTTCTTGCCATCCAAAGAAAGTCAAGGCGTATTTGTTCATTTTTTTATTTCACAAAAACCTTTCCCGTTGAATTTCAACGGGCATCTCCCTAGTTTAACATAAAAAAGCATTTTCAAATATATTTAGGATACTGAAACAAACAATTTTTTCAAACAAATTGTTTTTTTAGGTTTTTTAAAACAATCGGGGCAAATTTTCATCAGATGGTTAGCACACATCCATCATTCACAAGATTCACAGTAAAATTTTGTTTTAATATCTTTATTTCTGGGACAAACTATACATCTTTCGCTATTTCCTTTTTTTTCTTCTCCTGCGTTCCTGCTGTCGAAGGTTCTCCATATTCCTCTATCTTTCTCATCAATGGCAAAGGCAGCATTGTCATGGAACCTCTTCTTACCATGTATGGCCTTATAAATTCCCTCTCTATTTCTCGTAAGAATGTCTGCCTATTCATTTTTTTCGGGATAAATATTTCTGTAGATAATAAATGCGTTGATTCCCACTGTTTAGTAGATGATAAAAAATAACAAGTGGCCACCTTATTGTGTTCCTAGCAGTATTATACGTCACACACATTTTATCAATCCTATCAACACCGCCTTTTGTTGAATTATAAAATGTTAGCATCTCTGGCTTTCTTTTTTCCCCAGTTGTCTATGCTAACTTTGTCATGCATAGTCTATAGCGCAATGACATTTTTACCCTTCTTAGGGATGTATGATACAAGAGTCATGTTATTTCTGAATGCAAACATGCTACTGCACTCTTCCTTGCCCTTCACGTTCACCATCTGCAGCGATAGTTCCCTCTTATTTTTTCAAATGGTTCCCACCAGCGTAATCTTATTTTTCAGCAAATCCTCTGCAAGTGGCATGATTACAAACCATTTGTCCGCCATTAGGTTCCTTCCCATCCCCAAAAGTGGGCCAACAAGGCATTTTACGACCTCCCTTGGGCTATTGTCTTGCTTATATGGCCCTTGTGGCTGAGTCCCAACATATACCTCTAAATTCAGCATATAGTAAATCCATGGGGGGGAATATTTTTATCCTGTATTTAGCTGGTTTACTTGCTATATACTGACAGAAAGAACACTTGCCTCAAAAAGCAACTAATAGCTCATCCAGTTGCAAACTCTCTTATTGTATAACAGTCTTGAAATTTGCGAACAATAAATTCAAAAACATCCCAAATGGCTGTTAATTTATCGGTTTCTTACCTAACTGCCCTATTATTTACATTGTCAAAATCGATAACTCAAGGACGCATAAAATATTTGCACACAATCCGTTCCGATCCCATGAAATTTATATTTTGGCAACCCGATCTATTTGCACCCAAATAAAAAAGAAGCCTTATAAGACAACTTATATCCATTTCATCTGTTTGCTTTGCATCCTTTTCGCAAGAAAAAATTACTGCAACTTTTGAAATTTGTATATTTGTACAATTAACAATAATCTTTAAAATTTCCTGATCAAACATAATTTTGAAGCAGTCCACAGTCTTCCTTGCTTCCCTTGAAACCAGCCGTTTGAGACACGATATTATGTGCGGGTGTTCTAACATTACGTCGGGGTTGCTCCAAACTCCATTTCGTAACATTGTCTTTACTGAAGAAATGCAGTTTCATCATCCAGATCACTAACATCTTGCTCACTGCTTGTTTCATATTCAGATTCATTTAGTAAGTCTTCGGAAGACCCATTGTCAGAATCCAATACTTCTTCAGAAGATTTAGCAATAAACAGAGCAATAGTTTCCCTGTCTGTCTCAGAATGCAATTCAGACATCTATGGGTGGATATAAATTAGTGAAAATTATTGAACTGACTCAAATATATAAAATGAAATTTGCTTCAAAAATGAAATAAATTTTTTGAAAAATAAAATAAAAGTATATTTACGAACCTTATCTAATGTAATATGATGACCAAAGTGTTAGAAGATTTTCAGAAGACACTCTGTAACACAAATACACTAAGTAAACAGAAGGCTTTGCTTAATTCCGTGATCAGCGAACATGCAAACGAAACCTTCGTTTCTTCTGCTGGGTAAAACTCAAGATTTTCACAGAAAAGGTTCAGAACAGAACCCCAGCTACTGAAAGGTAGGGATCATAAAATCTAAAATTTTTTTAGTGGCATTTGTCAAGGAATTTTATCAACAATTGAAAAACAAATAACATAATGCAATAAATGTTTATGTAGCAATAAATCCAAATAAAATAAAACAATTGTTTATCATGCACTTTTATTCAAAATATAGAATTATAAAAGTATGAAGTTTTTAATTTGCTATTGGTCGATTTAGTAGTAAATGCAACGTGACTTGTGAAATGGGATATGTTCCAATTCATTAGCATGCTCTCTTCGATAATTCCACAGAAAATGATCAACTTGTGTTGCATTCATGATACCAGGAGGTGTATCACCCTTTCCCATTTTCTCAATCAATGCCTTAACCTCTGTGGTGATCAGCTCAACAGCTTCAATAGTGCATGCTCTGATTTCAACTTCCTCTGGACTGCCATTATCAATCTGATCATCTGAAAATTTTAAAAAATCTATGGCAAATGCACAAAGAGAAAATGTATGACTGTAATATTTACCATTTACATACTGGCCCATAGGACATTGAGATTTTAAAACAAAATATTCAGAAAAAGTACAGTGCAACCTCGATAATCTGAACCCACGTTAATCCGAACTCAAACTGGGTTGCCCATTTCTGCTGTGGACGTGGATTCTGGCATGGCATGCGCTGTCAGTAGTATGCAGTTAGTGGTGGCATGAGGTTGTGTATTTGTATTTGTTGCTTTTGCTGTTACTTTTGAATTACATAATTAATTGTGCGGAGATAACCTAAGTGTGTAGATGTCATGCAAAAGGAAACACAAGACATTGTCGCTTGAAGATAAAACGATGATATTAATAAGACTTGAAATGGAGCAAGTGCAACAAAGTTGGCGAAGAATATGATATCTGCAAATCTACAATAAGCAACTTAAATACAAAAAAAGCAAAGATACCAAATTTATCTAAACTATGGAGAAAGGTCCCAGTAAATGACAAACATTAAAAGCAAGTGAAAATCCTGCAATAGAAACTGCACTTTACACTTGGTTCCTTCATGAAAGATCCAGAAACATGGAGCAAAATGCTATACTCATTTTAGAATATGCACCGGGTCACCCAACTGACTTAGTGAGTGATGATGGTTGAATAACAGCCATGTTTTTTATCTCCCCAAACTGTAAACCTCTGCTTCAACAAATGGACCAAAATGTCACTCAGGCTATTAAATTACATTACTGGAAAAAACTGTTGCTGCATATTGTGGCTGAAGAAGACAATATTGTAACCACACTGAAAAATTATAATCTATAAGATGTTGTAATCGATTTGGAAGAAGCAAGTCTTGGGCTAGACTATGGCCTACATAAAATGATTTTATTGATAACACAAAAGCTAATGAACCTGGCCAATGTTTTCAGGAAGATAACTTACTACCACTAGTCCAGCTTGTAAACAAAATTTCTTTGGCCACGAATTTGGATCATACAGTGGTCGAGGAATGGGCCACTGGACAAGATGAAAACGATTGTTTTGAAATGTTGACATAATGAAATTGTTACAAATGTTCTACAAGAAAATGTAGATGATGAGGGGACAGATGAGGAAGACAAAAATTATAAGAAAACTTAGTAAAACACTAAGAAGCAGTTTCTAGTTTTAACACTTGCTCAAAATAGGTAACAGAAAATGGAGTACCTGCTCATCAGATTCTTTCACTTCATCAGTTGCGTGAACCGGCATATAAAAATCAAAGCAAAGGAACAAAGCAAAAGAAGATGGATGACTACTTTAATAAGATGTAGTATATACATTTTTACAAAGCATTATAATAAATTATTGCACCAAAAAAATTAATTTTTCATTTAAAATCCAGTAATATGAACAAATCAATAATCCAAACACAACCTTGCATTAATTAGTTCAGATTATCAAGTTTGCACTGTATTTTAAAGCAGGAATTTATTCCTAATTCAATTGTAACAGAAGGAGCAATGCAGCGAATTGAAATAACCAAATGAAACAATGTCTGTTCATTACAGAACCTTAAGTAGTTCTCATAATGCTCATCAAACAAAAACTAATCGCATTAAGATAATTAGCAAAATGTGATAGTCATAATCGTAGAATCAAAATTTTTTCAACTTTCACCTAAGATATATTTTATCAGACCTAATGATTGTAATACTTAAGTGAAACTGGTGGCAAGTATGTAGATATATTTTGTGTGCAAGTTGACTAGTATTATATTCAATGATTTTAAATGGCAATTCAATAGAGTTGATCCTAAGATTGTTGATGAGATAAGTATAGAGAGAGAAAGCAGCAGTGTAATAAAGTATTATGGTAAACTCTATCAATGTATACTATTCTGAAAGTAGATTTTGAAAAAGTATGACAACAGTAAAAACTAATACTATACCCTAATTTCCCAAGTATAACGCGCACTCATGCATAATGCGCAGGTCGATCTTAGCTCGTTTTCCACAGGTTTCCGAAGTCTCTAGTATAATGTATAATTCAAAAAGTTTTTTATTCATACTACTGTATTTCGCAAGTTTCTCCCAAAAATTATCTTTAAGGCACTTCAACGGCTATAGAATCTGCTCTGCTAGTTGATGACAAAAATCATTCTACTGATTTGTTTTCCTGTTTTAATTCTTTCGTAACCAAAACGAGTTGTTCTTTGTATAGATTGTTAAGAACATAAGTCTTCTTTCTAACGCCGGGAATTCATTCTCCAGGTGCTGGTGGGGGGAACAGTGATTCTTCCTCAGATAAAAGCAAAGATGTCAATTTAAAATTTAACTGATTAATTTGTAAATGAAATTAATGATTTTCATTTGAATTGTGAGACCAAAATTGAAGATTTTGATCGTTTTGATTCATAACGAATTAATGACAAAAATTTGTAAACAATTTGCTAATTTTTTATTAAGGAAAGTGTATGCATTTGGTATGGTGATTTGTTTTCATATTCAGAGAGGAATTTGATTTGTTTATCCAACCAACCATGCTAATGTCCCTTGATTATTATGTATTAAAGATTTAATGCGACATATAGGGCATGTTTAAGCCAAAAAAGTAATTTCAAACTTAAAGTTTGCTTTGTACATTGAAAACATCGAATTTTTTTGTGAAATCTGCAGAGTTAACGCATCTTCGGAGAAGCTCTATGTAGGTTTCGATAGACGGCAGCAATTTAGTGAATACAAGATGGAATAGGCTGCTTGCTTTAAGGTTATCTCGCATCTTATTTTTTCTTAAAAAGTGGCATTCCTTATACATAACGTGTACCAAGATATTCCGAAAATTTTACAAAAAAACTTGTATAATGCTCGCGTTATACATGGGAATTTAGGGTAATTATAAATTACTTGGAGAAAAAACAAATCTCATATATAAGCAATAACAGAGATAAATAAAATATATACATAAAGTCCTGGATACTTTGATCTTACCTTTGCTAAGAATGTCCATTAAGTAATCACTATACTTTAGAGCACCAAAGTGAACAAGAACCTGAGGTACTCTATAATCGGCAAACACAGTAAGTGCATCTATGTCAGTAAATTTTCCGAATCCTTTACCCTCAAACAGCATCCATATGTCACCAACAAGAATCTGAGCCCTTTTATAGAATGATACTGAAACCAAGAATATTATTCATTACATATACTTGATTATACTAAAAAAAACTGACAATAAGAATATCCAGATATCTCAATTTCATTTCCTTGGTCATAATATTTATCTATATACCTTTTTTCCCATCATAGTTTGCTTCATCTTGAAATGATGTGAATTCCTTCACAATCAAAGATGTCAGTTTTTCAGCAGATTTATTTGCTTCTGTAATGCATTGCTTGAAAGTTCCCCCAAATTTTTCTATCAGAACTGGACCAGCTTGTCTAAGGGCAGCAACCCTCTCACTCAACAAGGGAATCTGGCCTGCACCATCCTCAGGTTTCAAGATTTTACTCAAATCTTCCTCAGATATGGTTGAGTAGTATTTGGGGTCAGTGATAGGTATTTTTTCCTGATGAGATGGTTTTTATTGTTATTCTCAATCATATTGAAATAAATGACAAAAATAAGTAAATTCAAAATCTATTTGTCCATTATGACATACATCAATATTATTTTTAAATTAACCAGTTATTTCCCGATAAAGAGATATTATCTTAGGCAGGGCTGTAAAACATAACGTAACAATACCTGATAACGTTATAACTATTAAATTGTTTTTTTACAATAATGTAACAATACATACATATCATTATAATAACCAATAACATTTAATGTAATGTTATTATAACATTTTCATAATGTTAATTGCAATGAAGATATTATAACATCATCAAACCAAAATGTTTTCGCCAGGCAACATTGGCTAACTTCAGTGTGTTTCGTCATGTGCTCAGTGTCAGCTTTTATGTCATGAACTAGGGATGTAATAACATTACAAAGGATTAGTTTTTGTTACATAACATAAAAAAAGTGAACTGTTAAGGGAATAATTTTGAAACGAGAAAAAATTCTGCTATGACCGGGAATTGAACCCAAGTCTTCCACTTACCATGCAGATATTCTACCAATGACCTACCATAGCAGAAAATTTTTCCTGTTTCTGAATGCGGGTGTTTTTCTTATTTGGGTCTGGGCTAGACAAGCTAGTATCAACCAGCCCCAATGGGCATCCTCCAAGAGAATAGAAGAAAACCCCTCCCTCTCAAATGGTGAGATTGCCAAGCTAGAAATCGATGAAATTAAATCATCATAAGATCCTAAGCAGTAAAACTGGAAATAATTTTTAAATGAGAAAAAATTCTGCTATGACCATTGGGGCTGGTTGATACTAGGTTGGCTAGCATGGACAAGACTAAGAAAAACACCCGGATTCAGAAACAGGAAAAATTTTCTGCTATGGTAGTTCAGTGGTAGAATATCTGTCCGGCAAGTGGAAGATCCGGGCTTGATTCCTGGTCATAGCAGAATTTTTTCTCGTTTCAAAATTATTCCCAACTTTACAGGTAATGCCTGTCTGCTTAGGATCTAAGGATCATTTCATTCCATCAATTTGTGAACTGTTAAGTCTGCAAGGTGTGAGCCACATAATCCACTATCTATCTTGATCCAAGATTCCAAGTCACATTGTCTGAAGAGTTTAAAAAGATTCAGACAACTCTAAAGAATATAAGTAGAAATTTTACTCAAGAGACTGAAATCTTTCTGCTAAACAATGAAGCAGATTCAACCACCGACAGTGATGTATTTCATCAAGTTATAATTAAAATTTTTGTAAGAAACTCAGTTTCAGATGTGACTGCAAATAACAAAGAAATCAACATAGCTGCACTTTTGGAAAGTTTTGTCATACTTCAGAACAAATGTTTGAGATTTATACATATTTTATTTCCTTTTTTGCCAAAGATGTATAATTGCACAGTATTATTTTGACTGTTGTTATTATATAACTGAATTAAAAATATTTTGTGGTTTTATTTAATACTTTTATATTTAATAATTAAGATTGGGCTATTGGCCAAAGCAAAAACATTTTAATTAACATTATACAACGATTTTACAAAATAACGTTATATAACGTAAGAAATAAATTGCATAGCGTTATTTTTGTTATGTAACGAAAACTGATCCTTTGTAACGCTACAGATTAAGTGATGATTTGAAACGTTATTCCACCCCTGGTCTTAGGCAATAAGTAAAATAATGTGTCAAAACAGCTTTGTTAGCATGGGAGAATTTTGTTAAAAATGCATTAAAAAATTACGAAATTCGTGTATCATGACTAACTAACATAACAGAATTCCTAAAACAGATTCCATAACTCGTATCTCCCTTATCTTTCCTTATCACGTTGTCTTAAATTTGAATCAATAGACGCTACGGAGACGAGATCAAGGTTATTTTCAGCATGTCTTGAGTCAGATGTCACTTATATTTTTAAAGTTGCTTATATAAAATTAAATGATTGAAAATATAATTACTTTAATGTCGTACATTCTAAGTTATATCATACCTCTTGTGCCTTTCGAAGAGCGGCACAGAGAGCATAATAACCCGTATAGCTGTTGCCATTCCAGGACACGTTCCATTTTGGCTTATTTTTGTCTGGCCAAAAGCAGAAATTTAAGACATCTGTCACAAATAAAAAATCAACGGCCGTCTCATCAGATGGTTTTGGGAGAAGATTATCCGGCCCGGCTGAGCTGTTTAACAGAATAGCTTTTTCTCTAGTGGTATTTATGATCTGTTATATAACAAGGCAGCGTATTGGGTAATATAAAATTTGAAGGAACATACATCAGAAAAACTACAACATTTAATCTCTAAATATCAATCTAAATGCAATTGCTCAGGTTTTAAGTCACGTACCTCGTTGGCTACTCGTTTTACCCCTTCTATGCTGATAGTTACATGTTTGGCTATGCTAGAAACAAACTTGCCAGTCTCCCGTGGACTCAACAAGCTCATTTTGATTTTCTATGAAGCTCTTTAAATATAGTATAACTTTTACCATAAAACTCCAACTTTCCTTAGAGAAGAATTCCCGCTCGCTGTAGAGCTGTAGAACGCGGTAATATACGTACGATTTGCGATATATAGATATCGATAGTACCATAGTAGTTAACGTTGCCACCTCTCCGGGTTTGACACAGAGTCTCAGGGTTTTGGCAGTTGTCTTTGGGTCAACGCTAAAATTCTCCGGGTTAGCACGAAATTTTTAGATTGGTATTCCATATTAGGATTAATTTTTAGAAAGTAAACTTCTCATCGCCAATTAAACTAGGTGTAATACACGAAAATATAAAAACTAGATTTACCACCTCTCCGGATTTACCTCTGAGTTTGGGGGTTTTGGTTAGTAATTTCAGAATTCAGGGATTGATTATCTTGATCCAGGAGATAGAAATTTAAAAAATAAGAACTCAATTTTACTGCATGGCTGTCGACTATCTCAAGAAGTGGTATAACTTTCAAAATAATCCATTTGCGTATTTTCGGTTATAACTCAAAGAATAAAACCTTAGATATGAAGATTTTTTTGAATGAGACAAATTATGTGAAAGTTGAACAAACTTCTACCACAAACGCCAAGCAATTAATGTGCCCATTGACAAAAAGTGGGTTGGAATTTTTTCCAGTTGCAAAGAATTTAATGAATTCCCAAAACTTGTAGCTAAAATTTTATCAATTCTTATTAGTAATGTCCAAGTAGAAAGAATTTTTTCCATTATGGGAAATACATGAAGCGATAGGAGAAATAGAATAAGGGCAGAGCTTGTTAAGGCAGAAATTTGTACTAAAGTGAATTTTGGCATGACCTGACAGGAATTTTATAAATTCATTAGTAAGCACGGGCAAGTTGAATTATGCACTAAGAAGTGCAGTGAAAAATGAAAAATACAAGTGGAGACAAAAATAATCAGTTAAAGTGGTAACATTACCATTATAAAATTAATTTTTTATACTATTTAATAATAGCATCTTTTATTGTTTTTTAATTAATTAATAATAAAAAATGTTAACTTTCAAAATAGTTATTTTAATGATTTTTCTCTCTTGAATATCTCATGGTGTTTATTGTATAGGAACTTCCTATATCTTGAAAATAGGAAATATTACCTTACAATCACACTTCAGATGTAGGTACTTTTAAGTTTTCCATCTCTGAAAATATAATATTTTGATTTGGGTTTAAAAATCTCCAGGTTTGAGATAAAAATGTTAGGGTTTTTCTTTAAAATCTTTGGGTTTGGGTCCAAAATTTCAGAGGTTGAACTCAGTGCAAGGTGGTAACTCTAATTGTGAGCCATGCGTATGGTTAGTTAAATGCAAAGATTATACTGATATCAATTAAAAGTAAATAATGTAAAAATGTCTTATTTAAAATTCATTTCCATACTCTGCTAAGGTGACTCTAGAAGGAATGAATTTATTTTTAATATTCACTTTATGATAAAAATATTTTTTGGAACTTGTACTTCATTACACACATTGAAATTCTAAATATAATTTTTACTGAAATTTTCAAATTCTGCCTTTACTACTATCCTCAAATAGTTTATGACTTGGATTTTGTGTATCATACCATCAGCCATGGGCTCTGAGCATTTATAAAGTATGGAGGGCAGCCCAGTAGGTCCGACGGTTGACCAGAATGTCAAAAATTAAAACTTTCTACCATGAAGAGAGTTCAAGGTTCCATTTACTAACAAAGTTTTTCTTATATTTGGGTATTTTAGCGAACAAGAAACTTTTATAAAACCTTCCCGGGTTCGATTCCTGGTCATAGCAGACTTTTTTGTTTTCTTGTTTCAAAATTATTCCCAAAGCTTAGCAGGATTTTTTATTTGTGACAGATGTCTTAAATTTCTGCTTTTGGCAAGACAAAAATAAGCCAAAATGGAACGTGTCCTGGAATGGCAACAGCTATACGGGTTATTATGCTCTCTGTGCCGCTCTTCGAAAGGCACAAGAGGTATGATATAACTTAGAATGTACGACATTAAAGTAATTATATTTTCAATCATTTAATTTTATATAAGCAACTTTAAAAATATAAGTGACATCTGACTCAAGACATGCTGAAAATAACCTTGATCTCGTCTCCGTAGCGTCTATTGATTCAAATTTAAGACAACGTGATAAGGAAAGATAAGGGAGATACGAGTTATGGAATCTGTTTTAGGAATTCTGTTATGTTAGTTAGTCATGATACACGAATTTCGTAATTTTTTAATGCATTTTTAACAAAATTCTCCCATGCTAACAAAGCTGTTTTGACACATTATTTTACTTATTGCCTAAGACCAGGGGTGGAATAACGTTTCAAATCATCACTTAATCTGTAGCGTTACAAAGGATCAGTTTTCGTTACATAACATAAAAATAACGCTATGCAATTTATTTCTTACGTTACATAATGTTATTTTGTAAAATTGTTATATAATGTTAATTAAAATGTTTTTGCTTTGGTGTCTATCCGTCCGTTCGGACAATATCTCTAGAATTCAGCAACATGGAGAAGGTAAGTTTTCAGGGTAGATCAACCTATATGAGGGTTACACGCGGAATAAATTTCGTAAGTCTATGATCATCTGTTGAGAAGTAATCGACTTTTTTTTACAACCCCTTAGTTTCAATTCTACCACCCATAAGAAACGTATGAAATGGGCGCTGGGCATTATAAATTAGGATTTTTAGCATACTTTCGAAAATATGGATGATAAAAATTCCAAAACCACTGTACTCAAAAAGCCTCGACTTAAGCATCGCATCTGCCCCCTAATCAAAGAAATTGAATTAGATGTGCCTTTTCATAGTGAAGCATCGACCCTCGCACCAAGCATCGACTCAAGCATCGCATCCATCAAGAAATTAAACTTAATTGTTTCCTTGCAGATAGTGCGATGGCTGAAATCTGACTCCTGATTGGTGCGTTCAAGGACACTCCTCACCCCAGTCTGACTCGTAGTCACCCGCACCCCCGCACATTATTTATTGTGGCACACTTCATTGTGAAGCAGGGATTGCCGTGTAAATATGGAAAAAGAAATATTGATAGCGGAAGTATTTCTTCGCGCAGCAGTGTGGAATAAGCGGAATAGAGGATATAAGAACAGATTTGCTTTGGATAAATGTTGGTCTGAAATTGGAAAATCTTTGAAGGATTTAGGTAAAATACAATAAAACGCAGTATGAAACTTTTTTCGATATTTCTTATCCCAAAACTAGTCCCGTTCCTAGAAAGGGGGAAACAATAAAATCAGATAAAACCTCATGAACGCGTTGTATCAAAGTTATTTATAAAATGTTTTAAGTGAGGCAACTATTTTAAAAAATAGTTGTTATAATATATTTACAAAAAATCCGTACAACCAAGATATTAGGAAAATGAAAGTTTAATCTACAAAGCATTTTTTGCAGGAACAAATTGCTACAAAACTTGACATTTTTTAAGCACATAAAAAGATAATCATTCTTTCCTTTATTGAAGAAAATAGTCTAGAATTATAAAAAAAAATTCTCTTTTGATTGAAATGGACTGGTTTCACGTAAATCTTTGCAACAAAAAAATTATAATTAACTTCGCAACATAATTTTAGCGATATTTTTATTTCACAGTTGGCAAGTTTATATTTTCCTTCTTCATAAATTCCGTTTCAGACAAGTAAAACAGCATATATTACAATAGAAAGTGTCTGGCAATGTACGACATGTATATATTCACCATAAAACGGTAGCACAAGTAGTAACCATTTTTATAAACATTACAGCACCTAATTATATTTATGAAACTCGACGCAATTCAGATCCATAAAGCGGCATTTGAATTTCTAACATTTTAATTTTCATCTGAAGATGTGGAGGTCACCAGAACCTTCTTCTTCATCCGAATAGCTATTTGATTGTTTTAAATCCACCTCAAGATCGCCTCTGATGTAGTCGGATTTCACTAAATTGAATCACTTCTGGCGGCTGCTTATGGAAGCATCTTTAAGAGGCAAAATATCCCATGCCATCAGAACCTGCTGCCCCTCGCCAGAGCAGGCCGACTTCCTCAACTTACAGCGTGGGTCGAAGTAAATCACTTTCACGGCTTCGTTCCAACATACGGACGGAGTAGTATTCGTACTCTTCGTATCTGGAGACCGCTTCGAGTTTTTGTTCTCTCTGGCGCCGAGTACGTTTGATTCCGAAAAAGAGTACGTAACGCAACCGGTCGCTTCGTTACCGCTTACGCTTGTAGTGTACGTCATCGAAGCTACGACGTTAACGGACGTAGAATGGTCTCCAGATATGAGCTCGGAAGCTTTTTCGGGCCTCTCTATGTTTTGTGGAATGCTCGCTGCCCCTTGTACACTCTGGAATGAATGAATTGGTCTCGCATCATGCTGCATCAAATTTACGTCGCCGCACTCTTCGCTCATGTCAAGCATTTCAACGTCGTTTTCATGCCAATCACTCAATGCCAATCATTTCAACTTCAATTCCTTTGATGAAATTCGAGTCACCGACAAATACACGATGATCGGTGTATTACCAATCTTCATAGTTGAATTTTCCGGCAAAGTTAACTTTGTCAACATATTTATGCTCTTCATATGGATCATGTCTGGAGGCATAAAAGTTTGCTGCAGACCGTTTTCACTGTCGTGATAAGCGTTCCGTTCATCTACTGTCTCTTCTGATATTTTTTTCAAGGGTGTTAACTTCGATTTGGGGGTTTCTTAGAGGCTATTGTTTAATTCCTCATCGCTTTGATGCTCAGATGAATTGGTACAGTTACCATCCCCTGCATAAGCATTGAATATTGGGACTGAAGCAGTCTTTATACGAATGTTGATTTGCGAATCGCCGGAAAAGCGAGAATGACAGAGGATCCGTTTTGGCTGTGGCTTGTTCTTTGTAATTTTTCCTCTGAAGTCAAAAATAATAAATATTGCATAATCTGATTAAAGTATAATGACAAACTATGGCTATTGTATAGCCATGTTTTAAAAATTTAATTACACCTAGTGAGCTCGTTAATTATGTTTTGGTCAAAGGAGTTCGAAAACCCCACATGCACTCCATCATTAATGGTTAATATAAAGGTTAATGCCAAGATAAATATCATCAATGGTTTATATTGAGCAATAGGGGCGTATTTATATACCCAGAGCCCTCGAAATCCGTGGAGAGGGTCGGCGAACACGAGTGTCAACTTCGATTTCGGGTATTTATGAAAGGTCGTTTAATTTCTCATCGTTTTGAAGCTCAGATGAATTGGTATAGTTACCATCCCCTGAATGAGCATTGAATATTGGGACTGCAGCAGTCTTTAAACGGATAATAATAAGAAACTAATCTATTTCATCACGGTTCAACTTTGCACGAGTACCGCTGAGATGTGAGTGGTATAAGTTACGTAAAAGAATAAAAATGAAATGTGTATTTTGAATGAAAGATACGTTGTAGGTCAATACCAACTAAGCAAAGCTCTCGAACAAGCGAAAAATAGTTAGATGCAAATACCTGGCCGAATCGTACGTGCCTGTTTCTTAAGCCGCTCAGTGCGCAGTAGACTAACACGCGCGGTTAGGGCACTCAGGCCGTTAATTATTCGAATTTAGGGATAATTTTGGGATTTTCTTATTATCATCATCTGGGAGTGGATTTTAAAAAGCTCTGTTTATAGCCGTTCTACAAACAGGGTTTTAATGAAATCCGTTGGTGATTTTAATATTATTTAGTTCCCTTATACATTTTGACAGCCTCCAAATGTGTCAAAATTTGGTATTGTTTTGTTAATCCTTTTGATTTTAAGGGCAACAATGCATTACTGTTTTCCTAAGTGTCAGAGTTCGAGTACGGGTGTAATTTTTTCTTCATTTATGGAATTTTCTTAAGAAGCTCTGATAACCGATTAGAAAATTATCATTTTTTACGTGGCCAAATCATTTTGTCCCAGACTATATTTTAACTGCTTCCCTGATGACTGTTTTTACAATATAGGATAAAAAAGCCAATTTTTTATTTCAGTTTCAGAAAGATCACACGGATACAATTGCGAAAATGCATTCCTTTTTTAATAATAAGTTTTATTAACAGTGCAAAATGACCATAGCCATTGATGCACTTAAAAAATCAATTACCGTCTTTACCCGAATCAAAGATGACTGTAAATACAGAAAAAAAGATTTCATGACCTTATTTCTCGCTGAATGTATTTGGTGTATATTTTGAACACACGAATTCAGTTTAAGTATACTAGTTCGTTAATTCATTTAAATGGTATGTTTCAAATTTTTGTTTGGAAAAAGTTTTAAAAATGCATTTTTAAAATTGACTTTATTAGTTGAATTCCTGATCGTAAGTTTGCAAAGAAAAAATTCAGTAGATACAATTGTTTGATCACGTGTTTCATTTGTTCAAAAAACATCGATTAAACGCGTAATCATACTTCGTACGGTTCTGACAACTCGTCGCGGTCAGTTCGTCGCGCGTAAATTCGACGCGCATCAATTCGTCGTATAAAAATTCGTCGCATATCAATACATCGCACGACAAACTCATCGCGCGTCAATTCATCTCTCGACAAATTCGTCGCGATAAACCATGACTGGTGAACGGCAGGGGGAGACACTTTTCCACAAAATAATTTTTCTTTATATTTCGTTAATAACAGAATTACGCGAGACACATTAAACAGTGTATGGCAAGGGGTAACACCCAACCAAACTTGTATCTCCCTGCCGTACACAAATCATGTCTCGCCTTCCAATTTGTTTCGCGACGAATCTGTAACGATGAGTTTGTCTCGCAACGAAATTGTCACGCGACGAATTTGTCTAGCGATGTTTGACGCATGACGAGTTTGTCGTGTGACAAAATAATGCCCCACGAATTGAAGAATGACAAATTGACAGCGATCAATTTACCGCGATGTATTGACGGTATACGACTTCGCAGTGGCGGATTTACGCCTCCTGTGGTCCCTGGCGCTAAGCATTCGGGGGCACTGCAATCTAAATATATAGTGAAACCCCTCCTAACGGCTACCCTATTTTTTGACCTCCAAACGATCGTTTTTCTATGGAATCATTGAGAGGTTTCACTGACTTTTAAATTGAGACACTTTCGTATAGAGTCAAGGCGTTTTATGTTTGAAGAGAGCAGTAATTTGGTATGGGAGCAACACATTAAAGAAAGTCTTAGGAGCTAACGGATTGGAAATTTCAGTGAATCTGTAGAGAACACCAAGTAAAGACATTGCTTTCACAGAAATCTTCTCGATGTGTTGGGAAAAATTTAATTTAGCATCAAAATCACTCCAAGATCTTCATGGGATTGAACTATAGGAATGGGTTTACCTAGTAAACTGTATGAGGAAGGGAAAGGTGAGGATTTAAGGGTAAAGGACAAATGTTTGCTTTTAGATGGATTTATTTTAAGTTTCCACTTGGAGCACCACTCCGTCAATAAGTTAAGTGCAGCTTGGAGAGATTGCTTGTCTTCATCAGAGTCAACCCTTTTGAAAATTTTACAGTCATCAGCGTATAAAAGAATTTGGCAATCATGTCGGGCAATAACCTTGACTAAATCATCAATGTACAGATTACGAGTAAATAGTAGAGGTCCCAGGACACTACCCTGGGGCACACCGGACAAGACTGGAGTAGTGGATGAGGAGTGGCCATTAAGTACAACACACTTTGTTCGGGAATAGAGATAATTTTCCAGGAGAGAGAGAAGAGGGCCATGTACGTTAAATCTATTGCTTAATTTATGAAGAAATCTATGGTCAACTGTATCAAACACCTTAGCCAGTCAGTATAGCATACATCAACCTGGGATCTTTGTTCCAAGGCCAGAATGATTTCATGGTGTATGACAGTAAGATTCGTTTCAAAACTAACATTTCTTTACATAATTGAGAACAAAATGACATATTATATGTATATACAGCAATATCCTGCGACCCCGATATGCGCAGATGTTATTATGCAACACACTTGATAAAATATTTCTTTTATCTTGAATAACAATAAAGCAAAAATTGTAAACAACAAAAAATGCAAAGTAGCGCCAACCCCTACAGCCAATCAGCAATTGAGAGCTCTCAGCCAATAAACGCATTTGTTTACATATACTTAAATGCAGCACTGCAGTTTGCATTTCTCTGTCACACATTATTCATTCTCCTATATTTTTATGTATCTATATTGATTTAAAAGCAAAATATTTACAATATGGCTTCAAAAACATGCAGGTGTTTATTTCCTTGTTATTATTATTTAATTCTATTCAACTGGTAATATCCCTTAAGTTTAAAATGAAAAAGTTTGAAATTATGCGACAAAAATACCTATACAATACATTTATTTTAGACCCTGATATATATGCGTCTTTTCCCAGGTATTACAGTATACAGGCAGTTCTTGTTTTGCGCAGTTTTGGTTGACATGAATTTGGATTTACATGGTTTATTAATTTAGGTGTTCTCAATTTACACGGTCCAAAAATTTACATTCCAACTCTGTTTAAAATGAACCTTGAAAGCACAATGCGAGAAATCCTGGCAACTCTATTGCTACATTGGCAGCAGTGTACGAGAAGTGCAGGCATCTTGTTTCATAAGTCACTTCCCACTGGGATCAGCCTCAGCTTCTGCATGACTTCATAGTGAACGAACATTCCATATTGTTGTGCTTTCATGAATTGTTTTCCCTTCCATTACATCAAGCAAGCATTCTTCTACTTCCTCCACTCAATCTTCTCCCCCACTGTCGCCTTCAGTGTCATCCAACGCAGATGACCCTTTCCCCCAATAACTCCTTCACTCACCTCATCCTCAACACCAGCAAGCTGGTCTGGCACAGCAGTTAATATGTCTTTCTTACTACATATTTATTTGTCTCAGGTTTAAGTTTATTTTCTACTTGAAATTATTGTATTGTATTCTATATTAAAATTTTGGTTATGTTGAGTAGGGTAATACAGGAACGCACTCCCCCTAACCTGGACATTTCAATTATTTTATATTGGAAAATTGTTCTCGTTTTACGCATATTTGACTTACATGGTAGTTTTCAGGAACACATTAACTGCGCAAATAGAGAACTACCTGTATATATACAATATAAAACACATCTGGAGTAGCAATCGAAGCAACTGGGTTGTAAAGTGTAAAATTTGGCATCAGTAATGCCAACGACTGTGAGTTCAGTACCCTGATATTTGGAAAAACTCACTCCGATAAATCTAAATGGTCTCTCCGTATGACCTCTTTCTTATCAATAACTTTAACATTTGAGTATTAAATTAATAATTATTTATGGGAAAATAAACTTTTAGCAGTTTTTATGGGAATGTATGGCACCTTTTCCAAGTGGCACCTATGGCAAATACCACCTTCACCCTAGCCTAATTACAGCAGTGGGTAAGAATGATTTATTGAAAAGTTGGGACCCAGAGGTCATTTAGGTAGGATGTGAAGTTGCAAAAATAATTAATATAAACCTTTTTCTCAACAAAATTATTGCAATATTTAATGTCCTGAAATTTTTAAATTAATAATTCATATACTAGGTAATCCTAAAATAGATTTTATGAAAAATCCATTTCTTGGAAAAGATGGATGTTTTAATCATACTGGGACCCAGGGTTTTTGACAAAATGGTTAGCGGGACTCAAGATGCATAAGGTTAAGAACCTCTGACCTACATCATAGAATTACAAAGTAAAAAGTGTTGGATGCACTTTCGGATGAATAAGTGGTTATTTCATTCTTGATAGCAGCAAGACAGTGCCTGCAGCCTCCATTCTTACAAGCATGATATGTACAAGAACTGAACTGAAGTCAAAAAACCATGTTTAACTACTTAAGTGGGCTAAGCGCATATATGTACACATCAAAGTCGCTCGCCAGGTGAGGAGTGCACATATATGTGCGCTGTGAAAAGAAAATCGTCTGTGGATTAAGTGCAAATAATAGTGTCCTGCCATCTAGTGATTTTTTTTCAACATGGTGGTCACACTCAGAGGTGTATGCATTCAAAAAAGAGACATTTTGGTACAGTTTACAAGCAGTAAAACCTCTAACAGCACTTTTGGCTTGGGCTTTCATTTTGAGTTCAGAGCTCGGATGTATTTTGCCCTAGTGAGAAAGCGTGATTGGTCAGAAATACGTTTTATACTATTCTTAGTCTATGTTTACATAAAACAATTTTCTCAGGCCATATTTTTCTGTGGTGACACTTCACTAATTATACGGTTGAACTTTTGTTTATAGAGATAATTTTAGGAATAAGAAAGTTTAAAAAAATTCGTAGGAGGCACTTCATATTGGTGCTAAAATATCCATGAATCTTAGGATATTTTAACCAGAGATGTAACTTATATTAGTTTATTGGCTGCAGGGTTAGAGTAGGCAACCCTCCACTACAGGTGTGATTTACAATGTTGAATTTATCCACACAATCACAACTTGAAATATGTGCTCAAAAGTTCCAGCAAGACAAAAAAATTTGAGGAAATATGCTGTCATATACAATGGGAATAGTGAATGAAAATATGTGATGAAAAATTTAAAAATCACTTTCAAATTGTTAATAAAATTATCTGTTCAACAATCAATTTCAGGATTTCCTTAACATATAACTTTGTTTTTGATGATACATCCGAATTTCACACTTTAACTTAACCACATAAAAATGCCCCACCTGGTGAGCAATTTGTGAAAATTTCGCACCCACTTGTGCTTTAATTACTGTATTTACCCAAATCCAGGATGTTTTTTTCCAAATTTCTGCTTGTAAAAATCGAGTGAAAATTATGTATGAAATCGTATACCACCAATACATCACAGTCAATTGATCGTGCGTCAATTCGTCATCCTTCAATTCATGGCACATTAATTCATCACAAGATAAACTCATCACACATCAATACATTGAACGACAAACTCATCGCACATCTATACATCGCTAGACAAATTGGAAGGCAAAACACCATGACTAGTGTACGGCAGGGGGATACAATTTTGGTTGCGTGTCACTCCTTGCCATACACAATCCAATGTCTCTCGCGTAATTCTGGTATGATTGAAATATAAAAAATTATTTTGTGGAAAAGTGTCTCCCCCTGCTGTTCATCAATCATGGTGTATTGCGATGAATATCGACCGATGAATTGACATGTGATGAATTTGTCGTGCAATGCATTGACGCGCGACAAATTGTTACTGCGATGAATTAATGCATGACAAACTGACCACGACGAGTTGTCATAGAACCATAGGAAGTATGATTACACATTCAATCGATGATTTTTAAACAAATAAAACACGTGATAAAACAATTTTATCTACTAAAATTTTTCATTGCAAACTTATGATCCAGAATTCAATTAATGAATGAACTAGTATGTATGTGTGTTTGAAATATACACCAAAACATTGTGAGAAATAAGGCCATGAAATCTTTTTTCTGTTTTGACAGTCTTAGATTATAGGTCATCTTGGATTTGGGTAAATACAACAATAACATCACGAAAGTCCCAGAACATTTAAACTTGGGATGTTCATCTTTAACAAAATGTGAGAACCTAGTTTTTTGACCAACTCATATGACAATTAAAAGAAAGATTAACAGCTATGCAAAACTTTCATCTTCACAGTATATGCCTTTTTTGCCGATCACAGCCTTCCAAGAGTAATGAACATAAAATTAAAATACCACTTCATGCTTCCATTCCTCCATCCAAAACTGTTCCATCTGAAAGAAAAATCAAGCTGACTCAACCTTGATTTCTTCAATAGCCCTCCTCTCTCCTTCTGCCTGGTCTCCATTGTTACTCCCCTTCTTCAAGTTAGCTTTTTTCAATTTACCCCTCCAATGCACTTTTACATAACCCTTATTTTTTCCAATTTACTCTCCCCTGCAAGGTTACATTAATATTAGGTTTATAAGGATGGAACAGAGTTAAAATTTTATTGAAAAATAGCAATAGCTATTACATTTACTATTACATTCATTATCTAACTTCAGTACTAGTTCCATTGCAGATATGTTCGGCTTTATACTTGACAAATCTTTCCAAGTTGGTGTTTGCTGTCGCAATGATTGCAGCATGATGTCCAAGTGTCTTGCGTTGTTGTCTCAGCTGGAAGAGAGGATAGAATAATTTTATCTAGTTAATTTTCCATAGGCCATTCTTTAGCAATTTTTAGTGCTCCCTTTTTTGTTCTTTTGTTTCCCTTTGCAATTGATCTACTTTTTATGAACCACGGGAAGATTAAGTTACCAGATAATATTTTCCCAAGTTTAGAATTCTCCATAGAAAGAAGTCAAAGCACTAAATAATAAAACTATGTCAACTGATTATATAGATTATGTTACATACATACATTGTTTTCATACTTACATATTAGGTTTCTAAGATTATAGAAATAATGCCAGCAGCTCAGGGTTCATGTGACTACATAAGTCAAACCCATAACTGAATGTGAAGACTGCTGTGCGTTATTTTATTATTATTGCTAATATTTGACATAAATAACTGTGAAAACATGACCTGTTCACCAAAAAAGTGGCCAGCATGAATTTCTTACTGAACACCACTACTCTAACAAGGAGAGGACACGGTAGTGGGGTCACGAATTTTTATGAAACTTGGTAGGTGTAAAGCTCTGGATTCCAGGATCACTGCAAACCCCCCTTTTGGGCGTATATGGTCGATAGTTTTTCCGAAAATCACGATTAAATATTGCAATTTCACTTCAACTGGTATAAATTTAATAATGCACGGCTAATTGATCAAGTAATTGTTGGTGGTGAGCGTATAGTGGTTGCAGCCGAAATGTAAGGGCACGAGTTCGGTTCCCTCGTGGGTTGTTTTTTTTTTCATTTCGCCTCCTTTTACAAATCCTTTTTCACATTAAAATTTAACTGGGCAACCACGATGATATTTTTTTTCTATGTTGTTTGGTGGTGATTCGGATTTTTTCTCAAGTAACTCAATGCACGATTGTCTCCACAAAGTTTACATTATTGAATCGCATATTCTTCATTGATCTTGGCACATGCTACATCCAATATTGATGCTTATGACATGGAAAGGATCCCTGAAATTTTTTTGTGAAGACTTCATCCGAATACATATAACATAGGTGGAGGTATATCAGGCAAAGGATCGTTGAAAGTATAAAAAAACATGAACTGGTGAGAAGTCTGTTAAAAGTACAGTAATATAAATAAATAAAAATATTTCTTTTATGAATCCCTCAGAAATTTGGTTGATTGATTAAAAGCATTAATAATCTACAACCGTCAATCATCACTGGGACGAATGATGGGGATAGTTAGAAGGGAAACTAATTTTTTTATGAATCGACAGGTAACGGAACTTTTGCTTTATGTTAGCAAATTTCTTCGCAGTTTCCTGGATGATAAGAGTCATAGTAACATTGGAAACAAACTTTCTGCACCAAGAACATTTTGCAAAACTCTGCTCCTCGCAAATGCATTTTCCATTTAATAGATCATCTGGAAAATTTATTTGGTTAACGCTGAAAAAGACTTTTCTTTTATTGGTGAGCTTGGATGCAAACCATGCATATCTGATCATTTCATGGAAAATCGGAGCTGAAAACTGGTTATGAATTAACGAGTGTATTTTATTTACATCCATACGGCTGGTGATTTCCCTCTTTTGCCGGAGCAACTGTCTAGCATTTTGCAGCTGTGAAATGAAAATTTTAACCAGACGATAAAAGTATACATCGAAAGGCTGGCACACCAAGGTACACTTTGGGGGAATAACTTGGATGCCGCAAGTTGGCTCGTTGTTCATATTCATGTTCATTGTACAAGGCCTGGCTTGTCTGTCCTGACCACGAATCTATAAGAAGCAGGAACTTTTTTTCTGTCATATATGGCTTTAATACCTTGTCCCAATACATTTCATAGTTGGTAGTATGCAACTTCCCCGAATTCGTGCAAGTCACGAACACATTCTTACAGTGGCCAACAGCATCACTAACACTTTCGGCCCAAATCTCCACATAGGTTCTTGCAGGCAAATGAAAACTTTTGACAAAAGCTTTCCCGAAAGTGTGATACTGTATTGGGCCGTATACGAATGTGTCATTTTGCTCAGTTTACTTACATAAATTTCGGTCGCTTTTTCACCCTGATGGGATAGAGTACGCTTGATCTGGGCATGATACTTGCTACCAGTTTGATCAGCATTGATTACCAAATTAGGGTCATACAGAGAAATCAGCTTTTGGACTTGCTCTTGAAAAAGCATGGCAGCCTTCATTGTCTCTTCAGGGCATATTTTTTCTCTGCGACTAATGTATCTCACGACCTGTCTTTAGCGGATCTTGTGCCTTCTTTTAAATATTTTCACCCAGGATTGTGACACCTCAAATTTAAATCTGCTGGAAATATGTTGAAGAGCAGCTGCCATCCCCCACTGCCACAGAATTCTCATTGTAACATGGTCTCCATTTACTCGGGCTTCACAAAACCTATCATAAACCCACCTGTCGATGGCATTCTGCTTATCCCTAAAACTTCCTCCAGATAGAATATCTCTCTCTCCCATATTTTGATTCTGTCCTTTCTCGTAACACGTCAAGACACTCGTGCCATAAGGGATTTTAGAGACCAATATGGATACAGTTTCGCAGCAGTAACAACATTAATTTTAGTTTCCAGAGGAATGATAGAATTGATAATTTTCTTTGGAGATGGCACATATGGACCGTCACTAGAAGTTTGACTAGAATGGCCTTCTTCCTCAGTAGATTGTCATCTTCGCCAAGCAGATAATCATCGATGAGGACCAGGTTGTCCATCATTCCCACAATACAATTGTACATCTCACGTCCGATGGCGATAGCACGATCAGAAATCTCCTGACTAATGTGATCAGAAATTAAACCACTTTCGCGAAGAAGGTTGGCATAAAAGTTAAGCGCATCAGGGAATAAATGAGGTTTCTCCAAATTTTCATCGTCGATCGGCAGGATGCATCATGCCGAAGATGGATCTGGCAAAGATTCCACCCTATAATTTCAAAGTCTGGAATTGTATGGATATATTAATTTTTCAACGACCTGTAAAAGGTTGACCGATGTACAAGATATTTCGAAAAATAACAAAAAATCAATAAAAATACTAGAATCGTAGACTCAAAAAAAATATTTTTCGACTTTTGCTTGTTTGTTGAAAAATAACTCCGTAAAAGTCACACAAAACAAATGGAGATCAACAGAATGCAAACAAATTGCCAGCAGATTTGTGTTAAAAGAAGCTTTAAATCAATCAACCAAATTTCTGAGGGATTCATAAAAGAAATTTATTTATTTATTTACATTACTGTACTTTTAACGGACTTCTCACCAGTTCATGTTTTTTTATACTTTCAACGATCCTTTGCCCGATATACCTCTGCCTATATTACGTATAAGTATTCGGATGAAGTCTTTGCAAAAATAATTTCAGGGATCCTTTCCATGTCATAAGCATCAATATAGGATGTAGCGTGTGCCAAGATCAATGAAGAATATGCGATTTAATACTGTAAACTTTGTGGACACAATCGTGCATTGAGTTACTTGAGAAAAAATCCGAATCACCACTAAACAACATAGAAAAAATAAAAATATCAACGTGGTTGCCCAGTTGTTTTAATGTGAAAAAGGATTTGTAAAAGCTGGCGTAATGAAAAAAAAACCCACGAGTAAATCGAACTCACGCCCTTACGTTTCGGACGCAACCACTATATGCTCACCACCAACAATTACTTGATCAATTAGCCGTGCATTATTAAATTTATACCAGTTGAAGTGAAATTGCAAGATTTAATCGTGATTTTTGGAAAAACTATCGGCCATATACGCCCAAAAGGGGGGTTTGCAGTGATCCTGGAATCCAGAGCTATACACCTACCAAGTTTCATAAAAATTCGTGACCCCACTACCGTGTCCTCTCCTTGTAAGTCAAAAAGCAGATAGTGAAATAGTTGTTTAAATTTGTGTCAAGCCATTGAGGCTTAAAAACTTTATATTCAATATAATAACAATGTCACCCAATCATATACTGCCTCAGTATTTCCTTCTCAGAATATATTGCCCTGGTTTTGCTTCCACAGTATCTAGTAACTCTATTTTACAAATGACTTTTAAGAGGAACAATAGTGATAAATTCTATGCCCTAACAAGAATGATATAGAAAGAAAGTGTTGCTTGGCATCCACTATTATCAAAGAGTTAACCATCCTAAATATGAAATAAATTCGGGAATTAACGAAAATTCTGCTTCCTATGATCATGGAATCAAAATACTCAAGGCTGCAGTGCACCCTTTAACCTTTAAATGCCTGGCATGCTCATAGGTACAGGCATGCAAAATGTCCTGTTCAGCAAGGATGTACCCAGGGGGAGGGTCCCCCTCCAGTGTACAGACATTTGTGGGATCTGATAACCATGCTACAAACTTTCTACATTGCCTCTTGCTATGCTGCCACTTGCTGCGTTGAGTTATGAGAAATTAAAACGTTATAAAAGTTTATATATTATTTGAATAAGACTTTTATTTAATCAATTGCTGGAAATAGGTTTTTGGCCTCAGATCGCACCCCCAAAGTAAATTTATGGGTGCATGCATGCCGTTTGGTGCCTGGCGGGCCGGTGCAGGCACGCTTAGTTTGGAAGTCACCCAAAGATGTTGCATTCATCAAGGATGCATGAAATTTGGGAGGGGTCCTCCTAGAGGTCTGCTCTCAAGATGTGTCAAGGCAAACATGCGGTAGATCCGACTACTGGGGGTGAAGTCATCTCACACAGAGAGAAAACAGAAAATAGGGTCCGAGTGTTAGCCTAGCCCCTTTCCAACTTCCTGACTCTGACCTCTCCAAGGCCCAAGGATGTTGGAAGTGGATGAAGAAACTCTTCTTCCACCTCCTCAAGGTCACAGTGCTCAATAGCTACGTTTTACTGGCCAGGGAGAAGGCAAATGATGCATTGCCAGTTTTGCCTTGCTTTTGTGGTTGAACTTATTGAAGTAGAGGCATCAGCTATTGCCTCAAAAACTTCCAAAAAGGGAAGACCAAGTTCAAGTGGGACTCCATTGGGTCAGTTAGAGATGAAAGAAAATAAACATTAGCCCATAAAGGGAAATTGTCTTTGATGTCGTGAATGCTCAGAGAAGGGAAAATACACGCAGACAGTGGCAAAATGCAAAATATGCAATGCTGGTCTTCATGTATTTTCCTGTTTTGAAAAAGTCCACACACAGCTGGATTTCTAAGTGTAATGCAAAATGAAATTCATATTGTAATGCATGAACAAATGAACTATAAAAATTATCAATATTGTTTTTTATTGAATTCATCATTGTTATATTATAGAATTACTCCAGATTTACATTCTTTTACTATAAAAGACGTAATCCTGTTATTCCCCAAACGATTTATTAAATCATGCTATTTATTTGAATGGTCTATCACTAATAGCTCAAGAAATACAAGATATTTTCTGATTGAATGCAAGAAAACTCTAAATGGCCAAAATTAAATCCAGCAGCAAGAGTATACTAATGGACATTTAACTCTGGCATTTAAAGGTTAAAGAAATGTTAGTATTGCATTCAGTTTTTCATTCCAACTTCAGTTTACTCTTATTTAATAGCATTAATAGTTATAAAGTTCTACTATTACAAATACTAGTTAGAGAACAGCTTAATACCATGAAGTGGTTAGATTTAAGAATCCTGAATTTGAGTACCAAGTTCCCTAAAATACTGGTACCATCTCCGAATATAGCTTTACAAAAATGGTATATTCTACCAAGTGATACATTTACTCATTTTACCAACTCAGCAAAACTTTTATTTTTTCATTTCTGGGGTTAGACTGTGCTTCATGAATGCAGCTTACTTTTGAACGAAGTCCTGGTAGTATGGAGCGAAGTGAATCAACTAGACCAATTTCTGCTGCAGCTGAGTCAGTTGAGTCTTCAGCAAATACATCCATTAAAGCATCCAAAGCCTCTGCCACAACCCACAATTCTTCATCTGCTCTAGTGCTGACTTGAAGTAGAAAAGTTCCCACTTGCTGAATTTCACAAAAAATAGAAGGAAATGTCTGAATGCCTTCTTTATATTTTCAACAATATCATTCTATATAGCTGCTTTTTACTTATGATATAACATATATGAGGATACTAATGTTTAGGCACTTCCAGATGAGCTGGATAGGACTATGTGCATAACTGACTAGAAAAATCGAAAATCTCAAAAAAGTTTAACAATGCAGTCGCTAAAAATTCATAAATTTTTTAACAAATTTTTAAGGTTTATGTATTACTGAATGTGCTATGAAGATGAAGTTGCCTGTAAAGGTAGTATTTATAAAAAACCAAATAGAGATTATAGAAATTTTGATATCATTATAAATAGTTGCTTCTTATATATATATATATATATATATATATATATATATATATATATATATATATATATACAGTAAAACCCCTATTTAACGAATCGCTGGGGGATTAGAATATATTTCACTAAATCGAGGTTTTCATTAAATGGAGGTTTTCAATTAAAATGAGTTAAATTTATCTTTTTTGCTTGTGTATTAGTTCCATTATATAATACCAGAATAAGGCCACTGAAAATGGTCTCTATAATAAAAATCCATTTTTCAATTTTGTATGCACAATACTTATATTAATACTTTTAAAATAAACATTTATAAACAAATTCCAGTGACAAACAAGCCTTGAATATGAAAATTTCTGTAATGAATCATTCATATGATTACAAAAAATAATTTCAAAATTTTAAAAGTATTTTCAAAATTGACATAAATCTTGAAACAATTTTTCATCCCTCCTTTAAAAAGCTTCATCATACAACATTAAATAGAAAATATTAAAATATATTTGGAATTTCACAAAAAATATCAAAATTATTCAAAAACCAAGCATACATAGCTACAAGAAAATTATTTATTAAAATATTCCAGCAAACTTGTTTGCTTCTTCTGGCAGGTGCTCTGAACATTCAGAACTTCTATATATATATATATATATATATATATATATATATATATATATATATATATATATACAGTCAAACTCGTTTATAACGAGCACGGTTGTAACGAGTTCACGGCTATAGTGAGCAAATGCTACCTCCAAGATAAGTTTACGAGCATTTACATACAAATATTTCACGTATATAACGAGCACGCTTCACGGATATATCGAGCAAACTTTGACCACTTCTCACTGTCTCAAACGCGGTGGCGGTCAGCCCCTTAAATCCTCATAGTGACCCAAAATATGTAACCTTGTGTTCTCGAGTCCAGCCTCTACACCCTATCCCTCGGGGAGGTTAAAGACCGCGGCGTTGTTGTTAAAAAATAATCCCTTCGTCCAAACCAAGAATTCTCAACTTGCAGGTACAGTGGCACTCGCGGAGGTCCTTTGTCCTCTCCTCCCAACCCCCAGCTCTTTTACAGCCAGGAGGTTGTGTTTTGAAGGGGGTAAGGGGCTGAGGGCATGTACAATGGCGCCCACCCCCGTCACTCAGCCGAATGCACCCAACACCCTTTCCCACGTAAAGATGGGAAATCCCACGTTTAATCCGTCTCCTCATTAACTCTTCCTGGAATTGGTATGCTCCCAGTTTGCAAAGAAAGTTCGTAGCGTTGATCACAAAAATCAGTTGAGATTTTGCCCTTGAACGAGTAACATGTCCGTACATAAAAGGAAGTGTTTGTCTATTCGCGAAAAGGTTGATATTATTCGAGAGTTAGAACGTGGTAAAAAAATGTTGAAGTGTGTAAAAAATTTAATTTATCATCGTCTACGGTTTCAACCTTATGGAAAAACAAAGAAGCGATTTTATATGCACTAGAGAACAACCTAACAACGAACAAGAAAATGAGGAAGTGCGACTTGGGTAGTGATTAAGGATGCAGCTGTGAGTAAATTTTATATGTACGTATGTTTACTTTAAATTTTCTAGTTTATTCTCATTTTTAGGTTTTTTCATAAATTTACTAAATAACCTTTCTGTTTATATATTCACTTTTACTTCTTATGTCTTATTTCACCATACGCATGCATGCTTTTGCCTTCACGGATATTAAGTTTAACGGCTATAACGAGCAAAACTAAATGGTCCCGTGGCGCTCGTTATAGCCGAGTTTGACTGTATATATATATATATATATATATATATATATATATATATATATATAAAAGAAGCAACTATTTATAATGATATATATATATATATATATATATAATGTAAAACCTAAGGTAAGCTAAGTGCTACAGAGCTGAAATTGGCAGGAAGATAGGTCATTGGAACCTCGGGAAAAACTCTGAAATTCCAGAAAAAGTTATATTTAAGGGGTATTTTAGGCCCCAATGTCTAATTTTAAACACTCCTACGAAAAGCATTGAAAATGGCACAGGGCTTTAGCAAATTGCATTTTTAAGTTAGTTACAATTAAGATACAAAGTCGGGTCATCAACCATTCTCTGGACGAATGATTGAAGTTTATTTTTCTTGAAGATAAAATTCAAATCCAAGCTGAATTTGCATAAAAAATTGATTTTAACCATAATATTATGAAAAGTTTTTTCAACAATGAAAAATATTAACTACCATAGGAACAACTCCAATGCCTCTCAATGGGAATTGATTTCCCATACTTTAAGAGCATTGATTTAATGCTTTTAATGGATTATATTACACTAGCAGAATTACCCGGTGTTGCACGGGGGGTGTACACATTAGAGTTATAAGTATATATTTTTTTAATTTCAAACAATAGTCTAGTTAAAACATGCTAAGCTTCTATCTGTTCTTGCTTGGAAAAGAGTTTCAAACTGCTTCTTGTTGTAATCTCTGTTTTTCTATGTGTCTCTCTGTGAGTTCTGATGTTTCTGATGCTCGTGAAGCAGCTTTTATTTGTGCATTTGATTTGCTGCCAGTTAAACGTGTTTTTTTTTTGGCTGGCATTGCAAATCTAAAAACCATTTAAGTATTACTATTAAAATGAAAACAAACTAACCCCAAAAATTAGAAGCAACTATGGTGATATTCTGTGAAAATGCCCAAAAATTCATGTAATTTTCCTACTTTCATAATTTTTGATCATTTTCAATCAAGAGACGAAACTGTATGACCTGAATAATATTATTTATACTATTAGGAGTAAATCAGTATGAATTTTATGACTCTAGGTCAATGACTTCATATTTTAATGTTCAAATTACAAAATGACTACACTTATTCCCGTATTACTCCTGTGTTAATGTTATGGAAATGCTATTCTGTGGACCCCATGAGGTTCCCAAGACCCCACGGATTTCAAACCTTCTGGTCCTATTAGATAGCATGCCAAGTTTGGTGGCTCTAGGATCAACCGTGTGGACAAACATAGAAACCAACACTCAAACAAACTTTCTGAATTATAGTATAGATAATATAATTAATTTCGACCAATGAGGTAAACATATAGTGGTCTTAATCCAAACACATAAAATATTCCATTTATTTCTAGGATTACATTATTATGCCATTGATTTTAAACTACAATGTAAACTTATGATCACGTCATTATACTAACACATGAAATTTAGTAATACGTGAAAAGCATTTTAGTAATGTGTTTTGTAGTTTTTTGAGAAATTTTAACTCTTTTTAATTGCTAAATATAATGGCATCATACCTACTTTACAATTCTTTTATTCAAATATGTGCTCAAGGCAAGAATGATGCCATGACTCAAAATATCCTAATTTTTCCAAAATTTTAGCATACTGTATTAATGATGATTATTCTTATTGCTCATGCAGGATGATCTGAGGCATGAAACTTGAATACAAAAACTTGAACATAAGCAGAATGCCAGGGAATTTAGAAATTATGGATAGTTGCATTAATTTCACAGAAAATTATAAATATTCTGTGTAGAGATGAGTACTTGAATCCACTTACCCCCCAAATCCACCGAATCTCAATGGATTCGAAGGATTCGATGTGGATTCGACTGGGTTCGAAAAATGCGGATTAATGTACCGTATCTGCCCGAATAGAAGCCGACCCCATGAAATTTTCCAACATTTTTTGGCAAAAAAGTATTTTCGTAAATTTTATGCTTAAGTGTACCAGACATGCACGCACAACCTAGAATACATCATAGATTACATCTATATAATTATATACGTTCCATGTAAAGTTTTATTAAGTATTATTACTGTTAATTATAAATATAGTCAACGCTGTTGCTCACACCTTACAATCAAATGTAAGTATATTTATTTATCTTACTGGAATTCAAACTGTTGCACATCGAAAGCTGTCATCGAATTTGGCGTGATCGTCTACTTAGTCATTATACGCAATTTTAATAGATTCTATGAAAGAGGCTTCCAAGTTTTATTATTATTGCTGTTAATTATCAGATGAATTACAGTTAACGCCGTTGCTCACACCTTCGAATCAGACGTATCTTATGTTAGCGGAATTCAAACAGTTGCGCATCGAAAGTCATCATCGAATTTTGCGAATTGACTAAGCAGACGATATCGTCTGCTTAGTCAGTAAACGCAATTTTAATACATCTATGAAAGAGGGCTCGCAAGTCACTGGTAAACCTTGTCTATGCAAACTTTTTTCGTATTCACACACGCGTTCTTCGATAGCCTTAAAATAGCCGGTCTTTGGTCCAGAAAATGAACGTCTTGTTGACTTGGCTAAGTTTAACCTTTTTTTCTGTAATTTCCATCTTCGAACATTAAATTCACATACTCCATACTTTCTTGATGGCTGAACATTATTTGTTTCTTCGGCATATTTAACCACCATTAATTTATAATTCGCGTCATGGGTATTACGTTTGTTCGAGCAAATTTGTGCCGAAGATGAACCTTTAATTTCTACGTGGTCTCCCATTTTAGGGTTACGTTAGATGAACACGATTTTAGCATAAATTCACCAAAACTGATAGAGCATCAAGCCTCCACTCAGATAATGTTAAATGGTAACAAAACAGGTATTGATAAATTCAATCAATTAAATGTAGGTATTGTTAAATTGAATATCCTATATTTATTATTTATTTATTCGTTAATAATCATCGTCTAATATTTAGTAGACTATTATTCATAACAATCATCTACTATTATTCATTAATAATCATCATAGGTCAAAGTACTTTACGAAAAATACCATAGATGGATCTACCATCTGCTACCATCATTGAACGCGGCGGCAATGAGAGGTGCTGCCATGTATGACTGGATACTGTCGGCTCCTAACTTTAACGTACCTGCCATTTAAATGATCTGTAAAAGCTACGACGTCTGCTACATCTGAACTTTAAATCGATTGCAGCACCAAAAAGTGCAATTAAAACAACGAGTCGAAGAAGCTTAGTGTAGTCAGAATTTGTAAAAACCTCTAATAAGACCGGTGTTGGTATCTTAAGAACTCGTTGCAAATTATGATCAAAACGAATTTGCTGTAGCGTGCAATCATGCCATGAACCTGGTGGGTTGTTAAAACTCGATTGTTTTATATACTGCCGTTTCCTTTGGATAAGAACCCATTTACTTTTAACTACGTGTTAAAATGTATAAATAACCTTCAATAGCAATTTAAATTACAGCTCCGGGCAATCGCTGTAAGAAGGGAGCGTTTTTCAGACATCGAGTGCCTTATCAGTGGAATATAGGAGGTATGCTATGGAAACAAGACATTTTTCAGCGATGGCGTCGTACGAGGATGCCAAATTTTTCCTCAGGCTCGCATTTAAGCCGAGGATGATTTTTTTCACGATAGATTTTGACAAAAAGTATCGGCTTATATTCGGGCAGATACGGTAATTCAAGATTGCGCCACCATTTGTTTGTTGCACTTTGCTAAATCACCCATCTATATTCAACCAGTTTCGTTGTATCTCACAAAAAATAGGTGAAACAAACTCACAATGGGGTCAATCTCACGCGGATAAACATACGTGTTCCGTAGTTGTAGTAAAACATTTTCGATATTAATTCCATGGATAGCTCGTAGGTTAGCAGTTATTGCCAACCTATGGATTTTTTGTCAAAACAAGTTCATTTTTTCTTACCGGCTGGCAAAAAAAAACATTACATATGTTATAACATGTGATGTTGCATAGTATGAATTTCTGGATTAATTTAAGGAACAATTAGTAAGAGTTGAAACATATTTTTACTTACGATTCAGCATAAACAGATTTTTTTATGTTAGCTTTAGAGGCTGTGTTACCACGCGTTGGTAACACTGAAATTGACACATTGTCGGCATCCCTAGAAGCTCATTATAAGTGAAACACGTCATTGATGTACCGGTTCTTATTATATTGGTTTCGTGATTCTGGACTTTAGTTTTGAATGTTTTAATTAAATCAGAATTATGTCGGAAGTTTGGGGACACTATACCATCTGTGAAGACGATAGAAGATACGCGAAATGCATGTATTGTGGCTTGCACATTTTGAGAGGTGGGAAAAGCATGACCACCACAGCTTTAAAGAGACATTTGAAGCAACATGCCGGTTTGATTGAAAGGCAGAAAGTGAGGGAGTGTGGTCAACCCTTACAAATTGATGTGAGGGAAGAACTGAATGCAGAGGAAGTTGATGATCCTTATTCAACTGCTTCAACTCCTTCCACTTTGAGTGCTTCCGTCACTCCTTTAAGTTCCCCAAACAGTGAAAGCACGTTTTTTAAGGAACCAAAGAAATTGAAAAGTGATGCCAAACAGCAAACATTGATGGAAGCGTTCTATCGTTACCAGAAGTTTAAACCTGGCGACTGAAGGAGTGAGATGATTACAAAATTAATTGCACAAATGATATGTGTAGACAATCAGCCATTCAGTTTAGTAGAAGATAAAGACTTCCGTGCTTTAATTTTGCATCTAGAGCCTTGATATACCATTCCAACTAGAAAACACTTATCTGCTTTTGTGATTCCCAATCCTTATGACAAAGCAAGAAGTGAAGTTATGATCTTATTGAACTCCACCCACTACATGTCAATCACTACAGACATGTGGACTTCAACGGCAAACGACAGCTACATGAGCATAACGGCACATTTGGTGAGTGACATTCATGTATTGAAACATCTTTGCCTTGATGTTGTTCCATTCCCGGAGGTTTCGCATAGTGGGGATAACATTAAGAACTTTCTGGTTCAGTGTCTGGAAGAGTGGAAGATAGCAGACAAAGTCTCTTATGTTGTCTATGACAATGGGAGAAATATTGTGGCTGCTATCAATTCTTCCCCTTATCAGGGAGTTCCTTGTTTAGCCCATACATTTCAGCTAACTGTAAAAGATGGACTATTAAACCAAAAGCCGGTCAATATCTGGCAAGTTTATCTCGGCATTGTAGGGCATTTCAAACACTCGTGCCAGGCAACAAGTGTGCTAAAAAAATGCCAAAAACAACTGGGAATGAAAGTTCACAGAGTTATACAAGATGAACCTACTAGGTGGGATTCTACGTATTTAATGTTCAACAGATTACTAGAACAAAGAAATGCCATAACTCTAGCTGCAGCAGATACTAAACTTCCGACAGAGCTTTTAATGTATCAGTGGGATTTGATATATGATGTGGAATCACTGATGAAAATATTTCAGGAGGCCACGAAGACTGTCAGCAGTGAACATGTGACAGCTTCTGAAATTATTCCGATAGTGAATAGTACCACTGAAGCAATAAAGAATGGAAGCTTCGTACGAGCAGTAAGGCTGAAGAATGAACTTGTGTCTTCCTTGAAACTGAGGTACAATGACTTGGAAACAAATGAGGTTTATATCACTTCCACCCTCCTGGATTCACGACTCAAGGGTAGCTGTTTTACGTCTGAAGATATTTATATCCAGGCCAAATCTAAGCTACTGGAGAGAATGAAGCAAATCATATTGAAAGATAAAAACAAGGTAGGTGTATCAAAATGTGAATAATCTGACTAAAATAAATCATTTATAATTTTATATATTACAAGTTTTCTTTTTTAGAAATACATACATGCATCAACTGACTTTTTATTTTTAAAGAATTTCTGTTCTAGATATAAATATCTTAATTTTATACTCTCATGCCTTCCTAAAAAAATGCATGTTGTTTTTAAAATTCTCACAGTCTTGAGTGTTGTTTGTAAATTGAGCAAATTTAATTTCCCTTAAAATCATTCCATTCCATGATATTTTTTCTTATTTTTTGTTTCAGAAGACAAGTGTTGAAGTTGAGCACAAACCAACAGCCAGTAAGCATGACATGTGGGCTCATTATTCAAAAATCATGAAGCCCCAGTCTGAAATAGTTGAGTACTTTGATGAAGAGCAACAGCTGAATTTGTATTTGAGAGAAGAAGTTCTTTCTCCATAAATTGAGCCACTAACATACTGGAGAAATAATACAGCATATCCAACCCTGAGGATGTTAAGTAATGAATTTCTTTGTATCCCTGCTGCAACTGTATCATCAGAAAGACTATTTAGTACTGCTGGGCTGGTGTGTGACTGAAAACGTAGTCGATTAGACCCAGAACGCTTGAGAATGTTAATTTTTCTGAATAAAAATTTGGACGTAATTCAATAAGAGACCTGTACCCAATTTATTTCATGACCCAGATTTTCTTTTGACATGCAACATTTTTGGGTGTTTCCAATGGAGGCTTTCCGAATATTTACCAGTTAATTTTGATGTTGGATAAATCAATTATTTTCATTAAACACAGTTAGGAAAAATGCATAATTAAAATGAAGTTGGTAAAGGTAGATTCGATACAAGATTCAAATCAAATCCCTCTTAGATTCAATTCGAGATTTGGATTCGACCCATCTCTAATTCTGTGACAACTCATGGAATTTATTATCTAATAAATAGGGGCTCCATGTGGCAGAAGTGCTGTTGCCTTGGAGATCGCGTTGGTTTATTTACGAGTTTAGTGTATGGTGATTTTTAAAGCGCTTGCAGTTTGCAAGCACCAACAACTCATCATTATATATAGCTGCTTCTTACATACCGTATATATTCGTGTATAGTTCGACCTCGATTTTTCAGCAAAAAAATTAGATTTTTTCATATATCTAATGTATAACTCGACCCTAGCTTTCTACTTTTTTACCCTTGATTTCCGTCAGGATCGACATTTTTCGTTTCGATATTTTGAAGCTCACAATCGAGGTATATAGAACGATCTTGGTTTTTAACAGCTTTTAGTATCATAATAATACTATACTAATAATAAACTGTAAACATTGTAAACCTATTGCACGATCTTGAAAAGAAAAATATTTATTACTTTTTAACTATGAAATGTGACATATGAATGGTGGCAGAATTTCTAGCAAATAGACGAAAATTAAACTTATATAATGAAAATTAATAGACGCATATTACTCGTAAAACCTTTAATAATAGTTATGATTGATAGTTGAACAAGATGAAATAAACTCATATTAATTCTTCAGCTTTGTGACTTAATACATTGATATCATCATTTGGAATTAACAATATTGGAGTAACGTAATGGAGTTATTATATAGGTATGGCTTACGGCTCTATGACAAAATAAAGAGAAATTCTTTACATAAAATGTAATGCAGGCTTAACTTTTCTGAAAATTTATTTATGTATTAAAACCATAAAACTCTTGTTCACTGCTGTCTTTATTAACAAATAACCTGCCCCAATCTCCCGCTTGAACTAGATCATCATATGGAATGTTACAAAGTTATTCATTTTTATCCAAGTTGTTGAAGTTCCATAAAGTTACGTCGTCAATGACACTTTCAATATAATTCAATCCAACTCATCTGTTGTTATAAGACGCAAGAAAGATATGCATAGAAACCAAGAAAACAATCGGTGAATATGAGACAGGCTTTAGTATTCATGTAACAACATTAAGACGACAAAATGTCAGTATAATGGTTACATTACGAATTTTGGTTAAAATGCACTATAACCCACCACAGAACGTACAAAAAAATAATGAAAAATATTACTGGGTCGCAATCAAATCAGAATTTTGAGATAATACAGGACAGGTATATAAGTCTTCGAAAAAGAAAAAAATGAAAAACACAACATAGTTATAATGAAAATCGATAAAATTAAAGGTAAATAGGAAGTTTTGGAGCTATATCATTGAAGACAGCGAGGTGGGTGACCAAAAAATATCTGGATTTTTATTATGATATTTTAAAAATAATTTTTTAGATCTGAGATTTGAAACCCTCAAAAGTATTACTTGTGTATAGTTCGACCCCAAATTTTTTGCACAAAAATTTGGTCTTAAAAACTCGAACTATACAGGAGTATATACGGTATATAGGATATATAATATAAAACCTAAGATACTTCTAGACATGCTACAGAGCAGAAATTTGGAAGGAAGATAGGTCATTGGGTATAGCCTCAGGGAAATAACAAAAATTTCAGAAAAAGTTTTATGTAAGGGATATTTTTGACCCCAATGTCCAATTTTAAACACCCGTAAGAAAAGTATTGAAAATGGTGCAGGGCTATATAAAATTGCTTTTTTAAATTATTTACAATTAAGGTCAGGACATGCACCATACTGTGGATGAAAGGATGAAGTTTATTTTTCTTGAAGACAAAATACAAAGCCATGCTGAATTTGTATAAAAATTAAATTTTAATCATAAAAGATTTTTGGCTTTCAAAAATGAAAAAAACTAACTACAATCGTGATGATTCCAATGCGTTTCAATGGGAATTGATTCTTCATATTTCAAGAACATTGATTTAATGCTTAGACTGTATCATAATCCATTTGATTTCAGTAAACGACATACACATATGATAAGGTGATCATTTTAAATTAATTTTTTAATCTGGATATATACTAAAAGGCACATGATGAAATCATAATCCTAACACAGAATACCCTAATTTTTACATAAATTTTAGTGCAACATATAGGCTATTGTCTTAATGATGATTATAGTTGTTGCATAAAAAGGACGATCTGAGCCATGAAACTTGAAATTCGAAAACTTGGATGTGAGCCGATTGCCAGAGATTTTAGAAATTCTGGATAGATGTCTTAATTTCGCAGAAAATGAAAACTATTATTATTTAAATGGGCTCTGTGTAGTTCAAATGCTGTCACATTGGTTTATTTACTAGTTTAGATCTTAGTGTATGGTGATTTTTTAGCACTTGCAGTATGCAAGCACCGAAAACTCGTATTAATTTAATCGGTTGTTAAAAATTCTTAAAGTTTAAACAAATAGATAAATATTTAGGAACTAGGGGACAAGCTAGGGAGCTGAAATTTTTCATTTAGAGCTTAATGTAAATGCACAAATAAACCTTTGAAAATCTCCATGAAGGTGTTATTATGACCGTTAAAATTTTTTAAAATTTAAACAATTAGATAAATATTATTGCATTTCTAGATGTGCTATAACATTAAAATTTGGCAGAAATGGGGGGCATCAGTACCAAACAATCGAAAAAGTATAATATTGTTAAAATTGCAAATTTTAGGGATTGCTTTTACTTCAATATTATCCAATACGGAAAGTACCAAAATAAGTTCACAGGTGCAAACTTTTGAAATAAAAAAATATTTATAATGAAATATCTGTCTGAAAAATTAATGATTTTTCAGAGTGAGATGAAATGCTTGCAGAATGCAAGCACCAACTAATCATATAAGATATTGTTGGCCTAAAAACAATCAAATCAATGCAGTACATATAATATTATTTGTTGAGTTCAGAACCACTTTTATGGGCAAATAAATTAAAAGAAAAAAAATAGCGATGAAAATTATCAGGGAGTAATTTAAGAATTTTAATTTTATAGAAATATTAATTTGAATTTTTTACTTCCTTTCTCTCTACCTCAAACTAAACACAAAGATATGTTGCGATAGTAATTTGAAATTTAGCAATTGTTAATAATAATAATGGTAAGAAAATAAGAATATTCAAGCAAAACTAAGTATGGTATTAAAATTATATTACCCCAAGAAGAGTGTTGATTTCATCTCTAATGGAGTGACACAGAGCTTCTCCCATTATACCCACAGTCCTAATAAGATTGGCTCTTGTGCTGGGATCAGTACATTTCTTCTCAACATCAAACAACATCTGAAATTCAAAGTACCATTACCTGATTTTCAAACTCAATTTAGAAATATTTCATTTTTTCCCACCAGTAATTGAAAGCCAAACGTACATTGGGCATGCTATATAAATAATACAAAAATCTGGTTGTTTCATGAAAAGTTAATTTGAACCTTTAAAAAATTATTAGATCTCGGAAACAAAAACTATTGCAGTAAAGAAACTTTAAACACTGAAAACTGACATGATGGGCTTAATGATTTTTGCCACAGAAACTTGATAGTCTTCTAGGCTAAGAAAAGTGGATTTAAATCTCAAAATTATCTGAAGAAGATGATAATTACTTGTAAACCAGATGATGTTACATTGCAAGCAAAGCTTCTTGGATCTATCCTCTTAAGCCTTTCTGCAACAGCTCGCATTGCTGCACTTGCTGCTTCAAGAAGAGATGTATCTTCAGCTGTAAAATCAATTGAGAAAATATAGAAATCACAGTTTATATAGAAAAAACTCTACAATTTCAATGACTAAATTTTCTCGTTTTTCAACAATATTTATCTTTAAAAATTTTTTCAATGAACAATTCTTTAACTTCATAGATACATACATTGTAATAATGAAGAAATTGGCAAATGAATGAAAAAAGGATATGATGACAATTAATAAATCTTATTTATCCCATTTATTACTTGATAGAGAAAATGAATTCAGGATAGCACTTTAAAATTCCAAAAGTTTTACACAGCATATTCTAGGGAATGAGATCATTTTCTTAGGATTTTGAGAATGTTAGCCAATAAGAAAACTGTTATTACTAGTAATAGAACAACATTGGTTAATATTTAAATAGTGAAATGGGGCATTCTCATATTTATAAAAATAATTTTGCTCATATTTATTATATAAGATACAGGAGTTATTCAAGATGATGCAATAAACATAAACAGATGGAAAAATCATTAAACCATGGTGCAAAAGTATGCCTTGACTTTGGCAGCTGGAAACATTGCTGAAGTGGTTTATTCAGTAAAATGTATAAAAATTTCGCGGTCCATTATAATAACCTTATTATTGGAAGAACCTTTTGAAAAACAGCTATGTATGGGATGTATGCATAGTTTTGATCATCCACATATAACTTGGCATATCATTTCTTTTTTATGTATATTATCGATAAAAAAAACTCCCTATTTGAAAGTATGTCATAAAAAACTAAACACTTGTGTAAACAAGAGGGAATTAATTACAGACAACTGAAGTCCTATAAGTGGTTCAACATTGTTCATGCAAATAAAATTTATGAATGTCATTCATTTCTTGCAATAAATGTTAATAATTACAATAATGTTAATTAAGTTACTTGTTTCCTATGTTTTTATCATTAGAAAAATACTGAAAACAACAATTAAGGTAGAAGAGGTGGCAATTTAGCAGTTATCAAATGGGAAAAATACATTAAGCATTGCTTAAGGCAGTGTTTCTCAACCATTTGCATCTTATATCCCACCAACCGTTTTGTCAAAATAAATCCAGGTCCCACCTTTTCCAAGAGGTGGACTTTTACATTAAATGCATTAAATGTACAGGAAAACCTCGTTAATTTGAACCTCAATGGACCAAAAATTCATAACTTCAAATTAAGTGGGCATGAATTATCCGATACATATGTAAATTTGGTGCTAAAACTTGAAGTATCTAGCCCTGGTTCGCTAGCATGGATATGATTGTCATTATCATCAACTAACAGTCATTGGATGGTTAAGTAAAATCACAAAACTCAATATCATGTTAAAAACACATTTAATGAATAAATGGATATATGCATTAATATCGACTGCCATTAACAGAAAAACATTATTGAGCTGAAAATTAATGATTGTAAAGTAAAACACAAATCATCACCTCATTTATTCATATAAAATTGAAATATTAATTAATTTAACTTTGTTTTGTGAGTCCAATAATTATCTGATACAAATTCATTTAATTTATCCATTGTTTTAACCACACTCATCTACATCACAGTTCATTAGGGACTCGAGAACAGCTGTGAAGACCTCTTTGTGGGTAGGGGGTGCAGGTTCAAGGAAGCTCCTGTTCCTCCTCTTCTCTCTCACTCCCTGAAGCTGCTGTGGAAGCATCCGCTTCCTTATCTATCAAAAGAATATCTTTTTAACTCATACACTGTCTGGAAGTTGCTACCATGCAATCAACAATAGCAAAATCTTCTAAATGCATTGTGCCGGTAATTTCAGACCTCACTTCAATCCAGTAATCAAAATCTGCTCTAGTATTTAAGATTTCATCCCCAATTTTCTTGTTTAACCACTTGACTGGGAATGACGATCATACTCGTCATGAACAAAGTGGCCACCATTTGGGTGTGACGGTTATTTTCGTCATCAAGGTTTTTTTTCATCTTTCTCTATGAGCGTGACAAGCTATTTCATCCTGAGCTTTCTCTAGCATTCCTTGGTCCTTTAGGGTCACATTCATGCAAACAGATGGCATTTAGGCCAAAATTTCCGAGATTTAGAACCTTTGTTGTGAAATCCTGCATGTGTTGTGTGGGGCTTGCATATATGCACAGCCCGGTTGGCAATTCTTAGACGTGCAATAAAATTCTTTTCACGAACATGCAAACTCAGACACCAGGAATTTTTACCCATTCTCCTTCTTTGACACAAGAAGTTTTTACCAATTTTACTTCTTTGGCACATCTGGTTTACCAGGGCTAATAAACATTTTCCACTATCCCTTACAGAAACATTTTTGAGATGCGCTTTTTTCATTTTCTATCTTTTTCCTCTAACAAATAGCATATGGACTACTGGTTTGTAATTGATTCGTCTGAAAACATTAAGTTTTGGTTCAAAAAGCATTAAAAATTTAATTGATTAACAAATTAATTGTTAATAACAAATTGTGAATTGACGAATTTTTAATACGTTATTGTAAATTGATTAAATTCTTTGGGGGAAACGTAGACTGTCTATATACAAGCATATAATTATAATTAGTAGAAGTACAAATTTTATGCTAAATCCAACTTTTACAGCTGCATCACTCCTTTGATTAGTTCATTAGTGATTTTAATTTATTCTACTAGAAAATTTATAAGAAGTTTTGATTCAAAATATTTTGACATTTATTTTAATTTTTACTTTCTCCATATACGTAGTATAGGAGAAAGTATTGTATTGATGAAAAAATTCGACTTAGAGAATTCAATATAAATACACGTTTTGAGGTCCCCCGCACATGTTTTGACCATTTTCTTGATGATGTCTGTGTGTGCATGTGTATGTGATAGCTTTTTGTGGGTGCTCTAACTCAAAAACTATTAATCAGGTCAACGCGAAATTTTATATTTAACATTTTTATGAAAGTCACAAGAACTGATTAGTTTTTGGTAAAAATCAGTCAACCGGAAGTGGGTGTTTACTCTTGTCACATCCGTTGTTTTGAGATATTTGCTTTAATATTTGATAAATGTAAAACTATAATGGAATAAAAGTTGTAGGAAATTTAATTTTTTACAACCTTTGTTTGAAATTTCCATATAATGCATTGTTTAAGAGATATCTTATATTTTTAGCTGCCACCACCACGCCACCTACCGACGACTATTGTTAACAATTGACGCTTAGTTACTTCTTAGTTACGCTCTGTTTTCTTTTCTTAATATATAATTGCAAATATGAATATATGCCTTTATATATTTAAAAAGAAGCTATGGTAAGATGTAATAAAAAAAGATACATTTCATTCCTGACCCCCACTGGAGTGCACTACTGGTCTCTTGCTTCCCCCAGTCAATAGGTTAAAAACCCAGCTTTTGCAAAGCAATTTGTAATAAAAAGAGGCTCTATAGCATTCCATGCAAGAATTATGTTTCTCATGTCATCAAGTAAATTCCATTTCTGGATCTCTGTCACAGGAATATTCTGCTTAAGCTCACAGAGATAATATCTTACCAACAGCTTTCCATATGACATTTTTGGGCAGATAACAATTACGAAGTTTAGGGGCTGCATATAACTTGTTGTGTTAGCAGATAGAAATAGAAGACTCTTATACTTTAAATCTAGGCCCACTTGATTGTGAGCTGTGTGCTGGCCCATCAGCAGAATAATTTTCCTGTTTTGGGAAGTCATTCATCTCTCCAGCTGCATAAGCCTCTCCCGGAAGAGTTTTACCATCATCCAAGAATTTTTGTTGGCCCTGTAATCTGAATAAAAGATGTGCTATTCCTTTAAAACATCAAGGCTTTTCAGACTTGCCAACAATGAGTGGTTTTAATTTTTCACTTCCATCTGCAAGCAAGCAAGCTAACAAGATGGTTAATCTATCTTTGGATTTTTCCTGCCGTGGCAAGTTTCACCTTTGAATCCGAGTGCCCAATCTGGTTGCAATTTATAAAACAATCCAGTTTCATTGCAGTAGAAGATGTCCTCCTGCTCGTAATTATCAAGAATTTGTTTGATACTTTCTTACCAATTATCAGCAGCTACGGTGTTAACTGATGATACTTCACTACTCATGCACAGCCCCACTATATTATGCCACTTCTGAAATTACTGAAGGTTGAGTACTTAAAATCAAGTCTCATCCTCTTTGGGAACTACAACTGGGCCTTTCTCAACAGTTTCAAATTCTTAAATAATGTAGACTAGAGAAAAAATGGAGGCCTGAAATAAAATTGTTGTTCAGAAACTAAGGCAACAAACAGTGGACAGTTAATTGGATTAACTAATGAGATTTTACTGTAATGGTATGAGACATAACACTTAGGAACTTAGTTTCGAAATATGCTATGGTTCGAATATTGTATATGAATTTAAAAAAACCTCAAAAAACTCTGTCTGTGGAGGTATAGTAACGACTTTGATTTATCAGCTATGTTGAATTATCCGATATTGAATTATTGAGGTCTTCCTGTATTATATTAATATTTAATTGAAAATTTTAGGGACATTCACTACAGCAATAATTTTGTTGAGAAAAAGTTTTATAATAATTATTTTTAATATATCTGTACCCTGCCTAGACAACCTTCATATCTCACTGGTTGAGAAACACTGGCCTAAGGAATCAGAAATAAAATTCTACATACTCTGTTATATGCTGTACTACACAAGGGCAGTTAAAAATATTCTTCCCTAATAAAATAGTTACTTTAATCAAAATTACAAACCAATGTTAAATGTAATAAATAACTTTACATGAAGGAAATGCTAATGCTACAACTAAGAAATTGAGGCATGGCTTCATTCATTCAATTTAATGAGAAAGATGTTTGTTATTTGCTTCAAGATATAATTTGAGGATATAATGGAAGGAGCATTGCTGAAAGAATGGTGATGATGATGAACTTGATGAAGTACTTTCATGCACGAGGTTATACCTGCAATATGCAATTGCAGTAAATTAAATAAAGATTAGCTAACACTACTTACTTCCTTCTTTGAGTACTAGATTTCCAAGCTTGTCCCAAAGTGTCAAAACGCCGGTGAATCCACCTAAATCTTCATCTTGCAAACTAGTAATAACATTATGCAAGCAGAGGAGGGATCGACAGCGAAGTATATTAACCCTAAAATGTTGTAAGATATTCAGCATTAGAAGTTTTCAGTAATTAAAATTTATTCAAAGTGCTTCATGAAGGGATTAAAATCTTGCTCTTAGGAAATGCTTAGAAGTTTTACAAAATTTCTCATTAAGAAGATTTTTTAAATGCAATAAGGTTATACATTCTACAAATAAATACTGTATCTGCCTGAATAGAAGCCAACCCTGGATTGAAGCAAAGTGGGAAATCTTCTTTTGTTCATTCTAAGGAAATGGTTTAATTTAAATTTAACTACTGAAATGGAATGTTGGGTACATCATGCACAAATGTTTTTCTGGAATCTGCAACAAACATTTCCATTTCCCTTTCAAAATACAAAGATAATAGCATTAAATCATTAAATATTTTGGTCAAAAATCAGCAACCTCCTGTGCAAAGAACAAATATTTTCAATGTCATACTCGTAAAAGATGTGAAAAACTAAATGTGCAGGATGCTTTTCCATTAGCCAGTAATTTCTAATTTGGCTGCTAGATGCCAGCAACTTTGGCTGTTATAAAAAATAGCGCAGTTGGCAGTTAGTTTTAAACTGAGCTACAAAAGAATTAAGTCGATGGTTATTATGTTTATTTACTTTGAAAACTGTTAATAACAAACATTATAAATATAATATAATAATAATGTCCATTTCTAGGGTGCCCAAGTTTAAAATGAACTAAGAAACCAAAAAGTATAGGGAGTTCACGCTTGTTGGCATTGTAAACGCATGATGCAAAATAATATACATAATATGTGCAAAACACAAGTAATGGTCATAAAAATTTGGTCGCAAAGTCCAAATTTGCAAACCGCAAGTGCGCGAAGTTCAAAAAGGTGGTGTATTACCCCAATTAATAATTTCGTATTGTTGAATAATGTTCCACGCTCAGTGACGATAATTTCATTCATCTTCATTTTCACAAAAGGCCAAATAAAGCAAAAACAACCTCCCCAAGATAATTTTTAATCCAAATCTATTTTCAATGAAATTAGCATTTACATTGCCTTAAGAAATTGCATTTTTATAATTATCCATGTTCATGTAAAGTTTTACCGAAGTTCGAACAGTTGAGCATCAAAAGCTGTCATCACACTTTGCATAATCGTCTGCATAGTCAATGTGTGCAATTTTAATAGATTCCATGAATGAGGTTTTAACATGCATACAAACATTGCAATGGCTATAGCAATAACTACAATAGTCAAGTAAAACCAATAGGAACTTCTTTTAATGACTAATGCTGCATGTGATTTGGGAGATTTCTTCTGCACTGGCGCAGAATCTCTTGCCACTCTTCTGCCTCCTGGTGGAGGCACATAAGCGGCTGCGGTATGACTAATGAGAAATAACTATTCTTAATGATACATATGCATAGCCCTGAGAAATGAAAGAAAATATCCAATAGTATTTAGAAATGAAAGAACAGGTAACAACGGTAACAAAACACAGTTGCTGCTAAATTCAATATTCTAGCTTTATTATTTATTCATTAATATTCATTATAGGTCACAAATATTTAATTTACGATAAATATATTGTACTATTGTTTGAATACGATGGCAATGAGAGACGTGCTGCCATCTATGGGTGACTACGAGACTTAACCCTAACCCCTAATTTTTTCTTGAACTCGCATTTAGGCCGAGAGATGATTTTTTCATGATAGGTTTTGACGAAAAACATCGGCTTGTATTTGGGCAGATACAGTAAAAGCAACAATGCTACAGTACTACCAAAATGAAGTTATTTATGGAGAGTTAACATGGAAGTTGAGATCATTCAACCAGTAAAAAATGTAAGAACTAACATGCCTCATGTCAGTAAATGCACAATGCATTTTTTGGGTTAACGTGAAACTCAGGAAATGATATAAGAGAGATGCAATTTAAACGTTTCGGTATAATACGTGAAAACTGTGGATATCATTTTGCTTCAGCAAAAATCTTGACGTACAATTATAATTCACTGTTCATTTTGTATTTTATCGATGTTAGAAAATTAACTGATATATCTAAAAAAATAAAATCTAGATAAAACTTATAAGTAATTAACACTATTAAAATAATATCTGCTTTCTATTATATAAAAACAATCTCCAACTTTACTACTATGATTTCCCAATTATGTATGTATGCATCAGTAATGCTAATCATTTAATATTAGTCCATTTGAAAGTATTTTTCAAATAAAAAGCTTTTATGAATACAGTAAAACCATGATTATTTCTGTGGATATTATGGAAGTAGATTAACTTGACGGCCAATTGCAATGGTTGTCTTGATCAACCATCATGCTTTTATGGGTATTCTAGTGGCCATATGGAATTTTTTTAGACAAGGCAAACCTTCACAGTTCATCTGTAAAACATTCTGAAAAACCGATGAACAAAAAGTCATAAGAGTAATACAGAAATTGCCACATTGTAAAACCTTTATAAACCGGAAATTTAACTGCATGATACTTGTACATTAAAATTAACACATGCAAAAGAGATAAATTAAACATAATTAAAAATAAATTTTTTAGCAGATTGTGGCAAAAAACAACATGGTACAGTAAAGTAGACGTCAAAAAAATATTTGAATCAAAATGGTTAAATAAAACAAGCTTACGCCAATCAGTATGCATAAAATGTAGCTTCTGTACTGCATATCTTTGAATGTTATAGTGTTACTTTGCACTGTTAACACACTGATTGCCACTTTTCCAGTGGTGGATAAAATCAGGAGAGCCCTCCATGCCCTTCAGCTATTCACACATAAATTTAGCCATTTCCACATGATCCACTTTGTCAGTCCTGTCAAAGGGTCACTCATTCAAGGGCTGTTCTTATGGAGAGGAAGGTTGGATCTTTTTCTGCAGTTTATTTTTTTACTTGGGAGCACAAAGTTGGCATGATTTTAAGCATAGATTGCTAGTTTATTGAACTCTTAGAATAACTTGTTTACATTATGTATTTATTCATCACATTACAATTTTTAAATATTTCAGCATATAAATGTTGTAGTTTAATGTTTGGATGCACTAACTGTAAATCACTTCTGATGGAATTACTATCACTAGTGAACTTAAATTTGACTCAGAGCAACTCATTTAGACATTTTAGATTAATGTAAATATTTTTCAAATTAAGCTAGTATCCAAAATTTTAAAGGATTAAAAATTCAAATGTGGAATTCAGGCAGAATAGCCAGTATCTAATGGGAAACGAATACATTAATCTTACAAGTCTAAACCACTTTCTGTATTTCAACATCTCATTTGAAATGACACAGATGATGGTTTAGATCCTATGCAAGGTGTTTTCCTAAAACTACCTAGTGAAAGTTTACTCAGCAAGTAGCTTGGAAGTCAATCTGCTCAATTGTCAATTTTAGACAAGTAAAATTTGGTGGGTGAAAATTTAAATTAGTCATGTGTACTTGCATGAAAGCAAAACTATGATGGCTTACTGTGTTAGCTTTTCTATTCATTTGCTACTAAGAGTTGAGATAGAAAGTGTTTTTTATGAAGTCATGCACGGCAGAGATGAAACTAGTGAGACCAAACAGAGTAAATATAAATATATGCACTGGCATTAAATATAGTAGGTCAACTTAAATTCATGTTTGCCACCCTCTTAGATAAATTTAGTATTGTTTGTCAGTTTACTAAATGTTTACAAGAATATTAAATTTATCAAAAATAGCTATCCAAAGACAATGATGGATAAAATGGATTTTGGATGAATGAATTTGCATAGAATATTAAAGGATTTTCTTAAATTTTCCTTTACAAATTTACCCTGCAATTAAACTCAATTTTCCAGCCCACCCCACCCTACATACTACAACATGGATAATCAGGCTTTCAATGTAATTCCAAAAATTTTAAGTGTTTCATGTATCTTCCACTGAATAAAAACTAAGTACTTCTTCATTTATTGACTATTCAAAGAGAAAAAATAAATTATTCAGTTTAAAATAAGCACCCCATCAAGCATAAATATACAAATAAAATAATTTATTCTGGCAATTATGTATCTGAGTTACCTCACCTTGATATTATGTTCTTGGTATCTGGGTGGTTCTCAAGCTCTTTCCATACAGCATCATCTTTCTCCATTTTCTTCACAATGTTATCTATATGACCTTTTCCCCCAAATGCCTCCTCCATTTCTGGGAGTCCATCTGCCATTGAAAATCGATTATTCACCGTTTCAGAGTCACTCATATCTTCACCATCTGAATCTGCCCAGTCATCATCCTCATCTAACAGAGAAATGATAAAATATTAAGGAAAAATTAATGACTAAGAATCTAATTTGTCAAACAATTGGAACCAAATTTTAGATATTGAGGCTATAAAGGTAAAAGAAGACATCTAAAGGCAGACTTTAAGGATGATTATCTAAGATGAACCAAAGGAATATAAAATGAAACAGGAGACAAAAGCTCATCAACAAATTTCTTCAATGGTACCTATGGTAATTTCACTTATATGTATAAAGAATACAGATGTAAACATGCACATAGATCACAAATTTTATCAATCAATAAAGTATTACTTGAATGGTCATTGACCATTAGGTTGAGAAAGGATATACTATGCTTACAAAGAGAGTACAAAATCATTCCATTCAATATAGTAAAACATTTGCCTGACTCTTAAGACTTTTATCATCACAATTAAACTGAAAATAAATGAATTTCCAAGCAATCAAAACAGATCTGTAATGACAGTCAAATCTGTGTCCGACTGAATTTTCAAGAGATAACCATGGAGCAAAAATTATTAATGAAATACCTGTATTAATTCTACAAACATACTCAGTGGCCAATTCAGAAATTTCTTGCCCCTAGGCCAAATTATTTTTCCACCGTTTTTGGTACTTTTCCAAAAAGAATCATTCATGCATACGGTTTGTCAGTGCATTCATCAGTCTTCAGATCATAATAAGTAATTTAATTAATTGTTTTATTCCAGTCCTGAAATTCTGTTTATTACCATCCCGAAATCTTGCCGCCCTTAGCCCATTGCCTACATTTGTCTTATTTCAAATCTGCAACTGAACATACTGTATTCACCTGTGTACTGTGCACACCCCTATTTTTGGGACAGTTTAGAGGGAAAAAATAAATTCATGCCAGAATAAATTGACATCTGGGATTAAAATAAAGGTCAGCCCCTTCATAGATTTCCCCTCCCTGAAACATGGTCAATTCAAGTTAAGCATCTTCTCCCTCCTACCTCCGTGACGCGATTTATTGGGTGATCTCTTTATGCTGATGCTAGCAGAAATCTCCTCCTCAGTAGTTGCCTCTCACATATTAAAGGAGCATCAAGGGCTCATGAAGAATTCGGCAAACATAGATACCAGATCCCAATTTATTCTGGCAAAAGTATAGGCAGAAATTAATAGTAAACTTTTAATGACAGAACTGCTTATTTTGAGTAACAATAATAAACTTAAAACTCATTTAAAGTACAGCTTTAACCCTTTCCAGTTGTATGTCGACCTATGATAGACAAAATTTTTTCCATTTGTGGGAGGTCGAACGCCGACTATATATCGCTGCATGTTAGCTAGACATCCTGAGCATGTCTCCAGCAGGTGCTGCCATCTGTAGAATTCTGATGGAACTTTTTAAAACTGGTGACAGTCATTATTTAAATTGCACTGGTCGGAAAGGTTAATATTATAAAAATATAATGCCATCTCAATCGTCCAAATGTTGCAGTGAATTTACTATCGATACTCACAATTTATATAACCTGTTCAGAAATTTTAATGTAAGATGCACAGTCCCTTTTTCTCACAGACATTTTGATAAAAAAGGTGTGTGTGGTACACGAGTAAACACAGTATTTACATTTCTGTAAAATATAAACTATAGCCTCTTATTGTTATTGCAGAGAACACACATCTATTCGATGCAATCATGGCTAGCAAGTAACCATAATTATGAGGCATTTCTAGTAGGGCAAAAATATATTTCATATCGTTAATATGTACAGATATTTTTCTAGAACTGGAATCTTCCAATAGTTATGTAATTATGGTGATCTAATATGAAATTGAGGTGTTATCATAAGAAAATTAGGTCAAATAATTCAACTACAGTAAAACCCCTATTTAACTAATCACTGGGGAAGTGCTTCTTCTTACCCTAAATTGAGGTTTTCATTAAATGGGGGTTATGCTAAATTACATCAAGGTAGGTCGGAACCTGAAAAATATTCATTAAATATGGGTTTTCACTAAATGCGGGAACGTTAAATCAGGATTTCACTGTATATACTATAAGAAGATACTCGGATAACTTAGTTCAAACATCATAATATATAAATCTGAAATTCTATTTGTTTGTCTACAATTAAAATCCAGACCTTTGAAGCAATCATCACGAAACTTCACATAGGTAAATAATTTTACCCAGCGGGTAACATTGGCTATATGATAATTAAAAAATTGGGGAGGTAAAAGCTATATTGCAAGTGGGCTGTGCAGGTCACTACACGTAAGCATAAGTGCCATCATACGGAAGCTGCATGAACTGTGTGCTGTGCATGATGCTACAATAGACGTCAGTGCCTACGGATGGCAGCCATGTGAATTACGTTTGTGCCATCGGTCGGAAGCTGTGTGAAGTTGCGATGGAAGTCACAAGAAATAAATTACAATTCTCTCAATTTGCTATATAAATCACTATAGGTGAGTCTGACTTTGATGAAACTTGAATTATATTACTCAGCATTTTTGGCCTTTGTAAAGTATCAAACAGAAGTGGAAGAAAAAGTATTTTACAGTTATGTCAGTTCGACTTTGATGAAACTTGAATTATAATACTCAGCATTTCTGACCTTTGTGAAGTATCAAACAGAAGTGGAAAAATTATTTTAAACAAATAGAAGTAAAAAATGTATTTTACATGTACATATTTACTTTATTACTATAAAACATTATTTTTCGGTTTATTAGAATTCCCAGCAATGCGGGATACTTTCAGCTAGTGCTTCTTTAATGATAATAAATCTAACATAAGAAAAATAGCTAACTCATTCATCATCATCATAGGTAGTCTGTCCATAGACAGACAAATATGCCCCCATGATTGGTGAACTTTGCAGCGCCTCATGACTGAAACTGTCTCAGTGGTCTTAGTCAAAAAAGCAGTATTCTCTCAAATTATCTGTATGGAAAGGTAAAAATATGTGGAAAATTTTGATGATCACTTAAAAACATTTGAAAACTAATAACATCAATATTCTTGTAAAACTCTTAGTACGGCAACACACACTGTACATAGAAAAGAATGGTATCCCATTTGTCATAAACTCAGATTAAATTAAAGCATTCCTTGATCATAATTATAGGTAGTCTGTCCGTAGACAGGTCCATGATTATTCATGGTTACACCTGGTTCTCCATATACTCCTATTTTCCGCTGTCCTCTTCATATCTTGATAACTCTCTTTCCCTTTCAAATCATCTATCAGCTGAAACCTTTTCCTACCTCTTTCCCTTTTTCCATCTAGTTTTCCTTCTAACACATCTTTAATCATACTCTCTCTCCTCAGGTAATGTCCAACACAGTTTGCCTTCCTCTTTATAATAGTCTGTATAATCATTCGCTTCTTTCCTATTCTTCATAGCATCATTTTTCATCCTATCTGTCCATTTTATCTTCAGCTTTCTCCTATAAGTTCACATTTAAAACATTTCCAAGTATTTGATGTAATTTTTCCTTAGCGTCCATGTTTCTGCCCCGTACAAAGCTATACTCAATACATAGCATTTTATGAACTTCTTGCGGATATCTTCCCTTATATTCCCCTTAAGTAGGTGTTTATTATTCTGAAAGCCACTTTGGCTTTTCCTATTTTAGTCCGGATCTCATCCGTACATTTTGCTTCTCTTTTTATGATGCTTCCAGGTATTTATAGTTTGACATTTGTTCTAAAGGCTTTCCTCCAATACTCTTCTTTGCCTAATATTCGAATGACCTTGGATTTTTCAGTATTTATTTCCATACCATATTTTCTACCTGTTATTACTAGTCTATTTATCATTTTCTGGAGTTCCTCTTCCTTTCTTGCTATAAGTACTTGATCATCTGTGTATTTTACTGTTCTTATAATCCTTCCTCCAATTTTGAAATCCCCTGTGCCTTCTAAAGCTTCTTGCACTAGACTTTCTCCATATATATTGAATAGGGTTGGCGATAGGCAGCAGCCTTGTCTTACTCCTCGACTGATATTTACTCCGCAAGTGTCCACATTCTCAAACCTGACCTTTACAACTTGATTCTCATATAGATTCTTAATCAGTCTCCTGTCTTTCCAGTCTACACCTATATCCTTTAATATCTTCATCAACTTTACCCAATTTACTCTATCAAAGGCCTTCTGCCGGTCTACAAAACATACACAGATATCTTTACTGTACTCTATGGCCCTTTCTGATATGATTCTAACTACCCCTATAGCATCTCTAGTTCCTCATCCTTTACTGAAAACGAATTAATCTTCCCCTAGCATTTATTCTGCCTTTTATGAATCCCCGTGATGATCCTCGAAGTGTGTGACAGAAGGCTTATTGTTCTTTAGTCTTTACATTGCATTTCCTTTGGCTTCTTCTTTAGAGGGATCATAGTTGCTTCTAGGAAATTCCAAGGCCACTCTCCCGTGTCGTAAATCTTATTTATTAATTTTTTGATTGCTTTTAGTCCTTCTGATCCCATGACTTTAAGTACCTCAGCAGGTATTTCATCGCTGTCTGTGGCTTTCCCTTTCTTTAGGTCCACTATTGCTTTTTCTAATTCGCTCTCCAGAATACTTGGTCCTTAGTTGTCTTCTTCAATGTTTTCCTTATCTTCCAGTTCTATTTTTGCCGATCATGCCTGCTTGCTGTATAGTTTTTAATGTATTCTTCACATACCTATGCTACATCCTTTGTTTCTGACACTATCTTCCCATCTGTATTCATAATTCCTTTACCATGAATTCCATTCGACTTCTTATCTTCTAATTCCAGTGCCCTAACGTACATCATATCATACTGTCCTAACTTCTCCATTTGTTGTATTTCATCACATTTTTCTTTTATCCAATTTTCTCTAGCTTTATCTGTTTCCCTTCTTAACTTATTGTTTATACGTCTATAGTTGGCTCTACCTTCTTCACTGTTAACGTTTTTCCATTTTTGTCTCATACATTTTCTCCAGCATTTCCTTAGTGATCTATGGTTTTCTGATTTTCTTCTCTTGTTTTCCAATCTCATTATTCAAGGTATCCTTGATACTGGTTTTAATTTCTTCTCATTCCATAACTACATTCTTTGGTTTGTTTTCCAGCCTTCTTAAGTTATCTTCCAACTTCATGCTGACTACATTCTGCCTTTCTTTCAGTTTTTCTAGGTCCCAGGACTGTCTTTCTCTTCTCGTTTTTCTTATTTGTTTGAGCTTTGTGCTTATGTCAACTATTAGAAGGCTGTGATCTGAATCAATGTCCGCTCCTTGCAATGCCTTGGCATTCTTTATGCTGTTCCTAAATCTTTGTTTTACAAGGATGTAATCTATTTGGCATCTCATTCTATCTCCTGGGCTTTTCCATGTGTTTAACCTTCGTTTATGGTTTTTGAACCATGTATTAGTCACTACAAGGTCATTATTGATGCAGAATTCTACGAGTTTCTCTTCCCAAGTCCGTATTGCCCAACAACATTTTCTTCCTGTCCTTCTCCGACTATGCTGTTCCAATCTCCCATTATTATGCAGTTTACCTTTCCTCTTCCGTCTTCTTCGTAAATTTAATTAATTTTCTCATGAATCTCATCGATTTCTTCATCTTCATGAGCTGACGTTGGCATATATACCTGGATTATCAGTATGTCCATTGGGACTGCTTTTAGCTTTATTGCCATTAGTCTATCGTTCGTTGCTATTATCTTTGTCACGCTTTTCATCATATCTTTCCTAAGTACCAGAGATACTCCCCTTTCCCCACTATTTCCTACAGAGTAAACTACCGTGAACTCTTCCGAGTCGAACTGTCCTTCCCATCTAGTTTCGCTCAGTCCTATAATGTCAAATTTATTTCTTCTCATTTCTTCTTTCAAGTTCTCTAGCTTTCCTACCTTTCTCATAGTTCTTAAGTTCCAAGTGCCTATTTGTAAATTATCTTCGACAAATGTTTTCCTCAAGGCAGTCCTTGCCCGGAGATCCGATTGGGGGACTATTTTACCTCCGGATTGTTTTATCTCGAGAGAATTCATCTTGTCCATTATCATTATAACAAACCAAATAGCCATTTTATAAAAAAATCACTGTCATATAAATAAACAATAACAAATTGTACAACAGGAAATAGAAATAAGGTGTTAAAAACTTATTTATGATAGAAGAAAATGGTAAAGCCATGCTTTCAATATAAAAATAATGCTTAACTTCTCAGTGACGGGCTAGATTTAAATGCCACTCTACCTTAGGGCCAGCGGATATTTAATTGAAATGGCAGATTTTGATGTAGTTCATTATAAATATTCATAATGTTTTACCTAATAACTGGATTTACGTGAAATTTTTGGAATGTTTACATTATAGTACATTTATTTTACGATGTTTTATATAATTCTATTACAATAAGATTGTAAATTATCACATGAAGAAAAAATAAAAGTTTATTCCACATAAACTCAAGAACTGTTTACGAATAACATCGCATGGATAGTATTTATAAGAACGAGAGTGAATCATCTCTAGCTGTCCCCTATTCCCCTTCTTCTCATGATGTCTTTACCGACCTTGGTCAATACTAATTTCTGTTGATTGCGAACACTCGCCCTGTGTTCTGTATCTTTGACCGTATTCTTTCTGAAGATGGGATTTTCTGATGAAAAGTATCGACTTTTTTTCGAATTATTTCCTTACATAAATAATGAGTTAATTTCTAAGTGATTTGAGACATAAATAAATCTTTGCTAGAGATTAAGGGTGAAAAAATAGTGCAAATCATTTTTACTCGCGTCAACCAGCCGAGCAAACGTCGTCACAGCAGACGGAATTTAGTTTTGCATAGTAAAACGTTTAACTTCTTAAGGTGAAAACCTTTATATATAATAATTTGAAAGCCAATTGAAAAAAAGTAAAAACTTATTACCATATAGCAAATTAAAAGCAGTGCGGCATGGGTCGGTACCACGCACCGAGGCCAGCGATACGGTAAGAAGCCAAGGTCCGTACCATGCACAAAGGCCGGCACTGAAGAGTTAAGAAAGATTTTAACTGCTCATAATAAAACATTAAGGTAAACTATGAATTATTCCTTATTACCTAATTATTGACCAACAAAAATTGTTTCTCAACTCATTTTAAAAACATGATTTCAGTAATGTATTAAAACTAACTGAACCAAAGAAATAACTAATCAAATTTCATAAGGCAACGATTCCTTTGAGTTTAAAATAAAAATTCATAAGTAGAACATACCTTCCTTGTAATATAAATTTGTTAATAACTCCACAGCAATGGTCTGGGCGGCAATGAGTGATTCTGTTTCTTCAATGTGAAAATCCAATGTCATCTCGCCTTCGTCCATTGATTCACTATCATTTGGAGAGGAAGATGATGCTTGCCCTTCCTTATGCAAGGCATTAGAAACACCAGAAAGTACCAATCTGTGGTCCTCAGAAATAGCATCACTTATGGCCAGTCCTACCCTTGCATTTAAAACAGGTGCTAAATCTGAAGAACCCTTGGTAACATTCATAATTATGCCTGGCAAAAAGCAAAACATTTTGTCAATATGGTTACAGAGAAATATCTGATATAAAATCACTGGAGTTGAAAAGACTGTCAAAAATTTTAACAAAAGTTGTATTTAACTAACAAAAAATGCAAAAAATGTATATTTAATTTTTTTTATACATTACCTGCAGCTAAAACTCTCAAAAGTAAAAATTTCGAATGTTTTCTGCTATGAGACCTCTCCTCTTCAAAAGCAGGAGAAAGTATTTTGAGTAGGACATCCTCTGAGGATTGTCGAAGTTCATGAGCTGCAATTTCATTGTCTTCAGTCACTGTGTGAAGGCAGTGAGCTAAAACAAAAGCAGCATAATTTATTTATTTAATACTAGCAATACACAGAAAGTCTTAGGTTCTTAAATAAAACAAAAAATTTACCTAAAAAGCTATTCATAATTTCAATAGGTTCAAATAGATGAAAGTTGTGTCTTCACAAAATTCGCTACTACTTAAGCAAGACAAGACTTTGTGACCATACTTTGGGCAACAAATACAAACCTGACTGTATTAACTTTCATGAATTGCTTTCATCATTATAGATTTTTTGAATGACTTTAGGTTCATAAGCAAGATGCAGCATACAGGGCAGTTTTCCAACCTCTGTTTTGACTAAAATTGAAACTATGTGAAAGAGAAATTTATAAAGAGGCTATAATTCTGTTTAACATTTCCTGGTCTTTAGTAAGAATATATCCTATTTTAAGTTGATCAGAATGAAACGTGGCTGAAAATTTTTTGTTTAACATTAAGGTGACAGAAACTTACCTACAGCAACTGCAGGTTCAATACCACATTCCTTTGGGTCCAGATAAAGAGCAAGAACTGGGAGAATATTCTGTTGGTTGAATATTTTCACTGCAAGATCACTGCTTTTACTGAGAAATTTATAGAAATTTGGGATGGTGCAAATTTTTGACAATGAGAAACAGACAAAATAAATAAAGAAAAAGTGCATATAAAAGTTCAACAAAATTATACTATTACATTCAATCATCCACATCTTCCTAAAACTAATAGAGAAACTAAAAGATTACGTGAAAAGCCAGTTAATTCAGAGTAAGGTTTTTGGCTTGGAGAAACAATAATTCAATAAGTGCATAGAATCAAAACAAGAGACTTAAAAATTCTGAACAACATAATATAATACCAGCCACAAAAATGCACACAAATATTAAAATCACTCATGGTATTAGACATTCACATCAGACGATAATCTCACACCTTGACAGCAGTATAAAGCAAGAATGCAATTTTAAATTACTTCTACCAAGAGGATTTCGCTGTAATAGGCATGACAAGGTGAAATATTTTCAACGTAAAAATAAAAAAAACTACTGTCACACATTTTCACATTTTTTTCAGGCATTGATAAGAAAGGGGATCCCAGAAAGAGGACACTTAGGGAGAAGAGCCAGTTAAGCAAGCACCAATTAAGGCCACTCTATTAGTTAGTCTGAAATTCCAAAGGATTCCATACAAGCCAAGTAAATCATAGCTTTATTTCCATTGTGGAGCAATCCAATTGAATTGGTGAAACAACTCTTTGAATTAGAGAGAGATAGAAAGTAAAACGAACCATAGATTCCAAAGGATATGGACAGCCTGGGTAAAAGTGCTGGTAAGGAGGTCTTCTCCAATCAAGGCCACTCCATCCGAGTGACTCTTGCTTTCTTTTCTGCTCCTCCGCTTCTTAGCCTTTTTATCATTTTGATCATCTATGGCCATGCTGTCTCCATTTTCAGATACAGATATCCAGTTGGAAGAGTAATACTGAAGGAAACCAATTTTTTTTATTTATTGGAGAGACAAAGGCACCCATTGGTCCAGGCAATAATATTAATTGGAGGTTTGCAATTAATGAAAATATCTGCTATAGTTTTACTGCATAAGTAAGGTGCAAGATCTAGAGCCAAACAAAAATTGCAAGACTATAGTTTGAACTTTCCTAAAACTACTACTACTACTGAGGCACGGTTTGTGAGAGAACAGTTATAGTGTCATATTACATTACTTTCTGATAGTTTACATTTAACAAAAAATAATGTGAATACTAAGTTTTTTCTTTTAACTATCTCTTAACCCTCATGACAGATTACTAAATACAGAAAATCCAATTATAGATATAGCTAGTGAATAAATCTATTATAATTTGAAGAGGATGTCTGTCCGAGGCAAAATCGCTGATGCCATCACCCCTGCTGGCACTTTTTAACATGTTTTAACAAACTTCCTGACTAGGCAGAAGCAATGCTGGATTAACTGTGGAGCAGTTGCGCCAGGGCCCAGTGATAAAATTATGCACTAGGGTCCACAAGCTCCTTAATCCAGCCTTAGGTAGATGAATGAAATTTGGCGGGAATGCTTGATTCAGATATTAACCCTTAGAGTGCCAAGGAGCGTTATTATTATTAATAACCTTCACTCTTCAGACCTAGACTGTTTTAAAGGATAATAAATAAATGTTCTTATTCTCATCATGGATTTTTGTCTTCAATTCGAAATCCTAAAATTTAACGTTAAAATTAAATGTATTGGAGAAATCTTAGCTTTTTAATGGGATGTTGCCTTACCGGCCATGTTATTGTTAAAGCTCAAGGTTAAACTTTAACATTTTGTTTATGGCAACTGGAGGTTCAAATTAGTACATATTCAATACATTTTGTTAGCTTCCATAGCTCAATGGTCAATATAAAGGCGTTTTTTTCATAATCAAGATATAGTCAATTGCTTCAAAATTTTTAAGTTGTGTAGCAACAGGTAATTCTCTATATATAATAACAACAATAGTCTGGGAGAGGCATCTCAGCTACAATGTGTTCATAATTTCATCTTTCACATGTAAACTAAATATTTGACAGACCATTAAACCACAAACAATTTTATTTAATTCGTTGACATTTTTGTTCAACAACATTGTTTTGTGCTCTCAAACGTCATTGTAGTGTATTTTCCATTAGTATAATTCGTTAAATAAATATAATAATATCATAACGATTAACAAAAATACAACATGGGTTATATAGACCCCAGGCGCCCACTCCAACGTAACCTTGGAGAAAAATTTTCTTGGACTAAAAATAGTAGTTTTTTATTTTTCTTTAGAGAAAAGAACTGAATGGAACTAGTCAGTCAAAAATTACAGTGAAAAACCTTAACACGTGGCTAGCCAATTTGCAGGATTCCAGAGAAATCGGGAAGGGATAGAGAAGTTTTGCGAAGTAAGATGGGGAAGCATCATGCTACCTCAGGGACTTATCCTGGTTCACAGTGCATTAAAGTTAAGCAGGGGACGCATGTCTGGGAGGAGCAGTAGGGAGAGAGGCAAAGCTGCAGGTAGCTGAAGAGCTCGGGAGTGGGGGGAATGGTTCGAAGGGAGAAAAGTAAGAAGAGCATGTCTCGTGGGAGGCTCGCTACGGAGTCCTGGCCGTGGGAAGAGGGCAGAAGACGGGGTCGGGGTCATGTCATGGGGCATAAAGGGGTTGGAGGGGATAGAGGAAATTTGTAGATCGCCTCGAATGTTCCGCGAATAGGGCGTCAAGAGAGGGGAAGAATGGTCACGGCACGTGGAGCGACTTCGTAACGGGATAGAGAACTTACTGCCTTAGTTGCTGCGAGTCGAAAGAAACGAGGTACACGGAGGAGGAAGGGGATGATGGACGGAAAATGACATTTAATTCGTTCGCAGTAGAGGGAATATACTAGCGAAACACAGGTTTGGTGGCGCCTATGATCGAATATGACCAAAATAACACGTATCCCCCTCACTTGTAGTAACGCATTTACTTTCAGGACGATGATAAAATTTAGAAACGAAACTATTTCTTTGTCGCATCTTCGTTTTACCGACTTTCGCAACAAATAACTGCGATCATATTAGATAGGATAAAATGAGCGGATGTTTTTTAGGAAGATTTGGCACTTCCAAGAAATAAAAAATAACTATCAAGTTCAATTGATCAATAAACAATTCACGCGATTTGGGTCAACGTCGCCCAGTTCGTACGATCGGATTTTTTATGTATATGTGCAAGTTTTCAGGAAAATAAACACTCGCAAGAAAAAATATACATCAAGTCAAACAGCGCAGTCAACCCTCTCACAACGACCGCCCCTCGGCGACGGTAATCCATTTAAACGCCGAATTCCTTCTAAAACCAATTCCCATTAAAATGAAACCCACATGTCAAACTACTGAAAAGAGATACAAATTATTAACACTGTAATTAGGAAAAACCTAATAAATAAAAAAAATCCCAACGTGCCTTTCGTAAATAAAATAGAGTAATATAACGCTGGAAACAAAACGTCTCATGGACACGAAATATTTTAAGCATAAACTGATCGCCACGAAAAAAAAACTTGCAACGGAAGTCGCGAATCGAACAAAAAAATATTACACGGCATCTCCATGAACTTTGCAAAGTTTTAATTTGGACGATAGTGAAGTCGAAGCCGCCGCTTCAAATTCATAATTGTCACAGAACAGACCATTCCCGCTTCCCGTTCGCCATTAACTCCAAATATATTCCCTCACGTTTCTTTTGTGTCCTACGCGCGGAAGGTAAAAAAAATCCCATGCCTGCAAATCCTGTTACAAAAGCTGCAAGGCGTTGATAAGAGTACCCTCACCCATCCCTTCAAGAGACAGGGAGGAAAGAAAGAATTGTGGGAAACGGGGGGAAGATCCGAGGAGGAAGAAGAAGCATCTGCCACAGCTCTTTGGGCATCTTTTGCTTTCCTCCCCCCTCCCCAACGTGACTTAGCGAGGGGCGACAGATGGATGGCTTGGCGGGATGGGACCGTCCCATGAGGGAGGAGCGCGAAGATGGCGAGTGGGGGGAAAGGGGTGTGAGGTGCGTGGGTGGCGGAGCAAGAAACCAAGAGGTGCCTACACATCTCCCGAGGTCGTAAGGGACTTCTTCAGCTCGAGGGAGACAGAGGGGGGTTTGGAGAGGAGACGGGCGTCTCTTAGATAGGGGAGGGGTGAAGGAATGAAGGGGGGATGAAGAGAGAAGGGGAGAGGGTTAGGGGGGGGGGGGGAGAAGATAAGTCTGTGAGAGAAGAAGTAGTAGCTCTCGGATAGGAAAATGAGCTCCGAGATTTCCCCTGCCGTTTCGAAGCATCAATTCTGATTCTTTCTTTCTCCCTATCCAACGCGGCGGTCTTCGCGAGAGTTGGCTCGGGCGCGGGGAAGGAGAGGGAGGGGGTGAGGGGATGGATGGGGCGGGGGCGTAATGACTCCGTATATTTCACGTGGCCGGAGGAGGAAAACGGGGCCCTTAACAAGGAAACTAGGAGAGAAAACGCCGGTGGAAAGTTTTTGTCGAATGGGTTTCAACGCGAAAAAAATTGGTGCGCTAACTTTCTCATGCCCGTACGATTTTAGTCTGCGCAATCAAGCCATTGGCTATATATAAACCAATATTAATACTGATTGTGAGATGCGGTCCGTGAGACATCACATAAGTTATAGTGTGAAATTATCCCGATACTTTACAATATTAATATTAAGCTCATTTCTTTTAATTACCTCTCGAACCTCAAAACATTATTAAAAACGGAAAATCAAATTATGGACATAGCTAGTGAATAAACAATAATAAAAAATGAAGGCCTGGTAGACCTCGCTTCAGTTACAACGTGTCCATAATTTCACCTCAGTACTTTAAGGTTGACAAGTATTCGTGCGCAGAAAATATTTTTCCGCAGTTTGTCTCTCAGCACGAGGCTCATCGCGTGACGTCGAAGGAATACGGAAAGCTTAGCGGTAGCTGGGCGTAAAATTAGACCTATGATGTCGCTCGAAGGATTACATTTTAATTATACTTATGGCTGATGTAGCCTTGTTCATGATGTCGATTTCTAGAAGAGGATGAATTTTATAATATAAATCTTCAGAGCCATTATCGAGTATACTGACGTTAGCTAAAAATGGCGAAACAAACGCGATATACTTCACCTCGAGGTTTTTTCCCGAGTTATTCCATATAAAAATGCGAGATGTCCATCTTATGCAGAACTGTTTCACCCCTACAGCCACGCGGTGAGGATATTTCAATTCGCTAGCAATTAAGGCAGTGCCGAACGAATTATGAGCATGTACCTTTAAAATCAAAGACCAGCTGGCTATTTTAACATATAGCACAGAAGTATAGGGTTGGCCAAAAAGTTATTGTGTATTTCAATGATAAAAACGTTTAAAATTTATGGGTGGAATATTTTTTTATTCAATTAGATAGTTAACCTCCTATTTTATAATCTCTTCCCATCTACTAGGCAACTACATATGATGTCATCTTGATGCAATTTTTGAGGTATTGAGTGAATAAATTCTTGTATGTGCTATTTGACATCCTCAAAAAGTTGGAAGTTCTTGCCAATAGGGAAGTTTTAAAGTTATCTGAACAGGTGATAGTCTGATGATGTAATGCCAAGAGAATAAGGAGGATGAATGAGCACATCCCATTTCAACTCCCTTAATTTTTTCTGGGTGTTTAGCACCAAATACAGTCGCACACTTTCATGGTGGAAAACTACTCCTTTCCTATTCGCCAGAGCTGGACGTTTCCGGGCAATTGCCTCCTTCAATTTTCGAGTTGGGTGCAATACTTCCCGGCGTTGAAGGTCACATTAGAGCTGAGCAGCTCATTGTATTCTCTTTAAATTCCACCAAATGCCGAGCATTACCTTTCTTGGATGCTAGAGTGCAGAGGGAGGTTCTCCTCATAGTCACCACTGCTGTTTTCTCTCCCCATCACTGACAAGTATCCATTTTCCATCTCTCATTACTATCCTTCCAAAAAATTGCTCCTTCTTCACATGATTGAATAAGGAAACGTGCAAAAATATGATTATATTATTTTTCGTGAGCAGATGTGGAACCCAAACGTCTCACATACTGACCATACACATTCTGCAAACGGTTGAGAAAACTTGATTTTGATATTCCCATAAACTCTACAACCTCACTTGATGTCTACAGTAGATTTTTTTCGATTAAAGTCTAAATTCTCTTGTCATCAACATTGGAAGGGTGTCCAGAGTATGGGCCATCTTCCATGCCAAAATTACCCACAGGGAATCTCTTGAACCACTTTTAACAGGTTAGCTAAAGCACCTTCCCCATACACTTCACAAATGTTTTCACTACACTATTGGGACTATTTCCTTTTTTAGGCTGGTTTCCTAAGGAAACAGCCTTATGAAATGGTCCTGTCTGTATGTGTGCATCCCCTAATAACAACTTTTGCATCAATGGACCGATTTTCATGAAACTTAGTATGAGGCTCATGCTGCCAAGGCTGACCTCGGGGTTATATTTTATTTGGTGAAGATTAAAGTTCCAGGTTCGATTCCAGGAACGTCTTTTCCATATTTGTCTCAAATTCAACGTGCAGAGATGTTTTCTTTAATACATTAAAATATCTAAAATTGTGATATCGAACCGAGGTTTGTACTGTTTTAAGGGGAAAAGAATGTAGATTATAATTCTTATCACCGAATTTTGATCATTGATTGTATTTTCTTGAATTTCTACTAAAACAGCGGTTTTGCATATTAAATACCATTTTATCGGATTGTTGCTATGGGGATGATTATTACCGAAATAGGCTTGAGCATAGACATGTGAACAAATGGGTTATTTTTCTTTCCACTCAAATACCCTTCAGTAATGGACAGTTGATCCATACACATTACCATATAAATGGTAACATTTATTAAATTCATTTATTTAAACAAATAGATGCAAAATATAATGTCAGAAAGAGATTTAGACATTGCTTTTAGTATTTTAAACCTGGTAATGCTCTATTAATTTGTTTTCCAATTTCCTCGATCAATTATAAACTATGAATTATAAATGGTATTTATGGTATGAGAATTCCTTGGAATGACTAACACTTACTGAAACATTTCCTGTCAATATAAGTAACCAATTCGTGACAACTTTCGGAAACCAGCATGCATTAATCCTTGTTTGAACTTCTTGTTAAACTCATAAAGCATCACATGATACAAATGCACTTTATTTTTACTCTTTTTGACCCTTAAAAAAATTTATTATCATTTGCAAATTCAAAATCTATTTTGATGTATTGCTTACAATCTTCGCTTGATTAAAAAAAGTTTGATTTGGCATGTATTACATGAATAACTTCTAAGATCATACCACCACTTATTAGAATATACATGATGAACATTTTGGCCAATCCAATATTTAGCTTCCTTTTTTTCCATTTAACCTATAGCAAACTGATTCTATAGCATAGTTTTTAATCTAAAACATGCCTACTGAGTCATAATTTGTCTTGGAATGCCTTCAACATTTTGGTTGTGATATGTCAGAACCCTTCAACTTTACATTAAATTACTGTTAGAAATATTGTGGTTAAAAAAATCACACCCTTATGTATGTTACACTTCAAGTTAGGACAGTTGAAATGCACCTGCTTCAAATTTTATTTTTGGTTGCCCTTAAAGACAAACAATGAGTTTAAATGGCATCCATTGAAAACAATCCCAAAATTTAATGCTGTATTTTTCCGGTTTTAATACGCGTCCAGGTTTTCACGTGTGAAATGTTGAAATTGTCTTAACACCATGTACAGTGGAAATCGGTTAACATGAAATGCATAGGACCGGAAAAACATTTTGTGTTAAAAGAATTTCGTGGTAACCGACTTTCATGATAAATGTTTTTCAAAAGGCAAATTTTTCATTTTTAAAGCATAAAATTATATCAGGGATAACAGGGTCAGAAATAGGAGCATTCTGTGCCCTTGCCTGCTTAAACCAGATGAGCAGCGCAGCGTCTAAATCTTCGTGCTTTGCTGTATGTAGATGCTTCCGTTCTGGTTCAAACTTGCTTCTCTTGAAAACGTTAATTTTTCGCGATTTTTAATAATAGTAATTGTCAACAAGGTTGAATTTGGAATTCTGAACTCTTTGTAAATGTCTGTTTTGGATCTATCACCAGCATCAACTGCTTCCAGGAGCTGCGGCAGTGCATTTTGTTTACAGACTTTATTGGCCATTTTTAATATGGATTATTTAATTTTAATAAAAATATAAAATTAAAACTGAAAATTATCGTGATGAATAGGAAAGATTTCGTACACTGGTTTGTTTAAAATACGTCAATGGTTTCACTCAGAAATTCACAATCAACATTGTGAGAGTATAAGATTTCAAGAATGTTATTTATAGGGATCCAGAGAGTTATGACAGGTAGGTATTGGGAGAAACCCACCAATAATAACTACGATAAGAGGCCGATTTTGCAAACCCGTTTTTATCGTCCATGGATGGCGTTCCAGGAATGTGTTTACTGCGGCGACGATGCCCAGAATAGTGGATACTCTTGGTGGGGGCCCTTTCCACGGGTGAATGCGAGTTGCCATGAGATCAGAAGTGCATAGTTGAGAGTCATTGCCCTATTAATGACTACCATCAATGACAGAGAAAGGTGTATGAGGATGGGTAGGTGAGGTAGTAAGATTTTCCATACTGGTGCGTTGGTGGGAAATCTAGGCGGGGTTGGGGGTTTTGGGAAAATGGCGGTTGAGAGACCATGGGAAAACCATGTTTCAACTGCCATTTCGTGCTATCTGAAGAATTTCGGTGGATTTATTTAATTAGGACCAAAAATTATTTTTGGGTTAACCAATATTTCGTGTTAACTGTTTCGCGTCAAGGGAATAAATATACATAGAAAAGCATAGGCTCTGGAATGGATCGAGAATGCATTTCATGTTAACCGATATTTTGTGTTATCCGTTTTCATGTTAAGTGGTTTCCACTGTATTATACACACCTAAAACTGGAGGTTTTAGTGATGAAATTTTAGCATAACATTGAATGCAAGTTTACCAATCTCTAAATATATATTGATTATATTATGTAAGTATAAGAAATATAAAGAATCAAAAATGTTTATCTCGATTATTTCTGCTGAAAAACAGATTTATAAAGGCTGAAAGTAAAAGATAATTCTTATTTATGCTTTTGAAACAAAAATTTAAATAGAAATTCCATCGAAACACAAAATTAATAACAACTATGCTTTATCGATGAAAATGCCTGGAAATAACTATTATTGGCAAGCTGAAAAATGTTTGCATTTGTTAAAATACACACCCTAAATTTTTGGCCAATTTTTTAAGAAAAAATTGTGTAGTACACAAAAAATTACAGCATTTTGAAATGAGATAAACATTATATCTCACATAAAAATAATGACATTGTGTTTTAATCGAGTACAAAATATATATTAGTCAAATCTTTTTAAAGAAGTTTCCATTGAAGTAAAATAAACAAATGCCCCTTTTCAAAATAATTTGTGGCCAAAAAACTGAGTGCATCCTACAAAAGGACAAATAATTCTTTCCAAAGCCAAAAGACAAAACTTAGATGTAGTAGTTGCATTACTACTGTGGATATTGTAAAAGTTTTCCTTTGGTTTTAAAAACTTGGTATTAAAAACATTATAATGGAGTTCCAACAAGTATTGCCTTGCAACATTGATTATATTCTTTTAATGCAATGAAAACAAATAAAATTCTATATAATATATTTACCACAGAAATACAAAATCATATAGAATAGACTAGAGAATTTTAAGAAATAAATGAAATTCAAATGCACACATTCATATCCAGGACATTACATTTTTTTGACCTAGGCAAGATTTGACAATTATGTCCCCCTCCTAATCAAAGTGTGCAGTACACAATTTTCTCTCTTAGAAAACTAGTTTATTTACAATGTAAAGGTAAAATAAAATATATACTATAATATAAAACATTACACATAATAATTCAAGTTGTCATTTGTCACGTCCCTAAGTGTGCTGCATCGTAGGTGCCTCACTCACCTAGTCCTGGTTCTATTTGGGAGCACATATTATAAACGTATATAATGGAAGAACTTTTAAAAATCACAAGTTAAAATATGTGAATTTATTTGTCACTGTCACCACAGTCAAACAAATAGGCACATCGATCCTTCATGATGATGTTGTTGAAATCGTCATCAGTTTCAAGAGAAAGAAATTCAGCTACTGAGATTATCATGGCATTTTTGTCACCATTCTGTTGCAGTAAGGCATCCTATATGTCTCATTAAGTTTTCTTTCAATCTGTCAAAGTGTAGTTTGCAAGTACGTTTTGAAAATTTGCTACAATTTAACTGATACTGCATTGTTTTGGGAATGCCACCAAACCTTTGCAACTCCTTCCTTTCATAAGTAGCAGTCACATAAATTCATTTCAAGATGCTGCCTTGTGAAATGTGAGGCAGAAGACACAAGTTTCATTTATTTTTTCTCATTTTGCAATGATATTTGGTAATATTACCCATTAGTTTTGATTGTAACATGATAAAACATAAGTGACACAGACCAGTTGCTAGAATACATATGCATTCTCATTGGCATAACTAGGGGCGGAAGGTCCCACAGCAAAATATTATCAAAGGTTCCTCTCCCCCTTCACACACATGTTCAATTAAAATGGAAACTCATTGTAAAGCATACCAAACTGCACTTATCAATCAATTATCATGATATGGCTGAAAAGATTAGGCTATTTAAATTACTCTGTCCAAATACTGGGTTGTCAAGAAATTAATGTCATTTTTTCTTAAAAACAAAAGAAAACAATTTCACTGAAAAGCAATCAAGTTTAATCAATGATATAATTTCCATTATTATCTATGATAACCTCCCATTTCATGAACAGATTTTCAATTCCCTATTTGAAGAACTCAGGTGGTTTTGATTGAAGGAATAAATTGATGTCCTCTGTCTCTTCATTTTCAAATTCTTTTCCACTCAAATTATGTTGAAGCGAATGGAACAAATCTGTGGGTGCCTTAACTGGAGAGTATGGTGGGTGCGGGAGGGCTTCCCATCCTAAGTCCCTGATTTTTTGTTGAGTCAAATGTGCCACATGGGGACGAGTGTTGTCGTGGAGATGGAGAACACCTTTTCTATTGACCAGTGACAGACGTTTCTGATTAAGAGACTGGTTTAATTGATCCAATTGTTGACAGTACAGGTCAGAAGTCATGGTCTGAAGTGGATTCAGGAGTTTAAAGTGAATCACTCCTTTCATGTCCCACCAAATGCATTATCTTCTGTGGATGGCGTCCAGATTTTGGGGTGAGAATTGGTTTTTGCCCATGACTCAGCCATTGTTTTTAAGTTTGATGCTGAAGTAAAGAATTCATTTCTCATCCCCATTCACAACCCATTCCAGAAACGGTTTGCATGTTTGGTGTGCAAGGAGAGAAGAAGCAAAGCTGACATGGAGAAGATTTTTGTTGGAGAGTTTATGAGGCACCCAAACACCCTCTTTAAGGTCTTTGCCTAGATTTCTGAGGTGTGTTCGCACTGTCTCATAAGAGACAGTTTTGTCGTCATTTCAAGAGTGTATCGCTGAGGGTCAAATTCAATGAGCGCCTTCAAAGCTTTGATGTCGATTTCAATATGGCGGAGCAATTTTCGAGGCTGAGGTCTCCAGAAAGGAATTTGTTGAACCATCACTGACATTTGCAGATATCCAGAACTTTTCCATAAACTTCTCGGATATTCTTCGCCACTACAGTAGCGTTATTTCCTTTTTTTAACTCATACAGCATTATATGCCGAATGTGTGTCTCGTCAGAGGTCATGTTTAAACAAGAATAAGAGTTGCCTGGGACAACAACAAACATAAACATCCTATTTACACAAATTGTTTAATTGGTTACTTAGAACAAATTCTGAAGGTAAGAGCTTAAATAAACCTATTCATAAAAACAACATTAATTTCTTGACAACCTAATATAATGATTAACTGGAAACTAATTCAGAAATTAGGATGATAAAGAGAAATCACCAAAAAACCTTCATTTTTTCTATATTCAGAAAAATTCTAGGCCCTCTGGGCCTGTAGCATTTGGCCATCCACGTCACTATATTGTTATGCCACTGTGCATTCTACAAGGGGAAATAAAAAAGTAAAGGCAATTTGCATGCAAGAATAATACACAATGTCAGAATGCACCCTCTATGTCATCATACTTACTATCGAATCAAACAAGTCTAAATGTGTCTTCCCAGTTGCCGGTGCTCATTGTGTCTTGTACAGTTAAGGGCTAAACATGTCAGCTCTGTTTTCCAATTGCACCGTTAGTGAACAATGTGCTGTCAGCAGATTTTTGTGGTCAGAAGGGGTCAAACCCTTGGAGATTTATGGGAGAATGTTAGTCCAGTATGGTGAAAAGTGTATAAGTCAAAGAAAAGTGTACGAATGGTTGGAAAGGTTTAAAAGTGACAGAATAAGTTTGCTTGATAAAGACCATTCAGGCCATCCGACAAGTTCAAGAACAGCAAGCAATGTTGATGGAGTTAATGCTCTCAAACGAGAAAACAGATAGATTATTGTTACTGCTGTTGCTGAAATGTTAGACATCAGCTTTGGATCTGCGTATTCAATCACGCACGATGACCTGAAATATCGCAAAGTTTGTGCTATTCACAGTAAATGCAGAGGACTGCTGTCAAAAGGTGTTCTTTTGCATCGTGATAATGCTCGACCCCATCCAGCCACTGCAACCATTGAAACAATTGAAGAGCTTAAATCTGAAATTCTTTCTCACCCACCCTACAATCAAAACCTTGCCCCAAGTGATTATCACCTTTTTGGTCCTATGAAAAAAGCATTGTGTGGACGTCAATTTTCACATGATCACAAAGTCAAATAGAAAACGTTCTTCTCAGAGGGCATTAAGAAGCTTGTGAACCAATTTAAAAGGCGTTTGTAAAAGAACGGGGACTACATTAAAAAATGATACTAAAAGTTTGTACATTTTACCTTTATAGATTTAATAAAAAATTAATTGCCTGATTTTTTGATTCGCCCTTGTATAAGCAGGTACATTGAACTTTAAATGGATTGCCCTAGGAATAAGGAAAATAAGAGAATACTGATATAATATTAAATTTTCCTTTATATAATGAAAAGCTTTGCCAGATGCATAAGAGCTGTTAACATATAAAACAGATAAATTTATAATATCATCGCCAATTAAATTGGGATACATAAAAGAACTTTTCCATAAAACTTACCTTGTTTAACAAAGTAAAGACACAAGTCAAAACATCTTCTTCAACAAGTAGGTCACATATTTCTGGCATTCCCATTCCACTTAAGTTCCTAGAAAGAATACAATCTTCTCTCAATAAATTTATAATATAATCATTAGCAGGTGTTTCACAAACAAATTGTCAGATTAAAGTAAAACCAAGAGTAAATAATTTAAAGCATTGACTTACAACTATGAAAATCATGTACAATTATTGCGAAATGTAAATTGCTACTTGTTTAAATAAACAGGCAAATTATAATGAATCGCCCTGAAGTTTATATAACAAGATAGGACATTGAAAGTAACATAGAGTTAACTCTGGAAGTAACGTTATCATTAATTAAGACAACTTAATAGGCAATATATCCTGACAATAAATAACAACACTAATTTTCGTGGGCTTATGGCTAAAATCATGTTTTGCAACAATTTAATCGAGAAATTCAATAACAAAGAAATAATGAAGTGACCGCTAGTGACAATAAGATAGCTGAGAAGAATTTAACTTAGCATATAACTTCAAAGTAAATTACTACTACCAAGCACAAAATCAGGATAGTGACATCACTAAACAGCAAATTTATAAGTTTTATTGCAAAAATCTTTTTCTTACCTCAAAGCAAGAGCAGCTGCATTTCTAATAGGTGAACTTGGATCAACTAATAAAGGACCGGCTATTTTAATTATATTGTGATTTACTAAATCTTCCACAAATTCGTGGTCATCTGTCAAAGTTGCCATAGTCGTTAACCCACAGAGTTTACCATCAACACCAGGTTTTTCCAACTAAAATAACAACACGTCAATATAAATAACTTCAAATAGAAAGGTAATAAAAACGAAATATTTTGACTTGTTCGCGCACATTTATTTGAACAATCGAATTATAATTACTGGGTATAATATTAGTATATACACTCTCAACTTACTTGTTCAAGGATTGTCTGTATAAGATGTTCATTCTTGCTTAACGAGTTGGTCTGTCTGGACATTCCTCCTCTTTCATCATCCTCCAATTCAACACTTTTGACACTCGGCAAACCAGTAGGATTATCCTTCTTCCTGTACTTACGATTCTTAGTCTTACCCATTTCTAATGGTAATAAAACAAAATAGCACTAGTCTTTTTACCCGTAATTCTAACACAATCACATAAGCACATGCTCAGCCTAACGCTACAGATATTCTTTTAATGGGATATATAGTTCGTAGATTTCATCCTAGGTGGACCTGCCGTAGGGAAGTTCGTAAATAGAAGACGATCGTATTATCATTAAATGTTAGCGCGAACATACTACATACGATGTTTCCGCAAATTGTATGTTTAAAATTAGATTTGTATGATTATAAACCACAAATTGAGATTGTGTTAATTTAAGATTTATAACACTTAATACTAAACGTTTCTTTGTAATTGTTATTTTTCAAGATAACACGGTGACTCAATTTTCATAAACCTTTTGATTTTGTCATTATTGTATGAAATGAATTTAATTAAACTGGTTTCAATTCACTATTAGTAAAAACTGAGAAAACGTTTTTAAGCGTCAATTCTACTTAGATGAGTTTAGTTCATTATACTTTGAAATGATTTAGCTTTAAAATATTTTAATAATTTTAAATCATTTGAGGAGACTGATAGATAACTCAAAGCATAACATCAATGATAGTATATAGTCGAACCTATCATATGTAAGATGTTGTGTTTAATACATTTGAAAAAAAAACAATTATTATAGAGAATGGTAGTACTAATATCTATTGCTAACGAAATAAAATCTCTCAAATTTGTATTAGTTTTTAAATACTTAAGAAGGCTTACATGAAATGATGTACATCATAATAAAATTTCATTAATTGTTTTCTTTACCTCTGGTTCCCACAGAGACAATTATTCTACATCCAATTATCAAAAAATGCTTATGGGGTATTTATAACTTAAGAAAAAACTTTATACTCCACTCAAACAGCGGTAAATTGAAACGCATAAGTACAGTGTTGTTCAACCCTTTCGCCACTCAGAAAAATATTTACTAAACTAATGAGTGAAGATGAGGATAAAATAATGGAATACAAAGTTAGTTAACGCTTTGAGTGCTATTATACATGTCAAAAAAATATTATTAGCGTTCAGGACATCAGAATAGTGTGTTAGTCAGCAAATAAATGATTTTAAAAGGTAGCTTGAACTATGGACCATTGAACATACAAAATGCGCCACCTATCAGCTGTATATATCAGAGTTCGAGGCCAAAAATCTAGGGGTCGCCATGAGCAACGTTAGCAATTTTAGCAAAATTTTCAAGCGTCGCTCAGGAAGAAGCAAAAAAATTATGAAAACGTGAAGCAATTAATATCGCAGCTCTAAACGTGGATTAAAAAGCATATTGTATAATATAGAACGAAAGATTCAGATGCATGAGGTTAATTTTCGAGATTCTTTTAAAATGTATCGATGAGTTTACTTACCTTGGAGTAATGAACAAACTAGAGCGGGGGGGGGGGGGGGGGGTGGTGTAGGACGCTGGCTGCTACTTGCCTGCTGCTTGAAAAGGCAGCGGGCACGAATCCTGCGCAAGTAGGATTTTTCCAAGGTCGCCCGGCAGCCCTGTTTGTGCGCAAAGTCAGCTGTTCCGTCCTTCGGAAGGGACGTTAAGCCGTTGGCCCCCCTGGCGTTCTTCGTAAGAGCAGGCAAATACCGGCACCGGGTTTCCCTCCTCCCTACCCCGGCTATTCATTGCAATACCTCTGAGATACCCATTTGTGCTGTAAGAGAGGCGAATTGGCTGGGCTCTCAAACTAGAGCCGTGAGCAAACACGATTTTTTTGCGCAATACTGTGCGAGCGTGTACCTGCTTGCTTACGTCTATAAATGAGAAACGTGCAAGCGTGTATGCGGTGTGTGCGTGTGTGCGCGTGCGTGTGTGGGGTGTGTGTGCGTATGTGTGCAAGGTGTGTGTATGTGTGGGTGGGTGAGCCAGTATGTTATAATTATAAATAATATTACCTGAGGAGAAAGAGCATCATTATAGATGTGTTTGAATGAAAGCTGGAGGAAGCAGAAAGAAGGAAAAGGTTTCAACTGATAGAATTTGATAAGAGACCTATCAAGATATGAAGAAGATTGCGAAAAGCAGGACTATTTGGAGAATCAGGTTTAACCAAGAATAATCTCGGGCCCGTTTAGAGACAGTGAAGCAATGATGATGATCAGGACCTGCATGATATCTTTGGGGGCCCCTATGCAAGTACGACTTTGAGGGCTCCCCTTCTTTTTCTAGAAGATGTTCCAACCATGAGCGTCACATTACCTGGGCTTGTGTGACGGCGACGACAGAAGACATTTTATCTAGAATCGGCACTCTCTATTCCGTATGAATTTGTTGGTATGTTTACTTCTGTGAGATGGAATTTTTTTTAAATGCCTCAGGCGGTGAATTTTCGCCCTGGGGCCCTTGTTCCAAATTTAAATATTATGTGACTTGAAGTTACTTAAATAGCTCTGTAAAATATAAAATTAACTAGTGTAATTGCCCGTCAAAATAATGATGGTGTTTGAATCAGTAGTATTTCTTTGGTAAAACCTGTCATTAACGGAAAACAGAGATAGTAAATTCACATGAAATATGGATGTTAAATATAAACTAACTCCTTAACCGTAATATTTTACGGCTAAGGAGTTAATTTATATTTAACATCAATTTCGCCGTAGTCTCCATCTTTACTTATTTATGAAATATGGAGCTAATTGACCGCTATTCGTCCTATGACTCTTATTTTACAAAGGAAATCTTTAATCTGATAAATGCTTGCTAGCAAGAAGCTGAATGCGCGAAGAAATAGCAGAATATTATCTATACTTCTTCAATTAAAGGGCAAACAAAGCTAAGGGTAAGGATAATTAACCCTCTGCCGTTCAAAACGTCCGAGAATGTACGAATCTGAATCTTCCCCTGCCGCTCAAAACGTTTCAGAACGTCCGAAGCTGGACGCTTTCAGTTTTTCCCTGTGACACATCACTTGACAAAGCTCAGCCGTTGGAAAATGTAAAAATTGAAGCCACAATTGTTACCTCTCTTAACAGCAGAGAATTTAGTTTGTGGTCATCAGATAGTGATTTTCATATTAGCATCTGACCCCTTAAAGCAGCCCACTTATCTATATCGATGCGTATAAATATACTGTGCCTCATATCGAAGACGGTAAGTTATGGTCCAAGCAAAATTTGCGGCCCCCTCTTTTGGGAGGCCCTATGCGTAGCATACCCCATCACGCCGGCCCTGATGATGATATTTTTGGCTCGATTGTTTCTGATAAGTTTCTGCCAACATTCAAGAGATCGGCGAAAGAAAACGGTTGCCAAGTTTCACGCAGAAAGTTTAAATTTGTAATAATACTGGCTATTATTATGTGTATTTTTCAGTACATTATTGCTACTACTTACACTTTTTAAATAATAAATAAGAATAATAATCAATACTAAAAAATACAACCTGAAACCTACTTAAAAGGTTGAGTATATTTCTTATTAATATTTCTTATACTTGGTATTATGTGGCGAATATGGTTATCCATGCATGGCTATCTATAAGTGCGTCTAGCCTCGAAATCCTGTTGGACATCGCTGCGTTAGTAGAAACCTCGGCATTACCTTCACCACCATTTGAGTGAACTCCAACCTAACATCAGGTGCTGCCTCTAGGAAGCTTTGAAAGAACTACTGGAAAATCAACTGGACCAGCGCGTCATTTTCAATGTGAATGAAATACAGGCGTAAAGAGGAAATTAAATTAAATTTCAAGCGGCTTAAATAATACTGTTACTAAAAAAATTACGCATTTAATAATGTTTAGTATTTTTATTAATTTATCCGATTACTCAATATTTGTTACGTTTCACAGCATGCCAATTCTAGAGAAATAGTTACCCTGAAAAGATATTATTTCACGGCTTAAAACAGTTGACGATTAATCTTTTGAAATGTAAAAATGGGGAATAACTTATATTTTAAGAGGCGATAATATAATCCGTTTCTCAACCACAAAATTTTCAAAACTGCATCAAATACGAATAAAATAAATCGAACGACATTTATCTGTTTTTGGAAAAATAAAGCAAAATTTTGCGACGACACGATGACTCACGAGAATAAGAAGTTTAACTGTTAATAACATCTCCTTCCTTCAGCAATATATGTGAATGGAAATTTAACATCAAAAGACGATCCGGACCTAGTTGTGTCGATTTTTTAGGATCGGCGTCACTAATTATGTGCAGGTTATTTGATCGTAACATGAAAATTCGCAATATAATACACAGTTACCTTTATTTCTGACTTACGAACACCCTACTTCGTTATTCGACATACGGAAAGTTATGCATCCATTGTACGTGGTATTCCTTCAAAACATTTTGCTTGACTTCCAAAACAAAATTAGAGAGAACATAATGCTTCTTGAAGTAAAGTACCTTAATAATACGTAAAGTTCAAATTTATGAAAAATGATGATACGACTTTGAACTAAAGATCGGAAGAAATGAAATTATATAATTACGACTTTGCTGTTTAATCTTGCTGGCGTTGCTTGTTGGTTCGACTCCTGCAAGTAAGAAATTTGACGGCTTTCGTCGTTGTTGTCATACATTAAGGTAAACACTGCTAAGCAGACAGTAACTGGAAAAAAGATTAGTATAACGATGAATGAAACTAAAGGACGGCGTGAATAATACAAGGAATCACTTGAATAATTTTAAGTAAAACTTTATTACTGGTACTTTGGTTTCAAACAAAATATGGATCTTAATCTCCCAACTGCAGAGTTTTCGTTCAGGAATAATTTTGCTGCACTGCACCACTTTGAAACAACTCACTAACGTTAAATCGTGCTTCTACTGGCTTACAACGTCATCTCTTCAGTAAAGATTGTAAAAATGTACCCCTGTATTAATACTTATGAAAAACGCATTAAGTCTGTAAGGTTACCTAGCCTACCAAGTTGTAAATTTATATGAGAGGGTATTTTGCAATGACATTAAATGTACACTTGTCATAGGACCCCGTAAGCTTAAAAAAATTATTGAACATTTATTTGCTTACAAAATGGAAAGAATGACTGAAAATGGATTAAATTCAAATATGAACTATGTGCAGTAATGAGTAAGTAATCTGTGCTATTACGCGGATTTTGGATTTTCAAACAAATGAGAGCACTCATTAACTTTCTTGGTCCCTATAATAAATTGCTTTCACCTAACTGAACATTTTCCATTCACCAGAACAGAGAGAAAAAAACAAGGCCGAAGCCATCAGTCAAACGATTTGTACAACGTCTTAAACGTATATGAGCTATCATAAGAATGTTATACAAACATATATGTATATACAGTACATATTTCAAAAGTGTAAACTATAAAACAATAATAATATTAATAATAATATATAGCTATATCAGAACCACTGGATTAAACAAGAAGATTATATCACAATTTCATGAATCAACACTTCTCAACTCTACTATAAGAAACAGTTGCATTTCTTTCTCAATATTTTTTTGACAAAACGCAAACACGGGACATTTGAGAGACATCCTCTCAAAAGGGCAATCGTAAGATCCCATAAGTTACACTTAGAATTTCCGCTAGGAATTCAAGAACTTGCTCCGGCGTAAACCAAGAGATCACAACAACAAAAAAAATTGCAGCTTTTTTACGCGAATCAGGCGTCCAAAAAAAACTCTCAATGGCTCCCACCGAGCTCCGCAACACTCCACGATAACAAATTTACATATAGTTTTCACAATGGAATTTATTTTACAGTCTCTAACAGTTTCATTTCACTTCTTCGCAATGAGATATATATATATATTTAGAATTAAAGAACAAACCTCCGCTCTCTTTGGCAGTCCGTCTGAATTCGAGAGTATCATCAAATCGGAAAATTTTACTACGAAAAATTAGCGCAGGGATCGACGAAAGAACCGCAATCGACTTCCATCGGAGACACGGAACGTTTTTTAGAAGACGGAGAAACATCCTCGCCAACTTCTGCCCTCAACCTCTTCCTCGCGTTACTGGTTTCGTAGTTGTCGCCTCCGGATTTCGCTTCGACGCCATCTCCTCCGGCTGCCTGCCTCCCCTCGCTTTCCGGACCCGCCTCCTCACCCTCCGGCTCCTCTTCGGCGGCCTCTTCCTTTAAAGTCACCTCGGAATCCATAACGTCGGAAGGCGCGGCGACGCCTTCCTCTGTTTCCGCTTCCTCCTTCACTTCCACTTTCGGCTGCCGCGCCTTCGACCCTAGATCCATAGCGGTGATGTGATCCTCCGCTCCGTTGTCCGCCTCCTTCCTCTCCCCTTCATCGTCTATGTGACAGAACATGTGGTTCTCCAATTCGGACCTGAAGAAGAAGCGGAGGCTGCATCTGGAGCAGTCGTAAGGCCTCTGGGCTAGCCCGTGTCCCGGCATGTGCCTCTGGAGCCCCGCGGCGGCAGTGAAGACCGCTCCGCAGAGATAGCACGAGAAGTTTGAACCTCCGGAGACGACCGAATTGGCTCCGGAGCCACCCGACGAAGGATCCCGGCTGCTTCCGACGATGGACGCGGCTCCGAAAGAGTGCTCGATCAAGTGCGCCTGCAGCCTCAGAGGGGAGTCCCACTCGGATGGAGGAGAGCAGAGATGGCATGCTAGGTCGGAGGCCGCGGGACCGACTCCCATTCCGCTCGCTCCCGCCTTGCCCACTCCCACTCCGCTGCCTCCGCTGGCGTGGCTCCCTTCCAGCAGATGGGCTGAAAGTACGTGGGCCCTTATTTCCCTCTCTGTTGGGAAACCCCTCTGGCACTTAATGCACTGGTACGGACCAGAGTCCTCTTCGCCCGCGCCTCGTCCAACGCTTCCTCCGGCGGCCGCCCCGCACAGTACGCGACACTCGGTGCAGACGGCGGGAAAGCCCTCCTCCACTCCGCTCTCTCCCACTTCTTCGTCGGTGAGCGAGCGGAGGCAGACGCAGCACCCGCGTCTGTCTCTGCCGACCTGCTGGTCCGTCTGGGTGGCCTCGATGGATGCAGAAGGGGCGGAATCTGCGGAGGTCCCTCCCCTCCTCCTCAGGTGGAACCTCGCGTGCATCCTCACCTCGACCTCCGACACGAGCGTCTGTCGGCAGACGACGCATGGAGTAGGAAGAGGCGGCGGGGGCGAAGAAGACGAAGACGACGAAGAGGAAGACGAGGAAGAGGCGCCGCTTCCTCGCGTGCCGGGCGTGGCGTGTCTCCTCACGTGGGCGTGGAATTCGTCCTCGCCCGCTATCGGCGCCTTGCAGACGCAACAGCCGCTCCCCTCCGGAACCTTGCAGTGGCGGGCCAGCTTGTGCTCGGCGAGGGACACGGCGGTCGCGCACACCTCGTCGCAGATCACGCACTTGTGCTTCCCTCCGGTCGAGGCACCAGTCCCAGCTACGCCACCTCCGACCCCACTGCCGCCTCCTGAAGTCGCCCCCACGGCGGCTGAATGCATTGCCCTCGTGTGACTCTCCAAGTCGGAACGTGTCTTGCACCTCTCGTTGCAGTAAGCGCACTGGAGACTCACCACCGCCACCTGGTGGGCAGGGTGGGGGTTAGCCATGGCCCCCGCGGCCGAACGCGAAGCCCCCTCCTCTTCTTTGGGAGCGGGCCTCCCGTTGGGGAGTGCGGAAGATGGCGGCTGGGGCGAAGTCGGCGTCGATGGGGCGGAGGCCTTCTTGGGTGTCGTCCTGGTCGGGGGCTTCTCCGCTCTCTGGGGGCCGGAGGTCATCCCGTTGGTCATGTGTCCCCTGTGGGTCTCCATGACGTGCCTGTCCAGGAGGAACTCCACGTGGAAAGCCTCGTCGCAGAGGACGCACTTGAACTCCTTGCGGTGGGTGGTGAGATGGAACTGCAGCTCCAGTTCGGTCGGGAAGCTGAGGTGGCAGAAGAGGCAGCGAAACTGGGCGACGCCGTTGGTCGGTGGACAGGCGGTGGGATTCTCCGGCGCCTGGTGGTGCTGCCTCTGGAGGGAATGGTGGCGCCTCTGTCCCGACCACGCGGGGAGGAGGTGGACAGTGCGTACGTGCGCGACGAACTCTGGCTCCGACCGAAAGGGGGCGAGGTCGGTGCAGACGGCGCAGCGATACAGTTTACACTCGTTGCTGTGCTTCACGGCAAAGTGCACCTGGTGATCGGAGAGAAAGTCCAATTGAGAATTCCAGTCGACAATAGATTCTCCGAAAAAATACATTTTTTAAAAATCGTATTTTCGAAGGATCAATGTATTAATTCTTGTGTTAAGCGAGGATATCGCGAGAGTTGCTCAAGGGACTTGGTGGGGTTTCATGTAGGTTGTATTCGGGTAAATTTTCTTCGTTTTTATTTTATTTTGTTTCTTTGGTGTTCAAATTATTGACATATACCCAGTGCTTTACTTGGATAAAAATAAGTGCCGGTACTCTCCGTAACAGCAGATAGGAGGAAAACGCAGCACACATTGCAATTCACTTTTATTATTCCTTTTTATTATGGGAACAGCGATTCATTTAGCAGTCGGATGAATAATAGTACCGGTATGTTAGAAATTAATTTAAAAACTACTGGTACGCCAAAAGTCGAAATTTTAACTGCCGATACTGCGTACCGGAAAGTACCGGCTCAAGTAAAGCACTGCATATACCTATCCCGACATTAAACATTGTAACACTGGTGAAAATATTAAACAACCGATACATCCGAAAGACAATAGAATTTGTGAAATGGTTATGTAAAAAAGTTAGCTATGGAGAGAACAGAAAAAAATCTCTTGATATATAAAGATAATTTTTCTGAAAATTTTAATTTTTAGGAGACCATTTTTTTACCAGTCATTTTTATTGAATTTTTATGAACTCGACTTATATTCGACACGTGTGATTTTAGAAAAATGGAAAAGTTGTCGCGCAGAACTGTGGCTTTTTGAAAGATTTTCTAATTTAAATACTATCAATATCGCATTTCGTCTGATGTTTTCAATTATAAGTTCTATGTTTCTTATGTCAACGTCTATTGCTTGCTGAAAAAATACACGTCATAGATGCGTAGGTGGGAAAATAAACTTACATATTGACGGGAATTACAGTCGTCCTTTCTATAACGCGAGGAATACGTTATAGGATACCTTACGTATATGGGAAATAGAGGGATAGGGTACCTATTAATATAATAAAACACGGCATAATATAATAAATATCACCCAAAACTAACAGCTTCTTGTTATATCTCACGTGCATACGGAAGGGCTTCTCAAATTAATACTACGGGTTCGCTGAGATATGCGATTCTACTCAGGACTGATGACGAACAATGACAGATGATACGCTCTGTCATCTATAGGGGATTCGAATAGCTGCACGGATATGCATTTTCGTTGGACGGCCGCGGAAATGATAACATCTTCAAACCAATTCTCAAGTCCAAATAGAATCACGACCCTAGGATAGGAATTAGGACTTAGCCAATAGCACGCGAACACACATTGCGTGCGTAGGAGTGACGAAATATATTATTAATTAAATGAATTACATTTATAATTTTTTATAACACTTTTTATTCAAAGTATGTCACAACCTGCTAAAAGCGGGATATTTGCTGCCATACTTAACAAGACGTGGGACACAGGATTTTATTTTTCAAATCGGGACAGTTGACAACTCTATTTACATGCGTCGCGCCTGAAATTCTTAGTAAAAAATCAGAGATATCGGTCTTCGAAAATCGCGTAAACGTGAATCCAGACCACGTTCTAGGATACTATGGTCACATTTTATAAATCGCATATTCGTGAAACCCCACTCTAGGATACCGCGTTATATACTCTCCAGAAAACAAGATAGATTCAGCTTGGAAGAAGCAAATGGAAGGCAAAAGTCAAGCCTGCAAACTTTGAAATTTTTTACGTGAAATGCATAGTATTGCCCCTTAAGGAATATTGGAAGGCGTAAACTTGAATTTTACATGGTAACGAAAACTAGCAAATTATCACAATTTGTACAACTTCCAATCTATTTATAAACAACTACGGCAAAGGATATATCGCGTTACGAAGAACACGCTTTTGTAATGCGAAAACTAGGTTTTTATTTTATACACAGAGAAGAGGAATTTACATCAATGAATCCCTTTTACTGTTAGCATAAAATAAGCTAAATGGCTCCACTTAAATGTATGCAATTGAAACTCATCATCAGAAATTAATTTTTCAGCCCTTTGGTTGGTATTTTCAACTGAATTTTAATAGATTTATGCATAGCAATACAATACAAGAGAAAAATCTTCCAATTAACAATTCAAAAACGCTATCTAAAAACCTTTACGATTCTGTTAAAATCACCCAAGTATCAAAAATTTAAAATATATATACTTATCTTAGGTATCTCCAATATCCATCCGATTATGACTAATGCAGATGTATAAGGGAAGTGCTTATTTTTTTCAATTTTTTACGACCAAGTGTTTATTTCGTAATTGGTTTTCAGGTGTAGGACGGAGGATTCGGCATTTATTTAGAGAAGTACAATTCTGTACCTAAACACACAATTTCGACCTCGACCTAACCGCTCACCTGAATGGAAACCTTGGAATCGAACATCTCCTTGCAGAGGGCGCATCTGTAGAGATGGTGGGCATGGAGATCCATCAGATGCTTCTGCAACTCATCCGGTTTGGGAAACCTCCTTCCGCAAGACTGACACCCGAACTCTGATGCCCCACCGGAAGGAGAGAGCTGGAAGTGCGCGGTCACCGCGTGTCTCTCCGCGTCCGATTCCGTCGTGAACTCCGCCTCGCACTCCGGACAGCGTGTCCGGCGGTTCGGCGGCGGAGAGGCCGCCGGAGGAGAAGGCCCCGCCGCGGGAACCGTCATGCTGGGCGATCCTCCGCTCCCTCCTCCGCCGCTGCGGGGGTGGGGATTGCTCTTGCGGGAACGGCGGCGGGTGAAGCCGGCTCCGGGGACGGCCGCCGGGGCGCCTCCGGATGCCGCCGCCCTCGCGGCTGCCTCCTCGTCCTCCAGGTGGGTCTTCAGGTGGGAACGGAACGATTCGAAGTCGGGCAGAGCCGCGTCGCACTGGTTGCACAAGAGGGTCCCCGCGAGGGAGGACGGCTCTCCCTCCGGGGGCGTCCTCTGCCTCTTGGGTTCCGCTCCGGGCGCCTTCCTAGGCGTCGCGAACTCTGCCTTTGATACCGATGCCTGTAGATCTCTCAAGCTCTTGGCGAAAGAGAGGAAGTCGGGCGGGGACTTCGCCGCCGCGTGCAGGAACTGGTGAGCCTGGTGTTGAAGGAATCGGTGGCTGGGGAAACCCGGCAGGCTGTAATCTTGCACCTTCATCTTGTTCTCGGAATTGTTCTTTATGCTGTGATAATCTTGCTTGGACCGCGGTAGGTAATCCGGCGTCTTCTCGTGCGCCCGCGGCGGTTCTGGACATTCCTGTCTCACCTCCGAGGATTTCTTGCTGAGATCCGTGGGACGAACCTGCTCCGGGGGAAGGGACGGAGGAGGAGGCAATGGTGCGGGGGGAGGAGGGGGAGGAAGGGAAGGGGGAGGGGCCGAGGAGGCGATGTAGGGAAAGGGATGCCGGAGGTGATGGGCGGAGTGCAGGGGATGGAGGGGGGGACCGGAGAGCGCGGCCGCCGAGGAGCCGAGGACCGCAGGCACGGCGTGCACGGCCAGGGCGTGCTTATGGAGAGCCGTGGGTGCGTCGAAGCGCATCGTGCAGAACTCGCAGGAGAAGGGGAGGATGTGATGGGAGGAGGAGGCGGAAGAGGAGGGGATGGTGGAGGAGGAAGAAGTGGTGGGGGAGGGGAGGCGGGGGCTGAGAGTTGATGGAGGGGGCACGGGGGTGGGCCCCAGGTGGGGAAGGGCGCCTACAACACCAACGGCTGCAGCCAATTCTCGCAGGTCGCCATTTAAAATGGATCCTTGATTAAGAGAACGAAATAAATTCGCTGTAATAATGGACAATATAAAATTTTACATCTTACCCCAGTTAACAATTTCTAATCATTATCATTATTATTTTTTCACAATTTTTCGCGAGTTAAAATAAAATATCTGCATTGAAATGTCGCGGGGTTAATTGAACCGGTGGAATTTGCACGTCATTCAAACAAAGTCAAGCAAATGCTGACTGTTGTAATTTTAATGAATACCGAGTGGCAAGACATTTTAATGAGATTCGTATTTCAGACAAAGGTTATAGATAGATTTTAAAAAATGAGGAAAAGTTTGTTTCTTCCGTTAACGTATGCAATAAAACCGTATGAAATACCACCGCAGCTCTATTTCACCAATAATCAAGTTGCAACGGCAAACTAGAACATGCAAGACCGAACGCATCGCATGCTGTCTCACCATGCATCGCTTGAACGTGGAGCTGGAGTCCCTCCATTGTGGTGAAGTTATCCTTGGTGCAGTAGATGCAGGCCAACTTGGGGGCTAGCGTCACCGGAGAGGGGATGGAAACAGAGCAGCTGCGCGGAGGCAGAAGGGAAGACGACGGGGGTCGACCCCGAGGCCTCGGTGTCTCCGCGTGCACCGGCGAAGGCGCCTGGACACCAGAAGAATGGTGGAGAGCCATGTGCGCCTGAGGGGAAGAAGAAATAGAGAAACGTGATAATCTTCTGCAGAAAATTTACCGAATAACACGTGGAATTTTGCGAAAAACTGTATAAAAATAATGTTTTTATCGTAGAATCGAATAAAATGTTATATGACATGTTTAAAATGTTCCTTCGTATTTTACTGATACATAGTTTATGACAATAGCAAACACACCAAGACGCTAATTTCCGCATAGATCTTATGCTTTCACTTTATAAATTCGGTAGGGTATTATCGACCTCGCATTATAACTAAAATCATATGGACAAAATAAATATTTTCTCAAGTGTCTCTAATATACACAAAAAGGACGAAAAAAACATATACGCATTTCGGCTATAAATCAGCCACCTCAATGGTTTTCAGCGATAGTAGATTTTATAATTGTTCGTAACTCTTTATAAGCACTGGAGAATTTTGAGTAAGAACTTATTTTGTGTGTTTAAAAATCTAATATCGAATTTATATTTATTAATCTCACTCCGTAACCAAAAACGTTTACACTCGGTGAGATGCATAGAAATTATAAAAAAACTTATTATAAACAATTTAGAAAAAATAGCTATAACAAAAGTCAAAATCATAGATGAATTCGTGGATTTGCTTTTTAAAGATATCATTGAGCCTTGTAATTTTAATTATTTAGTTCGCGCAGATGTCCAGTAATTTAAATATTTTAATTAAGTACCACACTTATTAAAATGGAGATAACGCACTCAACCGCCGATTATCCGTATCTAGGAGTAACCGACCTGCAGATCCTCCGCTTTCCGGAACCCCGCGGTGCAGTGAAGACAGCGGTGGGGGCTAGAACCCCTGCTTCCCGAGCTGCTGCGGCCCGTCGCCGACGCAGATGTGGGGGTCGAGGCGGCTTTGGGGGCGGGGGATGTCGGCAGGGCGGTTGGCCCCGGACTGGGGGTGCTCCCTCCGCCCCCGTTCCTTCCCGTCCCTCCGCCCCTCTTGTGGGATTGCATGTGGGACGTCAAGGCGGCGGCCGTGTTGTAACCGCGATTGCACACCGTGCACTGGAATGGCTTCTGATTGTCGTGCGTCTTCATGTGGATCTTGAGATGATCACTAAAAACGACAGACACGAGCATCGAGTTGATCAAACTTGTCACACTAATCTGCACGAATGGAAGAAATTGTTTCTATGGAGAATTGTCGAGCACGTCTTATGGCTGAAAATATATCCAGAAAATAAGCAAATAATTCAATTTGAAAATACACGTAATTAACTCAGTTACTATCTCCAATAGCCATAAAAAGATTGATCGGTTAATTCCACTAATCAGTGTCATTAACGGCCACCTGGTCGCTGAAATGCACACCTGTTTCAATCGTAACCTTTTTATAGCTATTAGAAATGACTGAGAAAAATCTTTATTGTTTTCAACTTTGATTTTGTAAGTCCTTGTTTTTTTAGAAAAAAATTATTTTCATAAAACCTTGGTTTAAATACATTTAATTAAGAAGTGGAAAAAATTATTATTTATAGTATAAAAAGACAGCCAAATACGCACATTAATATTATTTATATAAAAAATTGGGATTATTCAGAACAAGACATGGTGAGGTAAAATAAACTAATTGCGACTCAAAACTTTTAAGTTATAGTTAACGATGGCTAGTGTATATCGTCAGATGGCATTCATTTATAAGTCGAAGAAAAAATATCTTCAATTTTACATTAAATTTCTTTTGCTTTACTAATTATATGGTAATAAAGACCGAATAAGTGAACTGAAGCCATCTTTTAGCAGTAAAAGAAAGTAATGGATGGTGTAGTTTAGATTTAAGCGGAATCGAGAAAAAAATGGGATGTGGGAGGTATTCAGAATCGAGATCCGATAAAACAACTGACGGCTTACCTCCGTGAGAACGCCGACTCGCATTGCGTGCACCTATACTTCCGGTCTCCCGTGTGCAGCTTAATGTGTCGGTCCCGACTGCGTTTGTGCTTGAAGAGTCGGCTGCAAAACTCGCAACGGAATGGCATCTGGTCGCTATGCGTCTGGGAAAGTGCAGAATACATTGCCTTTTAAAAAATAATTGCTAAACCGGGAAAGTGATTAATTATAGAAATGTCGAGAGATTTTTTTTGTCAGTTTCAGATACGGTTTATCGCGGAACAACTTATTTCGAGGAAGAAATAAAATACTATAAATAATTTTGGGGGTTGAGAGTGATTTATCATCGCCATACTTGGACGCAGCAAAATGTTATTAGGAAATGCGAGGAAGAAAAATCTAAAACAAAAAATACGTGGAAATAAGTAGAAGCGCTTTTATGCAAAAATATTCAGTAAACACAGACCAACTCCCCAAAACCCCAATTAATGCAGAGGAAAGCTACTTAGAGAGTTATTTGCCCCCGTAAATAGCAAATTATGATTAAATTATAAGTACCATCACCACGATCACAATATTGAGAGGGATAAAAATATAATCGCTTTTGGATAAAACGTCTCAGAAATGTTTCGATGAAATATGATCACCTTTTATAATAATTGTATATTGAACGTACGTGTATTAAAAGTCAAATGTTACGCAGATTTTCCCGATTTATTAATGTTTTAATTACTTTTACTTGAGACCCCTTGATTTGGTCATAATATCGTTTTATAATGAACCCAATGAATTTATTAAAGTAAGATGAGTCAAAATGAAGCCTGGTATTAAGACACACCGTTGTTTTAAATATGAAACATTTACAAATACACAGTCATCATATTGATTGCAGCTTAAATTTCATTTGTTTCTGCTAGTAACACTGACAAAAAAATACACAAGAAGAATTTCAACAACTCCCTGAACCCCTTATTTAATTGTCGCCCAACATTGTGACGAATCTTCAATCCTTCACATTCCGGGGAGTCACAAGTACGTATGAGTAATCTGTCACCCGTTTCAAAACCCAACTCCCTTATTACCCCGTAAACGTCCCCTTGTATTAGTAAACAAACGTCAATATCTAGCAAAGACAAAGCCTTCGGCCGAAGAATGCAAGGACGCCTGAATCTACAGGAGAATGAATAAGCAGCAGATTGAAAGGAAGAGATCTGCATGGGAAAGGGGTTGGAAAGAGAAAAAGTATATTAGTAAAAGGGGAGAAATGCAGCGAGGAGGGAATGAGAAAAAGAGGAGGGAGAGTTAGGGAAATGCTTGCGCCAAGAGGACGGGGGAAGGTAGAGGGAAAAAGAGTGAGAGGGGGAGGGAAAGAGAAGTCGGCGAGACGTCTGATCTTTTAGAGGCGGTGCATTGTGAGGCGGGGGAAGGGGTAAGGAGCTGCAGGTGGGTGACGGGAGAGGTAAAAGGCGAGGACGGAAGGAGAGGGGATGAGGAAGATGTGGGTCAACCGGTGACGTACAGGAATGAGGGAAGTGGGGAGGGGAAGATAGGGTTTACGTGGCGGTGTACATAAAAAAATCTGTGAAAGATAATATGAAGCTCTAGCTTATCAATCAATCTTATTTCGTGTTATTGATGGGAAGAAAAAATCATGGGGACTTTATCTGCCCTTGCGTGGTGCTTTTCTCCTTAGGGAAATCCTCCGTTTTTGTAATTCACGCCACATGGTCAATCATAGTCGATTAAGAAATACACCAATATTTTTACCGCGACGAAGCACACAGTAAACTCATTTATTTGTCGGAAATCTCAACTTTTTGCCCTTTTTGGAATGAATTTGGACCTCATTATTGTATCAATCAATTTCAATTTCTTTTCTTTATAAATATGAATTTTTTGCCGTGCGTCTAACGTGGTGTCTAGAGGAGGGTTTCTCAAATTGCAGGGGGTCCGCGACACTTGTAGAAAAATACTTTAGTATTAATTTAGAGAAGTTGCCATGAAAACATTACACAGTTCTCAGGTATTTTAAAGCAAATAACAATTGCTACCACTCCTCAGTGCCCGCATGTTGAAAAAGATGGAAAAACCCTGATCTAGAGTATCGTCTGCTAAGCGATATAAATGGCAGCGCGAACGATTCAGACTGGATCGAAAAAATACACAACCACCATGGATGGCAAAATACGCTGAAAATTAAAAAAACAGGAATTAAAAAAAGTAAATTTTAAACGATAAAAACTCTCCCCGCAAACGAGGAAGGAGGAATAAGCGTCAAACCGACAGGCAATCCAAAAGGAACGCCGTGAGTTCCCTTAATGAGATCAATTCTCGCGCAACCGAAGAAGAAAGTAAACGCAAACGCACGATAAAAAGTAAAAAAACAGCCAAAAAGTAAGAGCAAATACAATTTTATATGCCCGTATATACATATTACATACACACACTCGCCAATGAAAATTACCGGCGTGAGAAGAAATATTTAAATTTTTTTTCAAAAGTAAAATTGGAAGAAGTGGAAGGAGAAGGAAGGCGGAGGGAAAAAACAAGAGAAAGGAAGAGTTTGCGCGCAAAGGCAATTCCTTTTGTTGCATCGGGGCATGTTGACCCGCCGAGGTATGCCAATGTGCATCGGAGGAGGGGTTGGAGGCACCTTGGAACAGGAGAGGGCAGGAAAAACCGCAGAGGTATTCCATAAGATGTGACAAGAATGTCTCAGAAGAGGAGGAGGAGAAAGACGCGAGGAAGGAAGGAAGGAGGGGAGGGGGAGAAAAGGAGGATGCGGAAAAGGGGCGTGGAAGGGAAAAAAATGCGAAAAAGAGGAAAACGAGAGGGGCAAGGGCGAATGGGAGAAGAAGCCGATAAAGGAAAGAATGAAAGCTATTAGGGTGACGGAAAGAGGATAAATAAGGCGGAATATTTACGATAGGCAATGAGATGGAGAGAAAACGAATAGGTATACGTAAGATGGAAGTCTGAAGGAGGGAGAGACGAAAAGAGTGAGAATTTACTCTCTAATCGAACATGTGCGTTTTTAACGCCTTCCTAGGCTGTTTATTACTTGTTTTTTGTCGATATTAAAGTCACGATCGCCAAAGCTAATTTCTATGACATTGCCACAATCTCTACCTAACATTTATATTTCAGGTTCATTTGAGGAAAGCAGAGTTCGAAACAGATACCAAAGCTAAATTGTCTAAAGGTTTGGCAGAATGAATTTTTATCGCGTTATTTTTAAAGGACGATGCGCTGAGTGCACGGCAACATGAAATAACTGGAAAAAATCATGATAATTCTAACAATTTAGTTAATTAATTTTTCATACTCATCCTTGATCTAAAAATTGTTGATGAATGGTGGCGTGCATGATGTAAAGTAGCAGTATCACCCCTGTGGTCTACTCCGCGACCTCATACGTTGAAAGTAAGATCGTCTGATTGGTTGAGTATGTGAAACTTTGCGGTAGAAATGAAGATAGGTAAACGGAAGCAACCATAATTAGATGGAATAATTGTCTGCAACAACATCAGAATAAATTTGATTATTGGGTAAAGCGTAGGAAAAAAGAGCAAATGTGGAAAATAGTTAGTTATAAATAAAAAGGATGTAGAAAGGTTTTAATTTAAATCAAATCAACCAAGATTCAAATCCAGTAAAGAAGTAACTTACAACTTCTGAAAAAGTTTGCGTTTGTAAAAAGTTTAATTAAACCAGCCTTATGTATTTTGAGAACAATGACTAGATGTTTGGTCACATAAATGAACGCACGATGCAAAAATCTATAGATAGAAGTAATTATTATGCACATACTGTAGTTAACAGTTCTGCTTGAATAGCAAGGTAAAGGTAAAAATCAGGAGAAACAAAGGATGCAAATAAAACAATAGCCAATAAAATTGAGAGGAGAAAGGAACTGAAACCAAAAATCGAGGTGGGTTTGATTAGCAAAGAATGGAATGCAAAAAATAACCATCGAAGAGAAAGCGAAGATGTAGAATTGTCGACCATAAAGGCAGTAAAATTAAAAATGCATAGGACAGAGAATGGGAAAGATTGTACAAAAATACTTAAGAGCAAGTTCGACGAAGAAAACAAAGATAGGATCGAAAGACAGAGAGACATCGACGACGGGAAAGGATGAAAATGGAGAGGGATGCGAAGGGGTGAAAGGGAGATAGTTGGCAGAAAAGGGCAAAAGAAGTTTGTGCAGGATGGGAGTCGGTGGGGTATAAAGATGGGTGTGGCTTGTGGACAATGCGAGGGGAAGGAAGGAGGGACGGAGACAGAAAGAAAGAACTCATCGTATGTATAAACATGAGGAGAGGACGCACCTGAAACGGTCAGAGGAAACAGGCGACGGAGGTGGTCGGACATATTCACGAGACGAAAGGAATGGAAGCAAGGAGTTCGGTTGGAAGAGCGCGCGTGCGTGCGTTTGGCGAGAATATGGAAGAGGAGATGCGAGTGCATAATGATCGAAGCGAAATCATTCTTCCAATGTCGTTGAGGCGGATGATCAAAGAAAGAGGAATGTTACGACAAGCGATGATAATAAGTTGGAGAAATATATTTTTTTAAATCGGAAGTTAGTTAATTGTAGAAGCATAAATGACTGAAATCCTACCAGCATGACCAAACTAACCATAATTTTTAGATGCGATTATAAGGCCTCATCGACACAAATTTTCTCTCAATTATAAGTTTAAAATATATACTGAAATTTTAAATAGTCTAAAAATTATCGGATTCTCTTCATTCTCTCCGACAAAGAACTAAATTTTTAAGAGTCCGATTAAAAATATCTAATTAAACGTAATTTTTTGTGCATAATAAGACGCCTGTTTCAAGGGCCCGGCAAGAAATAAAAAATCAAGAAAGGGAATTTCGCTAATAAACAATTTTCCAAGCGGAAAGATGTTAATATTCCAAACAATTGGGCTACGTAGATGAGATGGCTTAAAAATAGAAAATAAATGTTATGAAAATATAAAGCACGTCATCTAGTTATTATCTCCCCATGTTAATACTTCAATCTTTCCTCTTCTACCCATTTGCGTTGTTCTACAGTCAAACTTCCTCTTAAAATCTAATCGATATAAAGTTCGTGGCATCGATGATTACGTACGCAATCGGGTGGCGGGGCGAGGGCCCTTCCCTCGTGTCGAACCTCCCGATTTCACCGAATCCCATTTGTTTACAAATGTTTTCCGCAAGAAATATCTCGTAATGGGGACGTCAAACTAAGACGTCATCCCAAACGACAAGAGAAGAGAAATCCTGTCATGCTAACCAGCATAAATGCCAGTTCTGCGGAAGCGCACTCGGAATTAATTTTCGAAAGAAATCATATGAAGACGTCATCCAAGTAACATCGTTGTCTGGAACGAAGATGTTTTCGATGATATCAAATTACTTTCAGCTATGATGCTATCGGCCGCTACGTAACCTCTCCACGCCCACCATCCCGATATCTTGACGGATGTCACATCTGCTACAGACTAAAGAGACCCCACCGTGCCCTCTCACCCCAGAATCCATCCGGAAAGTTTCGAGGAGGCGAAGAGAAACAACGCCCAACTGGAGACTTGAACGCGTGAAGAAGTTGAGTGCAACAGATCATCCTCTCCTCTAAAAGGCCCGGAAATCAATTCCGATCATTCTTCTCGCATGATGTTTCTCTATCTCTCTCACTCTCATATTATTGAAATACCTTTACGAAAGCAAAGGCGAGGTATTTGAGAAATGAGAGGTGCGGTGGCCTGCAGCGGCAAGCGGAGTGGATGCAACGGCCTCCGAGGGACCGATGGAGGAGGATGAGGAGGAAGGGGAGAGGAGAGGAGGGAAGAAATAAGGGGTGGGAGGGGAAGGCGGCGGCTCGGTCGAGGACAAGGTCCTCCTACTCCCGCCTCCAACCCCGTTTTTTCTCCTCCGTCTCTCTTCCTCTTCCCATCCGCCTCCACCCAATCCCGACCCTCCCACCCACCGAGGAAGGATGGTTGGCAGCTTCCACATCCGTCACCACTTGGGCATGATATCTGCAAAGGAAGGGGGAGGGCCGGGAGAGGAAGGAACAGGTAGGTGGGGGAGCAAGGGAGAAAGAATTGGAAGGGGGTGCGGGATAGCGCAAGGGTGGGGGTGGGGGAGGAGGGATGGATGAGGTTGGAGAGGTCGCGGGAGTCCTTGGTATCCCTATTACATGTCTCGGACGAAGGTTTGTGGGTTCTGTGCGCGAGAGAAGAAGTGGAATGAAAAAGATAGGGAGAATCATTGGGGTGTTCAGGGGGGAGGGGGGGAGGAGGAACGGAAGGAGAGCGAGAAATCGCGGCGGATGTAATCAAGAACCGATGAAATGTTAGATTTTTTTTCATTTTCTTCCTATGCGACGGATGATTAAAAAAACATTATTTCCACATACGCAGCAAACTCGACACGTTACTTAGGCAGATTTTAAAACATTTGTAGCCCAAGATGCATTTCTTTATAAGAGCCTGTGTGCGCTTATCACGAACGGAAAATATTTTTGGAGATTACCTCACTGTAGAATATGAATACATTTCATACAACTGAATGAGTTTCGAGTGTGAGAATTTTATGTAATGATACATAACAGTAAATTTAAACTGACAGTAGAAGCATAATAAACCCGAGTTATGCAACAAATCGTACGTTTTATCGTAATAAGCATCTAATCCTCACCTAAAACTTTTTGAGCAGTGGCATCATTTATAAAATGCGTCCCTTTGCATTGAATCTGCCAGGGGTAAATCAAATAACACAACCTCCTCACCTTTTAGACGCCATCTCCGATGAAACGAACTCGGGCGGAAACCGACAATCGCTCGACAAAAATATTAAACGCGAACCCTCGAAACAAAATTAAAAGCGACTGGGTAAGAAAACCCCCATCATCGAAGACATTAAAGTCCCAATTATATACGAGTGGATGGAAGACTACACGCATAATTACGCAAGAATTCCGTGCTGACAACACCCTCATCCGTATCAATACTCTTCCGCCTGCCTGCCTCGCTCTACCTGAGCACACACACACACACACTCTCTCTCCCCCTCCTCCCTCTTCCTCTTTCTCCTCGGGAGAAGTTCGCAGATTCCGCTCTCCTCTACCAGAGGGAGGAGGACGAGAAAAGGGGAGAGACAAAGGAAGAGGGAAAGAGAAAGGGGAGAGCGTAGGGAGAGGAGGGGAGAGAGAGGTTGGAGGGAGACGGGGAGTGATGGCCGATCAAAAACTTGTAACGCAACCTGTCCGGGGGATGTCCTCCCCTGAATGACGGATCAAGTTGATTTTGAAGCAAGGCGATGCGAGGAACGGCCGCCGACGGGCAGCGAAGGTAGAGGGAGTCTAGAGGGGGTGGAGGGTGAGAGTGCGGGAAGGAGAGTGAGAGAGAGAGAGAGAGGGGGAGAGAGAAAAGTGAAGCCTGGTTGCGGGGGATGCGCAGACGGTAGTCGTCGAGTCGGATGGATAGCGGGGTATGGGTTATGCGTGGGTGTAATGGGAGTCGAGTCGTTGATATATATATATATATATATATATATATATATATATATATATATATATATATATATATATATATATATATATAAAGGCGAGAAAGAATGAGTGAGAGAAAAAGACAAGAATCTTAAAGGTATAATACGAGCGTCGCATAATATTCGCGTGTTCGGTTTACCGTAAGGTTTCGAGTATGAATTCAGTTGGTGTGCGTCGACAAACGGATGCCTAAAACATACTGATTTTTCCCCCGTTCGCGTGAAGTGACGGCTTTGTAACCATCAAAATTCGTGGCGTTTTCAGCGATTTTAAATATCTGTTGATTTTTGGAGGCAAATTAAAAAAGATGGCGCTTGCGCAGACAGTTATCTGCACGTATATTACAAACAGGAGGTTCACAAATTGTGGAATGCCTGTTGATACCGAACGATTGATGCAAAGTCAGCGAAAAAAGGTCACTTCTATTTCTTTTGAGCGGTATCATTATTGAGCGAAAGAATGAGACTTTTACATTTTTCATGAGCATCCTTCAAACCTTTAGCGCCATTACAGCACAATATAAGATTTTGTGCAGTCATACAAGTATTTTTCGGCTGTTGGTAGATGTTTGTGTTACTGTTGTTGCAATAACATTTTTACTCATCAAGTTTGATGAATATAAAATTTAATAAGAAGTGATTTCCAACATTTTTATGCGCTCAGAACCTTTACGAAGATAAAGAGAATTTCGTCGCACTCGAGAGTAGGTGCTATGTACAAGTGCAGATGTTACGTATGGTCACATTCAACCAGCAGTACCGTAGATCCACAAATTAAACACTACCAACATTTCCAAATTAAAACATATCATTCTTAGGCAATATTTTTCGAGGTTTCCCTAGCAATTAATTGTGACACCCCTTTGAAAGTAATAATTCAAGCTTTCTTCTTATACACCTGATACGGTAAAATGCAGCATAACATTATTACCATCACGTACGTGTACACAGTTTTTTAGTCAACGATAGACCATTCAATAACGACGTGTCTAGGCGATCGAAATAATTTAGAAATTTATAACAGATAGATAAATATATTTACTTTTGGGACGGTGACACCACATAAAAACCATGAGAGATTTCGATGACTTATAAAAATGAGTGAAAATACGACCGTCGTAAATAAATTTCAATGCGAGAAAGTTGCGGCGAAAGGCGAATGAGAGGTAAAAAAACATCTTTTAAAAATATATCAATGGCACTTGTGAAATGCGGGGCGGTTATGTGTTGAATCACAATGGCAAACAATTATTTCTACATTCGACTCGGAAGGAACACCTTGAATAATAAGAAAGCGAATTTTCAAGAGAGAGAGAGAGAGAGAAAGAGATAAAATTGCGAGGTGAGGAGAAGGTATCCCTCTTTATGGGGCCTGACTGCTCTAACTCACATTTCTTACAGATTATAGCGTTGTGTAACTGAGAAAACCCAATGAGAGTCCGGTGGCTCAAAAAATGGGAACAAGGAAAACGGGGGGAAACCGCACGAAGGCGTCAAGATCCGAAAGAAAAGAGTTACGGAAAAGTCGAGTGGCAAAAGGAAATCGAGCGATAAAATGAAAACGACACTGGGAAAGAAGAGAGAGAACAGGTGTTGCTCGTGTGTTGCAAGAGAAGCACGATTAAAGGCTCGCCAAACTGAAGAACTAATTAACCGCTTTAACGAGAGAGTGAGAGGTGAAAGAAAAAAAATGTCGCCGGCGCGTTGCAGTATTAAATTCTTATTTTTAGAATTTAACAATCGACGGAACGTCAATTTTTAAGTCAATCGCATTTGATTAGAAAACTGTAATGAAAATAACAGTGATAAGTGAAAAATATATAACGGGTCACGTCCTGTTTGGAGCTAAGAGATTTTTTCTTTAAAGAAAGGAAATGTTTGCTAATATAATTTAGATTAATAGCATTAATATATCCGTAATAAATTTCCTACAACTGTTTAGAACTTACTGTATATTTACCGTAGCAATTGAATAGAATAGATACAAAATACAATGACATTGATTGATTATATAGAAGAATAAAATATACTACATATTAATTAGAAAATGTAACCGTTTCACTGAGGAAGTGTAATCCTACAAGTCACGTTAGGTTAGTCAGATATAACATGATATTATGTTATTGATGAGTAACGTTCTTTAAAGATAGAAATGTTATATATGACGTATGTGTAGTCATACGAAATTCCCATTGTCGGATATTGGTTAAAGGAATTATCAGTGGTGTTTTAAGGAAAGATGATCTCTCCTACATTTGTATTTATTATGGATTCAGATATTGTGTTCAAGGTTTCTCGAAAAAAACTGTCAAATCAGCCGTTGAACTCTCAAACGAAATTTATGTACCAATAGAAAGGGGATTAAAACGTTAAATCAAATAGTTCTCTTTGAGTCAGTAACAATCGAGACAAAAATATAATAATCTACAACGAAAGGAATTATTATAAAAAATAATACTTTACGGGAATTGAAATATTCTTTCGGACGTTAAAATCTCTAAGGAAAGGACAAATATAAAATCGGCGAATTAACATATCAAAGCAATAAAAAAACAGCAACAATCTCAAGAAAATTTATATTAAACGCACAACTCAATTTTCGCTCCAATATAATAATAACTGTGATACGGTAGAGCAAGCCATTTTGCATACGAAAGTAATCGTCGACAGAGAGAATCTGCCAATCGTCACTTTCAAAACCATTTATCTAATTTACCGATGGAAGGAGTAAAGATGGAATCTCTCGCTTGTCTTTGAACGATTAAGTTGTACAGATTATAACTAAGCTGAAATATTTTGAAATGAAACGGTATTGCGAAATAAACGCGGCAGACATGCGTATCACGTTAGCAGCCATACTTTCTATAAAATAGCATTGATAGTAAAAGAGGAAGAAAGAGGGAAGAGGGACTAAGAGTGATGAGAGAGAGATGAGAGAGAGAGAGGGAGAGAGAGAGAGACTGAGGACGTGCAACGCGAAACATTCTTAGGAGGGAGGATCGTTGACCTCGTCTCATTTCCTGCGAAAAGGACAGCAGATTGAAAATAAAAAGGATGACAGGGAGAAAGATGGTGGGAGACGGAATGGTAGGGGTGGGAAGGATTACTAAGGAAAGACGGGGAAGTCCTGAAGATGTGGCGATAGTGATGGGGGTTTACTCTCGCTGCTTCTACATCTAAAGAGCGATATCCTACCAATAGAAAGGATGCCCCACTTCTCTATCAACCGATTACATCTTGTATTACGCTAATTTTATCCCACGGAGGTAATATGAGGGTACAGAAAGTTCAATGAAGATGAAAATAGTGGTAAGTCTAACAATTAACGATATTATTCCCTTTGTATGTAATAGATTTTAAATTCGGATTATTACCATTCTTTAAATGGGAAAAGCAAGTGATAATTACAACCTAGTCACATTGAATTTTCCTTCATATTAGTGATCTTCCAAAGCATTTTAACTCACTGAATAATCATCTAACTATATATTTTTTGACCTTGTTAAACAAAATTAACTATTCAAACGCAAAAATAACTTCTAAATTATTTACTAGTCAAAGAAAATATTTGACTGGAAAACAAAGGAGATCTAAAAGTTCGAAAGTATTAGAGCTATTTCTTTTTAAAACGAAGTTGCCTAATTCATACACCAGGTTATAACCGGTTCAAAGATGGTAGGATACAATTGAAGACATTTTTTAATAGATATTGTTTTATATTTCCAGATGTGATACTAAATTTACCAATCCCATAATGCCTTAGGCTCATGCGAAACTTTCACATGTAAAACTTCATTTGTCACTTTAATGAACTATTAAAGCTTAGGAATCTCAGTCTTTATTGTTATAAAACTATAAAAATATGTACATTAAAAGGAGTTAAAAATGGCGAATGCTTTAAAAGCATAAATATAGTCAAATTGAAATTCATATAAGCCAATTTAAATGTATTAATTTTAATTACGAAAATTCCGATATTTTTTAATTTTACTCCCCCTTTCAACTAACCTTCACTAACAATAAAATAATCACGAGGATATTAATTTAGATCATAATTCATACGTTCGAACAATTGATTTGCCGTCCATTTACATTAAAGTGAAAGAGATGAATCAGCTAACGTAAGCGACGACGCCGATCGTGTATCAAAATGAACGACCATTAAAGAACTACACGGACACCAAGGCGGGAAATACTTCATCGCAATACGATTCGATTTGTTGATTACGGCGAAGATGTCAAAGGAGCGACAGAGACATGCTAGCTCGAAGCGGGATTAAAAAAAAAGAAGCCGCAAAAGGACCGACTCGGAAAGAAATCCATGCTTATATAAGCCGATACGCGGAGGGCGCTCCATCATAAAAGGACAAGGCGTCAAATAATTACGAGCACGAGAAACAAAAATAGAGAGAGGACATCTGACGTGATTGGACTCGATACGGGGGTCATAACGAAGATGCAGACACGTCCGATTTCGAATCGAAAGTGGAAGCGAAAAATAACCATTAAAAAAACGCCCCAAACTCGCACCCGTTGAAACAGTAAGGCGGGGCCGTGCGCTCCGTCAAAATCGTTCGACTACCGCCGCGAGCCTGACGCAGGGACCGAAAGAGCAAATAAGTCCTTTTTGATGTGATGGGATTCGATTAGTCGGTTATGGCAAGGGTGTCAAGTAAGCTAAGAGGAAGAGGATAGGGAGGACACAGGATCTCTCGGAGTGATCGTCGTCATTGGGCGTGGGGAGTTAGGAGGAATGCTCCAGGCCAATACACTCCTCCTCCTTTCCTCCTCCCCACACCGCCCTCCCCCAGGAGCCACCACCACCGCCGCGCCTTCAAACCTCCTCCCCCCTTAGTCCCGCAGAGCCGCCACAACGGCCACCACTGGGGGCGACATCAAAACTCGTTTCGAACCTGATGCGAAGACGGAGGTCGCTGGAAGACAGACTTTGGAGGGAGAAGAGAAAGACATGGAGACGAAGAGAATTTGAGAGGCAGGGAGCGAGAGAGGGATGGAGGGAGATGGAAAGGAGCGAGAGGCTAAGAGAGAATGATAGGAGATAGAGGGGGGGAATGAGAGGGAGATAGGGAGAGGGGAGTCGAGAAGGAAAAACGCGGCGCCCGAGAGGAACGGAGCGCCCGTATAAATAAATCCTTCGTTGGACGGAGAGCGAGTTTTCATTCCTTTTGTTTCAATGCAGCGGAGAGAAAGAGAGGACGCCCCGATGTTGGATTTCCAAATAAGAGGAGAGATGGAGGGAGGAAATGGGAGAGAAAGGGGAGAGGGAGAGAGAGGGGGATAGCTAGGGAAAGGGAGAGAGCGAGCGATGGGTGAGGGGAGGAAGGATGCGGAGAGGAAAGGGAGCAAAGCCGAGGAGGAGGAAGAGAGGGTGAGAGAGGGAAGCTAAGGAGCTGGGAGCATGAAGAGTCCCGTGAGAGGCAGAGAGGGAGGGAGAGAGGGGGTGTGGGAGAGTAGTGGGAGGATGGATGGTTAAAGGCGGGATAGGTGGAGGATGAGAGGGAATGGCATTAAAAGTTCAAAAGGGGAGGAGGAGGAGAGGTAAGGAGCTCCACAAGGGTCGAGGAAGGAAGAGAAAAGGGGTGGGTGAAGATGAAGGGCTTGGATGAAGGATTTAGGGGGGAGCTAAGGGGGCGGGCGAAGAGCTGGAAGAGATGTAAAGAAGTAGATGCGATGAAAAGAAACGTGGAAAGGAGGAAGGCACTCGGCGCAGAAAGAGAGCACCTCGTGAGGAGAGGAAGGGAGATGACAGAAAGAAAAGTGAGGAAGGAAAAAAAAAGCTAGAGAGAAAGAGATAATGGTGTGACGAAAGGGAGAAATTTGGGAGGAATAAATCCTTAGTTAAGAAAATTACGAATGTAAGTGTCGGGGAGCGAAACCGAATCATAACTACACAATTTACGGCGGATTGGAACGAGAGGAAGAGATAAAAATTCGCGAGAGCGGTCCGGATAAAGCAGAAATTTGTCGATGGAAGGAATTATGAGAGTGAAAGGATGCAAGGAGAATTTGAGCACGTATGAAGGGACGAAGAAGACAGGAGGAAAGAAGAGCTTTAGGACATGAGGTTTGGAACCGAGGAGATGAACGATGTGGTCTGGTGCAGGACGCGCGGTGACTGGTGGAAAGGAGCGGATTTGGTGAAAGGGATCGAGAGTAGGTGTGTCATAATAATGAAGGTGGTCGGGAGGCATTATGTAAAGAAGGACGCGGTGGCATGTGACAGAATAAAAGATTGCCAAGGCGTCGCCGTCTTCGACGCCACGATGATCTTAAACGCGTAGTCTAAATGCGTCGACGTGGACTTAATATATTGCACGTTGACCGGATGGGAAATGTCGTTCGTTGTTCAGCGGAATCTTAAATATCCGAGTTTCTCGATTCCGATCTAAATGAATTCGCGTCGCGGTTATTCAGACATGACGCCATGTTGACAACGAATGAGTTCTCGTTAGAATGTAGTGCTCGAGGTTGATGAGTGATGGGTATTGCCTCACGCGGATGAGGCCTCACGTTGAGGTTCCATTACCACGTGATTTGGTAGCTAAGAGATGGCGTGCCTTATGATAATTCCCAATTCTCCCCACCACTAGAGAAGTAGATAAAAAAATAATCCAAAATAAATTTTAAACGACAAAAAATGACGTAGAATACTAAAAGCAGCGTTAAAATCGACGTTATGCATAATGAAACACGTGCAGTTTAAGATGACGTTCGTTTTTTTATTCCTTGTGCTTCAACGAGGGGAGAACTTATATAACACGTTCATAAATTTAAAAAAACTGAAGTGACGCTTTTTATAGATAGATATAGTGATGATTGAAATGGGAATCCTCAAGACAATACAGGGAAATTATTTTGGGGCTGTGAAAATTTGGCATTCAGCTTCAGTTTACGGTATTTTATTACTCTGTTATAGAACAACATTTGAAAATTATTTTGTAGATGCATAAAAAATTGCTGAAGACCAACTTATAGCAAAATATAACACAATGTTAAAGTAAATAGTTTACTTCGTACAATCGAAACAAATGTAGACGAGGAAAAGATAAGTATGTTATAGCAAAACAAGCCCGAGACAAATTTAATATGACCCTTGAAGTGGCAATAAAAAAAATGTTTTGTAATATTTTCATTATAATCTCAAAAATCTTTTCTGCATGATTTCACTAATACTATAATAAATTTGTACAATAACTATTCATAAATACAACGAATTTCTTTTTGCATTTCAGTTGACATGAATCATTTTATAAGCCGTGTATACTTCATGGCAATTATTTTACTGAGAATGAGGGACTGTTAATAAATTAAGTTATAAAATAGCCAAAGAATACAAATCCTTATACAAATACGGCGGTAATTTATTATAAATAATGTACAAATCACTGTCGTGAGGAATAGCTGGAAATTTGCAAATTTCCAATTTTATGTTGAAATATCATCCTTCCGGTACAAAAAATTACTGATCAGGAATTATAATTTTTCCTTTCTTCCTTCCTGATATGGATTGGGTGCCAAATAATCTTGCTAAGATCTCCTAAGAGTTTCTCATCCCTTCCTCGCTCCTTTTCTCATCTATTTTGATAATTATCCGAGCCTTTCCAGTGATCTTAGACAAAAAATATATTGGGTGGAGCAACATAAAAAGGATGCTGCTTATGATGGAACTCGGCATGAAAGATCAAGAAAAGGAAATACGCTAATTTGGTTCTTGAAAAATCCATAGCATCTAAAGATAGGGTAACATTTTTTATCTCTACCAATTATTTACCCTTAAAGCATTCTAAATAATATACTCTGTTAATAAGTCATTCTTAACGACCCCAGATAATAGAAAAACTATTGTCTCGTCGAATGGATTGTCATATCCGCGACAACTACCGATCGTCCATCATGCTTCTTAAAATTATAATAAAAATTAAACGGAATTTTTTCGCAAATGGCTTTGACCTCAGCGGCAGAAACAAATGCCACCCGGAGGTGCAGACAGAGGGGGAGAGGAGAAAGAGGACGACCGAAGGATGAGACGAAGAGGTAGAAATGGCCGTTCGGGGAGAGAGGGAGGAGGGGGCGGGGTGCACTACCCACTTATGGGGAACGGGGGAGGTCACCCTTCCCTCGGACGATGCCTGTCTTCATCTCCAGAGGAGGAGGGCGACGACGCCAGAACACAAGAGGTTAGGGTTCCGTTACACGGGAAAACTGCGTCGGTCCTTTTCGCGTCACGTGTAGATGGACGTATGTCCCCGCGAGGCCACTGCTCCCCGCGGACAAGAAGAGTGAGAGGGAGGCGGAGGGAGAGGAAGAGGAGAGGTAGAAAGAAACGCGCTCGCGAAAGGAAGGGAGAAAGAGAGCAGAAGCGCATGCACTCGTAAAAGGAGGCGGAGAAAGGAAAAAGGGGGAAGCGGGAGGGGACGGCGGCGGAGAGAAAGGGAGGTCGGGAGGGGGAGGGGCTGGAGACGTCGAGGGGAGAGGAGAGAACCAGAATCGACTCGGAGACGGAGAAACAGTTGAAGCGGAGAAAAACGACCGGTTCGATTTAAATTGTCTCCCTCTCCGCTCATCTCTTTCTCTCTCTCTCTTGGGTCGTCTCCCTCTCTCTCTATCTCTCTCGACTTCTTGGCATTCCCCTCCGTCTCTTTTTCCTCCTCTTCCTGCAACCCTCTCCGTCTCCGCCTCTTTAGCCTCCCTATCTCCAACGTGCCTCCCTCGCATTTCTACGACCCCTCTCCCCCTCCTCTTTGTTCCCAAGCCTTCGTCTAAACACTTCGTCGCGTCTCCTCCGTGGTGCTGGGCAACTATCGCCGAGGTCAGGCTAAACGTTAACGGGAGTTTTTAATTTTTCAGGTAGTCATCTCTCTCTCTAAATTTTATTCATAATGAGCTTGAGAAGCACGAAATATGATTGTGATAATTTTTATTGCAATATAGTAATTGATATCGTTTCAAATTGTCTGGATATTTATTCATCTGATTTATTAGTCGAATTAAGCACGGCAGTAACGGCATTTTGTCCAACAAAATTCGTTCCTTGGTTTATAAAACTTACGCTAGTTAATTAATCGTCGAATACGTCCATTACATTATATAGCTGGCACAAACAAAAAAAGGGTGGCAGCTGTCACTTTCAAAAATTCTTTAATTTTCTGATCCAGTTGTGTTCAATTACTGTTAATTAAATACATCTTCCGAAATGAAAATTTCCGCATACTAATCAGAATTTAAAGCATAAATACAGATAGGACGACGTAAAAAATCTATAATTTGGGTCACTCTTTAAAACAGAAAATAAATAAAACTTTTTTGAAACATTTGAGAGTTTAATTTTTATTACAACTTCACCATAGATTTTTACCTATCTGTTTCCAGGAATAAGTGAGGCATCGGGAGGAAACTGTTAGAAAACTAACTACTAATAAAACGAGATGCTGAAGAATGATGTGGAGATGAACCCTCATGCGTTAGACTTCCCGCACAACAACGACAATCTGGTGGTTGCCTATCTGGGGTTACGGAGAGATGGGATAAAATGGAGGGATCCGCCCTTAACTTGACTTTATTTTCTAATTAAGAGGATCACAACAAGTGGATATAGAGCATTTGAAACTTTTTTGTATCTTTTCCTAAGCTGATCTAGAGTCCACATGTTACATTTATATTAACTATTTTCTCTATAATTAGCGATTTCGTTCAGCATTCATAGTTCACCTCTCTTAGATCAAAATTACCGAAATACCTTGTTATTACGATATGAAATTAAATGATAAACTTAGTTACATGAGTTAGACTTCATTCCAAAAGCATAAAAAATCAGCATTACATTTGAATGAGATAGTTTAATACGAAACGCGGTTAATATTTAATAAAAAAAAATTGTTTATTCACCTATAGGAATAGTAAGGGATGATACGAAGTTTTTATCCCAGAAGCCATAGCTTTAAAAGAAAAGCATTGAAAAAATTACTAAATGACTCGAACATAGGGCATTTGTGGATTAATTACTAAAATGTATTGCTCAACATAAATTATTGTGACAACAGTTAAACGTTATTGAAAAATGATGAACCCAAAATAATGCATAAATCCGACGAGTACGAAAAAACAGTATTTGTTTGCTGGTAAGAATATCTGAGATATGCTGCTCTACGATGAACTTTAATCTTTTTATTTCACTATTACTTTTTGATTGAAATTTCTGAAATAAAATTCGCAAAACCCTTATGATTTTTAAATAAATATACACTCAAAACTTTTGAGCTAGAATTGGAAAATTCGTAGGTATGGATCAATTTGACGTGTTGGTGGCAAGCAGAATTGATTCAAAACGTCGTTACCAAAAGTGTAATACATGATAAATTCGCGGATTAACATTTATATTTATCTGGACGATATATCTGATGTTTTTCAACATTAACTAGCTTCACCCTGTTTATGCAAAGAATTTTTTTTAAACGTAGGTAAAACAAAACATTTCTTTTACCTTCGTCAGCTTCTGCATTTAAGAGAAATCTTGACCTTCATTTGCATGCGTATCCCTTATCCATACGCCGAGTCATCTTTGGAATTAAGAGGGAGAGAATCAGCCAAGAGAACAAAAAAATCCTCGGAAGCCACACGCGATGGATGCCGGATCCGCGCCAAAGCGCATACGTCCTGCGTCTATTGGGCGTACTCAAGGAGAGACGGAGGGAGAGTGGGGACGTCGTATGAAGATGGGAACGAGATAGGGAGACTACGGGGAGAAAATAAAGGAGAGAGAAGCGGCGATTTTTTCCAACCGTGCCGCACCGTCTACGGTGACGCGCAACAAGCAAATATGGAGTGAATCGGATGCCAAAGTGTCGCGCCTAGAGGGTACTCATTTCTCTCTGTGGAAAATCGCAAAAGTGGGAGGGGGATGTGTGCTCATATGCGTCGTAGAGGATAGGATGACGCGATTTGCTTCGGCGACAATACAAAAAGGAAAGTTTAAAAAAAAACTTCGTACGAGGACAGATTTGTTAATTTTTATGCGATGAACAGGTGTGTCGCATGCGTAGAGCAATGCGGGGGAGTGGAAGGTTGGACTTGTGTTCGGAAATAATACTTTCCATACGACCTCTACCGATGCGTTTGAGGGATAAATAGTCCAGTGGCACATATCTGCAGGAAGCATTCGTCAAGGTTGGTTTAAAGCAGTGAGGTTAGGAGATGGAAAGTTTTCAGGAATTTTTACTATATGAGAACATTATTTGAGTATAGCAACAATTATACACAATTTGTATTCATTATAAGGGGAATAAAGTCGTTAAAGATTGTACATATCAAAATATTGGGAGAATTACTTTGTATCTTGTGCTAGGATTTTCAATTTGGAAAAACCTATACGTCCCATTGATCTGTTTTTCAATGACTTCTCCCGAAACATTTTGGAAAACATCGATAATGAGACACTGCGCATGTTTGTCTTTAGATACTTTGGTATTTGCAGGTTGCTTAAGATAAAATTGTCGGCACTTTATAAGTGGTATTTATCTCATAGATTTAATAAAAAAGCGATTTAATGCTTGTGTATTAAGCATGACAAATAAATCATGGAAGAATGTAGGAAATAAACGCCATATTCTCATCAAAAGCACTAGGAACGGATGTTTCCTACATTCCTCCGGAAGGTCATTGGTTCAAGCGTCGCGGTCACAAATTGATAAAATATCTATTTAAATTTTGTATCATTCTGTCACGCTGAGAAAATATTTCGTCGCTAAGGGCAACCGAGTCTTTTCTTTCTTCATGAGATTGTGTACCAAGTTGGATGTAGGTATGGAACATCATTGTGTGTTTACTTAAATTAGTAATAAGTGGCAAAGACTACCATTTATTACTAATTTACTTTCTTCAGAAGTACACATTGAAGTTAAGCCATAATGAGTGTGCGTAGTTTTTAAACGAGAGTCAACAGTATAATTATTAGCGTAAGTGGTAAAGAGAACAATAACTATTGTATATGCATCGAACTAAAAAAATATTTCTGCTACATTGGATTTTTAACAATAAATATTAATAGATATTAATGGTAATTCGGTTTTTCGACCCCGGGGTACGATTTTGTTTTTGTTTTGTATAAAAAGCAGCAAATAAGTTGTTGATTTTATTTTCAACTGTATTTTTGTGTTGCGTTTTTTCGTTCCAAGGAAACGATGTGTGAAATTATGCAAGTAACTTTTATTTACGTTTAACACCATCAAAGTACAATAATCACGATATAATTAAAATTTAATTTTTATGATTCATTACATGTTGACGATGAGCCATGGATTTATTTACTTTGTTATTTTGAATAGCTAAGGTCTACATCTAGAACTCTTTTAATTTAATTTTATTATTTCATCCATGCCCACCAGTGTTTTACTAGCATATTAAATTAAGAATACTTCAAATTCGTCTTACATATGGTGTTAATCAAATGAAGAGTACCGTTCTTGAAATCTAACCTGTCAACTTTTTTGTGATTTTTTTATGGGATGTAACTTACAGTTGCTGATGTACGTACTCACAAAATGTAAACCCCAATTTCCATCTGAAAGTCCTAGAAAAGGGCATAAAAAATTGTAACTTCGGGAATTATATATTATATATACGTGTATTGGATGGAAGATTGATAAGATAACTGATAAGAAAGAAGAAGGCCACCTGGAACAGGAATTCTCTTAAGAAACATGACTAAATATGTGGTTGAAGGAAAACTTGAAGACAAAAGAGAATCAGGAAGGAAAAGTTTCATCTGCTTGGCGACCTAAAGGGGGAAGAGAGCGATACAGAAATGAAGAAGGCTTCGGAAGGAAGGAGAATGTGGAGAACTCTATTTAACATACAATCATGGAACTTTCTGCGGACAGTTTACTAATGATTATGATGTACATCATTATATCGATACATTGTGATGGTAGATAAAAATCTTACCTTTATTTACATATTCGTGCTTTGAAAGTAAATCTCTCAATGAACTACGCGTGTTACGGTAATACAGTTTTGAAAGAAATGTAAATAATTATTTTCCGAGGTAGGACAAATGGATAAATACGCTTTTCATTGGTTATATAAAAAACGAGATAATCGGAAATAGAACAAAGAAACTCCCTACATCAATTCCCTTTGGGAAAAGTGGCCTTTGCTTCATTTGAAATATGTAATTTTTAGTACATATTGGAAATATTTAAAATGTAATGAGAAACTGCTACGTAAAATCTTCTTTAAAGCAAGTTCACGCTCGTCTATCACCTAATCATTCGCGAAGACAATAAAAAAGTCGTGAACATGAAAAACGGCATCAAGAGAAGGCCTTCAGATATGAATGTAGGCTTACTTTCAAACGAAGACGATGTGTATATGAAAAAGAAAAGATGAGATATCACTGGCTAAAATTAAAATATAAGGCGCAGGAAAATCTCCGAAGTCTGTCATTTGGAATAAAAAGGCCGATACATATTTCGGTTACCAAGTAACCATCATCAAGGGTTGGGACTCGAGAGCGAGCGATCTGGTAGAAAGAAGGGTTCAGTGGCACTTGAGAGCGTGCCACTGGACTCTTCTTTCTACCAGTTCGCTCGCTCTCGAGTACCAGACCTTGATGATGGTTACTTCGTAACCGGAATATGTATCGGCTTTTTTATTCCAAATGACTGGCTTCGGAGATTTTACTTCGAGGACGATGTATTGCAAAAAAGGATTTTACAAGCCTGAAAATACCAAACCTCACCACGATGAAGCGAGGAAACTCATAAATATGATGAACATAATGCGAAGTTTCTATGACTACGGAAACTCCTCTCTCCTCAACTCATCCTGGATACCACTTGCAAAGGATTTACGCAATAAAGAGAAGGGCGTTGTCTTATACGGTTGTAGAATGCTTAAATTGGCAACGTTAAACAAATTACTATGGGGTTATGTAAAATTGCGTTAGATCGGCGATTTGTGGAGCAAAGACGGTTGGTACACAAGAAAATTCAATTACAATAAGAGGGAGGAAGAGTATTGTAGTCATAATAACTGGAAAATAAAAATGAACGTCTTAGAAAATATATGAGAAGTTATCCTTAGGATGGAATGTATTTATGAACTACGTAATAACAAAGTCATGTTAAACCATAATATCGATAAAATATAAATGAAAGTGTTCGCGAAATTTTCATATGTTATGTTGAAGCATAATGCCGAATTTATGTTAAGCCGAATCTTGTGGTGTTACTATTTTTTTTCCTTTTCATACGTGTTATTTGATGGTTATTATAATTTATAGAGTATTTAGAATTGAGGCACCTGTGCCATGTATATAAAATTAAAATTGACTGTTTGAAAGTTTTAGTGGTGGCGTTATTTCAATATTGTCATAGTCATGCTAACGTTTCGTCTACATCGTTTTTTAAATCGCGACCGATGTTTGAAAAATTCCTTAATAAGCTGAGAAAAATTCGTTCTCATCCAAATGCTTTGAAATGACTATAACGACCCACCGTTTTTTAGAAGCATAGAATGTTTGGCGTCTCAGCTGTATCCGGTAATTTGTTTCCCTTTTACCCTCCGATCCTCATCTTCGCTACCGAAAGAAGCAAAAAGCAGGCGTTGATATCTCCGAATCGGCCGAAAAAAATAAACCGCACTTTTCGTGAAAATGGTGCTCTTTCTTTTCGGAAATTTCTCACCTGGTCCTTTTGAATCTTTTTTTTCGTTCTTCTCCGCTTCACACCCTTATCTGAGTTCACGTATCTCTCTCGAGTCCGCCATTCTCCCTCCGCAATCCTTCTCAAACGTATGGGTCTCCGCCACCCAACATCCCCGCTGCGAGGATTCTCCTTCACTCTGGAGGTGCCTCGGAATGCGGTTCGCAACTATCTCCTTCCCTTCACCCCTCTCCCCATGCCTCCCGCGAATTCCAGTCGCGATTCAATTTTTTTCGATTCTTATTTCCGAGGTCTGCACCCCTCACAACCGCCATTCCTCTTATAATCGGATCCGTAAAGCATCGCGAAGGGAGAAAGAGAGAGGAAAAGAAAGATGCTGATAAAAGCGGACGGCGGCCTCGGTTGTGTGGCGAGCCCAAAAGATGGCGCGGCGGTATGGATAGTAATCGGTAAAAAGGATCCCACCGCGAAATCAGATCCCACTCGATATTCCACCTTATTTTTATGCTTTCCTTTAAACCATTCCTCGCCTCTCCACTAGCTGGGAGAATGGAACTCGCATTTCAATAGACGAATTGATGATGGCGTCGATATTGTTTTTAATTCAGAAAAGAGCGATCGCCCCGTAGAATTAGTGTCCTTGATTTATCTATCTTAGTTTTACAGGTATGACCACCATTGGAATCCGAAGTAAAAAGTAGGATTGAAATCGGCGAAAAATAGTTGAATTGGTACGGCTATTTCAGATCAAAGTTTGCTGGTATTGTTTTAATTATGATCGCTTTTACTATGATAAAGTAAGAATCCATTAAAATTCAAGCTAAATTCTTCGGTGGTTAAAACGAATGTTTTTCATTGGGATCATTAAATCCAAAGTTATATGTTAAACTTTTAAAGTATTTTAAATTTCACTCGCGTCTGACTGAAGATGTTTTTATCATATTGGCGAAATTAAAACTGACGGATTATTTACAGTAATGATCGGTTTGTTCGGTTTCATTTGAAATAAATATCTTCGTTTGCCACAACTACATGTTTCTTTGAACGAAAGCAGTTGAGAAAATTCTAGTCTTTCGGCACCCCGCGATAGTTCTCGATATAGAAATTACCACCTTTCGCGCAATTTGAGGGCCTTTCCGCGCTTTTCCATTAAACGCTACTCCGAGCGGATGATCGAGGCGAGGCACTTCGCTGGAAAAGCGACGATTGAGAGTCCTCAAATGGAAGGAGTTGGGAGGGAACCGAGAGGGCAGAAGAGAGAGAAAGAGACGAGTTTGCCGCACGTTCTTTCCCCCTTCTCTCTCTCTACCATTTCTTCCTCACCCCCACTCACTTCCCACAGCTAACGTCCACATCTCACTGCACAAAGACACACACATACACCGTTCCTAAGGGATCTTTAGTCGCGATAATGTCGGCGGCTAAGAGTCTCTCTCTCTTTCAAAATTTCCTCCTTTTTCTCTCTTTCTCTCTCTCTCTTCGGGGGCCCTCACACTGGGATGTACACGCGTGGGCACGCACACAGAAGCGCGTTCGACGGGGAGAACAAAGGAAAAGCGACGGCGGCGAAGGGAGGTGTGGGGAAGTGGCAGTGGTTGTAAGGAGGATGTAAGAGAATTGGAGGATGAAGAGGTCGGCTGGGAGAAGTTGCGTAAAAACAAAATTATCGCGGGTTATCGAAGTGAGGGTTCTGATTACGGAATAAATAGATTTGTGAGGTTTAAATGAAAGTTGGAATTGCTATAGCGTAGCATTTAAAAAGAAATAGTTTAGAAGGTCCATGCGCGATCTCCTTTTAAAATAGCCGCGAAGTGTAGCAAAATTAAATTATGCGACGTAAACAATTATTAATACCATGTTAAAATGTTTTTATATTTATAATTTATAAGCAGAGCGTTGTAAATAGTAATTAATTTTAAAAAACTCAACCATTTTAAGTGATAATTTATAAAAAAGAAAAATAAATTGAATTTATAAAGAAAACCCAATCACCTAGATGTTCTAATGCCAGAAGGCGAGTAATTAAAACGCATTAAAGAATACTATTTAAGCCAAATGGACCCGACTATTTATACCCGTTTATCGTGAACATTAGTATTTTTTTCTATCGATCCCAATTTAAGAATTACCTGTCGGTCAAAAAGCGCCCTATTTTCTTTAGCGAAAATCTTCACGACCAGAAATTTTTCCATTTTGGTTGCCTGTCGTACAGACGAAAATTTGTACGGGGAATTTGAAATTAAACGGACGAAGTGACATAATTTGGCATGGTGTACCGCAAACTAATTAGAAACAAACCCCCCATTACGTCCGAACGACCTCTCGTTTTCGCATTCAACCCTCGACGCACGCGCTTGTACCCCCGTCGTAAGTCATGTAAAGAACATTTTCCATTTTTGTCAGACCAAGAAACTGCCCGCGATACGCACGACACGTACCGGGACCGCTGTTAACCATCAATCGAATCTCTTAAATTTTAAGATGCAGCACGGAGCAAGGCGAGGTGAAAAAAATTCCGCGGCAGGGCGTGGTCGTGGAAGGGCGAGATTGACCACGGAGGAACATGGGGAACGTATTAACGGTCCTAGAAGTACAGAGAGCAAAAGCATGGGGAGTGGAGAGAGTGATACGCGCCTCCGCCAATCGTACGCGCGCGCAAGCACCGGACCGTCCCGCACGTACGAGGACAGCGCGTCGCCGAAGAAAAGAGGGCGGGATGTCTCATCTCTCCTCCCAACACCTCGGACGAATACGACGCTTAGATGATAGCCTTCGCTTTCCATCGCAACAATATATTCAAATTCTAGATTGATATCGCGATCGAACTCCCTTTTAAGGAGGTCGACATTGCTAGCGAGGGAGAGTTGACGCTCTGGCGCCGCTTCGCGGACTTTCGAGGATGACCTGGATGTCCGCTTCACAGCTATCTTCACCGCGCCTTTTCCGCGAATCGTCGTTGACGAACGGGAATGAGTGGAAAAAATGAAGGTGGAATTAAAAGCGGTCCGTTCGTGGTCGTCTTGTGGAAATGTTGCATCGGACCTCGAGAGAATGAGAGAGAGAGAGAGGGAGAAGAGATCGCAAAGGTCGACGAATAGATGATGAGGAAATGAGGAAAATTTAAGGAGAGGGTTTGCGGATAGTTGGATAAAGATTTTGTGAGAATGCCTCCGGTAGCGGACTGAAAATTTCGCAATGGAAGATGCAAATGGAGAAAAATTCCCATCTTGAACTCCGACCTCCACTTGCCAGGCGGGTGCTCTAACAAGGAGGTGCGATAGCAAGATGGAAAGATGAAATGTTTTTTATGGATGTGCTCATAAAGCTTAAACTAAAATTTAATGATAGCAGATCTCTCTTGTTTGTATGTCTGTATTTCTGGCTAATCAGCTTCTTGGACTATTATAGTCAGGAAAGATCTCTCATTATAGGATATTTCAGCATGAAGAAGGATAACGATATTTAGATAGATGTTCTTGCTGAGGAATAGGGGAGAAAATCTCCTATCGTTTTGATATCTTGACCGAGACATTCGCGAAAATGAGAAAAGAGCCGTTGAACACAAAAAATCATAATATGACTTGTTAAATATACACATTTTCAATATGAAAACTCTCTAGATTAAAATTTAATAACGATATTTACATTAACAGTTAAGCCATGTCCAATGCAGGTTTCCCCAAAGTGTTTTTGACTACACACACTTCAAGAAATTGACAATTTTTTATCCAACATGTGTAAACTTTAATTGTGTTCGGTCCTGAATTGTGCGCGCACCGCATTCTATATATGTATTCGACGTGAGAAATCTCTTAGCATGTACGACCACGTGATTTGTTCCCATTAAGGATTAAGGAGACGCGGCCTATTCCAAAAAAGTGACCACCGCGATGCGCAAACATAATTATATGAATATGACAATCGAATATTTAGGATACAACCTTCCAGCTTTTACTTTTTGACAAACCCGAGCAATAAACGGTAAAATGCTAAAATGCACGCCCGCCCTTCTTATCAGACGCGTATCTCTTCCGATTGAACCGTCACCGTATGGGGACCAAAATGGACCGGCCAGAAAAACCAGGGTTAAAACTTCCATCGATGACTGATCATTTGGATCAAAAACAAGAGAGAAAAACACGGATATAGGAAGGTTGTAAGGGAAGTGGATGGCTGAAGATGGGGTTGGGGGAGGGAGAGAAGACGTACGTTTTATTTTCAGCATCCCCCTGCGTTTACATGGGGATTGAAACAAGTGTCCAAAAGAGCGGCAATAAAATACTGAAATGAACGTGAAACGAAACCGAAAGATTCCTACATCCCTTATCCGAGGGAGAAAAGAGAGGAGAGGGGATGGTTTAAGGATCTAAAGGGAGGGAAGAAAGGGTTAGAAAAGAATTAAAAACAAAAGAAAAAAGAAAAACAAAGGAGGAGAGAGACGGGGCGAAAAACAAAACTCGGAATAGAACGGGGAAAGATGAGAAAGGGAAATAACGGGAACGAGGGCGGGTATGGAGTAAAACAAAAACAAAAAAATAACAAAAGAAGGGGAGAGAGCGATTGAGGAAGAGGAGCAAAAGAAGAGAAAATGGGTTGGGAAGGAAAAGAGAGGGAGATAGAGAAAGGAGAGGGAAGGCGAGGGGGCAGAGGGGAAACACCACTAGGGAAGAGAAGGAAAATGGTTGATACTTTTTCCGGATAAGGAGTTTTAAGAAAAGAGGGGAAGGGCAATAACGTGGCGTGAGAAGGATTGTTGGTTCCAGTAGCGATGGGATACGTGGAATGGTGTGGGTAAGAGAGAGAGAGCGGAGGAGGAGGGAGAGACAGGGTGCGAGAAAGGTGCGGGTGGAAGGGGAGTAAGAGTGCTGACGGAGGGATGAAAGTGGGAGGGAGTGGAAACGGAGGGGGAAGGGTGAAACGGGCGGGAAGGCGGATGGTGTATATACGAAAGAACACGGATTCTGGTCACGATGTCGGCGCAACGATTGTGTCCGTGAGTGCGTGTATGTGCGTCTGTGTGTGAGTATTGTGCGGTGGAGATGGAGGGAAAGAGAGGGAGAGGACAAGGGAGGGGGATTCAAGGGTTGTTGCGAGGGAAAGGATGGCGGACGATGTTGTGGAGTTGGGAGGGATAGAGGGGGAGGATGGAAATAGGGGCGGGAAACAGGGTGGGGTGGAGAGAAGCTGAAGGAGCTGGGAAAAGGGTGGAACGAGGGTTTTGGAAACGAGGGAAAGGGTGGGCGATGCTTACGTGGAAGGATGGGTGGTTTTGCTCGACTGCGATCGGCGAGGGGAAAGGGATGGTGGACAGGGTGGTGGTGGAGGAGGATTTTCCACGACGGAGGTGAAATAGGAGGAGGGTGAGGTTGGGAGGGGTCGGAGCAGGAAGTGTGTTCCCCTCCCACGAGAGAGATTAATAGACTTGATTGATTCAGTGAATCTTTAACATACACGTTATGACATCTTTAGACAGGAAGATGAGCTTGATGCTGATGAAGGATAAATGATAAACAGTTTGGTAAGCCTACCGTACCACTGCCGTTGGATTCATTACGTGTGCATACACGGCGGGGGAGGCGGACGCGGAGGAACGCGTGCGCCTCACGAAGTCAACGCATCCGACATAGGAAGGGCGACGGGTGAAGAGGATGGATGGATTGGAGGGAGGAGAAGGGTCGCAGAGGAGGAAATCAAACGAATTAATTGCTAAAAATGTCCTATTAAATAAATAGAATGATGGATTAATGAAAGCATTCCATTCTGTAATTCCTTTAGTTTGTTAGTTCTTAAAAAAGAATATTTTCAACTGTATAGAGATTGATCCACTTGCAATAAAAACTACTGTCATAACTATTTATGATTTTATAGCGTACTGTTTCGAGGCTGATGTTAGGCAACAACTGCCCCCCCCCTCGTCAGAGATTGCAACAAGCAATAGTGGGTTGGACTGGCGATAGAAGGGGAGGTTTGGAAAAGTTGGGAGCAGCGAAGCTTCGATCATTCTCACGTACCAAACGCCCAAAATGCATTTGGAAAGAAATCCGATATTGGAGGAAGTAGTTTGCAGTTGTGCAAGAATACTACTGCGTCCAATTTTATGAACTTAGTATGAATTAAAAAAAAAAGATGAAGACTGACCTCAATTCAATTAAGTAGAGAATTCACGATAAAAAATCTGGAATACGATAAAACTTTGAAGGATTAAAAGTAAGCATTTTATTCATCTAGTTAGATTATATTATTCGCTATGAAAAAAACGAATCCTTATAATTGAGCGAATATTCGAGTTCGACTTATAATTTTTGTAGATTGTGAACTAATCCCGAAATTGTACAGCCGACTGGTAAACTCCAGCCAGTCTTACAATAACTGATTGGAAGATATATTTGCAATCTGACATACAAGTACACAATTTTCAAGTATTTTTACATTCCTCATCTCCTATAAAGTAAGCTACGAGAAGTTAATTTTTTTACAGCCGCAGTTTCGGTGATTGCTTTATTCAGAGTATTCAGAGTACTGAAAACGTACGAAATATCGAATGAGTATTGCATGGCAAATCCGACAATCTGTCTTAATGTAACCGCGACATATAAAAAAATAACGTCTAGAAAACCTTAAATAGAACATCCGGAGACTTGCCGAATTCGGAATAAACCCTTCCAGAAAGGTGTAACAGCCGACATTTTCCGTGCAAAAATACTCGCCGAAAAAATCACGGACGTGGCGGATTCGCAAAAATTCCGATCTTCCCGGCATGCCATTTCCCGTAAAAATGCAAGGAAGGCTACTTCTTTTTTGTATCACTCCTCACCCCCATTTCCCTTCTCCGATGGAGAAAAAACCTCGAAACCGGGACCTCGAGGTGGAGGGATGACTATCTGGCCACTATGCGTCGGCGGCAACGATCAAAAGGCGCATCGGGGAAAAGATGCGCGGAGAAAACAAAAGAGTGTGGAAAGCGCACGTATGGAAAGGTGTGTGTGAGTGTGTGTGGTTGTATGTGCGATGGCGCGGTTGGGAGAGCGGCTGTGAGAGGTGAGGAAGAGAATGAAGGAGGTAGAAGGAGAGAGGAGACTCCCATTCCCTCCCTTCTCGGTAAGGAGCATATTGAAGGAACCCATACGTGTTCCAAACGGACACGATCTCCTTCCTGCAGCAAAAAAATCACGAGAAGAGGGCGCGTTTAGCTAGGAGTGTGAGAAGGCCAGTTGAAGAGTCGAAAAAGTGCGAGTGGAGGAGGAGAGGGAGGGAGGCGGATTCCACGGATTCCCTCGAGGGGAGTGGGTGTTGAAAGGACTCGGGTTGAAGGAGGGGAGTGGGGAAAATCCCGTCGGAAAGGGGAAGATATAGTGGAGTTACGGAGTTTCGAGGCGCAAAATAAGATCGTGAAGACGACCTCAAAGCGGCAATCGGCAGATGTGGACGGCGGGAGTGGATTTAAGGAGGGGATGGGGCTCGTGAAGGAGAAGAAAGGGTTAGGACATTATGCTGGTAGGGAGAAGGGCAAGAAATGGAGGACGGGGCCGAGGGGTGTTTGTGCGCGCAAAAGGATCGTGCATGCGTTTGATTCCCGTCACGCCTTGTGTGCGTGTCTATTCGCTAAGACGCCGCCCGATTGTGATTCTTATCTCACACCCTGGAATGATTACAAAATCTCGCTTGGAGTTCACAGCGATGCATTCGGTTGAGAAAATGTCATTGGACAAACATTAAGCTTTTTGTAAAAAGGTTTATTAAGGTTAGAGAAAAAAATTACCGTTGAAAATACAAATTTTCAAGGAAAAGTTTAATATCATATATTCACACAGAAAAATACTAAAAGTAATGGTTTTACGAATATCTAAACTAAGGATGATAATTGGGAAAGTGGTAAAAACATGTATAACCTAAATTAACTTAACTGTATATTCTTTATGGAAGACAATCATTTATTAAGCAAGTGGCTTTGTGTTCATGCGGGTTACTTACAGCAAAATTGGAATTAAGATGTAAACATAAGATCAAAATAAGGCCTGCGCCAGTAAAGCCAATTATATCCACCATGCCATACCACTATAAGAGTAATAATTTCATGCGAAGATGTCAATCGTAATACCTACCTATAAATCATAAGTTACATACAAGTAATCTTATCTCATCGCCAAAGCTCATGTTATTGCGTGTTTATTGTAAATAGTAAATACCATCAATGAGGAAGAGGCGAAATATATCAATTCTTTAATTTACGAAATTTTTCATATTTTAATACTTAGTTTAGCATGGAATCCAAAACGAAACAAACAGTTTAAACCATGAAACCATGAACAAAATTCAAATTTTCACCCAGTTTGCATGCATATTATACTAAACTGTTGCAATCTATCTATATGATAATAATAATTTGGCGGCTGATATGATTGCGTTAACTTATCCCAAAAATTTTCAGGAATGCTTCACGCATTGTTCCTAAACCTCTATTATTCTTCAATAAAAAATATATAAATACAAATAATAAAAAATAACCGAAGCCGAGTCAAAATTATAAATAGAAAAACATTTTAATAATATATTTAATCTAAAATTAAAAAAAATTAAAGTTAAAAGGTCGATAGAAAAACTTTTTCTTAATTTCTGTTGAAATTTAATTCATTATTTTAATAATATTTATTATATAATAACTTAATTTATCTGGATACTATAAATTAGATTCTGACGCTTTCAAATTGTTTGATTTGTTCAGTGTACGGTAAAACCGACGGCTTGAATAAGTTTTGCCAGGAGTTGTCCGATACTTAAAAGTAATCTTTAAATTTTTTACCCCAGAAACGCGCCAAAGTGACTGGAGAGAAAAATCACAATAAATCGCACAATTAGTGAAATCAATTCCTCTCCTTTCTCTCCAATTACCAGTCTGGCTCCGGAATTCAAGGACCAGAAGACCGACGGCATTTTGAGCTTCGCAAAAGAAACAAAAAAACAAACCGCGCGAAGTTTTTCCGATCCGCACTCCTCGCCGCATCGGAGGAGCCGCTACGCCCGCCACGCCCCCCATAGACTCACCTGCTCGTGCTTCTTGAGGTAGGAGAGACGGGGAAAGGCCTTCTCGCAGAAAGAACAGGCGTAAGGCGTCGCGTCCGTCGGTCCGAGGGTGAAGAGCATCCCGGGGGCCGATCGCCCACCCCTCCCGCCGCCCCCACCCTCCGCGTCAGTCGCGCTGCTCGAGTTCGGGGTGGGGCAGGAGGAGGAACTCAGGGCGGAAGGGGAGGGGGCTCCCCCGTCCTCCCCTTCGCCATGGCCCCCCTCCTCAGCTATCCCCACCCCACCGCTCCCTCCCACTCCGGAACCCCTGCCCCGGGGCCTCCTGCCCCTCCTCCTCCCCCGACGTCCCACCGTCCCCTCCACCTCGCCCCGCTCTTCTCCCCCCGCCCCTTCCTCCGCCGCCCCTTCCTCTCCCTCCCTCTCCTCCTCCTCTTCCTCCTCCAAGTCTCCCTCCTCCTCTTCCTCTTCCAGCTCCTCTAATTCCTCCTCCTCCTCCTCTTCCTCCTCCTCAGGCGTCTCGGACCGCCAAGAGGACGGAGGCTCGGTGCCGAGGGCGTCTGCGAACGTAGAGAGAGAGAGAGAGAGATGAGAGAAAAATGTATAAAAAAGGATCCAAAAAAGAGGTCCAGTGCTTGCTCGAGGGTGGGGGGAAATGGAAGGTGTCACGTGACTGGCAAGATGCAAGGAAGGAGGTCCAATCGCAGGACCTCTCTTCTCTAGCAGTTCGAACCAATCATTCGGAGAATTATTCGGCTTGGCCTACATTATACCAGCTGCGTTTTATACTTCGGGTCCGAATTGAAGTGGTTTTTTTGCCTTTGTTTTCCCCCTCCCGTCAATCAGTCGAACGCCGGAAGAATTAATATGGGAACGCATGTGCGGCCATCGGAGATGCCATTCAGGTTTGCATATTGAAGGCTGATGATTTTATAGCGACGAGACCTTAACGATTGACTTTAATTGACGTATAACACGTTACCAATGCTATTTGTTGTATGTACTACAGAATAATAAAAATATCTTTCGTCAGCTTCCGTCTGTAATCGAACTCTAGAAATACGTGTAAAAGAAATATTATTTTACTTTTTATTGTAGTAGCCGTGCACTTTAGCTCCGCTTTAAACATATTGATTTCATTATGGTATGTTGTACAAATCTTATATACCAAATGTAGTTGAAATCCGTCCTGCCTATTCCTTCCAAATCTATAATTACTGAAAGAGTTTAATTTATAATTGTGGCATCCCTGTTTGATTGATCCTGTCCAAATATGCTATTATGGTTTTGTATATACGTGTACATTAGAAATGTTAAATTTGATTAAAATTGATGTGGACAGTTCAACACAAATACTTGTAAAATAATGTTTTTATTACTTGTATTGTGGCAACCCTGCTTTCTGTAACTATATTAAACATCATGATTTTGTTTTTTTATGTCGCACACCTCCTTCATAGAAAATTTCGTTGAAATCGGTTTCGCCAGTTCCTTCCAAATTCATAATTATTGAAAAGTTTTGTTTTGCAATTGTGGTAGCCCTGCTTATTCGATCCGGTCCAAATATGCCATTTTGGTCATGTATTTATGTGAAAATTCTATATTCCAAATTTGGGTGAAATCGATTCAGCCAGTTCTTCCCTGATATATGCGTACGTACGGACGGACATTACGAAGATAATAGTGCTTTTCAGCAATGACGTAAAGCACTAAAAAAGCAAAATACACTTCGTTATTCAGAAACCAAAATCTCTAGTCTACTGGTGAAAGAACAATTCCCAAAAAATGTGTCTCACTCTCACCTCTGATCCTGCAACATTTCTGCTTTTTCTTTCAGCTTTCACACCTATCTGGCATACAGATCTCTTATGAAAATCCAACAAGAAGGATCCGCCACAGTCGTATAAGATAAACCTCGTCTCAGTCATAAAATGCTCGAACAAATAAGCACAATACGTACACATGAGGTTGGAACGCGCATATAATATATCCAACAGTTTTACTATTGTAAGAAGTTACGCATATCATTTTTACCTACAATTTTCAGAGTATTTGATTTTAGATTAGGGTACTATCAAAGTTTGTGCATTCCTGGACCACAAACCAGAATCAAATGCTTGAATTTCCTTTCTGCCATAAGACGAGCTCGATAATTCTCTTGTGAACTGTTAATAGCTTATGAAGTGGGATCTCCTTCAGCATGTACGGGGACCACGGCAGAGAATCCCCTTTCGCTGGACAACAACTCGGTCATGGATGAATAAAACAGACAGATACCTCCTCCGACATTCTTGAAAGTGGACGAAGGGAGTGTGACAAGACCAATGGCAGGCGAAGCAGCAGCTACGCCCGCAACGAGAGACCGTGTTAAGAGGAGGCGGCTGATCTGCGGAGTCGCGGTTCGAGGCACGCGACGGACGACCGCGCCCCTCACACCTCCGCATCTCTACCGCACGCGCGCGCACACACAAACATACAAACAACCTCGTTACCTCACCCACGCGCAGGGTTGGGTTCCTCCTGACCCGTGCTACCCCATCCCTTCGGCGACAACCTCACCAAGGCGCCTCGCGAATACGTCTCCAGAGGGATGCTTAGTTACGTGTCGTGGGTTGCGGGTGTTCGCGAGGTGGAAACGTGAAAAGGGAGCCGCGAGTCGACCGCAAAGGCCGCAGTCGTCGGCCCGGAAGGAATGAGATCAATCGTACAGTGTGCGCTCGTCGGTTAGAAATGGAGAGATAACATTTTACTAGGTTAACTATGATTTTGAACGAGGGTTAAATGTTATTTCCTTAGGATATAAATTTTGACGGGTTCGTTTCAAATAGCCCTAAGACAAATGCAGGTGAAAGTATTGTTTGATTCAATATGAATATAAGTTAGATATGGTAGATTAAGTGGAAGATATTCCTCCTATCAGTACTTCATCTATAGACGTACTATAGCCTGAAATGTATTTGGCCGGAATATTAGTAGCTCTCTGCTGAAGTTCGGGTGATTGAGATTCTACAGCATATCTATCTGCAAATTAGGGATAATGTATGACCCTTCTAGGAACATTCGACACTTATAAAACAACTAATTATTATCTTAATGATATCGTTTAACTCGTGTGGTATTTTCAAAATTCTATCTAAAGATTAAACTGGAGAAATTAAACACTTTTTATCGATAACATACACTGAAAGAAAATATAAGTTTTAAAGTGAAACGTTTGAACTTGTACCATTGTAGGAGCAACAACTTCTAATGTCACTCATAAAAATTAAGTTATGCAGGCCAATCTCAACATGACCCAATTTAGAAATTCATGCAATTCAATAATGTGCATTATTGAGACCCACATTGCTCTAATACATACACATTAAGCGGAGGAATGGAAATAATCAATCAGAAACGAATATAACAGCATTATCTCTATACACGATTTTCTCTTCCAAGAAAAATGGTGCTTTCCTTTTCTTCCGAACAACTGTTTGGTCGGACCCTCGTGTTCGCAGACGCTTCACCGCGACCAGTTTGCTCCGACCCGTGGCTCGTTTCGAATTCATCGCGCAAATTCTCCCTCATTTAAAGTGTCCGAGAAGACTTCGAGGAGGGTCTACGGCTTGTTCGTTCGTTATCCGCGGCTCCCCTTGTAATTAACAGATTAGCGCCCCACTTGAGGACTCTGGATCCTTGAGAGGGAGGAGAAGAAAAAAGGGAGAGCGATGGAAAAGACAAACAAGAAGAGAGAGAGAGAGAGAGAGAAAGAGAGAGGGAAGTGGTGGAGAGGGAGGGAGATAGGAGGACCGAAACTGGAGACTGAAAGATTGCAAGCGAGGGAGGAAAATAAAAAAAGAGCATTTTTACCCCGTTTCGTGCCATTCCTCCCTCTGACATTTTGACCCGGCGCTATTTTTACCACCAATTAAACGGAGGGAGGGTAAAATGAGTGTGCTGGAAGATTGCGCGTGGGCAAGAGTGCGGCAATGAGTGGGAGACATGGGTAGATTGGAGTCCTCCCCCTCCATGGACGGGCGGGGGAGGCGACGGGAGATGGGGAAAGAAGAGGGACTAGGGGGGGGGGCGGAGTGGGAGGAGGTGTTAGGTGTCGCCGAGAGAGAGAGAGGGAGGGGGTGAGAGATGCGGGAGTGAGGAGGGAGGGGGTGGAGTGGCGGAGGGTTGCGGGAGAATGAATGGCTCGGGGTCTATAAAGAAGAGTTACTGAATATCCCGCACGCGAACACTGAAAGCGATTCCGTAGTAAAAAGAGCCGGGTTCATATCCCCCACGCGGTCAGTCGGACGGCACGCCACACATGTCACACACACACACGACGTCGGGGTTGGAACCAATTCCAATTGAATCGCGTCGGAGAACCACAATATAACCTTTCTCCGCCATCTTCGTCGAGGGATTAACAAAGAGCCAAGCGAAAAAGATTTATCATGTATGTATTCGTGACGAAGGAGAGATGGAAAGTGTGAGAGAAAATGTTATAAACTTGGATGTTGCAACTGAAATTAATATTGTTTTTATACGCTTGGTAAAACCATAATATCGTAAGATTTACATTATGCTTATAGCCATTTTCCTAAAAATTACTTCAACAATGTTAAATAATAAAGAGTAATTAACACTCGGCAGTACAGGCGACTAAGCAAACATTTTAATTGATCTAAATTGATAATGTGGCGTAGAATTCCATTTCTTTATTTGTACTGATTATAGTTAAGTAGTTAAGTGTATTGTATAGACGCGCGTCAGCTGTGCAGTTATCAGCGTAAGTTGTAATGAAAGAAATAACTTATGTATTTACATCGGAATTGAAAAAGATTTCAAACTGTTATATTAGAATTTATAATAAATTTTAATAAAAATTTTATTTTCAATTTCTGTACACAATTTCGTATTTTTGTATATACCGCAACCAATAAGTTGACGATTTTATTTTCAAACTTATTTTTGTGCTGCTTTATCATCTAAAGGAAAAGGTTTAGAAAATTATGTAATTAACTTTAATAAGCGTTTAAAATCATGAAAGAATAATAATTATGATATTACTGGCATTCAGGCATTCATTTTGTAAAATATATTACACGTTGACAATAAGCTATGGATATGTCTACGTTGCTAATTTTAATTAACGCTTATCCAAGGTTTCTTCAACTATTTTAATTTAATGTTTCATTAGCGCCTGCCAGTCACTTATGACGGACAATTATACTAGCATTTAAGTAAATACGCGTAGTCTGCGAAGATATTATCACACAAATAGGTAGAGTTCACAATATGTACATGTAAAATCTATAAAACTCTTTTCTCGGTTATTTATACGAACTAATTAAAAGTGACGCAAAAATCAATTAATTTTATAATCCATTATAAAACTATGTCACAAACCTGTCAACTCGCTATATCTAATACGCTCTAATGAAAAGTAATCGAGAAAGAATGAAAATAATAAGATACTTGATTGGAATGGAGCAAACTAAAAAACTTATTTCGACTTACTCTTATGTTCTTAAGATTGTTAACACTGATTTTTCCAGACTCTCTGCGGAAAAAAGGGAGAGGTCGAATCGGACAGAATTCGAACGAGACCGCGGCGCGTACTTTAACGAGTTGCATTTCGGGGTGGGCCCGTGAAATTCACGGCAAACACGCTTTTAAAACTCGACCACACGCTGGAATTCGCTTCCGCGTGTACAGTGGTCGAAAGAGAGAGGAGGCAGTTGTTGGCCCGATGCAGGAGGAGTGGGTGGGCACAAGGAGGAGAGAATGATGAGAGAGAGAGAGAGAGAGAGAGAGAGGAGCCGGGAGGGAAAAAAAGGCAGAGATATCGTCGGGAGTGGAGGTTAGGGTGAGAGACAGTGAGGAGGAGGATGAGGAATATGGAACGGAGGGGTTGGAGGCTGCAGTTGATCTGGGAGAGAAAGAGAGAGAGGGAGAGAAAGGGAGAGAGAGAGAGAGAGAGAGAGAGAGTTAACTCAGAATGCGGAGTTCACGCCGGGTCGAGTCTGGGAGAAACAAATATTATTGAAACGAATGAGTCGCAGGTCGAACTTGGTGGGGACCCCGAGGATTGTGACGTCACGCGAGATGTCGCTATGGCATAATGGGATGGGTAGTAGGGGGATGAACGGAATAGGATAGGGCAAAGGGGAGAAAAGGAAGGTGGAGGCGGCGGCGGTGATGTCGGCGGGACGGGAGGGAAGGCAGTAAACCATGAGAGGGTGCCGAGAGGGGAGACTATGAAATGGAATGCAATTGGGGGAAGTCAATTGGAGCAGAGTGACTCGTGTGAAGCGTTACTGTTTGCGGTTGCATCAAATTTTCTTGGGAATCCACCGAGTAGCGTTACCAACGCAGTTGTTTATATACCGATCAACGTCATCACGCGAAAATGTCACTGTTAAAATATTCTATTCTCTTCAGTTTTGTCATAAACATGCTAAACACTTTAGGGTGAAAATGAAAACTGACTTCGCAATTTGTTGCAGATGGACTTAGAGAGAATATTGGTTTATTTAAGACTAGAAATCATCGAAAGAGCACACATTTCATAATGTAACGTATTGATGAAAGCCTAACCTCTCCTTGGTGGGGAAAATAATTTCTTTGTGGTATCGTGGAAGAGTCGAGGCAAACGCAAATAGGTACTTCAAAATTCAATCAAACCTGTCTCAAATTTTACGGTATGCAAAGTAAATTCAAGATTAACACTTTAAGTGAGCTTAGTTGAAAGAAAGGTTCTTTTTATCGAAAAGCAGTAGCTAAGTCAGAGTTAGTTTTAAAATAAAATGAGACATTTTGAGAAATTACTAAAATTGATGGAATAAAGCGATCTAAAGATCCTATGAAGACAGGCATAAGCTTTAATGTTGGGAATAATATGACCTGGAATCGAACCCGGGTCTTTCACTTGCCGGGCGGATATTCTACCACTGAACTATCGTAGCAGATCAATTTTCTCGTTTCTTCACGCGGATGTTTTCTTGGTTGGGACGGAACTAGCCAAGCTAGTATCAAACTGCCCCAACCGATGTCGTCGAAGAGAAAAAAGTCTGCTATGACCGGGAATCAAACCCGGGTCTTCCACTTGCCGGACGGATATTCTACCACTGAACTATCGTAGCAGATCAATTTTCTCGTTTCAAAATTATTCCCAAATTACTAAAAAGAAAAATCATCAAACTTATGTTATGGGAACATAAATGACAACCCAAAATTTATATTATAGCAACAAAAGGGCTTACATATGAATTTATATATTTAAAACCCTCATAGCTTGTATATGTAGTAAATGTAAAAACGGCACAAAAAAGAAGAAGATCATTATATGTATATCGGAAATAAAGTCGAAGAATAGTTCTAGTTATATAGGTACGATCTAGTCAAACCCTCACTTATGTTTTTTCCACCTGAAAATAATTCTTTAATTACAACCTGTTAAAGAAAATTGCCAGAGTGTAGCGCATCAAAGTCCACATATCCAACAAGAAGACCACACCCTTTACATCGACAAAGATATATGGAGAAGGTATGGAAAAGGAGAAGGATTGGGGGAGGGGGTGAGCGAGCGATAGACTACGCGTACGGCCAAGGGGTTGTGCCACCAGATTAAAAGGGTTCTTGGTCGGGTCAGTGGGTACGACGTCACGAGCAATTAGGGTCATCAGTTGGTTGTGCGGTAGAGAGGCGAGGCGAGGGTGTGCGAGAAGGAGAGAGAGAGAGATAAAGGAAGGAGCAAATACAAGGAGGGGGAGGAGATCGGAAAAAATGAACGGGTGACGTCTTTTAGGGGTCACAAGAAGAAGAAATAGTTTGACACTCAACACATATAACGGAGGAGTGGAAGAGAGGAGTGGGCGACGGAATCTTTCCACAACAAGGGTGAGATCTTGCGGAACTCTCCGCTCGCTCTTCCTCCCTCTAGCCCTCTCCATTCCTCTCCCTCCTCTTAGCTCCCTCCATCCCTCTCCTTCCTACCTCCCTCACCCTTTCCATCCATTCCGAGTTGATTGCGACGTACCAAAAGGTCCCTCAACGGATTGACCGCTGGCCTCACTCCACTTATTGTTAGTCGTGGAGGAAAGCGGCGTCCTCGGCGGAGGAAAGAGGAGTGGTGGCTTCGGACGTCGCCGAGGGACCCATGAGGATGAGGGATAACATCCTCGTTCAGTCTGGGAGCAGATGTTTGCCCACTCTCGCCCCACGGATTTAAATCGCTGCATCGGATGAGGCGGCGCAATGAGTTGTGCGTCACTTTCTGTGTGTGTGTTGCTACCGGAATGGGGGAGGAGGGGGTCGTTTGTAAAAGTGGAGGGATGGATACGGGGCGGCGGAGGGTGTAGGCGGAGGGAGGAGGATGTTCAGATGGTAATCTTCCGGCATGATATGCTGGCGTTTTTGAGGACGGTGAGTAAATGAGAGGTAATGCGGCGGGCGACGTCCAATTAAAAGGGGCTGAGAAGGTTGAAGCCTATGGGAAGCGTTGGGGGTGAGAGTGAGAGAGAGTGGCTCGTAGGCCGGGGATTTAAAGTTTTGCTTGATGCACGCTTTCTTTTCATTAAAATCCCGTTTCTGTTCTTTAGTATCTTCACCAGTTGAATTCACATAGGAACCTGTTATGATATTAATAGTTATTTTTTCAGCTATCGTCCGTAACAAATTAAAAATTAAAAAAAATTATTGATACTAAGTTAAGATAACGAAGTAAGAGGATAAAAACATTTCCATGGTTGCCTCATCCGTAAATCTAACTGTTAAATTCCCAAGAGTGCACCACTAAAAATGAAAATCGGTTAGAGACGCCGTCTCTAACTTATTTAGAGAATTAACCACTTTAGTAGAATGCACCAATAATTTAACAAATTGAAAGCTTATATTTTCATGAGAGTTTAAGAATAAAATCCATGACAGCGTCTATTCGAGTATGTATACGTAATCTTCAAATCTCTCCTTTTACATATTTGTAATTATACACAAAAACAAGCTACTTAAAAGATAAATGGGCATCTAAAAATATGCATTCATCCCTTAGAGAGATAAAATAACCGAATGAAAATCGTAAATTAAGAAAATTCAATAAATAGATTCATCATATCGGTTTTGCCGAGTTCTCTTGTTATCCCCTTCAATATACCAGCATAACCAACTGGGCGGAGATGAAAAAGATAAGATAGTTTTTCTAAACAGTGGACGTGCTTTCTTTCTCCATCGAATTTTTCCTCGCCCCCGAATCTAACCCCTTTCTGATTTAAATCGACACATCAAATTGAACCCCGAGGAGAGAAAAAAGCGGAGTCAAGGAAATGCAGAGATAGAGAGAGGTATCGGCTTCGGGAATTCGTAGAGGTGACAGGAGCGTCGACTAAAAGCATAAAAGTGCTGTCGGAGTGGATGGGATTTTTTTGGAGGAGACGGTGATAAGAGGGAGGAGGAGGAGGAGGGGAAAGGGACCGCTGCATTTGGGCGGTGGTGGAGTTTTTTTTTAGGAGATAGGGAGGAGGAGGAGAGGGGGGGCGGCGGTGTCGTAAACGGCGTGTCCGTGATGGCCCGCGGTCGGTCCTCCGACGTAATAGAGGAGAGTGGGAGAAAGAGAGAGAGAGAGACTCTCGCTTTCGGGGAATTTCTCGATTCGGGACGCGAGTACGCCTCCGGAATCCGTAGCTAAGTTCACACCCACGCCTCCCTTTCTTTCTCTCTCCATCTCTCGTAATGGCAAAGTGAACACCTACCTGTTCGTCTCGGTAGATGAGCCGTACACAACCTTCATCTCCGAGGCGGAAACACACACAGACGCGTATGAGTAAACATTTTCCCCAAGACGCTTCCCTTTCCGATTTTCATTTTTTGACGCATTCGTCCATATGGTTTTATCATTTCCTTCGCGGCTGGATATCCAGCATTCATTTTCTCGACGTGATGCTCCTGTTATCAATACAATTGATTGGATAATAAAATTAATCGCTGCATTCGATCGAATGGAACACCTTTTCTTGGAAAGTTTTGTTTTCCGAAAATCAGCGAGCGTGACTTGGACAAGAATTACGCCACGGCGTGGATATCTTCGAGATAATTCCACTTTCAGAGAAGCCTTCTCCGATTGAAGTACAGTGAAAGTAGATTCTAAGAAGAACTTAGGATATTATAGTGATAAATTATATCAATAGCGAATCAAAGCGAAAATCGCAAAAGAATCCGATTTTGCCTTACCTAACCGACTCCGGAAATTAAGGTGATAAACAAAACGGTAATAAAATCAATAGCAATCTAGAGAGACATTTGGTACCAACATATTATAGTTCTATAAGACCTAACGAATCATTTCGAAATGTCTTAAGTACGTCAGTTCGAGAATGATGAAGTGAGAGAGAGAGAGAGAGGGAGGGAGGTTGGGGTGTCGTTAAGCAATGAATTAATGCTTAATTCCAAACAGGAGCATAAGAGAGAGAGAGGAGTGGGATAGAGAGACGGTTGGGGATGGGGAAGGAATGGCACTTGTATCCCAGGGATAGTGAGAGAGCGGCGTCTCTCCTTATTTACGCGATGCTCTTCCACAATGATTGCCTGGAATGCCACGAGAGAATAAGGGTTGAGAGAGGAGAAGAGAGAGAGAGAGAGAGAGAGAGTTAGGGGGAGTGTAAGGAAGGGTGGAAATAAGAGGGACGGTTGGAAGGAGAGAGGGGGACGGAGCGGAAAAGAGGGGTGGGGAGCGTCGGTCTCGTATAAGAGAGCCGTGGGTGACGGTAATTGCTGCTCGGAATTTCAGTAGTGGCCTGGGCGGAGAATTGCACGTGGAAGGAAGGGGGAGTGTATATAAGGGACAGGGAGAGAGCTGGGATGGGATAAAAGGGGGTTGTTTGCGCGGAAGGAAAGGGGGAGAGAGATGGAAAGTGGAGAGGTCGAGGGGGATCTAAGGGCGCGGAAACACGAGGAGATGACCCCGTCCCTCTCTAAGTTATTGGGAACGATATCAACCTTGCAAAAATATCAACCCCGTCTCCACCTATTCGTGAGAAATTCGCAAAAAAATCAAAGCGATTCACAGCACGCCGCTTTGAGAGAACATCAAGGCTCGCAGGTATTCCAGCAACGTTACTCCAAGAGAGGGAAAGGGGTTAAAGAAAATCGCTCCTCTGCGAACAAAACAATGTTTCCTGAGGTACGACAGGAGAGGCTGGAATGCTTTAAAAGAGTTCGGCGGGAAAAATAAAAATTTTAATGGAGCACATGCGTCATAGCATTAGTTTACATAGGTCACGTATACATTTTGGTCAAAACTTTATGATGTTACATTTATCTACTCGACAGTCGATTACGCACGAGTAAGCTAGTTTACAGCTAGCATGCCTGAGAGTGTTTCCAAAAAAAATGCCGCCTGTCAATATGAGATAAATTCTTTGATTTTTCTGCATCATATAAATGAGGGTGCATCGCGTCACCATATTTTTATGGGCGGAAAACTCAAAATCCTAACAACCGCGAACTTTCTGGCGAAGCGAATCCCGTCACTAATGCAGAATATTTAGTCAGTGTGGAATAGGGCGAAATTTGGAAACATTTATGTTATAAAAGTGTTTATAAGGAATCGGGGGAGAAATAAAGAGAAATATATAGATTGGAAAGGAGAAAACGAGAGAGAGACGAAGGAGAACGGAAAGGGAGGAGAACGAAAGGATAGCGCGGCAAAAGAAGGGAAGGGGAGACTGTGGCGGAGGTCGAAGGAGGAGGAGGGGGAGAGGAATCCCGAGGTCGCATCTGCTAGATTGACGTGACGACGCTGGAGTGACATTCTTCTCAAACAGCTGTTTCCCCACCCATCTCCTCCAACATCTCTCCCCCCTCTCTCCTTTCTCTCTCTCTCTCCCCCTCACTCTCCCTGACTATCCTCTTCTCTCCTACCCCTATCCTCTCTCCCAACTCTTCTCTCGCACCCCAGACCGCACACGCCCCTCTCTCCCTCTCCGGCTCACCCTCCCCCACTCCACGTAGCCAGTCCTTCCCCCTCCCTGCTCCATCCCCCATCCCCACACCCCACGAACGCTCACGTCGCGTCGAGTCTGCCCGAATGTCCGACCCCCCCCCTTCTCCCATTACCCCTCGAGTTCTCCACCTCCATCTATAAAACCCCTGCTCAACTTCCATTTCTCTAACCCCCTCACCTCGACCTCCGCCCCCTCTCTCTCTGCGACCCACTCTCTTTCTCCCCCTCACCGTCCGCCTCCCAACCGGCACTCCACTTCACCCCGACCCCTTTCAATACACGCTGCTCTCCTCCCCTTCCTCCTATTTCTCCCCACTCATTCCAAAATATCCCCCTTCCTCTCTCCCCTCCTCCATTCGAACGGCGTCTCCCTCGCAGACGGCGGCGGTTCGATTCCTGGCTTGCGTCCCTCTTCAAGACCACTGCATTCGCACGACTGGAAATCTACCAAGTTGCCTTCACTCTGCAGATTCTCGAAAGCCATTAGGAAATAAATGGTGGCGTAATGGCTATTTGGCGAGCGGGAGTGCCACTCCAGGGGCGGAAAAACCCGGCACCCTCTAAGGGTGGTGGAAATAAGGAGAAAAGCTTTCGCTCCATAAAAAATGACGGCCCCTGAATCATTTCTTTTAACTTGGGCTAATCCCTTATATACGTTATTCCCAAGTACGAAGGCCAAGGAATATTCTCATGAAAGATTTTTCGGGGAAAATGTGTTTACGACGTCGTAAGTCATGCGCTTTAGTGGAGATGGAGTTCATTTGAGGTTTTTACTTCCAGAAGCGTCATTTATGTTATATTTGGCGTGTCAGTCGATCAAATGAGCCGTATAAACTTGTTACTCGCCTGAAAATAAGTTCAGGTTATCGGCAAATCATTGCAGCCATTACATACTCCTCATCAGACAGCCTCAGAATTTTTTTATCGACTGAACAGAATGTAGCCACGAAATAATCTCCATCTCTTTGTCATTTCTATTAACTATATAATATCCTCTTTCAACAGTTTGTTTAATTTCCAAGATACTGTTCTAAGATGCAAATTGTTGAGAGATCAACAAGAATAAAATGTAAGGAAATGACAGCAAGAACTGCAAATGTTTCGCACAACAAAACATTAATAAGGCTTAGTACGTCATTTTATCCCTCGATTTTCATGTTCATATTTCAATTTTTAGTTTCCTCGAAATGACGACACTTATGTATTACTTCCTGTCGTGGGGTCTGTCTCTCAATGCTAATAACGCGAATTCTAATCCTGCTTTTGGTATGGATGTCTGTGATTGTCTTTGTTACTGTTTAATATTGTGGAAAATCTACAATTTCTGTCAAGTTCCAAAATTGAAATTAATTTCTAAACATTTAACGCTCAGCTTTCGTAGTTCATTAAGCATGACATTGTTTGAAACAGATTGGACATTAAAAAGCGCTATTTTCGGTGGGAAGAGATGACTGGTTTAATACTAATTGCAAAAAATGAAACATTTCCACACGCGGTAGAGAAACACGATATTAAAAATACTAAACTTGGTTTAAATAACAAATAAACCGACCCTCTTCGCTCTCCTCGACATCTCCCAACTTAAGACGTTCTACGCGACTCTATGGTCTTCTATCGGTTACCAGGTCTTACCCATTTGACCCACATTTCATCCCGCCGAAAAATTCCAAACAATCGGGGAATAAAGAAACCGCACGCAAAACACGCACAGACGCGCCTTCCCCTCCAAACCTCCCACGATTCCCCACCCACTCTCCCATCTTCCATTCCATCCTGACTTCCCTTTCTTCCTCTCTCTCTCCACCTCCTTACTTTTCCAACTTACATGCGGTCTTCGGTAAAAGGAAAGAGACAAAGAGCAAGGGAGGGAAAGAGAGAGAGTGGGGATACATAAAAAGACGGATGAAATTATAAAAAAAAACAATCGAAGGGAGACGGTGGATCGGCGCGGGGATAGAAGAAGAGCTGTAAAGACGGAAGGGGACTAGTTGGGAGGAAGGGAAATGGAGGCAGGAGAAGGGAAGAGAAGGAGAAGAGGGGAGGGAGGCTTGAGCGTGGGGCAGTTGGGAGGTAGAAGAGGAAAAAAGGGGGAACCTCAGGAATCCTAAACTTGAAAATTGGTCCCTCAATTTTTTCTATCTTATAAAAGACGCAAAGGAGGGACAATCCCTCATGACAAAATTCTTCCTTTTTTCCTCTCTCCTTCAGAGAGCTATTCTCATACACGACGCCCACGTCTTTCCTCTTGCCTCGCATTCACAAAAAATATGAAGAAAGGTGTACATTTATCTGGGCCTGGTTGACCTCTAGGGAGTTTTTGAGTGGAGGACAAAAACTTTGGTTGTTTATAATTTCAAAATATAATGTAGGACAAATAACAACGGGATATTTTGCTCTAACTAAGCAATTATGCTGTTTTATATCACTTTCCAATTTTTTAGCAAAATGTTTGGTGAATCATGATATAAGGCGATTGATGGAGAAAAGTTTGTGATAAAAATGCAAAAAATGACATTAGCCATATGTTCACACGAATACGTTGCGCTACCCCAAGGTGCTCGTTAAAGGCGGTAGCATAGATACTATGTAATTCGCGAAATTGACGAGCTTGAGCTGCATACAATATAGGTTTGGCAAAAACGCACAATGATTAATATCGAATCAATGAGCAATATCTTGAATAATATTATTTTATTTGAGAATTTTACTTTAATAAGTAATTAATAAAAATTAAGTATATTAATTATAAAACCAATCAAAATTAATTACATACTCAATTTCTCTTGAAATTACAGCGCGAATGCGTGCGAGTAATTCTGAGCTCTGTTCTAAATCTTTTCAGTAGATTACAGAAAACATATTTACTCTAAGAAGATTTCTCATTTTTATCGCAAAAAACGGCAATTCAGCATAAAAAAGACTGTGTCCGATACGAAATATGTTATTCCTTAAGTGTAGTGTGCTGCTATTTTCAAAATCGCGGGATTTCAGAAGAAGAAATGGCTTCATTCATGCGGTAGCATTTAATATTACTAATCTTGGTCGTCATTCATTTATGTGCACAAGGTGAGTTAACCTGCTGTTATGAAAGTCATATGAATTGATTCCTGATTTCATAAAATGAAATGCAATAAATAATTTGTTAATTAATTCTGTTTAATATTTTCGCCTGATTTTAAGTTGATTAATTTTCAATTTTTTTTTCTACCCCCCAAAGAACATCCTGAATTAACTTTTTAGCGACGAAACATTCAAGTCCGAGCTCGAAAAGCACTGAATTCAGAAAATCTGTAGAGGCGTTGCGTCAATCATGAATTATTACAGTACTTATATAGTACTGCACTTACGGCAACATCTAACATGAATTTCTGAGCTCATGGAATCTCATATTGATCGCAACTGTTCATTTTGAACGCGAGTGAATATTTTTCTGAATCTGAAAAATAGCGTAAAACTATTCAGAGGTTGCATTAAATTCCTGTTCGGAATTAATCAGATAAGGAATACGTGATAAGAAACAGGAAGCATCAATATTGGCAATTTTAATACTAGCTCTTTTTCTGCGATTGTTGCACAGTTTTTTGTGGATAACATAGTACAATGCTTGGATTAAATGTTTAGGTAAAACTGGAATGGATTCCATCGAATAAGGTTTTTAGATAAGTAAAAAGAAAAGGGGAGAATAGTGAGTTCATATTCATTTTTAAAAAGAGGAGGATATGCGCCATGATATCAAGAGAAAGATTTCGGAGAGAATCGAGTAAATTTCCAAAGCTATTAGCTCTTGATTGATGTTTGTGATTAAAAATAAATTATCCACATGTACGCGATAGCGTTTGAAAATTGTATGCTGATCAATCGAGAGCGTGTAAATTCTCCTAGCACGGGCGATTGATTGCTTGTGCCAGGCTGGTGTTGACTATAATCGGGTTTCTTTAGCAATTCAGGTCGTCGGAACGACTTGATGAAACGCCATCCATTGGAGCTATAAATCGCGCAGACTCTCAGACGAGAGATCGCTTTTATTTAATCTTTTTTAAAATCGTAGCGGGATACGGCGAAGTGTGTTTTTATTCATTTAATTAGGACACTGAAAGAAATCGCGCAAATATCGTTCCTTGAACCATTTGATCAAATATTCTCCTCGAATAACCTATTTTCCTCTCCCTCTCGATTTATTTCATGAAAGCTTAATTACTTTACATTCCATCTGAGCGAAATTAAATTAGAAATTTCAGGTTACGGATTACAACGAATAACGCAGGTAAATGTTAAACCAATAAAAGACCTGCAATATAGTCGCCGTTGGCGTATATACATCCACCGTCGGTTATCGGCACTAACTACCTACTTCTGAAGACGATCTTCTTTTAGTTAAAAACCAGGTTTTTTCCAACCTGGTGCTCCCATTTCCTAGCGCCTGTAATTTAATTCTTCGGTTACCTTCTTTCAAATGTATCAAAGGGCACCAGTAATATCTATGACGCTGCTTTGATTTTATTTACGGTCATTCCTATTTTTTTGCAGGAGTACAGGGGTGTTATCTCGAAGCTCACAGAACATAATTGATGCTTGCCACACAGAAAAGGTTGGGGAACCCTCGGTTAGACGAACATATGTCACGCTCGCCTCATTCTAATGGACGTAGGAACCGCGCATTCGATACTTAATAATCTTTTACAGAAAAGAAAATTCTAAGAACACGTACCGGTCGAACCCACCGTCGACCCGAACAGGAGAAGACGCAACTCGTCCGGAGAGAGAAACAACGGTAAGGGAATTAAAAATTCTCGTTATCGAACCATCTCCGAACGGCGACTCTCACAATTAGCGATGCAGGGAGGGTGAAAGAGGTTTCTGTGTGTGGATTGTGTGTGTGCATGGGAAGGAGTGGGAAAATACTCGGAGGCGATGTTTTCGAGTCGGCAGCGGCGGCGCGACGCAAGTGCGTGCATTTCTTGGCGGTCCGCCCCCTTCGGCGAGAGAGGCCTCCTCGCCTCTTTAGCGCCTCCCACCGGCCGGAAAACACGTCCATCGAAATCGCCAAGCAGCGCAGCGGACGCGGCGAAGCTATCGGCGGGAATTCTTAATGCAGTCGGTGCATTTCATGTCAATCGCTTTTGAGCTGCAGTGTCGGCGATGCGATTGGATACTCGATTTCCGGTGCTAAACCAATCGGACCATAGTAATGGAAAACGGAATCCTCGAAGAGGGTCGGAAGAGGATTCGAATAAGGAGACGCGTTATCACATGCTGGTGCGATGATTTCTGCATCAAATATAAAGGAGGAAGTTTTTTATTCGATGCGTTTTTTTATGCGTGCAGTGCAGGCGGTGCAAGGAGGGGAAGGGCGTAGGGGAGGTCGTGTCTGTCCAAACGTCCGTCAGCATCTTTAACATGATAGAACCACTTGATTGAATTTTACAGGATTTGGAGGTGGAAATCGACTTGGGTGTCCCATTAAGTTTGTACTCGCAGAAGAAATAGATACTTATCGTCGTCATTGTTGTCCGATTTTAACCAAAATTGGAATCAATCTACCAATTTTGGCAAAACTCCCCAATACCAAATTTCATCATAATACGTCCAGCGGTTTCCGAGTTTTAACATGCGGACGGACGGACGGAAACGACTTCCCTGTATGCGTTCACTTCGCGCAAAGAACGCATAAAAACACATTTATAGTCTCTATTTAACATATTTCAGGAAATAAAATACCATTCTAGGACTGCGGTTCTCAACCTTTGGGTTTGGGCACCACCATGATTAAATCAGAAATCTTTTTCAAGAAGTGCATTTTCACGTAAAATGTATTTTAGTATTATATTAATCATTAATGGTGATTTTTAAGGACCATACTGCAAAAAAGGAAATATTTTATAATATTTTCGAAACTTCGTATCCATATATTTGATAACACTGTTCTAGGACACTCAGCTATTTTATTTTCTGAAATAACCTACGTTAGAAATGAGCTTGCTTCACTTAATGAATACTAGATCTATTTTACACAAGATCCCAGACTTTTGAGACAATTTGCAAATTAAAATCGTCGAGCAATTTTCTTTTGGTCCATGTTTGCAAATAAAAAAATTTCTCTTTTTCTATGGATGCATAACGGACATCTTAGTAATTTCTAAGGAGACACTTCCAGTCAGCTTTCAATAAAAGTGATAATTTCCGAATTTTGGTCCAAAATTACTAATGTTCTTTGAGAAATTTTTAATCTTGGATAAAGGTTTCATTCTTGTTATCGTAAATCCAGCAATTTTTCTGCATTCCTTGCCAAGTCACAAAGGAAAGCATTTGGAAGTTCTAGTCTATGCCCGTACTATGGAGTGCACCTTACCGGTTTTGTTGTGATGAGACTGTTTTACGATAAGACTTTCCGTTTTTACCAAACGACAGAGAGAATGCGATGTGACAATTGCATTGCAAGAGCCATTAACAAGAGAACGTGGCTGGAGATCCTAACTTTATGAAAATCATTTTTTAAAACATTCGTGAGATCAGTTTAAACAACATATTTGAGAATGAGACGATTCGAGCGCGGTTAAGAATGGATTTATAAGCACTGTAAATATTTAAAAAGAAAATATGTAATACTTATTATTTAATTTAAAATATTTTAAGACCAGATAATTCCTGCATGCCATTGTAAAAGTCATATTAATTTATTTTTTCATGTTTCTGCTATGAAATATGATGAATGTAAATTTATCATATCCTTCCTTCCATGTCTCGTTTTTCAGTTTCTCTATCCATGAAGGCCATTTAATACACTTGTCTTCTAATATATGCATGCATTTAACATTTTTTTCAAACACTGTCATGCATGAAATGTTATAAAATTAATGCGACAATGTTTTTCAATTATTTCAAAACGTATGAGAAGGAATTGCTGAATTTCTTTATGAATGATCACAAAAAAGGAGAGAAATGAGACTAAATCATCATGGCAATTAGAAAAGTTATAACTTGCGGCAATACCTACGGGTGTTTTTGCTATCTTTTTTAACGCACCCTCTTCTCAATTTTCACGATAATTGAGTGACTAAGCAACCTTCTGAAAACTTGGTAATTATTATCGGAGAAGCTGCAGGCTCATGCATATTCAAAGGGTTAAGCAGGTTTGACAAAAAATGCGTAGCCAAGAAATATGCATTGCTGCCATTTTCCTTACGTCTATATTTTATGTAGCGGATATCACCCACGAAGTTCGCATTTTTCGAGCAAGTTAACACTACCCTAAGGGAAATAGCGCGAGAAGTACAAAATAAATGTTCCATTGAAATATGTCTGCTTCCATTTCTCGAGATAATGTGGTTTCTTGGCGTTCTTAGAACTCGAACCAGAACTGTCTGTAGAAAAATCAAGTGTTCCCCTATGTTTAGAAACAAAAAATAACGGATAAAAATTCATTATTATTACTGTAATTAAAATTTATTTGGTAAAATTGTCTGAGCAGCACAAATAATCATAGCGATCAAAACAACAAACAAATGACGCGTTAGATCTATTTCCTGCGCGAAAATCACTCCAGCTTTAACTCAATTACAGCGACGGAAATTTTACCAATATTAAACTAGTTAGGAAGATCATTCAATAATTACTTTTTAACATGATAAAACATTTCTTCAGTTTAGCGTGGAATGTTCGGTTTGGTATTACCATAGGAATATTGTGACGCCGTTTCCCAACTTGGGACCGAGTTTGTCAAAAAGAAAAAGAGATGTCGTTTGAAGACCTTTATTACATCCGCTTTTCATTTTCTCCTATTGGTACAAAATTCAACCATGGTCCAAAAGGATTTCACTTTGTCGCAATTCGTTTCCGCCACTTTCATGGTTACAAACATCGATAAAAATCCACGTAAATTTTTACGACAGCGTCAGTAGTGTGAATAAATCACGAACGAGCTGTGAAGAGTTAATATATATAATACACTTTTACTGTTTCTTAGAGAGAGAGAGGCCTGAAGGACAGATTTCTCCTGACTTTCTATAAGTAAATTTACCCCCGTTCTTCTATGATAAGATAACGCGGAACGCATTTCGGCGACTATCGAAACTATCTAGGAAGTTTTGAGGTTGGAAGAGGTCGTGTGCAATTTTGCCTCGCAGATTTTGTTGAATTCTGAAATAACCGCCCTTCATCCTTGCCAGCAATTTTAGCAAAAGTTGCAAAGACTTTCCTTCTTACAAGCATTTCCACGAATATCTACGATTAACGGAATTACAAAACCAAAGAATTAATGTAATTAACGGAATTAAAAAAAAAAGAATTAATGAGTTATTTTTCTCTCCCAAACAGCTCATATCTATTATGTGAGATACATAATTCATGCAGAATTCCAAGTAATACAATACCCCATTGTACCAAAAAAGTCATCCACGGATGCCACTCATCGAAGGTTTCTCAAAAGCTCTTGTCGAAATATACGATCAGAGCTTACTGCTACAACTTCGTGGCTCAATCTTTTACAACTACAAGCGTTAAGTACGTCGTTTGTTCAATTAGTGCGGAATTAATTAAGCAATAAGGCTCTGCGACACGCTAACCGAATCGATTCCGGGTGATAGAGTCGCTGTTCCACTACTGCGTAGAATGTATTGCGCCACGTAGATTTCCATATAAAGTGACACTCGCCGATTTGAAACATACGAATAGAAAATCCATTTTCACAATAGTTTTTTCGTGTCGCTGTCGACTCAAACCATTGTCCAGAAGAAAAAGTTGCAGGACAAATAAACTTGGGAAGATAAACCTATGTTCAAGTGAATGGTTCCGGCCATAACTTGTATACCTGATAGTGATGATAAACGTCAAGGGCTGCGGTACTTAAATTTAAATTTTCTCTGATTTTCATTTCACCTTTATTCGTTGGATAGGTTCGGAACTATTCCTATGGGAACGTGCAGAAAATATTAGCCTTTACAAAATAAATTCCAATGTGACCTTTTGCAGTAAAATAGGATTTTCTATTCCTAGGATTCTTGTAACATACACAGTGATTGTCGCGAAATAGTTTTGCTGGCAGAAGTAAATACGTCATTTTCCACGACACATCTTTATTTACTTTCGGAGCGCTTGCTCTTCATCGAAATTTTCGGCATTACCAACGTGATCCTATCATGCTGACGAACAAGGTCTTAAGAGGGGCAAACAATGCAAAAGTTCTGTAAAATCTGAAACGAAATTCCACAGAGGCATAATCAACGCATTTAGGCTGGCATCAGGAGCGGGCAAAAAACGTTTCAGAATGAAATCTAATACCGAGGCAAAACCTGTACAGTAATAGAAAGGCGATTTATCCAACAAGTTTACACAGAGAATTTTGTGCAATTTTAGTTTTCACACATGCAAAAAATTCGGGAGGAATACGGAAACCTATGGTTTCCAAGCAAAATCAAGACGCAAACCAAGACGAAATTTCCACAACGCGACATTTTCGGAACATTTTTTCTAACGTCGAGAAATGCAAAGAAAAATGCGATTCGGCCGACCTCCGTCCCGTCGCCGCTCCTGTCCCCCCGCCCCACTAAAAACCCATCATCCTCCCCCGCATCCAACAATTTTCCATCGACATTCCGTGGATCACTTACTCCCGCCGCTGTCCACGCATTGACTCCCAGCGTTGCCTCGCAGATTTATGGATCCCGTGGATGGATTGACAGACGTTTAAGCTTTCGGGGGCACGTTCTTCAACTTTTTTTCGATTTCGCGGGATTCTCGTCGGTATTGCTCGGCGCGAGACGTGAGTTGAGAGGAGAAACGCGCTCCATTTGAACAATGCTCCTTTATAACTCCGCTTTTTTTCCCTCAATCTGCTTGGAAAGACGAAAATGTTTTAAAGAACATCCGACACTGAGAACGTCGCTGGGGACAGCTCATGTGCTAGCCGATATATACACGAGACAAATCCAATTCCTTTCGAATGATTGACTGGCACGAATAAAACGCGGGGGAAATAATTTAGAGAATGTTAATGGCGAGGGCGAAAAAAATGTCTCGCTTGCGTGTTAGAGACAGCTTACTAAGGGTTTTTAATTGCTTTATGAAAGGTATATAAGGGAGAGCTGCGCGGTTGGAATATTGAACGGATAAGGGAGTCGCGGGCGAATAATTTTTCCGGTTGCGTTTCCCGCGGTCAAAAAAAAAACTTTTGGGTCATGCAATTAAATTAATTTTCATCACAAAATAAAAACAATGAAATAATTATTTTTTGTATTTAACAAATTGATGACTTAGGTCAAGTGATAATGGCATTATAATTTTTATACTCTATTTTATGCACGACTCGACCATTTTAACCTTTACAAGTCGACGAAATCCCATTACCAGCTGAGTGATGTCAATCTAAAACGAAATCATTCACTTCCTCCATCTTAAAAAAAGATACAGTAACAACATTATAATTGAAAATTAATGTTGTCGTTGCCTAAGGGACCAAAATTAAACTATCTCGGGTGGCATTGACATTCTCACTGCCTTGTAAAGGGATAATATTTTCTTTTCTAACCATTTAATTCAACTAGTTACTTAAGGACTATTTACCATAAAATTTGCTTTATAATATATTTTTTATAAAATATCGTTTTACCCATGAGCCAAGGCGCGATTTGTTATCGACTTCTTATTTTGAACAAGAAAAACCAAATGAATTCATATTAATTTTCTTTCCAATAAAATGTCAATAAAATGAAAGGTGTGTGGGCGTGAGGGCTTAAGTGAGTACATATGCTTAATTTTATGAAAATCTCCAATCAGTCCATGGTCAGACCATTTTTGAGCCATTGATCCTCCTCGTTATCATTACAAAATGAGAATTTTAGAATCTGAAGTTCGTAGGTATGCCAGGAATTATTGGTTGTCTTGTAAAAAAAACAATCATTACGGCCAATAGCGTCAAACCTGAGGCAACTAATGAAATCTGTTAAACTGAACAAAGAAAGCAGCCATTTCCACCGTAATCATACTATAAAAATAGATAAATTTGCGAAGAATACTGCTGCTCTAATGAGGGTGCCTTCGAGGCAAAATTCGGGCTTACTTTCTTGTAACGATGAAAGTAACTTTTCACCAAATAATTTGTCAAAATATATGTAAAAACATCATGAGTTATAAATAAAATTTTGTAAAATCCATAAAAAAAAATAAAATATCAATTCTTCCAGGTGAAAAACCCCTGATAATTAATTTTGACGCACGAACAAGTAGAAATCTTTTCATCCAAACCAGCTAGAGAAAAGTGATATTTAATTGCAGCAATTACATTGGAATGATAGGAATAAATTACAATTAAATTAGAAATTGTCACTGCCTAAGGTGAAAATGTTATTTCATGCTTTCCTATTTCATTCCGCCTAATTAGAATTTATATGATAAAATTACAGGACTTTTTGATATCATATAACACAAATCTATAGGTAAACAAAACCCTGTAAAGCGCATAAATTGACAGCTATTGACGAGGTCGTGCGACAACTTCAGTTTACAGATAGACTAAATAACACTTTTAAGGACTCATGACAACTAAAATAATTCTAAGTTAAATAAGCGATCTTTCACAAACGCGCGAGGTTTTAGTAAATAAAACGAATTAGAACGAAAGATCGGTGATTTTTTTAATATCGAAATTACGTCTCATTTTCGATTTACTTCAAATTAACGATACTGTAAACGGAATAGTATATATCTTAAAGTTAGACAGTGATATAAGCGACGGTTAAAAGATGCCCAGATAATAAAGATTTAGCGATGGCAATAAGTCTAGAGGAACCAGAACTTCAAACCCATGCGCTCAAGATTTATGCCGAATATTTTTGCGATGATTCTCATATAACCTCTATCTTTGGAAATCACGCAACCACCGGTATAATTTATCGGAAACGCTCAAAATAAGCGTTAAAACGCATTTGCTGTTAGCGTACGGGTATAAAAGTTACTTTCACAACCAACGGAAGGAAACGCTAGAAAATAACAACGCGGTTCAACGAAATAAATTCGCCGTCCGTTGAAGTTACTTGCATTACGACCGAGAACTCAAACGTTCGGGACGACAAGAAGCGCGTTATTCACACACCACGACGTCCACGCGGACTTCGTCGTTCCTACATTTACATCTGCATCATAACTTACAAGTCACCTTAATGGTGGATGGAAAGAGGCGCAACGAATCTACCCGGTAATTCCCATTTATCGTTTTCCTATTGTAATCCCTAATCGTCCTGGGGAAGAGATATCCTTTTCATCTCTCCGTCCCACAGTAGATCTCGCGAATCTACGCAAAACCGACGGAGTATCACACCAAAACAAAAACACAAGCGAAACAGGCTAACCCACGACAGAATCTCCATATCAGACCGATGGCCATGAATCGAGCGGAATGGAAGGACATAGGAAATTACATATAAAAATACAGGGCGATTCAATAAATTGCTAACATACCTGTGGTGCTTCATATATTCAACTTATTTTAACTTTCCGTCCAAACAGGTGCCGCACAAAACATTTCAATCATTTCAATACCGTGTATGTGTCGCTTGTCCATGGACTCCAATACGATTGCCATGATTATCAGGCGTAAAACAGTCTAAATACGAAATGGTAACATACTTTTTGAATTTCACGGGAGTGCTTACTACTCCATACACATCACGAACGATCGCGTCATGCTTCAAAAGCGCTTCGATAACATCTTCTATAGACGAACTCTATGCGGGACGAGCTCACGTGTAACCTCCGAGGACCCAACTAAAATGCGACGCAAACCCAAAAAATAAACACGCACGAACCCTTACCTTTTAGGTCCTGGACAGACACGTGGTTCTCCTTGTTGGCCTGTATCTTCTCAATTAGTAACTCGAGGCGGCTGCTGTTGCCCTTGAACAACATCGTACGATGGAGAGGAGGGTTGTCATCGGCGGTGGCACCCGAAGCACCGCGGCCGCGCAGAATGGCTGATCGCTCCGTCCGTCTCTCGAGTTTCCCTCTTTACGATCGAAACGAAACTTTTGACGGAACGGGCCGAAAAAAAAGCGAAAACAAAACCCGCGCGCCCCGCGCACACGGCAGCGTTCGGAAAAAAACTATAAAACTTGTCCTTTTTCCTCCCAGTGTCCTCCTCCAAAATTCGCGAGGCGAAACAAATAAATTATAAAAAAAAACGACACCACGATTTGTCCTTCGTGCGTGTGCGTCGGAGCGTAAAAACAAAAGAAAAACCAGATCGTCTCCTTTGTTTCCACGCTTAAGTCGTCGTAAAACACCCGAACTCGATAAAACCGCAGCATAAAGCGTCCAACGTCCTTTTAACACCACCTAGGCGAGTCATTCCCGATGGAGGAGGAGGAGGAGGATTCCCCTTTTATCTCTCCTTCGCCACACCTCTCGGGAAAAAAGACAAAAGCGGGAAATAGGGAGAGAAAAGAGGAACGATCCCTCTCTCTCACTCTCTCGCACTCACTCCCACAAGCGTCCACAGATGGCGTCCGCGAGAGGTCTCTTCGAAAACCAACACCGCCTCTAAACTATCTCCAGTCTCTCTCTCTCCCTCTGTATCTCCCTCAGCACGGGTGGTAGGGGGGGGGACAACACACCGTCTCCTTAAAACGAACGTCCGCACTGTGCAACGCCGGTCGCCCGATTGAGAGGCCCTGTCGCTTAACCCCACCGGGACCCCTCCCCTCGCATCCCTCCCTACCACTTCTCGCATCCCTCCCTCCCCTCCTCCTCCACCGCTCGTCACTCCTCCCCCTCTCCCTTTCTCCTTCTTCCCCCGACCCCCTCGGAGAGCAAAAGCGAGGTTTTTATAATGCGGGTGAGAGGGGGGAGGGGGGGAAGGGAAGGTGGGGGAGTAGGAGAGAGTGGTAGAGGGGAAAAAGGAGGAGGAGGAGGGAGGGAAGAGTCGCGTTATACGGGGGAGGGGAGTGTTTCGAGAAGGGGGTGTCCCAGGGGAGGGCGCTCTGGGTGGGGAGGGGAGCGGAGCACCTCTCCCATTGGTGGACGGCTGAACCGCGGGGGGCGGAGTCTGCTCCCTGGGGGATCGAATGTGACGCGGAGAGGGAGGGGAGGGAAAAAGGGGGGAGGGGTGGTGGAGGAGGGAGGGAGGGCGGAGTGGCGGACTAGGCGGCCGCTGGGAGAGCACGCGAACTCGATCCCAAGAGACGATCTCCTTCCCACCCCTTTCGACGTCGACTCCTCCGCTTCATCCTCCCTGCATCCGTGGCAGGGAACGCCCGCCTCTCTGGGGGTCTCTATCCCGCTTTGGCGCCCTGCGAAGCAAGCCCTATCTCCCACACCCTCCCTCTCACTCCCTTCACTCTCCCTTCCTCTCTCCTTGCGAACGCAAAACTTTTACTCCCGATGCGACTTGTTTTCCTCAACCCGAGTGCGTGGCAGACGGTGCCGGGTTCGCGATGGTTTTTCCCTTCGAGGTATTTCTCCCGAAGACGAATGTCTCTCCGTTTGAATTTTCTTTCGGCGGCCCTCTCTCTCTCTCTCTCACTATTGGGACTGACAAGAGTCTTGAGAGATTGGTTTCGGAAGAATTGCGAACGGGTTCAAGAACAAGCAATTTTAAAAATGTACTTGTCTCCGATAGGTATCTCCAATAGGCACGACAAGGTTAAAGAACCATATGCGCATTTCGGCTACAAAGGAGCCGTATTCGGTGGTAATTCACCGAAAATATATTCTAAGAACAGTTCCTTGTTGAACTGCAAACGGGGGTTATGTAGGCGTACAGGGCTATGTGCCATTCCCAGACTTAGCTACGGTTTCCACTATTTGGTTCCACGTTGGTTCTTTGAAATAATTGGATTGAAAAGAGAAATTAAAAACCTAATTCGCTCCCAAATTGCGTTTTCTACGATGGGAATTTTTCGATGCACAATGCACTCCGCTTTATAGGAGCGTTTTTTGTAAAACGGCCAAATTTATACAGAGTATAAGAAAAACAAGAAGGCCTTTCTTTGACCGAAATCTTGATTAATCCATAAATATTGAGAAATTCTTTCATTCATATTCATTGGATGACCGCAGATATGATCCTAAAAAAAAACAAACTTGAAGAAGACGAACACTTTTCGCTCCGATTTGACCCAACATTAATTTCGGAACATTTTCGTACAACGGCAAACACATTCCATAGATGGCGAGTGCACGATGAAGTATCTATCAGCTCGCAAGGAAATTATAACGCCTTTTGAATCCCATATTTCGTCTACATTTTCGCATTATGTTAAAAAGAATGGCGTTCGTTTTTCCCTCCCCGATCTCTACTGGCGTTACTCACGGTATCCTTACACAATTAGATCACGCAGGACTCGCAACCGCCCTTCGAATAAAGAGCCGCCGCTATTCCCTTTCCTCGACGATTGCCATAAGACACGCACGTGCTTCTGCTTCGTCCATGGTAGCGGTCAAAGCGGCGGGATACCTCTGAATATTCATGTGCGTCAAATGGACCACGCTCAGCGGTCGACGAGTATGATTTGCCGAATTCGCGGTCCGGTCCACACGTCCATCTTCATGACCTTCGTCCGTGTCTCACCGTGCCGTGAAACGTAGTCCCACCGCACCAATATCCAGTCCTGAAAGGCTCCTCCTGTCATCGATTTGAGAATTTCTGATATTGGAGCGCTCGTTTTGTTGGACTAGATTGTACAAATACTATCCATAGATTTATGTACAGCCACGATCATTATCCTATGTGCACGTATCAGTTTATAAGATCGGTTACAAAATTCAAAGTGCTTTCCCACACTATTAATTCGTAGCGAAACAAAAACATGCCTCTAGGTTTCGGAAATTGAAACGAATATGTTACGAATCGAATCTTGTTCGCTTTCACACTGCTGTCTTCAAAAGAACCGCCGTTCGAAGTTTGAATTAACCGCGTTCCTTCAATTTTTTGAGCATTTCTTTCTAGGCCGTGCCTCGGGGGCGGGGAAAAAATATTCCGCTGCATTTTGGATACTTTCTCACGAACTACGTTCTCCTCTTTGAGTTCTCGGGATGGGCACTTGTAGTTTGGTATCTCACCGTAATTTACGTGGGAATTTTCCAATTTATCACCCGTCACTCTGCTTTTTTGGCTACTTGTTTACGATTCATTGCGCTCGAGGTGTTGAAGAGACTCGTTTCTCAGGCACGAAAAACTAAACGGGCAAGGAAAGATTTCCTCTGGATGTCTCGGATTCATTTGTGCATGACGGGTGTGCGGACGTTAGGTTGCACATTTCTACGACAGTAAATAAAAGTCGTTTACTGGCATTTAAATTAAAAACATTAGTAATGTTGGAGGCAAATAAAGGGTTCGCGTTTTTTAATGAGATTTCGGTAACTGTTCGAAAGTTACAACAGGATGTCATTTTCGAAGCTAAATGTTAATTTCTTGCTAATATCATTCAAGGTTTCTACGTTATTTCAATTAAAATACAGTTTATAAAAACACCATTCCAACTCAGGCTAAAGAATATTAGGTAAATTATAAAACTTTTTTATACAAATGGTACAACAGATCGACGGAGCCTTCTTGGAATAGGGTTAGATCAGAGGGTATCAGAAAATACATCTAAATATTCGCTAGAACCGAGAAATATTACAGATCATTTTTCCCAGACGCGATGAGACAGGCCAACAGAAGCTTTTGTTATAGTATATGCTGGTGCAGTGACACCTCCTGCCAACCGCTTCTGGCGCCTTGCAGGGCATTAACGTAAATGTACTCAAATTTGTAAGCAGTATATAAAAAAACTGGTAAGAACGACGGAAAACGAGGAAAAATCCGAACGCAAAACCGAAATAGATAAGGCATATAATTTCTAACAAGCACGTTTCATCAATCACGCGAGAAACCACCAGGCGATAATAACCTCGAAAAGGAAGACGAATACATTTTTTAAATTCTCCCAGACACTTTAAAACGCGAATTTCGATTTCTATGCTCAATTTCCCCAATCAATGAAATTATTGCATCCACTTTCACCCCTTTTACCCCTCCTCTTCCCTTTCCCCCCTCACACCGCCTTTTACTTCTGCCATCTACTTGAATTCTCTCTTATTCTTCCTCCTACTCCTCCCTACGCTCCGTAAAAGCGGCTTCTCTTCTCCCCACTCTCCATCTCCCTCTACCGCGAGCGTGTGTGTGTGTCTGTGTTTGGCCAAAGTCACGCGACGCTCCTTTGCCGCGCTCAATGACTCGAGACACTTCCTTTGTGGATCTGGAGCGGGTTGCGCTCTTCAGACCGTGTCCCTGAGCGGCGAAATCAATCGCCGATGCAACTGTGACACGGTTCGCCTCCTTTGCCGCGATCCGAGCCGCGTTTGTTTTCCCGTCCCTCTCTTTCTCTCCCTATATTAAAATACTATGTTGAAAATCGACGGTTTATATATTTTTTCAAATTTATTCCATCCTCGCTTATGGATGCCTCCCGTTCGTGGTGCATGCGGTGGGTGGATCCATCGTTATGGGGGGAGGTTATGAAAAAGGCGTTTCCAAAGGTCAGGACAAGGTCCTTAAACGCTTTGGCGAGATGCGAACACGCGACCCAGTATTCATGGGAGGGGCAATTTGCCAAATAGAGCATCGGATTTGGCTTGCTCATAACTTTCCGAGGAGAAAGGACCTTCCTCGGAGGAGGAGGAGGAGCGGTGGGGGATATAATCCGTTAAAAACCTTCGGTATAAGTGTGAAGCACGTTTTTCTTGCGATTTAACGCGTAGATAGGAATTCTGAGAGTCGAGATCCGAAACGAGTTCCAACTCTTTATTATTTGAGAGTACGTGTACAGGGTGAAGATATTATTTTTTTTTAATCCCACAGTTGTCGATTTGACGATTCGATAAGGAAAAGACAAGATTTTGACGCGCGAGCTTTTTTCGAGGCAAAATATTATCAGAGAAAAGTGAATGCATTAAGGGAAGCAAAGGCTAATCTAAATTAGCTTCTTTTATTTATTAAAATATCAAGGAATGTCATATGTTAAACAAGCAGATCCTACTGGTATGCACTAGTTGTAATGATATAGCGATAAAATGTGCATGAAATTTCCAATCCATTATAAAATAAGAAATATCAAAAAAATGCTGCCTACGAGCAATACGTTATATATATATATATATATATATATATATATATATATATATATATATATATATATATATATATATACTGATTATCTATATAAAAAACTCAAGAATACATTTATGCACAAGATTCATAGAGGAAAAAACCCATTCGGATATGATTATTAGCAGATAACCTAGCAATTCCAAAAAACAAACCTGAAAACGTTGATAAACGGATATATCTTTATTTTGTACAATATTTCATGGTTCAATCAAGACATAAGCAGGGTTGCAGGAAAAGATCAGACAATTCTAATAACTAGACTTAAACAGAGGAAGAGAACAGTTCTAACGAATGTAATCAGCTTCGTTCGCGCGAGATAGAGACTGATGAATAATCCCCATTCAACGCTGCAACTCTTTAGCGAAAGGCAAACATAAAAGGGTCTAAAAATAGCCCTGGAAGAATACAGGAGGGGTAGGAATGGGGTGGGGGAACGAACAAGCCTCCGCGACACGCGCTTAGATGACGCATTTGACGAGCGAAAGAGAGAAGAAAATGACGCTGGGCGGGGAAAGAACAAAGAGGCGGCATCAGAAGCGCGGGGAGGAAAACACGATAAGAAGAAGATGGAAATAACGTGGCACCGACGAAATACAAGGAGCGATTCCGCGAATAACGAGCACGTACCAGAATTTACGAACCGTCAATCGTCCGAAATGATTGCTCCAATCATTTCGTCGAGCTTTTCGCTTCCAACATTTCTAGCGATTATGGGAATACTCAAAAAAAGGTTATCGCAAAAAAATGACGGGATCACTCGAACTGGCGTTCTCGGGAAAAACCCTTTACCATGTTTATGAGTGGTCCAATTTTCAAATGTAGCCGAAAGAGACGGCCAATTTCCATATTTCCGTCTGAGTTTGGCTTGTAGATATTTTCTACATTCCTTTAATATTCCGCGATTATTTTTGAATAAGCCCTTACGATACGTCCCCATTTGATATCAGTCGTCCTCGTAAGTTTATGTACATTCTAGAGTATCATTAAAAATGACGGGGCAACAAATTCAATATATTTTATTCATCAATTTTGTTTCAAGCAATAATTTACACAACTTCGACTTTATGTATGTTAAAGTAAAATGAATATTCCTAATAAAAATTATTTTGACAACACAAGCACCAAATTTTTCACGTTCCCTCATTTAACCAACTTTATAATACGTAATTTGGTGAAATCAGCAACATTGTTAAATACAAAAGCTTTTCTCCTCAGTAAACGTGATATATTTGGACAGTTTTTTTTAAATTAGCGGTAGGAAAATAAATTTTTATTCTTTTAGGAGTTCTTTTGTTCAATTTCCCTGCTTATACGATGGTTATATGCAATTTTAAAATGCAAATAAAAAATACCTTGCCCCATTCCCATGTTATGCAAATGGAGGAATGAAACACTCCTGGAATTGAATTCGAGCAGTTATTACACGCATTTTTTTCTAATTAAAAACGATCAGTAAAGGTACAGAAATGTTAGCACAATCCTGTTTTTTTGAGCGGGATAGCATGACAGGGACACATACTGACAGTGAGAAAATTATATATACAATATATATATATATATATATATATATATATGGCATAACATTTTTTATAAAAGGCAACTGACGCAACGCAATCCCGTGTACCGGCTTCCGATAAGAGAGTTGAGGTGTCGGTAGATAAGGGAGAACTTGGGCGAAGTGGCAGAAAAGGGTTTTGTTTTCCCTTCGGAATGCAACGGCAAAATTCTCTCCAGTTTCCCATGAGACCTCTCTGGAGAGGATCTGACTTGGGAAACGGGAACAGCTCGCCTACACACGGAGTTTCTTCCTAACATCACATACCTCCTGCGCTGGTGACAAAAAATTCTCCCGCTCAAGGGAGAGAAATAGAGAGAAAAAATGAGAGGTGAGAAGGAGGGTGAGACCGTAATCAATCAATGGAAGGACATCTAGCGGAAAGAAAGTCACGCGGCGGCACATTTCGGGAAATCGGGCTTTCTTTTTTTTGGCTCGAATCGGACGTATGCGGTCGCGGGGTTCCGTGCCCTCCAGTGCCTTATATGTGCACGTTGTTCGCAAGTTGTAATGAGAGATGTATCGAACATTTAGACAACACCGCAAGTGCGCCTCCTTCGTAAGTCATCCACAAAAGCTTCTTTCTTGGAGATGCGTTTCGATCGTTGATGAGACGGTTACCTTTGCGATTTTAGGAGTGAAATTATTGAGAAATGGATTGACGGATGGAGAGTTTATGCATAAACGAGAGTTAATAAAATGTGTCGATAATTTGGATGGTTCTCATCGTCATCAAAGAATATAGATAACCAGATGCGCGTTTCGGACAAAAAGCAGCCGTTGACAATGGAAATTCACCTATAAATATTTTTTTAATTAATTGCCATCGGCGAAGGGTATGATTTTGGAAGTTTGAAAAGACAACCTATCGGAAGGCGCCGCCGGCAATTCACTCTGCACCGAACGCCTCAGTAGCACTGCAAAAAAACGTTTAACCAGACGGAAACGAGGCATGTTCAAATCAGAAACCAATAAATCCCGCCAAATCACAACGATTCAAACATTTCACGCGATTAACTCAGCGTTGACTCGAACAGTGCTGCAGGGTTGAATGGAATATACGCCTAGACTAGCCGGTCTGATTTATCTCATTAGTTGGGAAACAATCCCTCAGAGTTAATCTTCCGTACAACAGATTAATGGTATTTAAACCCTTTTGTTCGGGCATGAATTAAGAATCTCTCAATCGGTACGATCAATTAATATCGGCGTTGAATTACTCATATCGGAGCGCAGCGGAGGAGAATATCTTCCATCTCCCTTCACCATCTTGTCTCTTCCCACTCTCCTCCATCGAGCAGGACGCAACGGGATCCGTCTTAAGAGGAAAGTAGTAAACGATTTGGAAAGGCGAGATGCCGCTCCGTTGCACGGACGCACCCATTGTGCGAGAGATAGTAGGCACCCAACGGGAAGGAGAGAGTGGAGAAATGCAGGCTCATTGTCAGTAGCAGGAAGGATCTTCGGAAGCGGAACGGTTTTTCATTGGGATGAGCATAGGAGAGACGTCGAGTGACTAAGTAGAAGGATATGGGAAGAGAGAGAGAGATATAGCAAATAAGGAGAGATACGAAAAGAGCACACAACAAATGCCGGAAGAGAGCATTATCGCAAATGGAGTGAGAAGGACAAAGGAAAGGATAGGAAAAACGAGGGGGAGGTGATAAAAGGCAGAGAAAGTGGATTGGAAATGAGAGAAAAGATAGAAAGGAAATAAGGTGAATGAAAGAAAGAAGAGATAGAGGAAAAAGAATATACATAAAGAAAGAGTATATGCAGAATAGAAAGAATAAAAGACATCACACGACAGAGAAAGATAATAAGGGAAAGATAAGCAAAAACGTGAAAAAAATCAGCAAAGGGCGGGTGAAGAGCGCGAGAAAAAACAAGACAGGAAGAGGCATGGGAAAAAAGAGAGAAATAGCGAAGAAGGGCAGGAAAGAGTTGATGTAATTAAAACGGGAAGAAAGAAAATGAAAGAGAGAGAGAGAGAAAGAGAACAGGCGGGAGAAAGGGCGTGTGAGTGAGGGAGCAGTACAGAAGACGGCGAGAGAGAACGCGAACCGAGATAGCTATGCGGGTTTGAGGGTAGGAATGTCCGCAAAAAGGCGTAGCTATAGTGGCTTAGGATCGGGCGAGGCGCGTAGGAGGAGAAAGGGAGCGAAAGAAGAAGAATAAAGGGGAAGGGGAACTGGGTCGTGGGAGAATTTACTGTGGGAGACGGAAAAAAGCAAAATCGGGAGAGAATGCGAGGAGAGGAGCCGTGGGAGAGAGAGAGAGAGAGAGATGAAGGGGGGGGGGGGGGGGGGGGTGACAAATCCGATCGCCGAGAGAAAGAGAAAGAAAAGCAGAGTGGACAGGTAACGCGGCGGGAGGGGAAAAAAATTGTCACGAACCGTCGCGAAGTACCAATCGTCGCGACAAGACATCCGCGCCACGGGCAATGATTTCCCACCCCGTCCGGTCATCGAAAAGATTCACCGTGGGTTTATGTTTATTCGTCGACGAATATCACACCCCGAACGGGGGACCTCTCTCTTTCTCTCTCCAAACACCGGGCTATATAAATAATGAGACCGTCTCACCTCGTGCCGTTACGCGATAAAAAGGGTGAGAATCGAGGGGGTGTGGGTAAAAAACCCACCAACGGAAAGGAGGAGGAGACGAAACAAACGGCGTGGAGGGTGGAAAGGCGGGGCGAATTGGCCAGTGCGGGAGCAAAGGGTGTGGGAGGAATGGGTTCGGCGAAGGGAGGTGGGGGAGGGGAGTAAAAGGGAGAAGATATCTAGAGGTGTGAAAAGAAGAGGGAGGAGAGGAAAGCATGGAGAACGTGGGAAGAAGGGGCCGAGGGATCTCTCAAGATCTTTCACGGATGATGGAGCTAGGCGAGGCTGCGGGTTGCTGGATACGGGGGAGAAAGGAAGAGAGAGAGAGAGGAGGAGGTAAATAGAGGGAGGGGGAGAGGGAAGAAGGGAGAAGAAATGGGAGTTAAAGGTGTTATATAGGCGTTTGTTGACTGGATCGAAAGGGAGGGAGACGCATGATCCGTGAGGTGTGGAACAGACAGGTGAGATTGGTAATAGGGCATTTCGAGAGGAGGGGGAGGTTGTAGAATCTTGACGGCCAGACCATCTAGTGCTAGGCACACAAGGTGGTTTGTTTTTTGTTTTACACGGAGTCATCGGTGCGATCGAGTTTGTTCTATGAGGACACTGCGAGGTAATGATAAAAAAATAATTTTATTCTTAACTCATAGGCAGTTTCTCGAAGACGACTTTGTATAAAATCTTATCCATTTAAATATACCCATGCCGCCGTAATAATTTGAACATGTTACCCTCACCCCCAATGACTTCTAAAAGTTGAACAAATAAATGCCAAATATTTCGCTTGAGGTTTTATGCTAATTTTGTGGCAGAGAGATATTTCATTTAAAAATTCGATTTGCATTCAAGTTAATTTTTCTTTCGCTCGTTTATTCTTCATTATCTCTTCAGTGTCCTGTGACGTGGCGTTAAAAAGATCGAATAATCCAGAGGAGGGGTTCACTTAGCTCAGGCGTTTCCTCCTGTCCCATTAACATAAGATTTCCAGACGCCCAGATTTTCTCGGAAAATATACTTTACCATCTGAAAAAGGTGATATTTTGAATATCAGCGGGCGCATTTTCTTGTCATCCTAGGTTATTATCTAGGTTGCCTAGTCATAAATATGGTTTTGCACGCACATTCAAAATTCAAGATATACGCAGAGGTTTGGAACTAAAACGTTGCTGGGAATGACGATCAACATTTTAATCGCATATAATCCAAAGGTATCTGCGGCTGGTTGGACCGGTACTATTATTACACTTATACAATGATGACGACTTCTTAGACCTTAACAGTAAAAAATTACGTTTGGAAAACAAGTTCATGGCGTGCCTGATGACAGGGAAACACGCGTGCCGCCAGTTGTTCACCAATTCATCATGCGCCTCAAGAGAATATGTGACGCAAATGCTTCCTGTGGCAGCCTAATTTAGTGGCAACAGAATGAAGAACACCGAAGTTTAACGAGATGTAATTATATGCTTTTTTAATATAAGACGAATGATATTTAAAGTGTATAGTCATAAATCTTTATAACAGCCTAAAAAGCTTAAAACCTTTATTTAAAATGCAATGAAGCTTTGTTAAAAGATAGGCATTTGGTATTGTGCCGTCGTAGAGAGAAAATATGCGAATGTAACAATACATCTATATGTGCTTCATAATTCAGCAATACCAGAATCCGAGATTGGCGTAAAAATCGTCCACGCCACTTTGTTTGCATCAGTGATTAATAACCACCTCCTGATTGGATGAAACCTCGTTGAAAACAACCCGACGATGACCGAACGAAAATAAGGCTCACTCCTTCTCGATACGCTAACTGCAGGAGTAAGAGCGTGACATCCATTCACACCGAGGAACAAACGCCAATCAAAAATTATAAAGAAACTCATTAATGCGTGAAAGAAAACAGCGAAATTTTCTCCCGCCATCTTATATAAAAAAGAGAAAACATTAAAATTAAACTCTATTTATCGTGGTCGGGACGAAGTCGTGTCGACGGAAGTAATTTGTGTAGTACACACACACGCACACACAAACAAACCCGGGAGAGAATTCGAGGTATACATTCGAGGGCGTGCGTTGGTTTAGTGTTTTTGGGGCGCGTGCGGAACCTCCAACTCCTCCTCCTACTCCGACGCGTATCCCCATTCCCCTACCCTAATCCCATTCTTTCTCAGCGGGGGCTTTCTTCATCCTTTCCCTCCCCCCTCCCTCCCTTCCTCCGCCCTACGACCCCCTCCCTCCTTCCGTCCACCATTCTTCCTTTCCCTTTTTCTCATCCTTCCTCGCACGCACTCACGCAAGCACGCGTTCGCGCGCGCCCTCACACACGCACTCACACAAGGAAGCCGAAGGAGACGCCGCCGCCGCCAGAGTCAGCTGTTTCCAACCGACCGAGGACAAATGCCTTTATTCAACGCGTTCCTCGCCCGTTTCCAAGGCTATTGCGGGGAGTGTGGAGGGGGGAAGAGGGGTGGTGGGAGTGAAGAATGTTTAAAAAAAAGGTGAGCCGGATGGTAGACGGTTGGTTAAGAACTGGGATGACTTTTTCTGTCTACGAAAGACGAACTCGGCGCGCCCACGCAAAGTATATGCGTGTTTTTCTATTATTAGATTAACGTTATAACGGGTCGCGCTTCATTTGATTGAGCAGTGCGAGCGGAAAAAGAATTCCGGAGAGATTTGCGCGGGCGTGACATAGCGCGTGCCCTAAACTCATTCCGCGTCTAGTTTCGTTCACCGATTTTTTAAGATTTTATTTGGCGGCTCGAATTGAAGGCATCGGCGGAAAATTAGTTTACATTTGAATCTTAATAATAACAATTTGCAACATATTTAAACATTATTAAAATTAGTTTTAATAATATTTATCTCGACATATGGCAAACATTCAAAACCGGTACGATACGCACTTACCATCAAACATCTGCAATTCGAACATCAACGACAATTGTTTCCGTCACTCCTAGGAAAACAATTTTACCTCGCTGTTATTTCTTTAAATTGCAATTCTAGAACACGAATTTATCTTTGAGTAACATTTGAGTCTTAGAAATTCCTCTTTGTTAACATTGCCGTAAAATTAACACTTACGTCCGCAGTGAACGACCATTCAACGGATCGCAATGGATCGACTTACTTGTATAGCTTATTGGAAAGAAACATTTGCGCTGTTATTTCACATCCTGTCTGCGCGCGAGAATTTTTGCAAAGAATATCCATGTCGAAAGATGAAATATGCGGGAGGAGGGAGTGGAGAATGTCTCTTATGCTCCAATAAAGTTCGACACCATTAAAACAATAACAATGACCATGCGAGAGCATACGGTTTTGAAATAATCAAAGCTTCTGTACCGTATCTCATGAAAAACTGAAATGGCAATTTTTCTTGGTTGATCACATGGACAAAACGTCAGAAAATTACTCCTGCGTCGCGCCCTAATCGAAAAAAAATCTTCCAAAGGTACCTGATCCAATGCGCTGAAAAAATCACGGATTCGATTCTCGGTGATTGATTGAAAAGAACGAGCGTGCTTGATCTCTCCCTCTTCCCTCTGTCGGACGCGTAAAACACCAACCGCTCACGTTTCTTCTCTCAAAAACACACTTCCTCTTCCCGGAGGCAAGAGTCTTTTATCCCACCCGATTCTCCCATAAACTCTTAACCGTTCTCATCCCCATACAATGCCATCCTTTTTTTATTCCAGCCTCACTTCAACCCTCTCCTCTCCGATTCGAACTCCTCCTTTTTACACGGCTACAGCAACTCTTTGCCTTTTCCCATTCAAAGAGCCGCCGCTACTGCTAGAGGTGGAGAAGGATCTTCGTCTCTCTCTCTCTCTCTCTCCCGCTCCCGAGAGAGATTTTTCAGGTGTAGCGAAGAGAGCAAGAGAGAAAAAATGAAACGGGAGTCGAGAGGATCGGACGAAAAACTTTGAAGATGAATTATCTTTTCTAAATCACCGCCGCGATTCCTCTCCCGAGCGCTCTTCGTGGCACTTCACTCCCTTAAAAAGATCGACCCGGTGCGCAAACACACACTCGAAAATTTCATTCCCACGGGTCGCGGGATGTTTTTGGAAGTGGTTATTAGAGCAACACACCTCACGACGATCGCCGTCGATGGAAGCATTGCACTCCTCACTCCAATGGTTACAGTCACTGAAATAGTTGGCCGGCTTATGAGCAAAAAATTGCGGGAAATTCAAAGAGACGGAGAGTTCTTTCCTGTCGCGGAACAGCTGGATAGTGTGGCGTAGAAAGGTATAGTTCGAAGTAATAATTAACCAATAAAAACTAATGGTAGAACGAATAAAACTTATTTTAAAATGAGGAAAGCGTTATAATTTATACTGCATTTCGGCATACGATAACGCGAGGTACCACCAGAATCCGTGTTTTAGGATGAAAACAGGTGGCGCCATAGTCATCAAGTTTAAGAATGCCCCAATAAAGACATTTGAATTACAGTAAAAATTGTTTATGTTAGGGACGTTAGGAGGAAAATTGTCAAAATAAGTATATTATTAGAACAATAAATAATAACAATTGTATAATAATGCAATACTAATAATATAATACTTAGAACAAACTCATTACTGGGAGTTCATATGCTCGTCTATTTAGGAAATGAATAAAAAGAACAAAACCGATTACAAGACCTGGACCAATTTCTTAAAAATATCGTTCCATAAACAACGATTTAAATTTTGATTCTCGCATTATAAACTCCACATTGAAGATCTAATCACTGACATTCAATAACTCAATTTAATCAACGAATGAACACAATAGAAATTTCATCTAAAGCGGATGCCACGCACAATAACAAAAACCTCGCCAAAATATACTACGGATACTGCATGTGACATATGAATGTATTTCAATGAATGCCGAATTCCTAAAGATGACCTTTGAATCGTCGTTGAATGGTGTATTAATCCTCACATAACCGTCGTATGACCCTTCAGTCTTTAGCAAGCGAATGTTTTGACGGAATCATCAACAAAACTCTTCCAAAACTGATTTTAACAGTTTCTGAGACAAATCTCACCCCGAAAACCATTAAGTCTCGCGGCTGCCAATTACTTCACATGATAAAACAATTATCTCTCGACCCTTTAGGAGGCGACCTCCCCCCCGTCCACCATCGGGGCGTGCCAATCATAAAGGTATAAAAAGGCCCCAAATGACCACGGAGCGAGGAAGAGGGCATCGAAGCGGAAGTTCTCAGAGACGAACTGAGCTTTTAAGGGACGTAAGGAGAAGGAGAAAAAAAAACTTAATAAACCGTCTCCTCGGTGTCAATTTTTTCGCCGACTCGGAAATTCGCTCTCTCAACCCAATTCTCGCATTTCTTGCCCTTTCGATCCGAGGAAAAAAAATTTTAAAAACCTATCCGATCGCAGCACCCCTCTCGATTCCAACCCCTTCGCCGTCACGCGGCCCCACCCCCTTCCGCGGCACCTCCTCCAAGCCTCTTGACAAACAACCCCTTCCACTCAACTCCTGCTTCCCACCCGCAGCTACGAAGGCAAACTCAGTGAACCGAGAACGCCTATTATTCCTTCGCTACCACTTTCCATTTCGTCCCTTCAACCACTCTCGCTCCTACTCGTTCCCTCTTTTCTCTCTCTCTCTACTTCTCTACCGACGTCGCCCTCTTCCCCTTTGCAAAGGGCCCGTGCTACGCGGGCCGGCCACGCCTCCCTCCCAACACGCCCCTCTTATTCCGCCCCTTTTCCCGATTGTGACGACCCCATCCCATCGAATGATAAAAAAAGGAAACGGAAAACGGGGGCCACCCCTTCCGCCCCCCTCCTCCGTCCTCATCCCGCCGACGCCGAAAAAAACCCTCAATTACGCGCTGGGATTTGCGGTATAAAGTCCTTCCTAATGATCCAGAATAGAGAGAGAGAGAGAGAAGTAAAAAAATTCTCCAAAGGCCTGGTCCGGAAAAATATTTCGGCCATCCCTCATGCGCGGCGGCCTTTCATAACGCATCCAACAGGTACGCGCGCTGTTCCGGCTCTATTCAACGCCGCCTTAAGGTAACGCTGGAATTCATGACCACAAATAACAAGCACGTTGCGTTTTTATTTCTGCTCATATTACGTTCGCTATAAATCGCGAGGAAAATAAAACACCTCTCTAAAAAAAAGGCGCGGCCGCTTGAAGGGACCGTTAAAAAATTTATATTTTTTAGCGGTCCGGGCTAATATAATATCGATCAGTTATTAAATATTTTCAAGTAGGTTCTAAAATTGTGAAGCCCTTCCAAGTTATAAGCTATGTGCTTGTAAAACATAAAATTTCTTGCGGTGCCCGTTACGATCTCGTGTTTGTTACTACATCAAAGCATATTTTTTTCTGAAATAGACCCAAAAATGCCATCTGAAAGAAAAATATCGATGAGAACCTCAAGACTATTCTTTATTATGTGAAGATCCTGCTTCTTAGCATTTAGGTATGTTCTAATGCAGGGCTCTCCAAACTATGGCTCGCGGCCCCATTTAATGTGGGCCTCGAGCCTGTAATAAGTCTTTGCCATTTTTACTTTCTCATAGTATATTGAGAAAGTATTGTTATCGTGAAAAAATTCAACTTTGAGTCCATAAAAGTGGTTTTCGTCATGCCGTCTGTCTGTCTGTCTGTTCGAATGATATTTCGTATATGTGCAATATATCATCTTTTTCAGACCCTTTTTTACTTTCTCCATAGGGGGAATATTGTTCTCCATAGGGGAAAGTATTGTTTTCATGAAAAAAATTGATTTCGAGATTTCAACGTTTTGAGGTACCCTGAACACGGTTTGATCGTTATCCCAATGATGTCTGTGTGTGTATGTGACAGTTTTTTGTGGGTGCTCTTAACTCAAAAACTATTAATCACGTCAACGCGAAATTTTATATTTAACATTTTCATGAAAGCCACTAGAGTGGATTAGTTTTTGGTAAAAATCGGTCAATCGGAAGTGGGTGTTTACTCTTGTCACTTGTCCGTTATTTTGAAATATTTGCTTTAATATTTGATAATGTAAAAATGTACTGGAATAAAATTTGTAGAAAATGTAATTGTCTAAAATCTTTGTTTGAAACATTTTTCCATATAATGCATTGTCTAAGAGATATCTTATATTTTTAGCTGCCGCCACCACGCCACCTACTGACGACTATTGTTAACAATTGACGTTTGGTTACGTCTAAGTAAAGCTCTTTTTTCTTTTCTTAATTGTTGGAGCTTTGTGGCTATATCCAATATCAGAAAGCAATGGTTTGTGTTTATTTCTGTTTGTAGTCTAAATTTTCTCGGTTTCTTAAAATATTTATTATCATTTAACCTATTTAGAATTTTTAGAAATATTACAGGTATGGAGAAAGTCATGTGGTAGCCACATCAGATTTTCATAATATTGCGGGTAGTTTATTCTTGTCGATTTTTAGAAAAGTTTTATTTACTCAATAATGGCTCCAGAGAATCTGATTAAAATCAATCCAATTGTAGAGCCTGATGTCGCAAATAATAATGTAAGCCATATATACCTTGAAATCACTATATAACGTCCAGTGGCATTACAATGTACGCTAAGCTACCTTACTCAAGCCCTATGAGGTCACGCCTACGCCGCGATCCACTCAAAATCTTATTACAGCCTCAACGGTTGAACTAAATCGAATGATATCTCATATTTGTGAATAATATCATTCATAATAGACACTATGAAGAGATGAACGATATTGCGCAAACAATTAAGGGTACTTTATTCTAGGATATTTTGAAACAATTCGATTTACTCAAAAATGGCTAATGCGTAACGTAAAGAAAAAAGAAATTATTTTTGAATAACGTATCGTAAAACGTTATAAAAATTTTCAAAATAACTGTTAGGAAATCGAAAATTTCTATTTCGTTGTTTACTCCTGTGTGACATGACGAAAAATTTCCCGGAAATATCGTAATTTACAGAATTCACTAACCCACCTTTTAATACGAACATAGCCTACATTTGTATATTTTGCGCCCATATTTTAAAAAAGTTAATACTCTGGCCCGCGAGCATAAAATGTATTGGCCAAGTGGCCCACTTGTAAAAAGGTTTTGAGATCCCTGCACTAATGGGTTGGTGCTATTGTTGAAAAATCCTCCATCCACTACTCAAGGGAATTCGAAGTCCACACAGGACCCAGACTCAGCTTCTTAATAATAAAAAAATACTTATATCCATTCGGCACAAGTGGTACTTTTATGTATAGTTAGGATTAAAAATTTAACTTGACATCCTCAAGACCACTTTCGACACTTGGTGTATTCAAGTTTTATGTAATTTTCCTGATCCATTGAGTTATACAAAATTAAGCCCACCAGTATACAATCGTTGGCCCGAAACAAAAGTCTTGAAGTTAAACGCCAACAACTTTAATTTGGAATTATAAAATGTTTGTCACAAATTTGATTATTAATATTTAACACTTCACCAAGATCTAAAAAAATAGAGGAAAAATACGGATATTTTGCGGCGAAACGATATAAAATAAGAGGGTAAATTTCCACTATCCAATCAATAATACATGCCATTCCGAGATCGCCGTTAAGTTATTGTCGTTGACTCCGAATGATTAAATAATAAACGACGACAAAAATCACTGCAATATTGCCGATCTCCTCCAAAATATAATTCGTCAACGAATCATCTTTTCGCAAAAACATTTAAACTGCCGCAACCATATTGCCGGCGATAACGACGAATCTTTCTGGACAAAAAATTTCTCGCGAAAAATATCCAGAAATACGTTTCGGACGAAAAAAAATAATCTCCGACGGGTAAGCGATGGGTAACGACGTCCGTATCACCCATTTGGACGGCCTTCCGCGTTCGCCCATCCTTTTCAGAGCCATCTCCTCGCGCTTCCTGTTCCCGCTCTGCTTGGTACGCCAGAGAACCAGGAAAAAATACAGCTATAAGCCGCTTTGAGTAGGAGTAAGAGTGAGAAGAGGATGAGGGAGTGGGAGCGAGGAGAGAGGGGGTGGGAAGGGGAGAAAGGAAGGGGACGGAATTATTTTCGAGAGAGGGATGAGGAGTTTGAGAACTAAAAAGGGCGAGTTGCACGAGACGGTTTCTGGAAGGGGGGCGTGGGGGAAGGGGAGGATGGGAAAAGTTAAGGGTTGGGGCGAGTTTTTTTCCATTAGGCTGTAGGGTGCCACCTCACAAAGACTCGCTTTCGCGTCCGAAAAATCATCGGGTGTGGACGCGATCTGTTCCCAGGAGGCGACTCATTCGTGACCATCGAACCGTGAATAAGACATCAAAAACAAAAAAAACGAAAGAGAGGAGGACTGATGCCGCGTGTGCAGATTTCGTTTCATCATTAAAAAGCGCCGTTTTTATTCTTTTTATTTCCGAACGTACGGGTGTACCCATGGGGTCGGCATGTCCGAGAGAGGGAAGAAAGCGTGTGTTTGTATGTACCATAAAGCCGTTGCTTTTAGGATGCTCGCGACACTGGAATAATAGGAGAAAAAGAGGGAGATAGAGAGTGACATAGGGGAATAGAACGCGGGATCAAATGCATTTGTATCTCTAAATTTATGATGCCGCGTTTTTTTTAATGTGCCGGAGTACAAAGCCTTTTGCGGGCAATACGGATATACCCAACGGACCAAATATTTGACGGAAAAAACGGATGGTTTATTGAAAATGATACTTCGCTAAACGAAATACAATAAGAAAATTAAAACAAATGTGCTATCGTCCGTTTGAATTTGATTTTTAAATTTTACGTATCCCTAAAAGTTTTCAGTCTCGATCTCATGCAATCTTGACCAGTAATAAATACTTAAAAACAATCAAAAACTCTCCGAGAGAAATAAGCTCAATTTTACATAATTATCTAAAAAAAATCTTACTCGTAGATACAATTAGCCACATTTCAGAAATCAAACTTTTTTCCTCGTCATTTTTAAAACTTGAAAGATTTGCTAGGTAAAATAATCAAGAAAACATTACTTCGGTAAAACGATACTCTTATCAAGATATAATTACGAAATCATCGCGTAAACATTAATTCCACCTTAATATGTATTCTATACTAATAATATAGAAAAACGTTGGGTATTTCCTAAAGACAATATGACGGAATACAATGACCATACCCCTTAATTACACGATGACTACTACTACTAAATCAAATAAACCACTTCAATTCGAAAAAAACTCGATGTAATTTTCCGCAAATAGACGTCTTTTACGCGAAGTTATCCTTCGAGGCAACAAAAAAACGACAGGGAAGAGGATCGCGGAATGCTAAGTGCGTCGCTCTAGAAGATAAGGACGCGGAAGCGAAGGAGGCGGATCCTCTCTCTCTATAGCAACGCGCTATTCGAGGGATTAATAACGCGGAAGGAGGAAGGAGTTCGATGCCACTTCAAAGACGACACCCGCGCCAGCGAACGCATACGCGAACAAACGATACGCGCAAAATTCCGCTCGTGAAAACCCTCGTACCGACGCGAGAACGCGCATTTCGAAAGCCGTCGCGAAAAAACTGCGACGTACGAGATTGAAATGAAATGATAAACTCGCGCGAGGCAAGTTTCGTCGCGCAATTCAAATGTTTTTTCTCTCTTTCATGTCCCCGAGGTATGCGAACATTTGCGAATCGTCTGACCGGGAGAGGAAGATAGAGAGAGAGAGAGGTTTTAGATGGAGTGGAGGGGGAAGTTGTGTCAGAGAAGAAAAGAACGTACTCGGTGAGAGAGTCTCGGGGCAGAAGAAAAAAAACAAGCGAAGGCCAATTTCCGAGAAATGATACGAAACGAGCAAAAGTGGTGGAGAGGGAAAAAAACTTGAAGGGCTCCAGAGGCGCACTTGATGTCACCGGCTAACTCGCCACCGAAGGGATCCCGACGGAGAGCATACATCAAAATTAATTGCCCGAAATTTTGGACTCTCTCTCTCGCTCTCGCGACGAGACTCCAAAAATCTCTTCTTTTGGGTAAAGCGACGAAATATTTCACGAATTCTGCTTGTAAAGACACCAAATATCTGACGAGTGAGCTCCGCCAGAACTCAAAATAATGAGCTAACGACGGGGGAAACTATCTTGCCCTTACTTACTGTTCTTATAGTCCTGTCAGGATTCCACGAAGAAATGAATGCTATATCTCATTATGTTAAGGTTCAAAGTACAGGTGAGACAAAAGTCACCATACAGTCGTACATAGTTAAATAACTAATGTGGAAAGGCTTCAACATTCGACTTAATCTTTGTCTAAATTGCTGTATTTATTTGTTGTATTTTATTAATATATTTAGATAGCCATAATTATGGAAAGAAATATGAATAAAGATTTATTATATTATGTTATTTCAGGATATTATGTTACAATTTTCTTTATATTAATAAAGGTATGCAACTGTACAGTGATTTTTAAATATTAAAAATCACCTTTAGTATAGGCCGTAAACGTATCATTTGCGACTGTCGATAATTTACACATTCCTTGAATTTAATTGAAAATACATCAGTAATAATGTAATAGTAATAATAATAATATAATAATAATAATATTATAATGACTTTCGACAATTTATTTTGAACATGAAAATGATGGCGAGGTGAACCCTAAACTTAATTTTCAGCATACTATTTAATGTATTACATATTTATTAAATCAAAATAAGACCTAAGTAAAGATGGAGACTACGGCGAAATTGATGTTGAATAGAATTAACTCCTTAACCTTAAAATTTAAAATTAGAGACACACAATGAAAAGGGGTCCCTGTCGTTGCCGGAAGGCACATAAACCTACAGGCCGCTGTGTGCGATACTAGGTCCCTGGCGTGGTTTAATCTCCCGTAAACCTAGTATTATTTCCTCTTTCCTTCCCCCTTTATTTTTTCCCTTTACTTCTTGGCGTGTACGTGTGCGTGTGTTTGTGTATGCTAAGTAGGTCCCTGTCGCGGTCGTACTGACTCACAAACCTTCTAGTAACGGTGTGATTTTTTGGGTCCCTGGCGCAGAGTGATTTCTCGCAAACCCAGTCCCGTTTCCTTTCCACCTTTAGGATTAGTGCTTGTGCGATTGAGTGAGTGAATGTGTGAGTGAAATCAGGTCCCTGGCGTGGATTAATAACCCCTAAACCTGTAAGTTTTTAATTTTTATTGTCTTTTGCCTTTTCCTACCTTTCCCCCCTTTTTCATTCTGTCTCTAATTTTGAATTTTACGGTTAAGGAGTTCATTCTATTTAACATTAACAAAATAAGACCGTCAACCCATAATGACAGGATCAACATGTTATATAATATACAAATATGACATCTGTTTTACACTTGTGGGAGTAATTATAGCATGAACTCTAGATAAGGGCAAGACAGACAGGCATACAAACGGAAATCCCATAAAACGAGATATTCCTGTCGGTCTGAGGAAGGTTTGGGTTGGTATGGGAAGGTTAAAGCGAGGGCAAACAAACCAGCGATGTACCATAAAAAACTGGAATCCTGAGAAGATTCACATGAATAAGTCAGTCATAAATCAGCGGACGCCTAAAATAGGTGGAGACGTCACACATTCGTTCCGTGATTTCATAATTATTCCAGTTATTCTAGCGTACTCTGCGCGGTATTTCAGTGTCGATCCGCACGGGATATGAACGGAGTTTGTTGTGGAATTTCTCATCCCGCTGACTTAACACACGACGCATGGTGACCTTAGTTCGGCGTGTCAAATGAAGAAAAACGTATCAGATATAATAAAAAACTTCTACTGCTTCCCTGCTTCCATTTAGATTTACTATTTGTTCTTTCGATCTCGAGGCAAGATAGTAACGTTGTTACAAGCTTTAAAAAAGTTATCAACGAAGAAAAGTACATTATTATACGGTTAATTGGCAAGCTCGGATGATGGCTCAGATCAAATTTATGGCATAGCCAAAACTTATAAAAAATATTGTATGGTTGCCACTTGGCAATCGTCAATTCAGCTTCTAGACGCACTCCTTCGATAAAGAAGACATCCTACGTGGTTCATAGCCAGTTAATTAGGATACGCAGCAAAGTAAAAGTGGGACCGTGTCTCCAAACGTTCTAATCTGTGGGATAAGAACGGAATTTGTTGTGGAATTTCTCATCCAGCTGACTTAACAGGCTACCCATGGCGATCGACACCTTAGTTTGGCGTGACAAATGAAGAAAACCTTATGAGATATAATAAAAGACTCCTATTTAGATATGCTATCCATTTGTTCTATCGATCTCGAGGTAAGATAGTAACACTAGTATGGTACCTAAGTACAGTGCTCGTGCATAGAGAAAAAGGGCGCTAGGTAAATACGCGGTGAGATTTGAACAGGGGTGAGAAATAAATAACCAATGGCGCCCGTTTCCGATTCATTCACCGAATAAACGAAGGTGGCAATTTTTACGCCATTCACAAAATATGCAGCAAACGTCCATGTATCACAGTTTTCACGCTAGTTTATTTCTTCCCAACGTGCGTGATTGCCCATATTTATTTCACGGAAACAAAACCACAATTTTCCATTTTAGCGACGAAGTAATTTTTTTATAAAAGAATGTATCAGTCCTCAGGAAATCACTCACAAATGAATGACCATGCTCCCCGTATATATACGCTGACCATACGTCCCGAATTTTTCGGGACAGTTCCGATTTCAAAGATTCTGTTCTGTTGTCCCCATAAACCATCGAAATGTCCAGAAAATTCCAATATTTCGGCAAATCGTAAATGAATGAATAAAATAATTAAGAATTACAATAAAAATACGAGCATAAAAATCTGTAGATCTATAGATAAATCTGTAGAAACGCCAACACTGGACTGCGATACGAGTTGATAACGACGGTAAATATTTTCAGGGGCTTTTGTACTAGTTACTTTTCCTGTAGTTCTAACTTATTTGAAGTGTGCTCAAAATTATTCACTTATAAAATTTTACTTTAGTGTTGAAATGAAGGCAAATGGTAAGAAAAGAAAGTACTGCTTTTAAGTAAGTTTTGTAAAAGGGATATTTTTTTAAAGAAACGTAACAATCCATAGGTAACATTTTGCACCCAATGTAATAGTGAGATAAACGTTGCTCACAGCTGGAAATCTGACATCACATTACATATTCCAACAAAGAAACATCAATTATGTAGCTGTCAGCTCCGTAGCTTCCAGTGCTTCAATAAAGAAATTATAGAATAGAGGATTGTTCTGTTAAAATGGAGCTTGTGGCAAAGGAACGGTAATTGCATATCACGCCGTAAAACATAATCACTGTTTCAGATCTTTAGATTGCAACTCTAAGCCAATTTCCCCATTGTTTGAACCTAAATTCTCACCAACACGAACAAAAATCGCAGCAATCGTGAAAAACGTTCTCGCTCCAGAAGCTCAAAAGGTTTTTCGATAGGAATTGGACGAAAAAGAAATCGAAAAGTTATTCCTATCTTAGTAAGATATTTTCATGAAAATACTGGAATTAATGTGAAAGTTCTTGAACTTGACGTCCTGGAAGGTGAGACAAATGACAAATTAAGTGACTATGCTTTCTTTGTTCTGAGCCGCAGCAGACTTATTGATAAGATTGTTAGCATGTCAGCTGATAATACTAACACTACCTTCGGAGGTGCAAAACATACAGATTCTAAGAATAATTTCCGGAAATTGTCAGATTTGGTGGGAATCGGTTGCATTGTACATATTTACAACATTTGTATTAATAAGGCATCTGATGTTCTTTCAACTGATGTGGAAGTTGTTATTGTAATAAACTTCATTTTTGATATTTATGCGGTACGAGGAGAGCCACTGTAATCATTTTGTGATTTTATCGAAGCGCGGTACAGACAGATTTATTCATATTTGAACACAAGATTTCTGACGGGGAGACTGATGGCTGCTCTTGAAAGAATACTAATGATGTTCCAACCGCTACAAAGCTTATTTTTTATCAGTTGAAAATGCCCCCGTTATTTTTAAGAATTTTTTCGAAGATCCTAATTCATAACTTTGGTTCTGGTTCGTACACAATGTTGCCAATATTTTCCATTATGCTATTTCCAAAATGGAGGAGCAGAACCTATCTGCACCCAAAATAGAATGCGAATATTTGCGCTTTTGTTAGAATTTAGAAGAAAGAAAAAGTCTAAGTTTTTACCGCTCAAAGTAGGAAAATTGCAAACGATGGTATTCATTGCGATTTGGATCTAGTGCAGTGGATAACAGAGGAGTTCTATGTTAATTGTCTGAAATATCTAGACCATTTGAAGGCATATCTTAATAACCTCTTTCAAATCCTGAAAAGAGCCCTTAATGCAGTGGTCTGGAGGAGGAATGGAATCTTTTCGAAAGTGCTCTTCCTACTTTGTCGTATGATTTTAATGAACTTTGTGCCCATAAATCATATCTTAATGACAACTTCCTAGCCGGATGGGACAAGGAGAAAGTACCTACAGATCAGAGATGGTTGAATGTACTTAAAGATTTTCGTCGTGAAAACATTAATATTCCAAATAGAGAAATGTGTAAATTCGTCCTCTCTTTGCCGGATACGAAAGCTGCGATCGAGAGGTCATTTTCGCTGATTAATGATTTTTGTTGATCGGGGTAGTCATCAATGACTATTGAAACTGTAAAACCTCTTTTGATAATCTAAATGAATTACTCAGAGACTTATCAAGAGTGGTTTTAAAAAATTAAGAAGAATAAACAATTATTGAGCAAGCTGACTTTTTCCAACAAGTACGAACGGAACAATATGCCAACTTCAAAAGTAGACGAATGACGAAAATAACAACACAAATATTGTATTACTTGATATAGGTGAATATTATTTTTTCTTGAATTTTGTATTTTCATTTAATTTTATTTTTCCAATAGAGGCGAATTGTTAAATGTATATCTAAATGTGATTTAATTTTTATACTCTTGTATATAATAAAGAAATTTAAAAAAAACAGGAAATATCCTTTGTCGGATCATGTCTCGATTTTGGTTCGGAAAATATGGCACCGTACGTGTATAGCTCCGCAATGAAGAAAAATATTTAAAAATAATTTGTTGATTCTAAAATATTTTGTGCATGCTTGTACAGGAAATATATTTTCGTTATGCAATATAATAAGCAAATCTTTACACATGTCAGAATGTCTTATCATATTCGTGGGACAACGCTATAACAGAAAAAGTATATTATGGCGCGAATTCAATTTGTACAATCGTCGTCACACCAGTATCAATAAAACAGCCGTGGTGAACCAGATGCTCAGTTTAACTACAAAGTAGCCGCCTTCAGTGGTAAGTGCCCGATCGTTGTATCTAAGTGTAAGCGCTGTGTTTTCGACTATCACGTCAATCCCGAAAAGTCGGGTTGATACCTTTAGAAGCTTTTTTTCTGTACCTTTCCTCCCCCTCCTCCCCCGTAATGACATTCAGTCCTCCCCTCCCCCATCTCCTACCGCCCTCCTCTGCCTCTTCGCCCTCACTCCGAAAGCCCTCTCTCTCTCTTCTCACGCCCACCACGTCTCGCTCGCCTCCCCCTCCCACCACACCCTCTCTCCTATCTCATCCCCCCTCCCCCGCATCTCCCCCACACATTCCCGCAGTCCTCCGTTTTCCGGATCTCCATGGCTGGTCCATTACCCTCGAATGATCCACGTCCATTACTTCCATTACCTCCGCCCTCTACCTACCTCCCCTCCCTCGCCCTCCCGAACCGTCGAACCGCTGCTACTTCTTCTGGAAGGTCTCTCCACTGCTCATCCCATCCTCCTCTTCCCGCACTGACCGACCGACTCAAATATTTACCTCGTTTATTTCCTCGGCGCGTATAAAAAAGAGACGGAGCGTGGGTTCAATCCTCTTAAGAGTCTCACAATTTTCCCGATGGTGAGAATGAGCGCCTGACCCAAACGATTTGCGGATTACGGAGGGAAAACATCCTCGGTTTTTTTCGCTTCCAAGACTCAAGAGTCGTTTTTGTATTTTCGACAATTGAACTGCTATGGAGAGAAAATCCACATAGAGCTATTTCTATCCCAAATCGTTTCGAAAATAGAACGAGTGACGGAAGAGTTTCAGAGCAAATTATATAGGGCGCTTTTTTTCTATGGCACTGATTACTACTCCCCAGCAGTTGATTCTAGGTCCACCAAATTTTTATCGTGTCCACCTCTCATATAAAAAACCTATTCTGAAAAATATGGCTCCGCCAGATTGCAGGATTCCAGTGATATTGTCCACACAGAGACAAATCGAACACACAAGCGACTTATTTCAGAAAAAAGCGTTAAAAAAGTGACCAACGAAGAAAAGTAGTTAACATTGTTATACGCTGAATTGGCAAGCTCGGATGATGGCTGAGATCAAATGTACGGCGCAGCCATGCCGGCCAAAATTATGAAAAAATATTTTATGGTTGCCACTTGGCAACCGTCAGTTTGGGTTCTAGTCTCATTTCTTAGATAAAGAAGATATCTTACGTGGTTTTCAGCCAATTAGTTAAGATATGCAGCAAAGTAAAAAGTGAGGCCATGTCTCAAAACGTTCTAATCTAGTTGACGAAACATGAATATCAATTAAACAGGCTTTCAAACATTGTGTAAACATAAAACGGCCAGATAAACAATGAGCGATTTTTAAAAATGAAATTTTTTCGTATGCGGGAAATTACTGAAGGTTACTTTTTCAGTTGAAATTTCCTTAAATTATAGGCAGCGCCGTAACTAGCTATTTTAGACCCCGAGGCAAACTACCTATGCGCCCCCTTGATAAAAAATTCTCTAATACTTACCTATATTATTTACTATATGGATTTTGGGTGAACAATTAATAAATAAAATAAACTATAAATGATGTGATTTCTCACTATAAATGTACATAATTTAAATACATAATTAAAAGTATAATTACATATATACATATATAATTTAAACACAGAAATTATAAATATTTTAATATTAAATAGCTATTCTACGTGATTTTAATTCAGATAACTCATCAGTATCATCATTGAAATTTATAGTTTCTGCTATGCGTAATGTCTGAAACAGGTATAGTGGTGAAATCGCCGCTGTCCTTGTGTCATGAAACCTCGCACAACTTGCCGTCAACAATTTTTGGGCCCCTTCTTTATTTGCGGCCGAGGCAGATACCCCGCCTTAGTTACGGCACTGTTTATATGTAATTTTTATGGGATATACGAATTCCCTACACCACTACATTATCATAGAATTCAAACATGATCAATAAAAAAATTTAATCATTCTAAACATTTTAATTATAAAGCTGTTTCGTTGTTTTCAGTATGTTGCTGGTATTTGCGGAGATAACATCCTTTTGTTGCACTCTCAGCCGCAATACAATGCGAAATATAAACAAGCGACCATCATAATAAGATTTTTGACAAAGAATACATTTTAAGGAAGTATTTAGGAGATAACCTTTATTCAAACATTTTTTCGATTCATTCAGAAAAGGTGAACTTACAACTTCTACATTATATGCGTCAATTACCGCATCAGGAATTGTTTTTTTAAATTCCTAGACGGAACATTTAAAACCAATTCGGAGTAAATGGATAGTTGAGGCAATTACTCTTTGCCATTTCCCCTCGCCGTCCCTCTCTATCTCTCTTATCAAAATGGTGTACATTTCACGACAATCTTTCAATTAGACGACCTAGGTCACGTGTCGATGCTCCGTTAATTAAGAGCCGTCTGTCGAAGGCTCGCAGACGCGTTTCCATCCAGAGTCGTGTAACGCGTGACAATGACGTATGACAATGATGGACCGATACTCGGGTTCGAGGAAAAGGAAAAAATTGGCGGATTTGGGAGATGGGCATCGGCCGAGTGGTGATTTGACGCAAAACCAGTCGCGCACTTGCGCAAGTGATGATTCATCACGGGATGAAGGTCTCTCGCGTATTCGCGACGGACTACGAGCGAGTTCGAAAAAAGAAAAATTCCAATCGAAACGTATTTACTACGAATAACTTTCGCGCAGAACAAATCGGAAAACGAACTTGGTATTGAATTCATTAAGTGTTATTGGAAAAAATTAGGGAGCTCTTTAAAAGACTTTCAAAGAAACGTTCAAAATAGTTTTCAAATGTTACACTGATTATCGATTACAAAATTTGCAGAAACACTTTTGATAATTATGTAAACCCTAACAACTAATTTAATTTATTCCAGAGATCTTAGCTTTTTAGACGAAAACAATTTCACTTGCAAGATATTCATAATACAATACGATTTCAATAATCTTCAAGCCTTTGGTCATCAGAACACTAAGTTACGAATTATTCCGTTCGGCACAAATTCTAAGTGGACCTCAGTATGTTAACGAACGATACATTTTCCACCAAACCATTAGACTAGACTTAAAGAAAAATTAAAACAATAAATTTTACTCATGCGACAGGTAGCAAATCTATTGGAAAAGGTGTAAGAGCAAGAAAATGCCAAATATGGCCAATAAACCTATGACAAGAAACCATCTGTGGAATTAAATAAAGACGAATTAGTATCTGTTACATAAAATACTTTTATAATGAATTTCCAAAGTAAAAATTGTTTATACTTAAAGGTATTACAGTCTCTCTTAGGATCTAATGACATAAAACTCACTGAAGCGTCACTGATGAAATGCTGCCTTACTAGATAATCTAATTAGAACAAAAATGTACATTCCTCTTACATCATGCTCGTTGCAGGAAGAGGCAGGAAAACCTTTAATTTAAAACTTTTCACGTCACCAAAATTTTTATTCTAAAGGAGCTATACACAAAATGTACGTCTCGGCAGCAAATTCACCCAAGAAAAGCCAAATAAATTACCCTCTAGGTAACAGCATTCGGTCGAAATCAAGATCTCGGCAGTAGTCGAGTCACGCGTTTCTCTTATCAGGAACGAATATCGCCAGATTATTACCCCTCAAGATCGGCTTCGTTCCGCGACAATGGGCCGAAGAATAAACTGACAGAGAGAGGAGCCTGCCTCTCTCTCCTATAAATCACGAAAAATAACATTGACCGATTGCGCTAATCGGCCGGTAATTACGAATGTCTCCCGGTCTTTCCCCTCTTCCACCCTTTTCTCCCTCTTCATCACGGAAAAAGTATCGCCTCTTGTGGGCTTGTGTGTGTGTGTGTGTGTGTGTGTGTGTGTGTCAGTTCCGTCCTGCTCCCACGCATTTTTCCACACTGCCCTTCTCTCTCTCTCCTCATTCTTCTGAGACCCAAGTTCATCGCCTTCATCATTCTCCCTTTTAGCTCCACGCCTCTACCGCCTTTCCCCTTTTCTTTCTCTCCCTCGTGTCCTTACACGCAGCCAACACAATAATACATCGTGCGCCCAGCGACTGTCAAATCTTGAACCTTTATTCCCGCCTCTGGCCCTAAGTCACCATTTTTTACCCGGCACCACCCGCGGTGGAACGAGCGGCATAGTGACACTGGCCGCCATGACCGTCCCCCTTCTCTCTCTCTCCGAACTTGTCTCAATCCTCTCCTCTTCTCGCTCATACACTCATCCATCTCTTCTCTTACATTTAAAAAAACTTCGCTTCGTTTGAAAACGTGACTCGAGAAAGTACTGGCCTCTAACTAACGCACAAGTGAATTAATTAATTTCCATCGGTTTTTGCTAGTATTGTAGTACACTAGGCTGTTGAAAGACAAAATTAGGAAATTGTTTTTGTTTTGTTTTTGCGTGTTTTGATGGAAAATCTTTTCCTTATGCAATAACATAACCAAATATTCGCAATTTTGGGTGGGGAAAGAAGAAAACAAAATAGTTCATAACAATTACACTCTTTAAATAATAAATGAATAAATTTTACAAAGTTGAGCCGAACGTGATTAGTTTCAAATCTTTATTCGTCTTAGTTCACGAAAACTGTTTTTTACACAATTACTCTCAGGAATACTCCATAAAATGAAATACAATCAAACTTCATCGAAATTTTCTTGTGAATACACCGGAAGAAATTTTGATCATTTACAGTTTTAAAAGTTTTATCAACAAAAGCAAATTTCGACTAATTTCTCTTACGAATACGAACATTTGCACCGCACGGAACATTCTATAAACAAAGCTTTGAAACTTTTAATCAAATCCGACATATGGTTAACAATGTAAAGGAAAACAGGCCACGTTAGGGCACTATGTATATTATGAACACAACAGAGATTCGATTCCAATAAGATTAGCTCATTGACAGCTGGATAAAAGTCAGAAATAATCAATTCGATAGAAATATAAATTAACCAGACGGCGGAGACTTCAACGTCCGAATACTCGGATCGCCAAACGTAACGATCAAAAAGATAGAAACCCAATTTCATGCATTTCGCACGCCGCATTATAAAACCCAATCCGTGTACGCGCACGCCTCATTGTGCGTTTCTGGTCCACTCGTTAGGGCAGAAAAAAGCGAGTACATGAGTCACCGGGACGGAGAGCGAATTCATTCATTGTCGACCTTCTTTTCAATCGAAGTGGTTTGGACGGAGGTATAAGGAGTCCCTAATGGCGACGGATGTGGGAAAAAGCGCGGCACGAGAGGAGCGGGGGTGTGGGTTAGAGATGGAACAGCGAGGAAAGGACTTTTAGCCCATTGGGTCTTTCTTTGATGGGGAGGCGTCGCTTTAGGGCGCTGGAGCACCCTCCGGAGGCTATTCGAACAGGCTTCGAACTCAATCGACAATAAAAGAGCGAGGAAAGTCTCGTCATCTATTCTCCGAACTCTTCCCCCCTCCCCCTTCAATACACCGAGCCGAGCCTCACTCCTCTTTCCATTTCCTCAGTTCTCAAATCCCTCCTCCTCTTCCCTCTCTCCTATTTCTCTTCCCCGCTGCATTCAGTATCTTTCTCTTATTGTGCTCGTTGTTCACTGTACCGACATCTTGCACTCTAAAGAAAGAATCCGTCAAAATATGGTAATTAAATGCAAAAGTAAACCGTTACGATTTATATTAGGTACTTTGAATTTCAGTTACGATTTCTATTGAAATATTACGAGTAGGAAACGAAATAGTAGGAAAACTAAATTTGACATTATTATTCATCAACTAAAATTTTCATTATTTTTTAAAAATCTTCAATTATATTTCAATGTATGTACTAATTGCATTGTGGCTTTTCCTGCTTGGTTACATCAATAAAATGAACGGTAAATGATCTCATTCACTTCATTTACTGAAATACTAAACAATTCTCTGTCACATAATCGTCTTTTCCTAACCGCAACATCCCCAATTTACCAACAACAAACTCCTTCACATCCAATACCATCACCCAAAATCCAAAACCACTCCTGGTCCATCCCATGTCCATTCTACGAATTCACCCAACGTCAAACGTCTTTTCCACCTTATATTTTCACTCCTGTAAGATCCCATTCATCATCTCTCCTTTCGCCCATTATGCTTTCCTATCCCTCCCCCTCTCTAGAATCCATGTTGCCCAAACCAAGATCCGGCACGCTCTCTCTCTCTCTCCTCCTTTTCCATTACCAATTCCTCCTCCTCCTATCCTCCTTTGCGCTGTGGCTAACCCCTCCCCCTTCGTGTTCCCAGCATCCTCGACTCCACGAGTCCAAACGATGTCGACGCGTTCCCCTTCTCTCACTCTCTCCCACTTCATCTTTCTCTCTCTATCTCTCTCACTCGCGAGAGTGGCCCACCCGCCGCTCCTCCCTTTCCAAGAGAGAGAGGAAGAGAGAGAGATATCTACCCTCCCCTTGGTGCTCCCCGTCGTGGTTCCCGCCCCCCGCCGTCCCTGACGTCTTCATAGAGTCAGATCCGAGGGAAGGGAGGCTGGCAGGGGGTGCACGAATGGGAGGTTCCAGCGGCGGATGGTAGTGTGTGTGTGTGTGTGTGTGAGAGAGAGAGAGAGAGATTTGGGATGGAGTGGGGAAGAGAGGGAGAGAGAGAGAAATCTCTGTCTGTACGTAGAAGAGTGAGAAGGTTTGGAGTAATGGGTACAGGAAAGAGAAGGCGGTATCTGGGTGGAGAGAGCGCAAGGATGTAGAAAGAGATCAACAGGGGGCCAACTGAAAGAGGGTGACGACTGACCAAGAGGTTTGACTTTGGAGGGAGGAGAGGAAAAGAAAGAGGAGAATTTGGATAAAGGGAGAATGGGATAGAAGCGAAAGAAAGGGTATACAGGAAACGGTTGAATTAATAGGAAGCATGGTTTAAAAGACAGAGGAGGGGAAGATTATGGGGAAACGAAGGAAGATTTGGTGTTTAATTTTAAATACGAAAAATATGTTGCCATGAAATTAGGAGAAAATAAACAGAGGGGAATAAGATACACGGAAGATCCTGGAAGGAGATGATACGAAATAAAGCAACGGAAAAGTGAGGAAATAATGATCAAATTCTTAACGGAAAACAGAGGAAACAATGATGAAATTCTTAAAGTGGTATTGTCTTAGTCCGTAAGAAAAGTATCGTGAAAACAAAATATTAAAGAAAAATATAGGTTTTTCGAGAACTAAATTTATTCAATTCGTAGGAGAAAGAAAGCATAACAAGATCATTTACTTCAGATTGGAATTCATATTTTCCGAGTAGTCCTACAAAAATATTTTCCTTTAGCGTCGATCAGAGAAAACGCGCCTCCCAGAGTGACTTTAAACAAATTTCTTTTGTATAAATTATGATGAAAATTACCTAATCTTGAAATTTTGAGCAATTTAACGTTTCGATAGCAATGCAAAAAATTGCCTTTTATTGAAAGTCATATTTTCCGATTAGTTTTACAGGTATGTTCTTTTGTAGCGACGATCACAGGAAAAATGCATCCCCGAGTTACTTTTACCCATATTTTTGCATAAATGATATCGAAAATAATCTATCATTGAAAATTAGTGCAATTAAACGTTCCAATAGCAATGTAAAAAATTGATTCTTATGAATGATTGTCTATTCGAAAGAATTTTACTTGGTTACAAAAATTGAAAGTGCCAAAGTCCAAGAAAAATATTATATTATAAATACTGATGTTTATGAGGAAAAAGTAAAATTCACAATGATGCCATTCTATACAAATTACGCAATTAACTAAGATAACGAATAAAATAAAATTGACACTTCTACAGCGGAATTATTCCCCAATATAAAATCAAAACCAAGTTACTCAATTCAATATCTGGCAAAGTACATAATGAATAAATTGATCATCGACTTAAAAATCAGGAGTACAAATTACACAAATCAAATTTAGCAAGAAAATACAGAATGATTACATCGGCCATAGATACTGAAATCTGTTTACGGAACCGATTATTTAGTCAAATTCGCGATCTCTCCTTCAGCATCCGAGAGATCGAGAAGATAGGACAGTTCCTTTTTTTTAACGAAGAGGAACGCAGATATCGAATGAAAAGGGTCGTTCAACAGATAACAACCTAGGACGCAACCTTAACGCGATTACACGACATTAGAGCTGCGAGAGACGGCCTTAAAGGCGAGAGAGAAGAAAAGAGAGGGGGAGAGGAAAAAAGGGACAGGCAAATTTGTAACATCTCCATAAAGATTGGCGCTGCGGTCAACGCGAGGGGGAGAAGAGATTTAGTTCGGAGGCCGAGAGGTAACTAAGGGAGCTGGAGAAAAGACAGCGAATGGGAAAGAGAGTACGGAGGACATGGAACAGAAAGGAAGAGGCATCGAGATGGAGGATGAAAGCTCAAAGGAGAAAGAGAGAACAAGGGGAAGGGGAGGAAAGAAAGAGGGTACGTCCAGAAGAGGTGGGGGAACAGGTAAGACGTTTGGCCGAAGGGGATGGGAGGGCAGACGAGGAGTGACCAACAATGGCAACGCTACTCAAAAGGGAAGACTGTGAAGATCGTGGAAGCAATCTCTCGGAGGATGGAATGAGATGGAGAGGAGGGAGGAGGAGGAAGTGAGGGAAAATGGAAGAGATGTCTGTGTTAGCCGGGGTGGCTTGCCGCTGCGGGGGACCTTATATTGCCCCCTCCAGAGGCCGAGGAACTTTGGGTGAACACAATGGAATGGCTTGGGTCTCAAACCCCCTCCCCAACCACCGCATCTGAAACACGCAGTAATATTCCGAGTGATGATGACCGTTGAGAAACGCCGAGCCGAAAGGAGGTTTTGAATGGACGGAAAGGAGACGTCTTTACCCCTACAATGGGCTTGTTTGAGAGGTTCTTCCGACTGCAAAATGGCCGCAGAAATTAGTCGAGGGGATGGGGGAAGGGGTGAGGGAGGGAGGGAGGCAGAAAATCTTAAGGCGATTGCAAGCTGCTCTCATATAGAGTAAAATCGCAAGGAAACAGGATTTTTTTAAAGATAATTTTAGATAATCTCCCAAATTTCGCTATCTCCGTGGAAATAATTTTGCTGTCCAAATTCCGATTAAAAAAATTAAAATCGCGACAACTATACTTTACTTTTTGTTTCTTTTTTCTGAAGTGTTTTGGAAGGAAAACAGTTCTGTTACGCCGCGGCGAGGAATTAAATGAGTTGACTTCCCTTCCCGAAGGGTAATTTGGGCAAGCGTTATTCGCGGCGTAATAAAATGGTAATTGAACTGTGACTATTGAAGTCTCTGTAGGCACTCATAAAGACGCGACCCAGGTGGCATCCGAAAGCTCTGCGTCTTTTATGCTTCGCAGTTTCGCGATTTCGAGGCTCGGATTCGATTTTTTTAACGCAGCCAGTTCGTGGGTATCACGAAATCTGTTATATCGTAATTATGAGCCCGCTGAATATACCTTTGTGTCGGATCTGAATCAGAAGGAAAGATCCCTTAATTATTTCACTTGATGCGGTATAAAGAGAAATGGGTAGAGTGAAAATTAATGAATTTGTTTAGGTGTTTTTTCACCAGAGAATTTTAGGGCTCCTCTTATGGTTGAAAACAAATTTAAGAATAAACACTAATGACTCGAAAATTGAGAAAGTAAGTGCTTATCTTTGTCCTTTTTTTAAATCTAATTTCGGTGACTCAACACTGAAGACGAATGCATTGTAGTCAAAATACGCATCTGGTTTTTCATTATCTTGTTATAGCTTTTGGAGATACCTAGGATAAGTTCATATTTTCTCAATTTTCACACTTAAGTGTTTATTTTTGAATAAGCCTTCATTGTTCCGTTTTTCTCGCTCTAAGCGTTGAGTAAGCAAATTGATCATTTAATTATTGTGAACGATGAGAAATATATCAACTGGGCAAATTGGTGATTAGTTGGGCAAATTGGTGATTAGTTGAAGGGCTAAACAGCCGACAGAACCTGAGGAAAGTTAAATAAAGAAGCTAACTTGTACAAATCCTGCCGTAAGTTTATCTTTAAATAATACCATGTAAACCCTTTGATTACTGTTTGTGGATTGAAAAACTAACGAATTTAGTCAGTATTAACATTGTAGGAGAGAAGTTCCGCAATAACCAAGTGCTTATTTTATGGCTTCGGAGTAAATATTAGAAAATGCAGAAATTAAATACAGTCTACAGCAATTGTTATTCATCCTGAGATTAATGCGGAAAACTTTCCATTCAAATGCTTTAATTTTTATTTTAAAGGTAGTTTTGAATATTGACATTTACGACGACATCCATCAACTTAATACCAGCGCAGTAAATGACTTACTAGGTGCGGCATGCTCTAGCTCACCCATCCGATATGAACATTTGCAGAATTTAGAAAATTGCAAAAGGCGCGGAAAAAACCCTAACAAGGGCAGCGACACTTTTTATCACGGTCCCAGCAAAATCGCCGCTTCCGCTTCGGAAGACTCGGGGGTGCGTCTTGAATGAACAAGCGAATGGGGGGAGGAGAAAGGGGAGGAGAAAGGCAGAGAGAGATGTGAAAAGGGGAAGAGAAGAGGGGAACGGCGGCGTCGCGACAAAACCAAAAGGAGTGATAGGGGAGGGTGTCGAATGGGACTCGGTTTCCCACGCTGCCTCAGTCGATCGTCAAGGGTCTACACCACGACACATAGGCAGAAGAGGAAGAGATGGATGGAAAAGGTTGAGTTGAGCAGAGAGAAGGGGAAAAGGATTGCGAGAGGGAGAGAATGTGAGAGATAGAAAAGTCAGCGAGTCGAATGCTTCGTGATCTCAAATTTCTATCATCATCACCATCATCTCTCTATTGCTTTTTCTTCTCCCACCTATCCCATCATCAGCTATCATACTGCTATCTAAACATCTCTTATTCATCAAAACCCTTTTCTCCGTCTCCCACCAGTCATTCTCTTCTCCTAATTTATCTCCCTTTCTTCTCCGGCCACTATATGTGCTCATTCATTTCTCTATCTAAAAGATCCGTTTGTAGTTGACGTCTCTAACCTCTCTGTTATAACACCTATTCCACTCCTTTCTCCCTCGCATTCTATACTTTGAAGCCATTCATTTATTCAAAGAGGTAAGTGGTGTGCTTCTTTGACAGTTTCTTTATTCGAAAGTGAACTTTAAAAAATCTCAATCTATTGTTTTTGAAAAGTATAAATGCATCACACAGCGTATCACGCAAAAATAAAACTAATAGGTACTTATTTCTCAGCATAGGTGAGAATATACAATACCGTGACATCTCTTCATTACCACTCGCGAAGTGCGTCGTGTTATCTCGTCAGAGACACTGATCGAATGAATAGCTGTCATCCCAATAATAATTGGCCTCCATAGTTCAATGAGTATTGAGGACACACTATGGGATCTGGTAAGTGTCGAACGATACACGCAGGAGGGACTATTAGAAAGCAGTAAAGGCTTCATAGCAGGTGTGGTCAAATTTATTTACCCTCGGAGCCACATACGATAATATTCACAAGCACGAGAGTCGAATGACACATATTCTGGGCTCATAAAATTACGAATAGTAAAACATAACCTGTATCTGAAACAATTCAGATATAACGCATTACCCTAAGGCATCCCAAATACGTCTCAAGTCACACTACGTCATTTTGTTCAGTGGTGAAAACGATGACACGGCTCTGAATGGAAACATAAAAGAGTCGCGGTTAGGCCGTCCCTACTTTATAGTTTCTTACGTCTGCAATGCGATGAAACATTGGTTGTAGGTTTAAAAAGTCAGAATTTTAATAAAGAAGAAAAGACACAACGGCGAACATAACGTATAACTTTACATTATAACTCCGAACCGTGTGAGGACTTTGAGAAGGCCGTAACGCTGAGGATTTCTTAAAAATCAGCTACCGATGGTGAGAGCTTGGCTCTCGAAATACGTATTTAGCGTTACTGGCTTCTTCTAAGTCCTCTCTTACCGTTACTCGTTTTCTCGAAGACCTCACTTGCACGGTTCGGAGCTATAATTTCAAGTTATCAGTGGGAATTTCGGTGAGGAAGTTTCAAATTGCGAGCGGGAGTCAGAAAATCTTGAGGAAAAAAAAGACGAAAGATCAGTTGAGAGGTATTTACCATTCGATGAGGAATGCAGGAAGTTTAGGTCAACGATCTTACTCGAGCAAGAGAGCGAATGAATCCCGAGAAATGACAGCATTTCGTCACGGATTGGATCACGAAGGATGGGTATGTGATCTAGCCCGGTCAGGAAGTTTAAGGTTCAACATCTCCTTTTCTCATTCTCCCAATTCCTTCTACCCCCACCTGTAAGTCTGCTCCACTCAGAATACAACAATATTTGAGTGCGCGCCGACCTTTTAGCGATAACTTCACAATATTTGACTCGTAATGCGTTCATAGTCCAGCCTCATTAACTAAAACATCGATGAGACGGATTATTCAACGGAGATATTTTTTCCGTTGGCATGTCTATTCCCTCAGTCAAAATTGCATCGCTCGTATTTTCCATTTATCGGATTGTTTGTCTTATATTGGGATGATAATAACCACCTCCATTTTGTGTCACATTCCTCTCAAATAAATAAACCAATAGGATGTATCATTTTGCTCATAATTCAAGATATATCGTATGCAATATTTTTCCTTCCCCCCTAAGTTAATCGCTCTAAATAAATTCAAAGCACAACATATGGAAAACAAAAAATATAAATTTCGAATGGCTTCAAAATAAAAATAAATAATTTGTAACTAATAAAGAGCACGGTTTCTCCGCCTATGGCGAGTTGAGAACGTGTTAGAAAACAAGGCACCATCATCCCCTAATCGTTCCCCTCTCTCGCTCCTCTTCCGAAAATCTGACCCTCTTTCGGCTCCCGTTTTCGCGGTCCTCTCCTTCCTCCACTCAATGACTCTCTCAATCGCTACGCTGCTCTCCATTCCCGATTCGCGGCTAATCGTCCGCGAAGCGAGTTTTGAATTTTCACCCCTCCGAGACACAAAAAGAACCGTTTCTATCCGCATCGTTGATTTGATGCGATAAAAGTCGCCAAATTGCCAAGGATTTTTACCACAGTTCCGCGGCTGTATGCGTAACGGCCGAAATAGCGGCCAATGCTGATTGCGTCCAATTCTGAAAACGGCGACTATTTCCGTAATTTTAGAGAGATATGTCAAAAGTTACTTAGGAACGTGTTAATATTTATGGTAGTAGTAATTATAAAATAATATCGGCTACTGTTCAAATTTGGTGGCAGAGTTTTGTATGATATAGCTAACGAAGAAACACGAACATTTTTTGACAACCTCTACGCAAGCCACGAAATCAATTGTTTCTTTACGTAAGTGCGTGTATGCGATCTGAAATTCTGAAAAAAGACAAATTCGATCAACTCCATACCCAATATAATGCGACAAAAGAATTGACTAGACAAGGATTTCCCAAACTATGTTCCGCGGAACCCTTGGGTTTCGCGAAAGTTTAACGAGGTTCCATGGAATAATAAGAATAAGAGTCCAAGGGTTCTGTGACTTGAGTGAGTTTGGGGAACCATGGACTAGACCATTAACCACGGTCGGCCCGAGTTACCGGTGAGCCGAGCGGCTTATCGGGGTACCGAAGTATTGGGGACGATAAACTGGATCATCTATGTATACATTACTTACAAGTGAATACATGTTGGATTACAATTTATATCGCGGAGCAAGCGGGAATCTAGATAAAATTCCTTATACTTTTTCTTTATCAATTATTTTACGGAGCAAGGAATAAATAAACATGTTCTTTAAAAATATCTTAACAAAAATTTACGGAATTTATGGAACGATTTCTCGCCCCGCCACAATACCACGGGCCACCAACCATAATATTGAATTAACTATAGACGACTCAGTGGTGGAAAACTCCTTCAGCCAAAAAATATAGGAAGAACCCAGTTCACTGAACTGAACCTGACCTGGCAGTGAACAGGGTTCACTGCCAGGTCAGGTTCTTCCCTGAGGATGCCCACTTGGTGGGTGAAATGCACTGGGTTCTTCCTATATTTTTTGGCTGAAGGAGTTTTCCACCACTGAGTTATCGAAGCCAAAGTGTTTGAGCTAGCTACTACTGAACTATAGACGAAGAAATTTACGTTTCACCTTCCCCCCTCTATTACTTTTATTTCAAAACGTGCAGTCCTTTCCCCATTCTCCCTTTCCTCTCTCTCTTTCCTTCTCTCACACACACCAACACGCACAGAAAACCTTTTTTTCAATGGCTTCCGAATCAGTTTCTTGTTCTCTTTAGTCGTCAACCCTTTCCTTCTCCCTTTTCTCGACTTAGGGGCCCACGAGGTCGCGTAGGCGTGGAAGGTGTTAGGCGAGCCATCGTGCGCTAAAAACCTACCTCAGATTCCTCCTCGCACCCATAATCCCTGGAAAAACCACATGGCTAAACCGGGAGCGCGCAACTCCGCCCACAGCTCCACTAATCCCTTGCAGGTATTCCTCCTCTTTCGCACCCTTCTCCCTATAACCGCATCGTGCCACGCGCGGTCGTCGCGTGCTCCCCACCAAGGAGGGAAGGAATGGTTTGCCACGGAACACGTGTCGGTGTCGCAATTAGACTGGAAAGGACAACACCTTCGCACGCGAAATCGTCGATGGCCGAACCGTATGTGACGCAAGGTAGGGGCGTTGGGCGTTTCGAGGTTTCTGAGAAAATTCGTTCCGTTCGTATTCGTCTTTTCGTCGGAGATTAGGGTTCTGCTGACGCGGTTGTGACAAGAACCGACATAGCAAGGTCGAAATGAATAATAGTGACGTTGGTTTTAACGGGAATGAAAACTCAGGTTATCAGCTAACGATACCGGTAATGACAGAATAAAGGCGCGTAGAAGCATGAACCTATTGACGCATTTTCTGAAATTTACGCGATAAAAGCTTTCGGAGTATGGTTATGGCTGAATCGGTTGCGTAACAACAGGATGGCGTGGGTGGCCAAGTTCCACGCGCCCAGGGACCCGTGAGAGTGGGGGGGGAGGGAGGGGGGGGGGGAAGGGAGGGAGGGGGTCACGCATTTTTCCGGATATTGAAAAAATTAAGATTTTTTGGCGATTTCTCTTTTTATCCTGATTTCTTAAAGACCTTCCAGTTAGTCAAAATTTTTAGACAATAATTTTAAAAGCCTAACCTTTTCAGCATATTCGTGATAATAAATTAATATGTAGGTACAACTTCATAGGCTACACAATGGGTTTCATTTTCAATTGAAGGAATGCATTTTTTGGGTGAGGGGGAGAGGGACCTCTAATAATACATATTTTGCCACGGGCCCTTCTGCTTCTAGTTATGCCACTGGGGTGGATAAGAAAAAAACATTCTTAACATCTTACCTCAGACTCGGATTTGTTCAACTGTTCGCAAGAATATTATGACAAAACTATTGGTAAGACACTCCTACTTATTTTTTTATTCACCCATTTCTATGCAATGTGGATTCTTTTGCTCGCTCTATATATAATTTACTACAAATGTACCGACAACTTACGGGATAAGACTTGGAAATCGATATCCACGACGCTATGGATCGAAGAGGATCTTAGTCAGCAAATTGAGACACGCAAGTACCAAAACAAGACAAAAACAATGTTAACCCCATAACTCTAATCTGGTCTTTTTAAACGCATATTTATGACACAAAATACTTCTTTACATGGTATCATCCTTCTTTATATAATGTACTCTAATTTTAGTCGATCATTTTCCATTTATAACAATTACTTTCAGCTTAATCATTAAATGAAGATAGTACTTATGAAAGATTCTTAGTAATAATAAAAATATCAAGTTGTCTTGCTAAACAGAAGGAAAATAGACCACAAGATGAATTTATATTTATGATTTGCGTAAAATTAGGCGCTAAATATTGGTAAAATTTTCAACTTCTATCCGTTTCTTTGTGTGAATATTCAATTAGCCGATCGACGTGAATAACACATTTTACGGTCAACAGACATTTCACCTTCGAAACTTAATTTATAAGGTGAAAAATATATCGACACGCGAATGCGAATTTGGATTTTGTTTCATTTTTTAATCGATCTAATGAAAGCTCATTCGTTAAGAAAAGGTCATTTTTGGCATAATATGCCATCCTTGAGAAATCGTCACTCCAAAAATCAAATCTTTAATATGACATCAAGGATTTTAACCTTTTTAAATAGTGAGGTGAAATTATGAACACGTTGTAACTGAGGTGCGGTCTCCCATACCGCTGTTGTTTTTTTAATACTATTTATTCATTCGCTATGACAAGGGGATGTGGCCAGAGGATTTCGTCAAAACAATTATGATTCCAATTCCGAAAAAGCAAGGAACAAGAAAATGCAGTGAACACAGAACAATCAGTTTAATTACACATGCAGCAAAGGTTCTAATTAGGGTTATGAACAGGAGACTAATTAGCAAAATGGAAGAAAATGTTGCAGAGGAACAGTTTGGATTTAGAAAGAGTAGAGGTACAAGAGATGCAATAGGATTGATAAGAATGAGTGGAGAGAGATATATAGAAAGGGGTAAAGGAATTAGTCTGTGCTTCATAGATATGGAGAAGGCATTCGACCGAGTGAACTGGGAAAAACTGATGGAAATACTAAAAGCAAAAAAAGTAGACTGGAAAGATAGAAGGTTAATTAAAGAGCTGTATATGAAACAGAAAGCAGCTATGAGGATAAAAGATGCACAGACCGAATGGTATGATTTAGGAAGAGGAGTAAGGCAAGGTTGCTGCTTATCGCCAACCCTGTTCAATATATATGCTGAAGAAATGATTGTCAATGGAATAGGGAATGATAAAGGAATTAGTATTGGGGGTAGAATAATAAATTGTATAAGGTTTGCTGATGACATGGTAATTTTGGCAGATGAAACGAGGCATATTCAGGAAATGGTTACAAAGCTAGAAGACAGGATGATGGAATATGGAATGAAAATGAACATAAAGAAAACAAAGGTGATGAGAATAGGGGGTAGAGAGATTATGAATGTGTCAATAAAGGATGGAAGAGTAGAGCAAGTAAAACAGTATAGATATTTGGGAAGCATGCTAACTGAAGACTGGAGAAGTGAAAAAGAAATAAGAACAAGAATAGCAATGGCAAAAGAAACATTTAATAAGAAAAAACGGGTACTATGTGGTAAAATGGATTTAAATCTGAAGAAACGTCTTGTGAAGTGCTATGTTTGGAGTGTATTGCTTTATGGGTGTGAAACATGGACGCTAAAGAAAAGAGAGAAAGAAAGACTAGAGGCATTTGAAATGTGGGTGTGGAGGCGGATGGAGAAGGTTAAGTGGACGGATAGGATAAGGAATGAAGCAATACTAACAAGGGTGAATGAGAAGAGAAGATTACTTGAAACAATTCAGAGGAGGAAAAGTAACTGGTTAGGGCATATCTTGAGAGGAGAAGGTTTACTATTGATGGTGTTGGAAGGATCAGTAGAAGGGGAAAGGAAAAGGGGACGTAGAAGAATAAAAATGTTTGACGATCTGAAAGAAAGGGGAGGGTATCAGGAAATGAAAGAAATGGCAAGGAACAGAAATGAGTGGAGACAACGCTGGTGCCAGGGACCTGCCTAGAGGCAGAACACCTCATGATGATGATGATATCTACAACTGGATTTCCCGTGTTTAATAATCTGTATGAGGGTCAAAGACGTAAAAAAATAAACATTATATTCACTTTATTTCTTTGCAGAATATAAACTAGCGGAAAGTAAAGTAGTGGGATAATTTGACGCTGAGGCGGTGTCTCACATACTGCACCTCAGAATAGTTAAAAGATACGCCTTTTTTCTCCTATATCGCTATTTCATTCCCACCCCGAAATTTTGAAATTCAATCACTCGGAATGAAAAGTGACGAAGCAACCCGAATTCCCATTAATCGCACCCAACCCGGCGATGTAGAGGAACGCTCCAGCATCGCACGCACATCTCCCAAAAGGGTTCCTCTCGCTCTGTATGATGAGTCCGTAAGAAAAAAAAAGAAAACAAACCGTCGCCATCGACGGTTTAATTGCGCAGACCGCGCATTGTTGAGAGCAAATCGCTGTCCGCTTATCCACCGGCGAAGACTTCCCCCCGCAGACCAATGGCCGCCTGTCACCGCGCTGAACGGATGACAAGGGTATGAGCCATATGAGACTTAAAACTCTCTCTCTCTCTCTTTAGCCGACACAAGCCGAGGGGAGGGGAACCCGATACCGTAGCGGGAATGGGGCGGAAGTCCTTCGAACTGCCTCTCACCACCCCGCCCACCACGCCCCAATCACCCAAGAACCCTCCTCACCGTATACTCTCTCCTCCATTCCCCCTCATTCACCCCCATTCCCGCCTTTTCGCTCCCCGCCTGCATCTCTGTCGGGGGTGCGTTGCTTTTTCAATACCTATCGCACGGATTGCCGGCGAGGGAAAATAAAGGGAAAACTCGCGGAATATTTTCTCGGCGGAGTACGCCTGGGGAAAGGTGGAAGGGAAGGTGTTTTACCGTTACGACCGAACGGAACATTCGCTCTTCTGCCCGGTGTATCCCCCCCTCTCCGCTCTCCCAACGCCAACCTTCTCCCCTCCTTCCATACCACCCGCTGTCGAAACGCACCGCGCGGAATTGTTTCCGATGCCTTTAGCTCCCCCTGAGAACGCGAAGGAACGCAATCGAGACCGAATGTTTGCCTTTGGCGCGGAAGTGAGGAATTTCTGTTAATGTTCCGATGAAGACTTTAAAATGGAACCAAGTTCTGGAAAACAGAGCGGAAGGAGAAAAATCGAGAAAGACCAATATCGAGACGAAGTAGGTATGGATGAGAAAAGTTGATAATAACAACACTCCGGTAAAATTACGAAAATAAGAGGAATATTTAGGGGTGAGGTAGACCGTGAAAATGAAGAAGTGCAAGAGATGAAAGATGAGTGTTTTCAATGAACTTCATTTGTCACGATCCTCGGAAGAAATCGCTAGTGGCGAAGTGCGTGCTCGTTAGTGAAAACAAGCATTCACACGTGTACTTCGTCATCGGTCATTCAGCGACAGGCCAGAAACATCGTGAATTTTCACGATTACTTTTCTATTCAACCTTTAAACTATTGAGATGCGTCTGTGAGACGCCACCTAAGGTATAGCTACTTGACTTTCCTCTGGTTAAATAGAAATAAAATTAAGATTAAGTTATTTCTTTTAATCACCTCTTAACTTTCATGACAGATTTTAAAGGAGACTCAAGTTGTAGATAAATGTAGCTTGTGAATAAATAATAATAAAAAATAGCGGTTTGGGAGACCGTTCATCAGTTATAATATGATCGCAATTTCGCCGAACTATTTAAAGATTAATGCAGAATGTCAAATGTTTAAGTTCTTCCTGCCATACTGATCGGTATTTTTTGCGGTCGCTTTATGTCAGTTGAGGTCCAATCAGAAATCAACTTGGTTAATCAAAAGTTCAATAATCTGCCTTGGTGTTAGACCCATTTTAATGACTTTCTTATCCAGACCGTTGCTTAAACCATAAACCACTAGTCTGCTTTTCTATTTCAGTAATAAGTGCCGCATATTTTTCCGTTTCTGCCGCTGAAAATTTCTTAAAAGCTAATATCCTTAATGGCGCTCTAAAATGATACGAAGACCAAACATAGATAATACTAAATGGTGATTTCGACCTTTCTTAAGAGTTAGACTAATAATTCACGTACACGCGTATTCATAAATGCACATGCATATATTATGACTCAGCATTATAAATCCAATTGCGACACGGATCATAGGATAATCGCAGAAACTATTAAAAAGACCTAACATTCCACGAAACCTAATATCTCTTTATGAGGTCAAGTTAGAGCATTCGTTATGCATTAAACCTAAACATTGCATTATGAAACACGCGATATCACCTTATCCTCGTTTCATTCAATATCGCCGACGCATGGCGCAAGGTTTTACGATTCTCCGTCTAATTCTCTTTCTCTCTTTCACTTTCTCGGGAATACGAACCCAGAATGTGTCTGCCGGGAGTCCGTGCGTGACCACAATGTCACCCAGCTTTGAGCAACGGCCGCGGCTAAGGGGAGCGAAATGCAGTTCAGCACGGGCGTACGACATGACGTGAAGGGAGATAAGAGCCGGCCTATGACACACGGCGGTGGAAAGAGGAGATGGAATATGAGGGGTTGGGGTAGCGAATTGAGGAGGGAGACAGGCGGGATACAAGGGGGAGGGGGAGTGTTTGAAGGGCAGGGGTAGGGGGAGGTGTGAGGGGGTTGATCTCGCGGCTCTCCGCACTGCAGGCCTCTTTCCACCACGGATGACAACCGTGAGGGAAGCGGTAAAATAAACAAAAATGAATAAAAAATCCACTCACGTGTCGTCACATACCCTTTTGCCTCGACGCTAGCCAATCTCAATCACTCACCTTACGCATCCCTCACGAAAGTTTTTTAAAATAATTTATTTGCAGTATAAATTGTTTAACATGCTCCGTTTACGATGGAATCCGTTGGTTTTTCAAATTTTAACCATCAACTGTTATGTAAATTGTTGACAGCGCAAGAAAATTATTTTATCGGAGATAATTCCTGAGAGGTCACATTGAAATTCCTTGAACCTAATTATTATTAAATAATGAATGTAATATTTTAAAATGCTACCAACACTAGGTGCAATACTTAATTGAAGATATTAACTGGATCCACTTTTTTCATTATAACGCATTACGTTGCCTTTCTAATATGCTTATTTACTTTACCAATATTCTACAAATCTTTAACCTGATAACCTTAGTCTATAGTCTAATATTATCTATCTAGTTCTATCTATCTTGTCTATATTCTAATATTCCTAGTATGTTCGACCGGCTAAATTTTTTTTGCGACCTGATGATTCCCTCTTGCCTACGCGCAATTGTATCTAAGAGGTAGTGCAATGAATAGCTGGTCAGTTTAAAAATTTTAGGAAGAAAGGTGACTTCCCACTTATTAATTATAATTTTTGCACTATATACCGGCTGAATTTACTTTAAACAGGAACAGGTTCATTATCGTACTCCCCAAACTTTCTGAACGCTATACAATTTTCGATATTCTTTTGTTTTGCATGTAAGCGTAGCAACGTACGAAAGCTGTTAACAAAACAGTCGAAAGTTAACGGTAGCTAAATAAGGTAAATGGAACGAACCCAACCCCCAACCCCGGGGAGGAAAATGGAACGAATACAACTCCCAACCATTTAACCCAACCCGGTGACATCTTGCGGAAGAACATAGAACCAATACCCTCGAAGCTATGGGGAGTAAGATAGTGAACCTAAGCCATTACCTCACTAGAATAGTAATAATGCAATCTTTATATTCACGTTCAATCCTTCTTCGTAAATTACCCATTTCTTTTCATTTACAAACGCTGTAAATACTTCAAGATAATGAACGTATTTACGTTCATTTCTTCGTCGTAGATTATCCATTTCCCTTCATTTTCCAAATGTTATGTGCGCACGAAAGAAAATTAAACTTATTAGGTATTTACAGCAGATATTGTTTACATCAGTTGTCACGAAAATTTTTTTTGTTGACGACAATTAAAAAACGGGAAATTTTTCGTAAGTCAAAAGTAAATTACGACTTTCAAGTTTGATTTTCTTGAAATCGGATACTCCTTCGATAATAATGTACTGAACAAAACACATGCTATTTGATTAGTTCTACAAAGTCTTTTAATGACTTTTTCGTTATAAGTGATATTGTACTAGATATAAAGAAAAGTTCATTTTTTGTCACCATTAAAGTGGCACTTCCGATTAGGCCACGTAAACAATTTATATCATTTTCTTAGTTTCTTTACCCCTATGTGTTAAATACCAAATTTCATCAACATCCGCCCAGTAGTTTCTGAGATGAAACATGCGGACGGACGGACACGACCTGACCATATTTTTTTACTTATTGTAAAGAACGCCTAAAACGATTCAATTCTTTAAAATAAACAATATCGACATAGCCACAGCAGAGTCATAAGACACCATATCTAAGACGACAAATACTTAATTTTTCAATTTTTGATACTTAAGCGATAAATCTGGAATATATTATCAGCCATAAGACAAGATCGATAACTATCTAGTGCAGCGTTTTTTTAACCCGTGGGCCGCGAAGGGATGTTAGGTGGACCGCGAAAAGGTTTACGATTAGTTATTAATCAAAAGTATTTTTTAACTCAACATATAAAAAGAAAGAAAATTTGGGGTCGCCAAAATTTCCTTATTACGGCACTGGATGGGCCGCTGAAAATTAGTTGAAGTTCAGACGGGCCACGTTAATATAAAGATTGAGAAACGCTGCTTTAGTGAATGTTAACATCAATCAGTACGCCTATCCGTGTGCTCGAAATGAGTTATAGTAAAAATACCTTAATTTGGGAAATACCTTAACCTCTTCCACATCAATCAAATCCATCTCCACCGAATCGGGTCGCGAGTAAAAAAAAAAAATAAATAAAACGCCATCTTCTGCCGCGGTATCATTCATTCGTTATAGAGAATCTTCGAATTCCTTGATGCGAAGCGAGGGATTTCTCTCTCATGGGTGAGGTTTCTTCTTCACGTCGTTATATTTTTCCAAACGAGCGAAACAAAAGGTATTTTCATGCTTTCTTGTGAGCAAAAAGTATATAAATATATCCCTCGTCCTATTTCTCCTTTACTCAGTGAACTATAAATATAATTGAATTAAATTCGACCGCGGCGCAGGAGGGGGAGGGAGGGAGGAGGAGGCGCAGCACGATGAGGAGGAAGACGTCCGTTTTTTATTTACCCGATCCTCCCGTGAGAAACTCCTAATGCCGTCCGGAGGAATTTTCACTCGGCAAAAGAGGTTTGTTCCAGGTGAACATCCGAAGGGGCTAGAGTAATAGATTGGAGGAGCCGATCGGGAAAAGTGTATTTGGATACCTCGGTAGCCTTTTGAAGGGGAACGGGACAAAAAAAGGGAATTGAAAGACGCGGATTGAATCGATCGAAAAACATAACGTGAGAAAATGTCCGACGAGGGAGAAATGGACGAGGATAAAAACGGAAATTGCGCGATGGGAAAGAGCAAAGAAATGCACTCGCACGCACATGGGCGGTATTTTTTCAATGGCGAAAAATGTGTATAAACGTTTCTATTTACCTTTCATTTTAAATGACAACGAATATACTTTTTTTAAACCATCAAATTTGTCAATAGACTTACAGACTTCAGGAAGTCCATGGCAATTTGACAAAATTATAATTAAAGTTAATTAATTGGGTTCTGTAACTCTGGTATTACGAAATATGAAGAAACACATTGTTTTAATGAAATAATTTATATATGTACAAATAAATGCTATGCGAAATTAATGGCATATATAATATGCACGCACTCATAGATTTGACAGGGACTTCTTGGACACCCTGAATAATTCAACAGGGAACTATCAAGCTCGTCTTATAGATGAAAAAATTTAAGAACAAGCATTTAAAAAATACTTGCCTCAGGTATACCCAATAGCCATAACAAGTTTGTATAAAACCCAAAACCACAACCTTGTTGTGGTTATTGGAGATACCTGAGACAAGTAATTTTTAAATGCTTGTTCTTTAACCCTGTATGATACTTAATTCTCACGATAAAATTATAATTATAATAAATACAATACTCTACTAACAACCTATTAATGAAGGTTGGAATAAGATCCCACTGCTTCCTTAAATGTGTCTATTAAAAATTATTCTAACAGTTCGTCTCCCGCTTTGAAAATTGATAAACAATTATTTTATTGAATGAACTTACCAACCAAATATAAACCGTGCACAGAATTCAAAAGAATGTGGAAAGTAACTATATATGACCCATCAAAATCTCCTGCCATTAGCTAACGAGAAATGCTGTTAATTTCAGAGGGCGATCAACACACAAAGCGTCTAACATTTAGAATTTCGCCTCCTTTTCATCAAAAAAACTTGAACTATGGCTGTGAGAAGATGGTCGCAAAAAATCGCACCGGAACTGTACTCGGGCTCTCATTTCGAGGTTCCCGTCTTCGTCAACTCCGCCGTCTCAGATACATGAAAAAAAACACCGGCCATAAATATCGCGCCGGATTTTTTATATACATAAAAGTATTCAGATGTGGGACAAGCCGTAGTGCGAGATTTTTTTCCTTTCAAAAGTGCGAGGAACCTACAATACGGTTTTCCTCGACTCCTTCCCATATATTTTTAACGCCGACAGAAAAAATTTTCCACCCCGTCCTCGGAGATAAATAGGGCTCTTTTTAACGTCGAGCGTGATTCGATGGAGGAGAGAGAGAGAGATAAAAGGAGATAGAGACAGAGAGAGAAAGGTTGAGTGGAAATCGGAGATATAAGCGCGAGGTGGGCGAGATGGGATCCTCTAACACCACCTCCGCTCTCTCGAGGGCATGGAACGTTGAACACGGTTTGCTTCAAGCCGTCAAGCGACTCGCACCGCCTCCTCGTCGATTGCCGGGCGCTCCACCTGCAGCGTCGCGCCGCGGCACCCTGCTTCCGTGCCCTCCAAAAACCACCCGACGCAGCCGTCCGCCACCCCTTCCCTCCATTCTATCCGTCAAAACCGCCCGCATGCATCTGTCTATCTCGAGTGAGAGACAGAGATGGAGAGAGAGAGAGAGAGATGGAGAGAGAGAGATGGAGAGAGAGAGATATGGAGAGAGAGAGAGAGAAAGATGGAGAGAGAGAGAGAGAGGGACCCCACGGCGCCTTGATTCGGGACGCGAGGAGGAGCGGGGGGGAGCATAAAAAAAGCCTCGGCAAGGATGGGTGATCTCGGATCGATCTTTCCCACATAACAAGAAGAGCGGCAAATCGATTTGACTTGAACGTATTAAGTTTTAAGGATGGAATCGAGAGCGTGGAAGGATAAAAGCTCCATAAACATTCCTCTGCGGGGAGAGACGTGACGCGGAGAAAAATAAGTTTCGTTCTTCGATTTCTCGACCTATTAAATCTCCTTTGGATGGGAGCGTGGTTTCTGGAAGCCTAAGTGAAAAAAACGACGAAGAGAAACAGAGAAAGAGACAGAGATAAAAGTAACGATCGATCTCGTTATCCCAAATTAAACTCGCGAATTACCCAAACGATATTTGAATCGAGACTGATAATAGAAAGATCGTACACACGTTTAAATCAAACGATTCGAGTTTAAGTGCGAGTGAACTCCTTTCTAAAAGGGAGGTATCATGCACGAGTAAGAAATTGTCACGGAAATTGGTTCGGTAAATCCAACCGCAGAATTGTTCATTTCATTCATGAGTTATTGAGTATAGAAGTTAAGGATGAGTGCCCAATTTTAATTGCTAAAACTATGCGCAAATCAACAATTTTTCAGGGACAAGATTTTCTTGGTGGAACGACGAGGGGTAAATGATCACGCTCTCCCTCCAAGATTTTAATTTTTGTCTTATACCACACTATAAACGATAGTGTTATACATAAGTGATGATACAGGATAATCACCAAAAACGAAGCACTTCATCGAGGAAGCGAAATGCTTTGAAATTCAAAGAACTTCAGTTGATGGGGCATCCAAACTTTCATGCTAAATTATTTTTTTTGCCATATCTTCCTTTACATCAAAGGCGTGTAATCCACGGGCCGCGTGCTACATCTGGCGCGGGGGGGACTTTTTATGCGGCTCGCGAAGCTTTGATAAAAAATTGATTTTGTATTTAACACTGATAGTTTTATATTTTTTAAATTTGAATTGCGGTCATAAAATCTTGTTCGGAGGAATGTCAATAGTGAAACTTGTTAGGACTTAAATTCACCTTTATATTGACACAAACCTTTGATTAAGTTCCAATTTGCCTCTCATCCGATCCGCCAAGGCAGTCGCATCAACGAATGCGGCCTTCCAAGTAAAATGGTTTCATACTCCTATTTTATGGTGGCGATGAATTAATTTCACCGACCGCTGAAATTTCCATCGAGTATTTTACAGATATTAACGGGAGAAATAGGTGAACAATGGAGTTATATTCCAATAATAACTGGGAAAATGAGAGGTTGGCTTTAAATCAGGGGCCAGATACCTATGGCATACGTGTCAAAAGAGATTTTTACATGGCAGGATATTTCAAAGTAAAATTGCGAAAATTGTGTATTTTTAAAAGAATTTTACTTTTGTTTTAAATATATTTCGCACTGTAATGATAAATCATTATATTCAGGATGCCTTACAGTATAATAATAAGTTTACGTAAGCGTTCGTCATAGTTATTTTACCTTTAGATAGATTTTTGGCTCACCCAAACCACATTATGGACGAAATAAATTTAATAGTGGCACTTAATAGTGGCATGCGCGGAGGGTCACAGATTATGAATATTGATAAAGAGTGGCACCTAACAGAAAAACGTTGCCAACCCCTCCTTTAAATCGTTAAAATGCGGTTGAAAATAAGGAAAACAACGTTTCAGCTAACGCAGACCTCGGTATTATAATAAGCAACTGAGAATAGATAAATTCATATCTCCCAACGGTATTTCGTAATTTCCTCTCTATTACTATAATTCCCTCTTTAAAGTTTATTTTCTTTTAGCCGACAAGGTAAGACAACGTATCCCTAAAACCAACATACAGAATTTTCTCTAGAGTGATTGATAAAAAAAAACGGATTTTTATTCACCAAGCGTTCTCCGTACCCAAAACTCGAAGAGAAAATTACTGTACCCGGACTAAGGAAAAAAAACACACCGATCGATTAAATCCCATTACCGTCCCATTTACGGATCCGGGGAATGCGCCGAGAAATCGCGCGACAGATAAATCACGGTCGGACCGTTCGATCACCGTCGATTCGCCACGTCGAAAAGGACAGGAAGGGAAACAGAACATCACGAGAGAACAACAGGGGCGGAGCGAGGGAGAGCATCCATCCAAACCGGTAACCTTCTGCAGGCAAGAGAAAAGCCATCGTCTCCGCCGCGGCGAACGACGGGTTCGCGTCCCTCCGCCGATCCACTCTCGACGTCGGATGATCGGCAAAAGAGAGCGCGGTCGCGTGCTTTGGGTCTCGAAAGAGGCACCTGCCGCGCCAACTCCCCCACAACCCTCCGAGGGCGGAGAGGGAGGAGGGAAAGCCACGCGGAAAAGCGGAAGCGGTCCAGGTCCTCATGCCTCGCGGTCGGTAACGGGATGCTGTGGTGTGGGAGGGAGAAAGGAGGGAGGGGGAAGGGGGTGAGATAGGGGGAAGAGGGGGGGGGAGATAGGGGCGCGCGAGCTTTGACTATGAGTTACGCGTTATGGGAGGAAAGAGGGTGGCGTTGGTGATCGGAAAAAGGGGACGTCGGGAGGACGAGAGAGTGGGCAAGAAGGATAACTATGGGAGAGGAGAGAAACGGGAGGAGAGAAGCTGGAGGGAGAGAGGCGAAAGTGGACGAGGAATGAAAGAACCGAATTGGCTCATCCAAGCCTGACATCGAATTAATGGCATATTAAGGCCCGACGCGGATGATCAAACCGGAAATTTTTAGGCTGGGACGGTTCTGTTGAATGTGAAAAAATGGGAAGAAAGTATTTCACTCCGGTTGGAATCGAACCGGGAACTTGCGTCCGTGGTACTTCTACGTCCCAGAGGAAAAGTGGAACACACTGAATAATGTGCTAATAGAATCGGAGTGAAGCATCGATGGCGAGGAACCATAACGTACCGTATTCAAAGATATAACAAGACAATGGCAATGTTTATAGGTTAAAAGGTAAGTTAAATTAATTGAAAGTTTTCTAAGTAATGAGATGTGCAGTTTTACTTGTTGTCGAGTCAAAAAAATTAAGTGATTAACCGAACAGCATAATTGTATTTATTGGAAGCTTGGGATAATGGTGCCGTCACCGAATGAAAAGTTAAATGTTTTGATTGATTTCTGATCGGTGTTTTATCAAAGCATAGTTGACCTGTTTTACACACAAACAGCGAAGGTGATTGGGGACGAATGGTATCAGGAATCCAATGGATGATGCTACGGAACGATAAGAGAAACAGGATTAGAAAAACATTTATTTTATACAACTCATACCGAGCATAATGGGCATGTTTGCGCCTCTGGATTTTGGTTACTGGAGATACCTAAGATAAGAACTTGATTTTTTCAATTTTTTATATTGAAGTGCTTTTTCTTGAATTTTTTTCAGTCATAAGACGTGTTAATTAATTCTCTAGCAAATTAAATTATGTTACTGACAACGAAATTGTTTTAGCCTAACGGGTAGCAAAGATTCTTTTAAAAATTAAATTCCAAATGCCTCGTTTTGTGACGCTTCTTTGTACAATTGGGAATGAAATGGCACAGACAAAACTTAAGATCGTATGTTTGCGGAAAAACATGCCAAAACTCCTTAGCGATCATTAAAAAAATAATAATAAGTCTAATATGATAAATATAGGATGGAATACAAAATTATATTTTTTCCTAGGTAATTCAGTTTAAGAATTAGTAATAATAATACAAAATATTGTTAGGTTTAATTGTCACGGAAATAAATATCCTAAACTAAAACTTTAGCGTGATACTGTCACCCTTTCCAAATTCTGTGCGAGTGAACTGCAAAGATGGCACCCCCGACCTGCTTGGCAAGATTTCCAAACGTGTGACTTTCAACTATCTTCTCTATAAATACGCCGATATTGCGCAGTTTAATTTTAAAATCTGTATAATTCCTTTTTAGAATAATCCGAATACCACTTTCTCTGAAATGAAGCTACGCGAGCGAGGAGTAGGATGACTATATCACATGCACATAAATACAAAACGAACACATTAAAATCCCATCATCTCACTTGCTCGCGCATATACAATCTCGCATGTAATCGGCATTTGCTTTAATAACCATATCTTGCGACTGATTTCATATAAACGTTTATTCCCTTACTCACGATGTTGCAAAAAGAGTAAATGACAGCCTGCCTTCACGTTTCGTTGCAGAGAAACGGCTTCTCCTCTAATGAAAAATAAAAAAAACGACAGGAAAAAAATCGCCCTTTGCGAGAGTATGTACATCAAGAGGACCTGCAAATGCGAGCCGCAAAGCTTCATTTCACGCGCGTTAAATGAGGGGTGTCCTTGAATACTACCAAAATTTCGAAGTACCGGTACATCATCGCGTGTGGCAGCAAGGCATCAATTTTTTGCATTCCTTCATGAAAACTAAAACCCGACTTAAAGAGGAGACCCCCATCCTGTACTGTGGATTAGAGCGTAAAGCGTACATGGTCCATCGGTTACCCTTGAAAGACGCAATTACGGAGAAATAAATGTGACGACTATGTAAAAAAGTTCAATACACAGTGGGTTAGTGGGGTATGTGGTGGTCGACGTATGCCACTGCAGGGTGAAATTTTGCAAGTAGGATGCCACGGTCTGAAAGTGCGTGTAAATCGGTAAGTGCTCAAAAAGGCTTCGCGCTGCCGGATTTTCATTTGAGGGTAACGTCTCCAAATCACTTCAAAACTTAGCTGTTAAGTGAGCCGAATACAAAATGAAATTTTATAGCGGCATTTGAAGAACAAAGAAAAATCCAAAATTTTAAATATTTTTAACAGCTTGGAGTTTTATATTTGTGGTATTATTTTTTTTCAAAGCATGGTTTTATTTTACAATATTAATATGCATATAGATATTCACAATGAGACATTTTTATAATAATGAACAATTTACTTTCAGCAACAACAAATATTTAACATTGTTACTCTATTTAGCAAAATGTTAAGCAGTTTTTTTTCCTTTTTTCCCTAAAATACTATATGTGTGCTATAAAGCAGTTTATGAATAACGGGCTTGAAATGATTAAAAAACCGATATTGCTAGTGAAATAAATTAATATTTGAAATATAAACATAATTGATGAAAACTTAAGCAAGAGATGTACCAGAAGGCGATATTGATTTTTAAAACTAAGTTACTTATCGTGTAAACAATTTTTTAAGACAAATATTTTGCTTACTCTTAAAAGTCAATTATATAATTTAAACTTGTACATTATATTATCGTAATCATAGGCGAACTTTTTGGCAGGTTTTAATTGGTTGACTGGCCAGTCAATCAGAGATAGGGACGTTATTGTTTATATACCTTGGTTACATTATTTGTTTACCTAAATCTTATATTATATTACCGTAATCGTCGTAGGCGAACTTTTTGGTAGGTTTGTTATAGCCTATTGGGAAGCTTTTATCTCCGCCGCTGTTTGGGCTATTTTTATCAACTATAATTTGTAAATATGTGAAAATCTCCTGTTCTTTAAAGCTACTAAATTCAATCGGAAATCTTAAACACTTTATTTTTTAAGGAGGGTTTTCCGACACCCCTACACTCCATAAGAAAAGCAATGGAATTAGTTTCGGGCATTATAAAATCGCATTTTAAAATTAGTTAGAATCAAGACACGAAGTCGGAACCTAAACGGTTGTCTTGGAAAAAGAAAGAAGTTCACTTTGGTTACCGTGAAAATTCAATTGTTCCGAATTTCCCGGTAAATCCATTTTTAATACGAAAAAACTCGACTTTTAAACAATGAGAATTGTCAGTTACCATGGCCACCTCATTTGAGGGAGTGGTAACATTGGGTGTATACTCGCGAGCCCCTTGACGATATTACGTCATTTTGTTTGTTTACATGGATTTCGAACATTTTTGAAGAATAAGTGAACATGTCCCTTTTGAATTAAAGAACCATTTTATTCTTAATTGTAGCATCGTTTAAAAAATTAATTAAATTAATTTCTTTAAGTCAAGCGAAAAACATTTTAAACAGTGTAAGATTAAAATGACGATATTATGTGATTTTATTTGTTTACATTATGTTGATTAATGTTTTAATGTTGAGCCTGTTTATTCTGTAATATTTACGAAGAAAGAAGTTTAAAAGAACTTAGCGAGGTCAGTTATTTTTATTTATCACAACAATTGAAAAATTAAAAAAATAAATTAAATAAAAATTAAATTATTTTTATCCTTAATCCTAATACAGGTTAATAATAAATGTAATATTCTGTTCTATTTACGAAGAAAGAAGTTTACATCTTTTGTCAATTAAATGTCCGATCAAATTAATTATTTTTTAAATCAAAATCAACTTAATGTAACAGCGAAACGTCACAGGCTCTCTAGTATATTTTATTAGTGTAATGTACCTTTCCAGAACTTTTATTGTAGAAACGACAATAAACAACTTATAGTTGTTAGTAGCCACGTGTATAAACAAAGTACGTTTTATTTAGTTCGGGCACATAAGTATCGTAAGCACACACATTAATAAGAACGATTATCTACATTACAATTCGTAAGAACGTATATATCACGTATGTATTTTCTCTTAATTTATATTTGTATCTTCCTTACCGTTTCATTTTCTTAATATCCGTTCGTTGGTAAAATAACTCTTCTGGCATTTACCTATGGAACTAAGTGTTCATCAAAACGGCCAATAAACAGTATCTCTTTATAGTAAAAGCTAACCAATGGGGATTGGTGTATAACTTTTCATATTTGCATTTTAAAATTCATTAGAATAGAACGAACTTGGAATTTTAAAAATTCCACAGCCCCTCCATATAGTTCAAAAATATGTTTTAAACACTAACATTTTTCGTTTGTTGAAGAGAATTTATGGACTAAGTTAAGACGAGTTCCTCTTCAATTTATTTAATGGTAATTAATTAATGCTTTCCTTAAAACCTTTACATATTTATTCCTTTAAGATTTATTTCAAAAGACTTTAGTTCATAAAAGTAATTTAAAACATTATAAATTGTTTTGCTGATTTTTAATTACACAGTCTTAGGTCATCTGTAAAATTAAAGCGTTTAAAAATTCAAATATAAACTACTTCTCAACAGGAAAGACAGCTAATGATAAGATAGTGATAGACAATGTTGTTTAGAGGGAAATACTTTTAGTAATTTACGATTTCAAAGGTTTTACTGGTATTACTTAGTATTATAACATTTGAAAGCAAATGACGAACAATAATATTTTTTGTTAAAAATGATCAAATGAAAACTGTTGTGCATGCGAAGCATGTAACAGGCTCTCTAGTTGTCAATTATATTGGTACTGCTGAGTGTAACATTTTCTCAATTTAAAACCAAACTAACGATTTTTTGTGCGAACTCTGCTTTGCGCCTGGAAATACGAGATGGAATTTCAGAATAATGGTCATACTATCGTCATTATTCTTATAATTGTGGTATTTTTCGTCGTAGATCCAGGGAAGGCGAAGAGAACACAGGGACAGAAAAAGAATGGCATTTTTATGACAACCTCAACTTGTTTAATTTAGTTTAAATTTTGTTTTCTCTATGCTATAAAACAGTTTTAAGACGGAAGCAACTGATACTTCAGTAAAATTAAAAGGTATAGCCTAATATTTGTCAATCACATAACCATGTAATTTTAAAAACAATGGCTAATCCATTCATATCAGAAATTTTGTCTAGAATCATAAACGCCGAAAAGTTAAATATTACTAGTTAAAGTATATCCAGTAACCACAAAAATGCTGGCAACCTTTTCATGGCTAATGGCACTGTCCAAATCGTAAGTTAGAATTGGGAAATATAGTGAGCACGGTGAATTTTTAAGAGGCTATCAATCGAGAGTAATTTACATAAAGCGGATTTTCCATGAAACGTGTTACATCAGAGGTTTACTCATGAATCCCCTGAGAATAAAGAACCAACCATTCACTCAATAGCAGGTGATACCTCACAGAAATTGTCTGCATCTATGCGGGAGGCCTTCGAAAGCCGCCGTTCAACCACCTAACGCATTCAACCCGACATAAACTCAAAAGCATCCAACACACACTCTCCAGCACGCATCGATGCACCTCAAAAACCCATGTATTGGATTACCTTCCTTACCCCAACTCTTCAAAAAAATAACTCCTTCCTTTCTTAACCCACCCTCTCTCTCTCTCTCTCCCTACGGCGCGTTCGTATTCCGTAGGGTGCTCACGGAAAACGCCCCCGGAGCAAGGAAAGAAGGCCCGCCGAGGAGGCAAAGCCGGAGGAGAAACACGACTTTTTTCTCCCATTCTCCTTCATCACGCTCGGCCGGACGCTTTCGGTCAATAAGAGAACAACGTCTTTAAAAAAAGAAGAAAACCGGAGATGCTGGATAGTCGTCGGTGCTTAATGGCGCTGTAATCGACGGAACGGGATTGTGGGTGCGAGGCAACGGGAAGAAAAAGAGGGAAGAGAGAGAGAGAGGTAAATAGAAAGAAAAGGACGGGAAGGGAGAGGGTTGGAAGGAAAGGGATGCTATGGACCTCGATTTAGAAAGCTTTCTTGGAAGCGGTTGAAGACAACTAAAAGGGGCGATGGCGGGCAAAAACGCGAGGAAATATATCCGGAGGAGCTTCTGGCTCTCTCTCTCTCTCCTTCACCTATTCCGTAGTCTTCGCGGCATCTCGATATGCTTCGGCGGTTCGGGTAATTCCCTATGGAGGGAGATTACGGAAAAAAGGGTTTTAAAAATACCTTATTATTCTTTTTCCGCAAAAAAATCTCGAGGCGGCGGTGATTGCGTGTGGGTGGCAAAAAAAGGAAACGCTCTCCGGAGAGATATACTGCGCTGGATGATCGTCAAGTGTTCCGTGAAATTTTTAAAATCTCGAAATTAAACGCTTCCGCGTGCGTCGAGGGATGCGAATACCGCAAACAGAGTTAGTTAAAACCGCTTTTCATTATCGAGAGAATGGCTTTTCTCCTTATAAAATTGTTTGAGCCGCGGAAGAGAATGGACGAGGAAGAAAGTGCGTAACGACCGTGATTCGAACCCGGACTTGACGCTTACCGAAACGGGAGTAAAAGCCTCGTAGACCTCGTTGAAGTCGCAAGGGATTCTGAGAAGGCGCACGTGACGGACAATAATCAGTTAATATCGATTAACCGAAGCGAAATGAATGGAAAATTACTAAGTTATGACAATTTTATATTAGGGCGCTCCCTCCTGTTAATGGATGATATATGTTAGAATTTGTGACATTATAACTTTAAAAAATATGCATTCAAAAATGAATCCAGGCAACATCCATGGGCAGAGGCGGTAATCAAAGATGAAAAAGTAAACTTCGAAAATATATTCAAAAGGATACAGATTTTAAAATGGAAAAAGAAAATAACATTTTTTTACAACAAAATAATTGGGTACAATAAAAGTTAACAACAATTCTTCGATTTTTCGCTTTTTATTATTTTATTAATTTTTTCGGATTTCTGAAATCTTGAAGGGGAGGGATAATTACCTACCAATTTTACCCCCAGTGGATCCGCCTTTGGATGTGTTATTTATTTTTAACATGGTAAATTAATTTCCAAAAACTACGTAGGGCTGAACACCAAAGGACGTCAAGTGCTATCTTACATTATTACTTTTTCCATACATAGTATAGGAGAAAGTATTGTTTTCATGAAAAAGATGGACTTCGAGATTTCAACGGAAATACACGTTTAGAGGTCTCCTGAACACTTTTTGACCATTTTCTCGATTATGTCTGTGTATATGACAGCTTTTTTGTGGGTGCTCTAACTAAAACCTATTAATCAGGTCAATGCAAAAGTTTATATTTAACATTGTTATAAAATTCACAAGAACTGATTAGTTTTTGGTAAAAATCGGTCAAACGAAAGTGGGTGTTTACTCTTGTCACTTATCCGTTATTTTGAAATGTTTGCTTTAATATTTGATAAATGTAAAAATATATTGGAATAAATGTTGTAGAAAATGTAATTTTCTACAATGTTTGTTTGCAACATTTTCCCATATAATGCATTGTTTAAGAGATATCTTATATTTTTAGCTTCCACCACCACGCCACCTGATGACTATTGTTAACAATTGACGCTTAGTTACTTCTTAGTAAAGCTCAGTTTTATTTTCTTAATTGTTGGAGCTTTGTGGCTATATCCAGTATCAGAAGGCTATGGTTTGAGTTTATTTCTGTTCTTTGTGAAGTAAAATTTTCTCGCAGTTTCTTAAAATATTTATTATATAACCTATTTGGAATTTTTAGAAATAATACAGATAGGTATGGAGAAAGTCGTGTGGTGGCCATATCAGATTTTTAATTCTGTTGGGGCATTTGCGAATTTTTAATCGAAACAATCATTTTAACTCAAGCATGAAGATGACGAGCATTTCAGAGAAAATTTCAGTTCAATACTCGACAAGAAAAAATGTTCACTGGAATTTTAAAGAAAAATAAAACCTATTCGGATTCGACAATCTCACTCCGCTCCAAATGGCACGTCGTTCAACAAACCCCTCCAAAAACAGCACTGCTGACCAAAACACTCCGCGAAATCTTTTCCGTCGACTCTTCCGCACGAACAACGCGAGGAAATATTTGGACGCGCCGCGCAAATATTTCCTTTTCCGTGTCAAATCACGCTCCTGCAATTTCCGTCTGTCACCCCGAAGAGTCGATGGGCGTCCTGAGAAGACAAAGGGCCATTAGCATCCGGGCGCCATACAAATTTCCCTACATCGGCACAGACACCTATCCACTCCACCTCATTCCCTCTTGTTAAGCGTTGGGAGACTCGTCGCGGAAAATCTTTTGGTTCCTGCCAATCACCTGCAGGACACTTACGCCTCATTCATGACCCGAAGGCGCTGAGTGGGGCTGGTGCCACTCGAAAGGACGGCTAGGGCGTGGAAGGGAGAAGGGTGGGCGAGGCAATCCGAAGAGGAAGTGAGGAGGAGGCGGCGGGGGTGGCACGAAACGGAAAGTGTGTGTGTGTGAGGGGAGAAAGGATTACGAGAGGGTAGTGGGCTGTGTGTCGTGGGGCTGCGGGCAGAGAGGAAATCTTTCCGGAGAGCACCTGCCGCTCTCTCGCTTGTGGGGAAGGGGAAATAGGGTGGAGAGGACTCCTCTTTCCGATGAGCACGCTCGAGAAGGCCGTGCGTGGCGGAGAGAGCGCCCACCGGCCCTGATTTCCACCCTTCATCAACGCAGCCTCAAAATGAGTCCCTTTCTTCTTCCTCATGTTGGCAAATCGTTGCGTTTTTTTCCCGTTCCGCACAGAGGAATAATACAGCTTAGCGCGAATACTCCATTTCAACCGGCCCGACTCCAGGATTCTACTAATCGTTGAAAAATAAATATCATTCCATATCAATTCGAAGCAGTATACTTGCTCCGAAATCACTTTTATGAATTTTTAAAGATTATGGGTTATACGGACATGTCATTAAAGCTCAATGAAGGAGGCGAAACTTAAAAACTTAGAAAGCAAAGTGAAAATCCTTCATCGTCTGCGTTTTTTTCAGTAAATGTTTTTAAACTGGGTCACATGTGACTGAATCGTGCATGCAGAAAATCCCTGCATGAATGGCAATCTCGGATCAAAACACGAAAAAAATACTCATACTACAGTCAAACTCCGATTTAGCGTCCCCTATACAGTCCCATCTCCGCATACCACCCATGAATCATTGTAAACAGAACTTCCATATTACGATTACATAGAGTAAGCTTTTACCTCGATTTACCGCCACCCCGCTTTAACGCCAATATCAGTAATGGACAAACGGTGGCGGTAAATCGGGGTATGACGTATGACTGACTCCGTGGCAACTTCGGCCACATTTTCACGCACAGAATTGTTGATGATCCTCTGCCGATTGAGTGATTAGTTTTGAAACCTTGATACATTTCATAATACGCTTGCGAACACATTCATCATTCACACTACAACAATAAGCCATAAATACCGAGGTAAAAACTTTTCAAATGGTCAAGCCGTGAACCAAACCTAATAAAACCGACAAGGGAGTCGGTTGCGACAAGCGCCGAGGTCGTGTCTTTGTTATACAACTACGGCGGCGAAAGACTGAAGCGGGTGCCGCATCTCGGAGGAGGGAGGGAACGAAAGGTGACCTTGGGAGGATGGCGGGATGGGGAAAGGAGTAACACAAGAGAGAAACAGAGTAAGGTAGGGACAAAGGGGCACCCCGAGTGTCGCAGTCTCTCGCTTCTGGGTGGGACGATTGCTTGCTCACCCACGCTCGAACGAGCTGCTCTCTCTCTCTCATCCCTCCACTCTCCTCCTCCTTCGCTGACAGGTGGTCACCTGGAGCAGGAAGACTCAGGCGGAGAGAGAGAGAGAGCGAGTGAGTGAGGATAGGAGGTTGAGATGGGAGAGTGCAGAGGGTGGAGTGGAAAAGGATTTAGGAGAAGCGAGGGAGATGGAGCATGGAGAAAGAGAGTGGGAGGGAGTGGTACGAGGAAGAAGAGGCACCACTCCGACAGTCAAGGGTGAAAGGGTTTAGTGACGCGCCAGTTCATACACGACGACATTTCTTCGAGAGTTCTAGAGACGAGATACCATCTGAGAGAGAGAGAGAAAGAGAGAGAATGGAAGAGAGAAAGAGAGGGAGGGAGAAGGCACAAAAGGGAAACACTATAGACCTTTCGTTTATTTTTTTAAACGGAGTGGCAATTAGGATTAAGTACTGGCTTAAAGAATAATTTTTGAAGAGAAACGTTTCTTGAGGAAATGTTTTATCATTCTGAATCGTGGCAAGATTAGATTAGATGAGAGGCGTGGTAAAATATTGTCATGTATTAAGATTTGTGAATAAATTTGTTGGAACGTTCTTATAACAATAAAACGCGATAGAAACCCATATAAGCCAACCCAATAGAAAAATTAAAAAAATACACCATACGTAATTCTACCAGCTTAATACAAACTTTCTTTTTTAAAATCTATTGTCAGCGTATCACTACTGATGATGGCTGCTTTGTAGCCGAAATGCGAATCAGTTTTACCAACCTTATTTATACCTTATTGAGAAACATAGTTCATCAAAGTATATGCAAAACTAAGCGAAAAAAGACGATTCACTAATATGAACTTCTCGCTGATTACGAATGCTTTGTAACCGACATGCGCATCAGTTTTACCAACTTTTTTTGATGGCTTATAGAGACAGAGATTTAAAAAGCTCATATATACAAAACAAAGTGAAGAAAGACGATTCACGAACATGAACTCTTCACATAGATTGAAACATCCCTGTCGATATTTTGATTCGATGCATGTCGGGGAAACATTCCTTAAAAAAAACAAACTTGCACGTAAGTTATCTGCTCCTCTCCATTTACTCCCCGGTCAGGGGACATTATGAAAATTTTCAATGCGGCGCACGGACCTCGATCAAAAAAAACAAGATCGATCGGAACTTGTTTTTTTATTTTACTTGGCAGCGCCGACGGAGATGGCCACCAAAACAAATGCCTTTGCCACGGGTGCCTCCCTGAGCGGGGAGAGAGAGAGAGGGAGGGAGGGAGGGAGAAGACGTGGGGAAGGATGAGAAGAGAATGGAAAAGAGAGAAGAGATTTCGATGTGGAGAGCTTTAGTAAAAAAGAGCGGCCCGTCTTTGTGGGAGACTGGATAGAAGGGAGCGGAGGGGTGGGAAAGAGAACGCTAAAAAGGACGGACGAGTGGGTTATAGGGAGGGAGAGAGGGAGGAGGAGAGAGGTGGAAGGGAAGGAAGGGTTGGGTGAAAGTGAAAACCGATCTCATTCGGTAAGAGCTCGTGTTTACTTAAGGACTCTATTACGCTCACTCCAAAGCTTCCACGTTCGATACTCATAACACCCTCGATTTATTTGACGAAGCAAACGTGCTCGAAGTTGATCTATCACCGAGTTTGATGGGAGCGAATTTTTATTGATTTTTCGCTTGCTGCCGGGTATTCATATGCCTTCCGTTGATGGAAATGACGGCCATAATATGTTAAGTAATTGATCACTTGAATTATAAATTAAAAAATAAGTAGGAGTTATGGATACAACAAGAGCAGCATAAATTGAACGCGTTTTACTCTCTCTCTGGAAATTCACGAATTGAAAATTGGATATTTGTTTCTAGAAAAATGAAGCGAAGTAATTAAATTTTAATATAATCTCACTTTAATTTTTGTTGAAAATACAGAATGTGACGAAGTTTTGTCATAGGTTTAAATGAGTTCAATTTTAATTTTCTGTAACGCGGCAGCCCTGGTTGAGCGTTATGGCACAAGGATGCTATATTCAACCCGCATTGAACATAAGTGGAACTTGGCATTTCTGATTTAATGATATTAGCACTTTAAAATTTTTCTCACATTCAAGCCATAGAGCGACACATTACTGTCACATTGAGGGGAGATGGTATAATTTTCACGGAAATGACAGAGACACAAGAAATATCTCGAGGGGTAGCAGGGATTTTGTAAAAAAATATGAGGTAACGATTGAACGCCTTAGGACAGTGAGGCGTGGATAATAGTCACAAAATCGTGTATTAAGTATGACCAGAGTCACAGTAACTGCCCAAGTTGAGAAGAGAGGTGGAATGGAGAATATTTAAGGCCTGGTAAGAGTTTCTTCCGATTATGACCGAGAAAATTTTACATTTGGGAGCCACTCGACTCTGTTATCACTTTAAGTAACCAATTTCAATGCGCTAAAATTTATAATTTATGTTTCCGAATGAAAAAAAAATCAACCTAACGTGAAAGGAACGTTTTCTTAAATAATTTCCAGTCACGGAGGAATAAAAAGCTATATGAAAATTAAAATCTTTTTTCTATTACGAAAGATAAAGATACACAAAAAGGAGACTAATCATTCAGTTACATATTAGCTAAAGTTTGAAACAGGCCAAGTAGTATGCTCAAAATGGAAGCCAAAGAGAAAGTGCGATCGATTCAAAATTTACAGTTGTAAAAATGAATCAACTCGAGGAATAGTACCTATACTTATAAATGAAATAGGAAAAAATAAGTACCAGATCAAGTATCTCCAACAGCAATTAAAAGGTTATAAAAAAACCATATCAGTGGTATTCACCAATATAATAAATTCTTAACGAAGGAGTGTGACGTATTTTTCTACGATATTTTAAAAAATACTCTTTAAGAATTTTATAGCGGTGAATACCACTCATGATGGTTGCTTTGCAGCAAAAATGCATAACTAGTTTTCCCAACCTTGTCATAATACTGCTGAAAAAACAGTTTTCCAACTTCGTCTATTCTGGCGAGTTTTTTCTTTTGTATATCCAACTTAAGCTTGCCGCAACTCTCCGCGACTCAATGCTCTAGAACCGTCAACCTCAAAGTCCGACTTCTTCGTAGAGGTAAATTCCTTCGGGTGGTAAGTAATGCTTGCACCTGTCGCTCGAGAGAGAGGCGGGAGTAAAGGAGGGTAACCAGAAAGAGAGAGGGAGAGAGACGCTAAGAGGAGAAGGTAAGGTTTAAAAGTTACTCCGGTTGACTGCCACGGGCGTCACTCAACGCAAACCGCCGCCACTTTCTCAGAAGGCAGAGAAAAGCCTGGATAAAGGACGAAGAAAACCCATCGGACCATCAAGGGAGGGAGAGATAGAAAGAGAGAGGAATTCTGTGACCCCGAGGTGATGATAACAATGAACGAGGAGAGAGAAGTAACGAAAGGAGGGAACAGAAATGAATAAGAAGGGAATGAGATGAAGATATGTTGGAAAAATCGAAAAGTTATGAGGTTTCCTGGGCGAATGGTTTCTCTTACAAGCGGCGCTGCGGCGAGGATATCGTTTTTGCGCGGAAGACGAATGAGGACGCGGCCAGCTATCATACCGATTAAGTTTCCAAATGGATGGATCTTTCGATTAATCAGATTTTGTCCCATTATTGCGAGTGGCGTGAAAACTGTGCGAGCGTTGTAGTGAGGGAAAGTGGGAACAAAACGGGAGATATGCTCTTATAGTTGTTTAAGTGAAGGATATACAAGTAAGCGCCAACACAACGGGTACTGGGATACGCAGAATAGATGTCTGTTTCTTTTTATTTGATGTCGCGAATCAACGACCACGAACAAGAATACAATTTTTCATCCACCTTCGTCACCCTTAGATGGAATGGTACTCGCAAGAACTAGATACACTCATCAACTTTCTTTGATAATTTGTCTGCTAGCAGTACTGGAGTCTGAAGGTTTACGTTGAGAGATGTAAGACTATACAATTAAGGCTGAGAGACTTAAGTAATCAACGCTCAATTTAATACATTTGGCTTCTTGTCTTAACAATCAGTCGAAACTCATTTTTTTATTGAATTAATTTAGTGAATCAATTTAAATAATGGATTTTACTGTAAAAAAACTCGCGGGTTCAAATAATTACGTGGAAGCAGATGTAACTTGCATATAATGAGAAAAAATTGAAAATCTGATAATAGCTAGCGTTGGCGACATTATTGAAATCATAGCAGCAGGAAAAAATGATATGGGAGAGAGACAAAACAAGAAGAATAATCACAGATAGCATTTCAACACAACAAAAATTATAACATGATCGTATAAAAAGCTGGGTCGAAAATATAATTAGCTACGCAGCTGACTCCGACTCTCTTGCCTGGACTCAATGCTTAAATGCTTAAAGTCTTCCCAAGAAAAGAAGCATTAGCTGACGCGGACGTGAAGCAAAAAAAAGAGAACTTTTACAAGGAGATGCGGGCATAAACAATGCGACGCAACGCAAGATACAAAAAGGGAGAAATTCAAGTTATGAAATATAAAACGCGAGCAATGAGGAAGCAAAAGAAGAAGAGGAAGAGTGGTTTACGAGGATAAAAAAGAAAGAGAAACGAACTGAAGAAAATAGCGTCGGATACGGTAGCAGTTGCGAGGGAAAAGGAAAGGAGGTAGTGGTGAGGGGAAAGAATCAAGCGTGCCGGCAAATCTTAAGGATCCGTATTCCAGGTGCGATGTGACGGAAGGTAACGAGAAATGAAGAGGAATGGAGTGAGAGGAAGGAAAGAGGATGGAGAGAGAGAGAGAGGGAGTGAGAGGAAGGCCGACGAGAGAAAGGGAGGAGGGACCAAGAAGAGATTTGTTGGATCGTGCGTTGTAGGGCGTTAGGGTTAAGGGAAGACGGCTTCACGGGCCACGGGATGACTCGCTGATTGAGTTGGAATCGTGGGAAGAAGCAGTTCAAGTTTGGATTCCGCACATTTTTTGACCTTAGGATAACGTACGCTCCGGAGCACCACCGGAGGAGAACGACGGCTTTCGACGGATTTTTTTTTAAAGCCCAGCGGGGATGAATTGCTCCGTCGATTAATTTTTCCAGGCGAGTGTTGCTATCGATATCGAATAAAGAGAAGAGTTTTTTACGCGATAGTATATTTCCCATGACATTGCAACGTTTCTCCTTCTATCCGGATGGTAGGCTATGGACATCGACGTTGATCGTAATTAGTTTGAAAAGTTTTCACAGGCGGGTGCGCGAGTCTCATCGTGTACTAGTTGACATATCTGTGTTCCCTGCAAGGCAGAGCTCTGTATTCTAAACCAAGGGTAAGTACGGTTTTCGGGGGTTTTATATTCGCGGATTCCCTTATTCGCGCCAGCGTCCGCAGCATACTTTACTAATGCCCATAGTGCGATTTTCTTTCGATAACAAAACAAGTACATGGTACATGCATACTGCAAAAGTAGTGACGCTGTGATGCACCCGAACGGCTGGGAAGAGCGGAGAGATGCTCGCATGATACTAGTCTCTCACTGTGAATTTGTCTCTCTGTCTGTTAACACGCGTGTTATTAACCGTAATATGCACAATGTTTTTGCACTAACGCACAACACCGCGGTTAAGCTACCGCCCCAAAACGCAAAATAATCAAAATGATTGCTGAGAAAAGTACGAGAAGGGCGAAAAAAGTTTATTTCCCTAACCCAGGAGCCTTGAGTCTTTTTTTGATGGCGCACCTCTTTGAGTAATTTAAAAACAGTCGCGCGTCCCAAGCAAATTTTGAAATAATAAGGGTGCGAATAAAAATTCGTATTAAAATACGTTACTGATTTTCAAAAATGAAAATAAAAAATTTGGTGCTATACATTTCTATTTAAATATAATTAATGAACATGCGCGATTTATTTTTTTAAAACTCATCAATTTACTTGCCGTGATACAAGAAACCATTTTCTATCGCAATTCCCCTTACTCTGTAATAACGTATCCATAACGTTATTCTTAATCTTAAAATCACGGTCTTTGTTTCCTAAGTTATAATAATATTTTCGCATACTCCTATAAAACATTGCACGTACCTCAGATCGAACGCTCCTACCCCAACCCCACTTTTCCTGTAACGTTTTAGTCTGTACATTCGCTGTTTTCTATGTTCGAGCCGTTTTCCAGGATTTACTACTGTATCGACTAATATATACGACCCAAAGCTCCAATGATTCAAGTATTCATTAACCTAAAGATTTTTTTTCTCTGCTAGCTTTCGCCTAGGTACGTTAATTTGATATTCCATTAATCGAATTTCCCATACTCTGCTACATTTTTGTTATTCCTTTAAGCCTCGATTTCAAGACAAACTGACTACAGATGAAAATAACAACGCTGTTACATAAGATAGTAACTTTCGCTGGACTCCACGAGTCAAATTTCACTCATCTGCGAAGCAGGTAAAGAAACAATAACCGTTATTCTTTCGCGGCTGCGAAAGCTACGGTCGCATAAAAAGACACTTTGCCACCTGCGCAATTCATAGAGCATCCCATAAACAATTACGGCGGAATGGAACAGGCGGTCGACGTAAACTGACCGATGATAGGGGTGCCGGATGAGAGGGATGACCACCCCTCCACTCCATCCACGACATCTCTACCTCTCACTCTCTCTTTCTCTCTCGAGGGGACGAGTAAACCAACACCACTCCCTCTTCGCCACGAGCCACACGGAATCCTACACACAGACACACACGTGCTTCTCCCCACACCCCTTTTTAATCCCCCCGAAGTGTCCAAAGAATTTTCCAGCCACGGGGGATTGGAAGAAGAGAGAGAGAGCAAGAGGGAAGGGTGAGAAGAGGAGGAAGTGAGGTGGGGAGAGGAAGCGCAAGGGTGCTGGCGGCGGTATAAGTGGTAATGAAGGCGTTTTGGGAATGAATGCGGGAAGGAAGGGGAATGAAGAAGACGGGGGCGTGGGTGAGGAAGAGCAACCGGAGGGAAAGGGGTGTGGGAGAGGAGTGGGAGAGGTTATTGAGAGAGAGAGGATGGGAGATGGAGGAAGTCCTCTCTCTCTCTCAAGGCGAAGGGAGTAGGATTGAAGAAGGGTAGAAGGGATTATGCGGTAGACCCAAGGTGCTGGGCGTGCGGCGAACTGGTAGGGAGGTGGGGTTGTGGGGAGGGGAGGAGGGGCGGAGGAGAGAGATAATGAGAAGAGATGAATGCGGGGGCAGAGGAGAAGGGTGCGGGGCCCGCGTGGCCCGGAGGCATGAGGATGCCAAGGTAATGGCCGGCTGATGGAGAGGGAGCTGGGAGGGGTGAGATCCGAGAGGGACCGTGGGAGGAGGGGAAGAGTGGGGGGTGGGGAGAGGAAAAACCTAACTTGGGGTTGGAGATGAGAAAGAGCGAAAAACTTTACCCTTTCGTCCTTAACTGGGACGTGGCCTCCGGAGGCCTTGGCGCGAAAGACGCTCTTAGCAGGGACACATATCTTAAGGGGTAAGATACTTCGCAATATGTTGTTTGCAATTTCATGATGTTACGTGATATAAGGATAAACAGACGATTGTTCCTAAAAATAATGAGATAGAATATAAGAAATATGGGAAAAAAGAAATAAAACGCAGCGATTGCCTACAGTAAAGACTTATTTTGGTGGGAGCCGAACTGAATTCTGGGTACCCATTAATTTTTTGCTAATACCAAGCCTCGCTGAGAAGCTAAACCTAAACGAAGGTACGCACAAATACGAGAATATCGAGAGTCCTCATCTAAGATTTTGCTGAAAGAACTCGATCAAGTAATACGTCTGGTTCCATGGCTTCAGATCTTTTTCACTCTAGCGGTCACACAATATTTTAAACATTTTAAAAGTCGAAATACTTTCGAACTCAAGAGCATATTCTTATAACTTTCAGTCAATCGAAACTTTGTTTTCTGTCGGTATACCGGTACGATGACTTGATATTCTTCGACAATACTTTTTTATAAAGCAATCTGTTTATTTACGCAGGGTTAAGTTTGTGAAATTAGGGGAGAATTTTTCAGCAAAACGCGATTAAATCTAAAAAATATTATTCCATTTAGCGGCGCTCTGAACAGCAGTTGACAAACTATTAAAGCCAGTTGGAATGTGAAAATGAAACGGCCAAACCACGCACGAAATCGAATTTGTCCTATCTGCGTAACGAAGTAATTTTAAAGCAAGTATCTCATCAAAATAACCAGCGCAATGAATAATCCGTTGACTGCATTCAAGGTCCAATCTCAACTTAGAAAAAACCGGGTTTAAATAATAAGCGATGGACGAGCATTTTTAAAAAAGCGAATGACGAACGAAGCACGTGACTGATTCGAGTGGGGCGAGGGCGTGTAGATGAAGAGAAACTAGAAGATAAGCCCAGGGGAGAAATATCCGACGCATGGGGACGTCATGGGAGCACGTCACGCGGGCCAGGAGCCACGGAAATGCGACGGGAGAGAGAGAGAGATAATGGAGAAAGGAAGTGAAAGAGGTGGAAGAGGGCAGAAATATGCCCCCGGAATCAAGAGACTCACCTTTTGTGAGAGACGAACCGGAGTAATAGGAGAGAGAGAGAGAGGAGGAACGAAGGGAGGGAGTGAAAGACGTGTCCCGGGGCAGTCTCTGCGGGTCGGAGGTCGTGGCAGGAAAAGGGTAAAAAAAGCGAGAGAGAGAGAGCATACAATCTTCTCATAACGACCTCCTAAGGGTGGCGAATCCACCTCTCACGGCCTCGGGGCTCCGGAGGGGGGGGGGGGAGAAGGAGAAGAGCGGGAAATTGGGATTGGGGAGAGAACGAGGAAGGAAGATATGGCGGAGTGCAGAGCGGGTGCCACTTCAAGGGTCACGGGAGTAAAACGTATAGCGGGAAGCTCTCCTATTAAGAGACTTGTTTCCACGTAAAGAGGTACGGCGAGGAAAGAGAATGCGTGGGAGGCGAAAAGAGGGTGCCGACCTCGTCGACCCGATGTTGCCTCGAAAAACAGCCCCGAGGGTTTGAGAGGTGCGGCGATAGGAGGTGAGGGTATAGAAGCGAAGGAACAACAACGGATTACGATAGGCACTCAAAGAGAATTGCCGAAAGAGAAACGATAAATAAAATGAATACACGGCGAAGTTATAGGGACCGTAAAGTAAAGGGGTTTTTGAAGGATTTATGATAAAAAATCATTCAAAGAAGGTATGGAAAAAAGAACAGCCGTATGTAATTAGTCAGTAAAATATGAATAGAAGAAAATTTGAAATAATGAACGATAAATAATAAAATACTGATTTGAAGAAAGAAAGGAGGTAAATACAAGACTAGCTAATAGGTAAGGTAAATGCAGCTGGAGGAAGGGATAAGTAAATTTTATTGAAAATGGATTATGTATGCGCGAGTGAAAATGAGAATATGGAGATATCGAAAGCTTCTGAAAATCCAGGATTAATTTTGTAGCGTGCGTGCGTCCTTGGGTCACATGCCAATTCCAGCAGGAAGAAAGCGGTGTCCAGCACGTATGTTAGAGTTTGGTGTCATTTTGTTCGAGCTGGGTTTGAATCCGGGTGCAATTTTTTTTCGGGATTTGCCAGTAAATTTTTGTCTCCAAAAATATAGGTCGCAATTAGGCCTTACTGCTGACTATTTTTGGAAAAAAATGTCCTCTATCCAGAAAAATTTTGAACTGGTGCTTCGCAGATCATATAAGAGCTAAGGAGAAAAATAACATGCTTTTTTCGTTGTTGTTCACCGGAACAATTTTCTTAGCAACCGATGTAAACGAATTGGTCTAGTAAGAATGTTCCTAAGTCTCTGAGGTGTTAATGTTTATTTCATTTTCGTAACTTTCATTCTTTCTTCAAAGCAACGCTGCAACGGTAAGTATATTAACAAATAGTATTTATACGAGCTTAGCTCAATATAGGGACGGATTCAGATACTTCCCAAGAGGGTGAAAATCGCTTACAATTGGATCCAACACTTCTGATGACTCTTCATTCTGAATATTCATTCCGCTAGCAAGGTATTTATTACCACTATCTGAAGGAATCGCGCATTTATGGCCAAGGAGGAAGTACATTACAACAGGTATTTCGATTGGAATCAGAAAAGTGCGACTGAATATAAGATTATAATGAATTGTAAAATGATGGCTTATTTCATCAGGCAATTTTTTCCTACAATACAGGTATTATGTATGCACCGGGTTTCCCTCCTCCCTTATGTTTGTGTTCGGTGTGGAAGGAGTAATGGCTATAATAATCAAAGAGGTTGATTAGCCACAAATTCCATAGAGACAAACAAAGAAACATTCGTCGCACGAAACCACCGCCTCTCCCTCCGCGAACTGCATATCGCGGAACCACTTATATCTTCTACAAACAATAAGGAGAATAAATTCATAACGTCCAATATTCGGGAGACAAGTTCCCAGTATGTTAGCCATTTTCACCTTCTCCACCTCCAGCACAATAGAACGACGCAAACGAAATCATACCGCGGATATCTTTCGCGCATAAACGAACGTCTTGAGAACCCTGATTATGAAGTAGCGGTGGAAAAGTTTGGGAGGGGAGGGACAAACACGCGCCCAACGTAAAGGGGAACCCTTCAAAAGCGGAAGGGAACGCGGCAGAGATGAGGGGTGCACACCACACCTTCCACGAATAACCGCGCCTCACCCTCCACTCCTCACCCCACACCCTCAGTCGAATACTACAGCGCCCTCGCACACAAACAAACACGCACCCCTCTCCCCCTCTTACCTTTTCTTACCAAAGAAACGACGTGACGTCGCGAGAGCAAGACGAGGGAAAGAGGACGGAAAGGGAGAGCCTCGGGGCTTAACAGAAAGGGTAAAAGGGAGAAGGTAGAGAGGATGGGAAAGGGACGGCGGAATAGGAAACTCTAAAGGCAAAACCTTCCCAACTTATATAATTTAGAAGCCAAGTGGCCGAGCTGAGGGCAATAACAGTAATTTAAATCACCTCACGTCTCCTTTTAACCCTCTCCCGATTTCTTGGTCTTCGTCTCTCTCTCTTTCTCTTTTGCCCTCCGTTCCTTTTAAAGTCTCTCGCGATAGTTCCGATTAAACGCGAGATTTTATCTATATTCCTCCTCCTTGCATTCCTTTCCCCCTGCTCCCCTTCATTCTTTCTCAAATACCATGTAAAATACTTCGCTTTTCCGATGATGCCGAGATTACCGGTGGAGGAGTGGAAGGTATAGGGGAGCGATCGGAGTAAATCGAACGACGTGCGGTTTAATAAGTGGGAGATAAGTGCGTGGGACACGCGTAACGACTCTTGAAAATTGGGCATTTAAGGCGATAAGGGAAGCACGAAGTCCGCCGAGAATGATGGAAAGACTTCATTAGGAAATGATATCGCGGGTTAGGTGTTCGGGACAATCGAATCTAATATAGATCCCCTCAAGATTCCGAATCGCGAAGAAACAAACTGAGACAATTCACAGGAAGCGGTAATTATCTTTTTTGACAATTTAAGAGCCAAAGAAAAATTTCCAAATAGAACATCAGCCAATCAGTTAATAAGAAAGATAATGCAAAAAGAGGCAATAACCAAACAAAACTCAAATTTTTGTAATATACCGTTCCTCGAGCAAAGTGAGTGTCGACGAATGATTTCAATTGATTGGACATTTCTAACAATCGACCCGAGGGTAAATTGAAGACACGCAGATTTACGGGAACGATAAAGATAAAAAAACGGCAACAAAAATGAAGCAGCGCTTAGAATCCATCCATCCGTCATGGGAACTCTTAACCGATAAAACCAATGTCATTCACTCCTCTCCAAACAAAATGAGACTCGTTTCGAGTGCTAAAAATTGAAATAGTCAAGCGCGAAAAACTGCATTCGTAAACGGCGAGATAATAAAACGAAGTAGGTAACGCAACAAACGCACCCCTTTCTTCCTCTTTCCACCCCCACCACCCACTCGCTCACACCTATCACGCGACACAAACTTTTACGCACGCGCGCACGCATACACGCACGCACGCACGCATACACGCACGCACGCCGCCGGTCCTTTCCGTCCCACCGACTCAACCCATTCCCGTATCCTCTTCCGCCCTCATCCCTCCAGGCTCCTCTCGAAAAGACCCTATCCGCCAACTCCTTGTCTTACACGCTCCCCGCCAACTCCCTACTCCCCTTCCATTCTCTAAAGCTCCCCTTAACCTCTAAGGCGGCGCACACCCCTACCAACCCATCCCAAAAACCCTCACTTTCTTCTCCCCTTGCGAAATGCCTCATCCTTCTCCAAGCTCACTCCCTTCCCGGACCCCCCTTCCCCCGTCCGCATGCATATCATCTTAAAGTTTAATTGAGTCCTGCTCTCGTGGTGCGCACTGGAAAATGGGAGAGCGAAGGGAATGGAGAGAGAGAGAAAAGGGATAGCGAGGGGAGGGAGAGGAGAGCCTCCGGGAAGAGACGTGGACTGAGATCCTGGAAAGAGCGAGACTAGGTATAAAAAGAGGCAGGGGAACATCTCGTGGGGAGGCTGAAGGTGTATAGAGGTGGAGGTGGGTGGGTCCTCGGAGGAGCGGAATGAGGTTGAGAGGGACGGGATTAGAGAGAGGTGGATTACGAGTTGTGAGGAAGGAGAGGGAGAAAAGGGGAGGTCGGGACTCGAGGAGCAGAAGCAGATTGGGTCTGAGGAAGAGAGGAGTAAGGAGGGAAGATTTGGACGTGAGAATTGGCGGTGGAATGAGGAGGAGTGGGTAGGTTAATGGAGGAGGAGAGAAAGAGCGGTGGGGAAGTCAGAGGTTGGGAATGGGTCGGTGGGTGGGGTGGGAGTTGTGCACGAGGAAGGTAAGGTAATGCGCGGGGGCGTTGGAGACAAATTGGAGCACACACTCGTACGGAAAAGGGGAGCGAGGAGGAGAGAGAGAGAGGGAGGAGAGAAAAGAGGAGAGAGACGGTCTCAGGGACAGGGGACGTGGGGGGCGGGGTGAAAGGGTATGGGAAGATTTTTTCTCTTTTAACTGGAGAAGGAACGGGTTAGGGATCGTCCTGAAGAGAAGCTAGTGGTCGAATCGAGAGAGTTTGGCCGATGGACTTCAGCTCTACCTCCCAAACTTTCCCCTACCTCCCACCCTCCCCCTACCTCCTCCATCACTCTCCTCCTCAGGTTTCTCCTTCACTCCCTTCTTTATCTCCTTCATCCCGTCCTGACTTAAACTTACCATTTAGGTCCGCCGAGAATTACGTGAAGGAAAAAAGCTGTATTTTCCGAGTAGTGTAATGACTAAAGAGACTGAAGTTGTCTCGCACTAAACGGAATGTGTGTGCGTATCTATCTGCCTCCGCTCTATCACACACACACACAGACCGTTCCTCTCACTTGTCTGGTTTGGTTGTCGCTGGTGTCGGAGGAAGAGAGAGAGAATTGGGCAGGAATAAGTTCGTCGCGATGTCTAATTCAAGCGGTTGGGGCGTTTACACTGAGACGAAGACTAATGGAAGGGCGCCAGCCGTGATTGCGACTGGGCGGCTAAGTGGGGAGGAGGGTCGAAGGCGGGAAGACATTCTATTTTTAATGAACAATTTGGGCGCTTCCGTGATTATTAACGGGTTCTCCGTGGATGATTCGAGCTAGGCTTATAATCATGTAGTAAATATTTTTCTCTAGATCAATAATTAAAACTCTTTCATTGCAAGTAATAATCAGTAGTGATTTCGACTTCAACTTAAGCCTTTCAGTCACAATGTCCATATTTATGGATATTCAATTAAGTCTATCTTAAAAACTCCTGACGCATTGAAGGCACAATAGTGGAAAGAGAAGATATTGGAAAGCGTAGTGCCTAAGGCTTAAAAACTTGCTAAAGTGATTAATAAAGTATTCAGAATTAGGTTACAATAAAAAATATTATGCCAATTAAATTCTTGATCGAAAGGGTTAAAGCGACGAGATTATATCGACCAGGCATTCATGAATATCTAATGAATTTGTTATTCACATTCGGACGCATAACGCACACGACATATTATTACTCTACTAAAAAAATTGCGTGTTTTTATATTGCACGTAAAGAAAATAACTCAATAAGTTTCGGACGGAAACGGAACTCGAACAGCAGCCTAGGAGACGTGATAAATACGACCCAAACCTCGGGGCAACAACGCCGGGTGAACTCGTAAAAAAACTGCGTGGCGTGAGAATCGCTCCAATAACTCACGCGGGCGAGTTATTCCAAATGGACTTTGAAGAAATGACATTCCTTCGAAAAGTAAGGATTTTTCAATCCTCGAGAAATCAGTGCAGCAAAAAGGGATGTGAGCAGAGAGAGAGGTCACACGAACGCCGTGAGGGATGGGAATGACCTCCAGAGGTTGAACGGGCGAAGGTGGAATGGGGTAGAAGGGAGAGATAGGGAAAATGGGTGGAGTTGATGTAAGGCATAGGGGAGAGAGGGTGTCGGGAAGGAGGGAGGGAGAAAATATGTGGCATGGAGTATGCGAAACTCCCGTGGAAGGGCCAAAATGGGTAGGGGGGAGGAGAGACGAACGATGCGAAGTAGATGGCTAGGAGATTGGGAAAGGGAGGGGAGGTGGGGGGGATGGGGAGGAAGGAGAGAATGCGCGACAGGAGAAAGAGGAGGGAGGTAAGGAGTTAGTGAGACGGGAGAGAGAAATATCGGGTCGGGTGGGGTATCTTGGGAGAATGAGAGTTGGAGGGGGAGGGGTTAGACGGCGGATGCAGAGGGAGATGGGGTTGGGGAAGCAGGGTAAGAGTAGGAGAGGGGAACCTCGGAAAGAGCCAAGGGTGGGGGCCAGGGACGCCCAGAGGCAGAGATTGCTTAGGGATCCCCCGAGGGGTGGGAGCGGGCGTGGCGGGAGGGAGGAAACGAGATGGGGTGCCTTCAACCCCTCCGCTTTCCCATTCATATCTCTCAAGCCACGTCCTCCTACCTCCCCCTCTCCCCCCACTCCACCTTCATTTCTCCTTCCCCCTCCCCTTTCTCCCCTCCCTCTCCACCTCCGCACTCGCGCTACCCCTCCCCCATCACCTCACTCACTTACTCCTTCATTCCAGAAGACACTCCCAACATTTCCCGCTGCTTACTCTGCTCCTTCTCACCCATTCCCCTCCTCCGAGCGCCTCCTTTGCATATTCCCTCGCTCTCCTCCATTTTCCTCGCTCTTCCTCTCACTCTCTTTCACTCTCTGTATTACGTCCTGGAGGGAAGAGTTCTTACGCTCTCGCACGAGCAATCTGTTCCTTCCACGCACTTCTCTGCCATTCTTCCGCACACTTTACCCTCTTTCTAATATTCCTCATGTTTTTCTCCCTTTGCTCGCGAGCGTTCCGTCGTTTCCCGATACTAACGACTCCATCGAGGGAATCGGAATCGTAGGTTTTTACGACACACCATACACATTTTCAGTTGCGGTGTTTTATCTCTCTTTGGCCTTTTATAGTCTATTTTACCTGCCGTTGATTTGATATTATTGGAATTTTAAAAGTTCTAAGATTTACACATCCATATCGTTAAGTTCACGAAGAGAAATTCATTCGGAAACAGTGGAACATCGACAAGATTTGCCCATCGCAAAAAATGACAAAACTTACGGAAACACGGGCGATGAGTATATACATAACACGTATAACGCCATGATTTCAAATGCGTTAAAACTTCTTCAAATGCTATTGTCAGGACGGAATGGAAATTTCAAAGCAACTCAATGGACGGTTTTCCCAAATAGGAATGAAATGACCAGTTGCGTAGAAATTTCTGCATTGCTCAAAAATATATAAATTTTGAACGTTGGTGCAGAACACTTAAAACTACGCGAGATGCGTTATTATATTCGCGACTTCAAGGTGCTTTCCGTGAAACTATTTTAATTAATAATGTCTGGAAAGAAAAACCGAGAAAGTAAAAAGGATAATATTAAAAAATAAATGTCGGTAGGAATGACAATTTATGCGATTAATTTTCAGAAAATGTTTTAACCAAAGACCACTTTTCCTTAACTACAGGAAAGCCAAGTTCGACCAGGAATTCCAAGTTATATGAATCGCTTTCTCATAGGCCAGCGAGCACATAATTTTGTTTCCGGAGACGCAGGATGTTGCAAATTGACTGTCAAAATGCCGCACTTTTTGCCGATTCATTCGAGCTATGGATGGGTGATGGGACTCCTAAGATGGAGAAAAACAGGATGAACCGGCAACATAACTGAACAGCGGAATATCGGTCAAGAGTGTTCACCGGAGCAAAAATATTTAATCTAATTCAATCTTTCTTGCCCCGTTTTTATCAACTTTCGCTCGAGTTGCGTAAATCTTTACGGAGCTTTTTTACGTTTTAGAACAAGACTGTATGCCCTCAATTTTTTTGTTTCTTCTCTGAAAGTTTTTGTTTCCTTCGTCGCTTCTATAAGTCCTGAACTACGGACGTTAGCTATAAAACAATTTTTCTCATATTTTTTCGAGTTGGGAATAAAACAATTTTTCCATCTTTTTTGAGTTTAAATATAATTTCTCCAAGAGAAAACCTTTTTCTCTTCTTACAAAATTGCCGAAATAGAAATAGAAAGATCTCAGACTTTCCCGGCGAGTTGATGTGAAGAAGTTTTCTCGGGCTTCCTGCCGGGTCATAATACTATCGTTATCGAAACGTCGGAATACGATAGTATTATGACCCGGCTGGAAGCCCGAGAAAACTTCTTCGCATACAATATTTAATCTTAGTTTGTAGGCGATATTTATTACATATTATTTGTTTAAAATAACAAAATATTTAATAGCAGAAGCAAACTATAGCATGTCATTTGACCGCATTTTCTTTGTTGAAAGAAAGTCGATTTACTTTTGAAAACTTTGAGTAGAAATTGATATTTTATTATCGGATTCATACTCCCATGATTCTTTACTTTCAAAAGGTGCAGCATAAGTCCTATACCCTTATTATTGCTTTTATTATTTAGGAACTGTAACGATTAACATAACTTTCTTTGCTTCAAGCAACAGCGGATTTCTTGAAGTTTTAAGCCATGAATAAGTGGACAACTCAAGAACGCTCTGCAATTGTGGAGCAGTACTTAAAAATTGGTTCTCCCAAATCAAGTTTACATTCGTTAGGCCCCATCGAAATATATCAAATATACATTGCAGATGGCACTGTACTTCCAGGAGGATCGAGAGAAATAGTGAATAAGAGCGAAAAAGTGTGCTGAACAGTCCAAAGAAGTCGACAAGATTCTAGGTCTTCGACTGTCTGAAAGTTCTTTAAAAGGAATTTTGGAAAAGTGTTTTGAATTTCTTACCATATAAAATTCAGTTAGTCCAGAAATCGGGGACGGTACGGAGAAATGATTGAGGGATTCTTACGCTCAGTTTTAGAGGAGAAAGGCCTACCGAGTTTCTGGTGTCAGCAGAGCTGATCCTCCTCTCACACTGCGAGACCCACAATACAGATATTGACAACTCCGTTTTCAAAAATGTTGATATCCCGTTACGGTGACATAAACTGGCCATCCAGATTCTTTGATAATTTCCACTACCTTAAAACATATTTCCGTCGAAATCTCTAATTCGATTTCTTTCATGAAAACACTATTTTATTTATACTTCGTATATGGAGAAATTAAAAATACGTCACTAGTTTACATTTAGCACACATCATTAAAGAAATAAAAATTTAAAAAATAAACCATCGAAAAAATATATAAAATAATATTTATTTGGTCACCATAGCGACGCGAGGTTAATATTTACCGCGATTTTTCCTGCGGTAAATTTCACTAACCCGGAAATTGATGGCAGATTGACTGCTATGATTTTACGGTTTTACGCGGTTTACTTTTATTTTTTTAAAGGTTACGACCTTTTTCCCATGTGTCTGAGGTTAAGTACGGAGAAGAGAGAGGGAGAGGGGGCGAAGAGTGCGTGTGTGGGCGGAATGGGGACGCGAAAGAGAGGGAAGACGACGAATGGAAGGATTGGGTTATGGGATAGGCACCCACGGCGAAGAAGGAGATATGTGTGAGTAGGAGGATAGCATGGGAAGGGGGAGAGGAAACGATCCATTCAGATCCTGCAACCTTCGCCGCATCTCGTAAAGTGTGTTGGGAGGGGAGGAGAGGGAGGAATCAATGACGGACAGAGGGGAGGGAGTGTAGAAAGAGGGGAGTGAGAGAGAGGGGATACGATATGTACTGGATGAAGGAAAGGGGGAAGGGGCGGGGCAGCGGGTGGAGCGGAGGGGGAATGAAAAGAGAACGTGAAGAAGAGTTGTAGGGAGAAGAAAGAGTTGCGGGAGGTACGTTAGACGGGAAATTTAAGAAAGAGAGAAGTAAAAAGAGAAAAGGTGGGAAGGGAATATGGGAAGGGAAGAGTGGGAGGAAAGAGGGGATGAGAGGTGGGGAGGGAAGAAGGAAGTTGGGGAGAGGAAGTCGGGAGGTGAAGTGAGGAGGGAAAATGAGGAGGGAAAGTGAGGAGGGAAAGTGAGGAGGGGAGAAAAGACGGGAGGAAAGAGGGGGGAGGGGAGGGGGAGGGGAGGGAGGGGAGGGGAGTTGGGGAGGTGGGAAGGAAAGAGGAAAGGGAAGAGGGGTGATTGGGAGGGGGGTTGGGGAGGGGGGTTGGGGAGGGGGGTTGGGGAGGGGGGTTGGGGAGGGGGGTTGGGGAGGGGGGTTGGGGAGGGGGGTTGGGGAGGGGGGTTGGGGAGGGGATTTGGGGAGGGGGTTTGGGAGGGGGATTTGGGAGGGGAAGTGGGGAGAGGAGAAAAGAGGGGATGTGGGAAGGAAAGAGGAGATGGAAGAGGGGGGTTGGGGGAGAGATGGAGAGGAAAGAGGAGAGGGAAGGTGGGGAGTGAAGGGGAAGTAGGGAGAGGGTTGGGGAGGGAAGGTGAGGAGGAGAGAAAAGGAAGGGTGGAGGCCGATGGGAAACGGGGAAGAGGAAGAAGAGAGGGGGAAAATAAGATGAGGAGGAAGAAGAGGACAGACACGCACACACGAGACCGGGAGGGGTCCTGAAAGATAATGGGCCCTCTCTCTAAAAGCATCGGTTCGGTTCCCGTTATCATCACTCCTCTTGGCCAACTGATTTTGCCCCATTCTCTCGACTACGGCGGGGAACAAAGTAGTGCTCATCGGAGCGGAAAATGAGAGGAGTGCAGTGAGGGGAGAGGAGAGGGAAGGGGCGGGTCGGCGTGGCTGCGGCGGCGGCGCAACGCTCCGAGAGAGTTTGGTTGTTTTTTATTATTCTCTCCTCCTCTCCCTCTTTTCACGCGGTCGGTGGTCGACACCTGGACATTCTGGGAGGAGAGAGAGGGTGGCTCGAGAGGGGGAGGGTGGAGAGGTTGAGATTGGGACGCGTAAGGTCCGCACGCACGCTCGGCAACTCCTCCACCGACAATGCAATGGGAGGAAGAACGGAGGGCGGTAATGACGAGCACATTATATAAAAATAAAACAAAAAAATAATTAAGAGTTGAGATGCGACGGTTGAAAAAAAGAACACTTAATGACTCACTCTCCTTCGTCTGTTTTTTCTTGTAGCTCAGTTTATCTTCACGTTCATCGGGAGAGTGATTAAACGGAAATGGTTTCGAATAAGAGCTATTTATACGCCGTTAATAAGCAATTATCTCGGAAGATAAATAATTTTTAATAATGATGACAAAAAACTTTTTATTAGGAGCATGAACAGAATTAAACCGTGTTGCAGCGATGCTGAAATATTCCCGTACTTATTCAACGAAATGACTTTCAAAAGGATTGGAATATTTTTCAAATGACCTAGCATATTTTTCGTGGACGAAATTTAAGAAATTATGTAAATTAATTTATGGAGAACACCAAAAGTTTTATTTTTCTCAATGACTATTTTTCGCAGAAAGGATTTAGATCAGTGGTTGGACTCGTTTGTAGTCGTGAATTAATCGGCGGGCCGCATTGCAAGTTGTCAATACTTCTTTGGATCAAATAAGACTTTAAATCGGGCGTAAACTAGAGATTCTGAGGGATAACATCAGTGAAAACCAAGTCTAAATTAGGTTTTTAGGATTAACATTTCATTATCAAGTGTTTCATTTCTGTAATTTGAATGTAGGTATACGTTATAAAATTGTGTTAAATGTATCTTTATTCTCATCTTTGCGGGCCGCATGCGGCCCGCAGGTGCTCGCCACTGATTTAGATGAACATGCATGGCAACATGAATGTCGTTATTTGAAAACGTGTTTAAGCAGTCTGATACTGTTTTCAAGGTTATATTCGAATAAAGACGTTTCCATAAACATTTCACTTTAACCCGAAACAGGAGAGGAAAATTTCGCAACAATTTCACTTCAATAATACTTATTTTGCTATGGGCGAAGTCACTTTATGATATTGCGGTCCAACGAAACCAAGACCCTAATTTCAGCGAAATTGTCAGTGTTTTTCCATTTTCCCGTTTTGGAATGAAACAATTTCATAAAGTCGACACCCATAAGTTTCATTTTTATTTAGATTGAACCTCAACGACAGAATTCGACACCTTACAAGATCTCATTTCGAATTTTTCCGTAAACATTTATTTAATTAGCGAATCTGAAATAAAGAACTCATCGACCGATTATGAAGAGAAAACATGGTCCGGAGACACTTTCCCATGAACGTGTTTACATCAGAATGACCTGAGCGAGTGATTTCAATGCCGGACGAACTAAAACTTGTCCCCGCTTACAATTTCTCCCTCTCTCTCTCTCTCTCTCAAACTTCCTCGGTAATCTAACCTCTTTCCACGAAATCTTCAACCTTTACCTCTCTCTCTCCTCTCCTCCCTCCCTTGCCTTCCTCTTCCTGTCCTCCCTCAACCCACGGCCCACCATTCCGTAGCCTCCGCCTCTCTCTCTCTCTTCCCTGCACCCACATTGGCGCGTGTCCAGGGGATGGGAGGCAAGTCACGTTCCCCCAGGACCATCATGCAGTGGCGCGGAACACCAACAAAACGAAGGTGGGGAGAAGAGGGCAACGTGGGGAGGCGGAGGTGAGATTTGGTGAGAGGGAGGAGAAAGAATGCGGCGGAGACAAGGAGGCCACCATGAGGAAAGCTGTGAGCAAGGAGAAGGTTAGAGGACAAAACATAAGAGAGGGGAAGTGTAATACGACAAGAAGAGACGCAAGTTTTGACGATTAGAGATATCTGACACAGCTACCGATAAAATAATTATTTGCAAAAGAGAAAAACAGGACTTCAAAATTTATTTGTAATTCGAACCATCCTGATATTTATACTCAGTAGTCAAAGCGAATTAAACAATATATGATTAAAAATAAATGAAGTAGTCGAATGTCTTTTTATGTCGCCTTCGCTAAAACGTTGAAAGAAAAAACGAAACAAATATTCCATATAACTCAAGCAAAATTTTCATTGCTATTACCTCAAGTTTAATTGCAGAATTTATAATGTAGGAAAATAAAAATATTGTAAAACAACTCTAAATCGATTACAATTAATGAGATGTGGAGCAGCAGTTGGCAAAATTATGCAATCTGTAAGATGAAATAAAAGAAACAGATATGGATTCTTTAAATGAAATAAAAGAATAAAAATTGCATCATTCTTGAAGAAAATTTCCCACGAGTAAAATTTTATCAATGTATCTATGACTTTAATAATTCTGAATAATAATAAAAAAATGTTGAAGATTTATGAAAAATACATTTAAAAAAGAAACTATTTAAAATACTTTGGATATTGGATAAATTAGGCAACTGTAAAATGAATCAACTATCGAAAAATTTTAGATTACACATTCCAACAGATTAAATAAGCGACAAAATAAGGGAATTTCGCGAGACAATTGGAGAGATTAATGTTCATCTGCAAGAGATGAAATAGCTTAAGGCAGAGATACGGACAGCACGAATGAAGATAACAAAGATAAAAAACGGTAAACGAGCGGAAGTGGAAGACGAGAAGCGAACGAGAAAAAGACACGATCGAGGCGAACGGAGAGCGAGAGAAAGAGGAGCAGGGAGGAAAAGTAGCGAGGAACTAGAGAGAGAGAGAGGAGAATGAGCGGAATGCTAGTGGCGCTCAGATACTCCGAACTGCTCCTGAAGTGCGCCCGCCATCCCTGAATAAATAATAACGTATCTGGTTTTCATTGCCAATTTTATAGCCGGGCATCCCTCGCTCTTAAAATCGGGAGACCTCCCGAGTGAGATGGGAATGGGAAATGGGGGAAAGAGAGGGAGGGAGAGAGAGATAGAGAAAGGATGGGAGAGCAGGGATAGTGTGTGTGTGTGAGTGCGTGAGTAGTGCAGAGAGAGAGAGAGGGAGGTTTTAGGGGAGATGCAGCAGGGACCAAGAAAAGAGAAGAAGGGGAGAGCAGTAGCTCGGAGAGTGGGGGAAAGAGGGAATACTAGCGGACTTAGGGCAAAGAGTAAGGGTGTATCCTACGCGATCGAACCGGCGATCAGCGTCCCTACGTAGGGGATTGATTCTCTTACGGACTGCTTCTCTCTCTCCATCTCTCTCCCTTTTCATTCGTCTACACTGCGTCGCACACTGAAGTACCGACCTATGTGGGGGGGGGGAAGTGGACGTGTCTGCTGAATGAAGAGGAGGCTAGTACGTATGACCTTTTGCGGAAACTCTACGCATCGGAAGGGCTCGGGAGGATGGCAGGACCCATTCCTCGCACCCAGCGGACCGGAGGCGGTGCTGCGCCGTCCTGCGGAGGAGTCGCCGTCCGGGGAAGAGGCGTAAATGTAACGTGGAGGTCCCTTTCCCATTCCCGAGTCTCTCTCTCTCTTTTTCCGCCTTTGGGTCCACGGAGTATCTGCCACCTGCTGCCTCCCTGTGGGGCCGATACACTCGATCCCTTCTCCGAACCCCCTTTTTCCTTCCCTTTCCTCTTACGTAGCCATGTCCACACACAACCTCCGGGAGCGTTAGGTGGGGAGGGGAATTTTCGGGGTATATAAAGGGGTGGAGGGATGAACGGGGGAGGGGGAGGAGAGGGTGGGGAGACGGACCGAGAGAGTATTCTCCTGGGGTGGACACTAAAGTCTGGCGCACTCCCATTCCCAGAGCCTCAGATGCAGCCGCATCTGGATGAAACTTTGATAAAACCCATAATTGGATCGGACTCTTACAAACATTCGGGAATGGGTGTCCGAATCCTATCGACGGAATGTGTGATGCGTAAGGGGAGAAGGGGGGCGGGAGGATTGTGCGCGCGGAGGGGGAGTGCGTTCGCTCGGTTCTGTGATAGGTAATACTCCTAAGAGCCTCGGAATTTCTTTCCTCACGCCTTGATTGATTAAGTAAGAAGGAAGGAAGGATACGCACGCCTTGATTGATTAAGTAAGAAGGAAGGAAGAGAAACAAAATTTAATGCATATTATGATGAAATGTCACTGTCTAATATCTTTCCTGAATATAAATTCTGAACTAGATCCTGATACGCCTCCATAGAAGTTATTTTAAGGGGCCTTTATCGCGCTGTCGATATTATAGGATTGCCGAAGAGTCAACGAGTTGTGTGCATGTACAGGGTGTCCCAAAAGTCCTTGTGCAGTTTTAAATTTTAATAACCTAAGATGTATAAATGTTACAAACTTACAATAATCAACATTGAAAGCTTAATTATTGAAGTTTTTTTATGCATTAGTCTTTTTAATTTCGAACAAATAATTTTTTTTATTTTCAGTTTCATTACCCTATTGAAAATGCAAACAGTAGAAGAAAAAGTGAACTGTGCTCTATGGTTGGCGGAACTAAAGTCCATATCAGCAATTAGAAGACAATTCAATTCCCATTATGGAAAGGAGGCTCCGCACAGGAATTACAGAAACAGTTGGATGAAAAAATTCAAGAAAACCGGCTCAGTTCATGATAAACCCAGATCGGGGAGGCGTCGAATCAGCGAGGAGACTGTGGCCGATGTTGAGAAAGCATTCCAACAGAATCCACAAAAATCAGTGCGCCGTGCATCTGCTGAACTGAAAATTCCAAAAACAACAGTGCACAGAATTATAAAAGTGAAACTCCATAGACATGCTTACAAGATTTAAGTGCTTCAAACGTTACAAGAAGAAGACTACCATTCAAGGTTGGATTTCTGCCAACAGATGAATTAAAAAATTGAAAATTCCCGTGAGATTCTTAACAAGTTGATCTTTTCTGATGAGGCAACTTTCCACGTTAGTGGCAAAGTTAACCGCCACAATTGCCGGATTCGAGGTACAGAATAGCTTCAGGAAGTCTGGCAACATGAAAAAGACTCCCCAAGGGTCAATATTTGGTGTTCCCTCAGGGAGTCTTGCATTATCGGTTCTTTCTTTTTTGAAGAGGCAACAGTCAATGGTGAATCTTACCTTGCAATGTTGCGGAATTTCCTCATCCCTTAACTAGAGAGGTTAAATCTTTTAAATAACACCATTTTTCAGCAAGATGGGGCACCCTGCCATTATGCTTTGCGTGTGCGGCAGTTTCTGAATGACACTTTTTCAGTCAGGTGGATCGGTAGAGGAGAGCCTCTTGCTTGGCCACCTCGGTCACCTGATCTAACGCCATTGGACTTTTTTTGTGGGGTCATGTCAAAACAGTTGTCTATTCATCAAAACCTCGTTCTTTGGATGAACTTAGGGTTAGGATTACAAATGCAATCCGTGCAATCACTGAGCAGCAGCTGAGGAATGTTTTCACAGAGTTCGAAAATCGGCTTGAACGATGTATCACAGATGATGGCGGTTATGTTGAAGTTTAAGAATAAAATCTGCACTATTTTAAAACTTCAGTAATTAAGCTTTCAAATGCACAAGGACTTTTGAAACACCCTGTATTTTAACAAAATATGATAAGGTGAGTAAATCATGTGTGATGAGTGTTGTATTTTTCTGCAATTCAAAGTTGTAAAGCCACTTCTACCTCCATGACTTGGCACAATTTTATATTCTCTTTCTCAATTAAGATAAAATTCTATTCATTAAAACCAGGATCAAATACGCTTTGAATATAGTGAGAAGTAAAAATTCATTACAGAAAATTAACCTCCTTGAAACAAAGAAAACAGGTCTTTCGCTCGGAAAAAATTTCGACTAACCAAATATGATGGTTTGAGTGATGAATTAGGTTGTATAAAAAATTTGTACGTTTTCCGAAACTTATTTTTACCAATGAAGAGAATAAGTCGACTCCGATGACCATTTTAGGCGTTCTTTACCAGCGAAGCGGTAATAGCGGTGCGCCTTATGGACACGTCCGTCCGCCCGTCGTAACTTCCATCTCCTAAACCGCTGGGCGAATTACGAGTGATTGTTGTTCAAATTTATCGCGCAATTGTGATTTTTAACTGAATCCATCAATTAGAACTTCCACTTTACATAATTACTTTAGTAAACTTATATTCGTATCTCGTTCAATGGCATCCGTCAGGCAACAATGAAATATCAAACTTTTCTCTCCCTAGTTCTTATATGATCTGTAAGGTATAGAATAAAAAAAATTATTCGGATAGAGAACAACATTTACTACAAGAGAGTCTCAAAGACCACGTAATTACAAGTTAAGACTTTGAATATAAAAATTCTAGAAAATCCCGCGCAAAACATGGCATATTTTGTTTACATCGATCGCGAAGACGGTCATCTCAGCAAACAACAATTAAAAATCCACATATTTCTCTTCCATGCTCTTATATGATCTGTGATGTATAGATTAAAAAATTTATTTGGATTGAGAACAACATTTACTACAAGATAGTCCCCGAGACCATATAATTACGACTTATAGATTCGGGGATACAAATTCGAGAATCGCCCAATCTTTCGATACCGTTTCACACGTATTTCCCATTAAGAACGTCTTTGAAATCTCTTTGTATTCTATTTATTGAGTATACTTTTCCATCTTGTTTAAATTACATATAATAGTCTTTCAATCAATAATTCGCCAATTAGGAGTTTATTCGTTTACTTAAGACATTACGTAGCTACTGAAGAAACGAAGACGTTTCTCTTCATAAAAAACGAATAAGAAAATCAGGCGGTTGGTTGTTCCTTTTTAAGTTTATTTCTACGTTGTTTGGTGCGTAAAAATAGATGCATGAGTCAAATATATATTTTTTCAAGAATAATTACTTGTCATTAGGAGAATCACCTAATATGAAACGCTTGATATCTTTGTCTGCGCGACGGGGATGCATCGCCGGCTCGCCGGGGATGTCCGCAGGCGGCGTTGGTTGGTCCATGCCAAGCTCTTAAAACACGAATAACTCGATCACATATGCAGATATATACTTGAAATTTGGCAGAGATAATATAATCGGGTATAAAAATACTGCGATTAAGAAAAATGTACGAAAAACTTCCAGGGTTCGACTCCAGGGGATGATTTGCATTCTCCATATGATAACAGGAAAAATCGTCTTTTTGACGTGCAGACTTATCTTATTTTTGACATTAAAATTAAAAGACATTAATTCAAGAGCTTTAGATCTAAACCATTTTAACGAAAAGATTTCAAGGTTTCTTATTCTGTTCATCGTTTTTCGTCTACAATTCGAAATTCCTCATGTTAAACGTTTAATTCGCATATTTTGGGAAAATCTTACCATTTTAACGGGATGTTGCCATGCCTACCAATTATATTGTTAAACCTCGAAATCCTATTGTTATTTCAATCCTTAAGGGTTTAAGCGTGCTTTGAAGGCTTTTAATACGAGAAGAAGAGAAAGACGAAAGGAGGGGGAAAATCATTTCATAACAGTCAATGTAAACAACATTCGTTGCGTTATTTACGAGAAGGTATACCTAAAAACCTGAATTACTATTTAAAATTAGATTAAAATCGTTATGATGAGCTAAATTCAATATTATTGAAATAGAAATGGTATGAAAATCGGAGATATTTATTGGACGTTTTAATAAACAAACCGAGCATGTAAAACATTTATAGCGTGAAGGATTGGGAGTTAGGTTACGGGAGTTAGTTAGAAGAATGGAGTACTTGAGGACGTTTTTGGAAATAGGGAGATAATGAGAGGTTTAAAAGAATCAAAGAATCACAAAAATAATAATAAAAGGCTAAGTTTTCATTCCGTTGGTCTGAGTGACAAGCTATTAAAACGCGAATAACTCGATCAATGATGTAGATAGAAAAGTGAAATTTTGCATACATTTATATAATGAGCTAATCCGATTTTTTATTTAAGGTTGACATGGTAATTAAAGAAATTACTGTCCGTTTGTGGCGCTATTTTGAGGGGGGATATATTGCACTTCATCCGAATAAACATCATCAATCATCCAGTGCCTTCTCAGTAAATGCCCAATCAGTATGTATTTTTATGTCTGACGTGTTACCATTATCTTATTTCCTCCGCAATAGGTCATCATTGCCCTGGACGCAAACATAAATATAAAAATAATATTCGCAAACGCAAAAATAATATTTTTCGCATTATTTTGGACGTAAAAAATCTTGATATAATAGATCATAGTTCTAAACAAAAAAATCCATCATCGTGGACGATATTTTTGTCCATAAAAATTATTTACCATGAAATCTGACTAACGAACTGGTAATCTGAGTGTGATCTAGTCTTAGCTTTTAAGTCATAGCACAAAATAATTTTCTGGTATCGACTCATAATAAGCCATTAAAAACTAACACTCTGAAACTGGTATATCGTGGGCGGTATTTATACGCGAAACGGTATACAGTCTAACCCCGATTTAGCGCCACCCTATACAGCGCCACCCACACATACTGCCAATAAATCGTAATGAACAGAACTTCCACCTTATTATTGATCACATAGAGCAAGCATATACCTCGATTTATCGCTACCCCCGCTTTAGCGCCAATGTCAGTGGTGGACAAACGGTGGCGTCAAATGGAGGTTTGACTGTACATGAAACGAAATGTAAGTATCGCGGCTACTATGGGTTCGTAGTAAGTAATTGATTTTTTAAGTTCGTCGACTGCTATGTTATTTTTGCACTGTCATCAACTCGACAAACACACATAAGGGAGGAGGGAAACCCGGTGCCGGCATTAGCCTACTCTTTGCGAAAAGCACCAAGGGGCCAATTGCTTTACGTCCCTTCCGAAGGACGGAACGCTGACTTTGCGCGGTCTCCTCAAACCGCACAAATAGGGGACCGGACGACCTCGGCAAAAATCCTACTTGCGCAGGATTCGTGCCCGCTGTCCCTTCGAGCGGTAGGCGAGTAGCAGTATTATTATGGGTTCGTCTCTTGATGGAGGCGTATATGGGAGTATGGGAGATGCAGAGAGAAAAAGAGAACGCGGCAATTGATCGGCATAACGTGGAAACTACTATTATTCCGTTTCCCGTTTTCCATCGCAACTCCATCCAAATTCCTCCCTCCTTTTTTTCTCCCCGCCACCTCCTCGCGCCACTCCACTTCCACCACCACGAGAGCAACTGCTATAACCTCTCCTCTTGTCGTACTTAATGCCCCGTGAAGAGAAAGAGAGAGGAGTAGTGGAGGGGGAGTGGGGGGAGGATCATCACCACCGCCACCATCTCTCCCTTCATCCCCTCCCCCGCTCCCTCCTTTTCCCTCTTCTTCTTCTTCCTCCATCGCTCCACCCACGCCTTCCTGTAATCTCTCTCTTCGTTTCCGCACGCCCAATACCCGCTCCCTCCACCTGCTCCTCCTCTCCGGTCCAGCGGAGGGGAGAGTGAGAAAGAGAGAGATGGAGGAGGGAGCGAGAGGGATCGTCGGCCGACACGCGCCTCTCGACAAACGTTATGCGCGTTGTAAAAACGGTGTTTATGGATCGGTTGCAAGTGTAGTTAAGAGGGAACGGATGGGAAAATAAGGGAACGCATCGAAAATGTCAATGGTCGAGCACCGCTATTAAATAATTCGGTGGACATGTCAGTATCCACGCCGAGTACCGGTTACCCGGGTACTCGGTGTTTTCTTCCATTTTTCGAGTACCCGAGTAATCTGTTATTATTGGAAAAATTAAAATTACAAATTTACGAATTTTGTGGCCAGATTACAGGTACAATTACAATAATTAAATTAAATACTTTTAAAAATTTAAATAAATTGTTTTATAGCCCTTCGTTAGAGGTAAAAATGCCTGTAAATAAAGCCACTACGGTTTTCACCTTCGCGTTACAGAAGGCTTCAACATACATTCGATTCAAATCCAACTTCCTTATATAATCAGACCTTTTAGTTACATTGTATCACAACTGGAAGAAAACAATCACTTCCCTCTCCCCTCCTCCTCTCCATTCCCTTACCAAGTCTTTGAAAACAGCGAGTCCCTTCCCTCTTTTTGTGCCAGCAAGGCGGGATTAGCGAAAAGGTAATTTACTGAATGCCGTAAAAGGAGTTTTTCCCAACTGATCGTCTGCTATCGATGTCTACAACCATTATTCGTTCATCTAAAGCAGCGCTTCTCAAACTGTGTCGCGACACACCAGTGTGTCGCGAGTAGTTTCTAGGTGTGTCGCGAGAAATTTTACTATCTTTTGCTATCCATAACGCGATTCACTAGCTAAATCACTAAAATTATCATGGCAATATCGAACACTGAACGGCATAACCTTATATTCATAAACTTCTAAGATCTAATATAATATTGAAAACACAAGGAGTAGAAAACGACCTTCTTGGCGACAAGTGGGCGGAGCTAAGGCTTCTTACCCCTCCTCCACACCTTCCCCTTCCCGTTTCACGTTGTCCGTGTTCCCTATGCTGCTAATTCTCGGCGTTGCCAATTCGTGCAAAACCCAGATTTTTGTCGTTTTTGGCATAATTTCTCACTTAAACAATTAACGAAAGATGGAAAATTAATTAAATAATCCTTTGGGAAAGTAATGAAGGAATCGTTTCCATTTATATCGGTCTTGTGTGCAGAGCACATTAACGTAATATTTTACAACTAACCACTTTACTCAGAATTATCAGAAATACAAAGTATTCAACTATATAGCGTAGCTTTGGAAATAGAAGATGGACATGAAATAAATGAAACCAGTTCAATAGAGATTGATCACAACATTTAATAATAAACAGAACAGTATTTAAAAAAGATCTTTTAGTCAGTCTCGTCCGATGACGTCAACATGTCCATGTCACTCTCGCTTCCAGAATCTCCCTCACTTCCACTGAGTTCAATAATTACTTTATCTATTTCCTCATCCATTATGGCATCCCGTCTCCAGTACTCTTCTTCTGTCTTCTTAACGTGTTCGCACACTTTAATCCACTTCTCTGTGGTGAATTCTTCACAACATTTTATAAAGATTTCTTTCTTCTTCTCCAGCGTGCAAGCGCCCAAGTCGTGAGATACCTAAATAAACAGCGCACAAAGTTACACAAATTGGCAACATTTTACAATAAAGTAGCAGTCTATATAATTTTATTACCTGTCTTTTAAGGTCACCCCACACCACCTCAATCGGATTAATATCGGGATGGTAAGGAGGCAAACGAATTACTTCGTGTCCAGCCTCCCGCAAAATTTTGTCCACGACATAATTTGTTTCCACATTGGAAGATTTAACCAGCAGCAACAGTTCCGCCTTGCTCATGTCGGGAGAAAAACTAATCCCATTAGTTTCCAGTCATTTCTGCACTACAGCCTTTAACGAAGCTGAATTCGGGCGCTTGTTCTCTTGCACACAATGGTATGCAGCATTATCCATGACCACAACACTCTGTGGCGGAAGGTTTGGAATTATTTTCTCCTCCAACCACTTAAAAAAATTCTTTGAGTTCATATCATCGTGGTAATCTCCGGTCTTTTGCTGAGACTTGAAGATAAGCAGACCGTTAGGAACAAATCCCGTCTCACCTCCTGCATGTGCAATGATCAGCCGTCGTCCCTTCCCGAGGGGTCCAAGAACACCTATTTCTGAGTACGACTGCCAACACTTAGCACTCGCATGGCTCTCGTGCAAGTAAGTCTCGTCCAAATAAACGATATTTTTTGTATTTCCTCTGCATCTCCTTCTCCATGCCACGATCTCTGAACGTTCAATCAAAACCTTTCGTTTTGATTGACAGGTTTTCCAGTTGAAACCCAGTTGATGAATTACCTTTAGCAAATATGCTCGCTTGCAACTAAGTATACCATCTTCTTCCAGCGATGCGAGTAAATTTTTCACCGTCGGTAGCATTTTACGCACCGCATAGAATTCGTGGATTATTCTTTGCACGCAACATTTTCCAAAATCATCAAGATCGATTCTCTTCTTGCGTTCAGATTTTTTGCCCTTAGGGGTGGCGAAAGATAACTGCCCTTTTTCTGCCGACATTTTCCCCTCTCTTACAATTTTCTTCACAGTAGTCACACCAACTCCTGTAGCTTCGGCTGCCGATAATGCCACATTCATATCCAAATTGTTCTCTATTTTCAAATATTTTAAATAACAGTTTACTTTATAAACCATTTCACGAGCTTGGCTCCTGAGAGGCCTGCCTCGGACTGATGAAGATTTTGATGTACTGGCCATTCCACACAAGCAATCCCACCAAAGCAAAAATCAAAATCGAAGTCCAAAAAGAATGTCCAAGAGATAAGCAAAAGTCAAGCACGTAAAAAAACAAGAGAGCACAGGAAAATATAACAAGTAGCAAGAGCTGGCAACCGCGAGGAAGTGAAGCGTTCAGGAGGGAGAGAGTAAGCGGGAGTGGGGGTATAGGTACTCCTCCTTGGTGGGGGTGCGCGGAAATTTCCGCGCAGGTCGTTTTCTACGCGGTACTACTATAATAATAATCTTTTAATTTTAACAAATGGCAGAAACATGCGAAACCGCTCGGTCACACGTCTTGGCTCGTCTACAGTCCAACAAGAACAATGTCTGCTACAGAGAAATAGCTTCTCAATCTCTTTCGCGGCAATATTGTAGTTTAGCAGGGGAATCGCTCTCAGCCTAGTCCGCGGTTACAGGAAGCTATGCTCTGGTTGGTTATTTTCAAGGTTTCGGCCGACGACACACTGCAGACAGTCTTTCGCGTTCAGTTCAGTTGTGGTTCTGTCACTCACAGGACACAGATAGACCACTAGTTACGAATTATTGTAATGGTTGTGACATTTAATTACATAGTTACTTCAATTTTCTTTTTAATTTTACCCATGGATAAATTTTTAATAAAGAAGGCAAGGAAAGATGAAGAAAGTGAGAGTAGTGCATCTACATCTACTTTCCATGTGAGTAAGAATGATGCCATGAACAGTACTGTTAGTAACAACACAAAAGTTATGTTTATCAAATCAAAGGGAACAAAAGTGCATTACCATAAGTACAAAGAAGATTATACAAGGGTGGTTCAAATGAAAATAGCAAAAGTGAAAAGAAAGTGGGAAAAAGTATGAAATGCCATTATTATGGTAATTGCTATTGTTGTAAACTATTTTTGTTGTTATTGTTATTATTGTTTTGGTGGGATATTTTGTGGTATTTGGTACCCCTTGTCATATAAGTATGGCATCTCGTATAGAACATTGCAGAGTTGAATTGAGATCAGTGATACAATTTTTGAACGCAGAAGGAGTGAAACCATTTGAAATACACAGGAGGATGGTTAATGTGTATGGAGATAACTGTTTATCACAGAGGAGTGTATAAATAGGTTGAGAAGTTTAAAAATGGTGTAAAAGACGTGGAAGACGCTGCTCGGCCAGGCCAGGCTGATCGTGTTGTCACACCGGAGAACATTTCTGCCGTTGATAGTCTCATTCGCGAAAATCGTCGCATTAAAGTGAAAGAAATCAACAAGAAATTGAGCACCAGCGTTGAATCTGTTCACAATATTGTCCACAAAGAGCTTGGATTCAATCAAGTTTGTTCGAAAGAAATCAGCAAGAAATTGAGCATCAGCGTTGGATCTGTTCACAATATTGTCCACAAAGAGCTTGGATTCAATAAAGTTTGTTCGAGGTGGGTGCCCCGGTAACTCACTGAAGACCTAAAGCAACAACGTGTTGACGCCTGCTCTGTGCTACTATCTCGGTATGAAGCTGAAGGGGAAGATTTCTTGAATCGCATAGTGACCTGGGATGAGACATGGGTCAATCACTTTCAGCCTGAGAGTAAGCGAGCAAGTAAAGAATGGCGGCATCCAATCTCGCCGAAGCCAAAAAAATTCAAAGTGACACCATCCGGAGGAAAAGTGATGTTGACTGCATTTTGGGACAAAAATGGAGTAATTTTGGAGAGTTAAATAGAAAAAGGGACAATTGTCAATATTGATTCCTACCGCAATCTTCTTAAGAACGGACTGAAGCCTGCAATCCTGTCCAAGCGTCGCGGACTCGTCTGAAAAGGGGTTTGTTTGCAACAAGGCAATGTCCGTCCGCATAGTGCCTGTGCGGCTCTTGAAACCATTCAGAATCTGCATTTTGAAGTGATACCCCATCCCACTCCTTCCCCAGACTTGACTCCGAGTGATTTTCATCTTTTTGGCCCACTCAATGAACCATTACGAGGGAAAAACTTTCGTTCCGACTGCAAAAATTGCGGTGCATGATTGGCTGACCAAGCAACCAAAAAAGTTCTTCTTCGACAGAATCCATGTGTTGGTTTCGCGATGGTAAACGTGCATTGCGAGAGGAGGGGAATATGTTAAAAAGTAAATGAGTATTTTGTCAAAGGCCTTAATAAAAAAATATTCTTTTCACTTTTGCTGCTTTCATTTGAACCACACTCGTATAAACTTCGGGTTTTCTTGGACTGGCAAGGAAGACAATCCCAAACCGCTATGTCTTGTGTGAGCTGTTACTTTGTCAAATCAGTCGATGGTTCCCAACAAGTTACAGAGACATTTAGAACAAAACCATGAGAATGTTGTCCGAAAGTCGGCAGATTACTTCCGTCGACTCCGTTACTCAGTAAAAGCATCTTCGGAAATGATGGAGAAACGCTTAAAGCTATCAGACAAGGCTCTTTTAGCATCATTCAAAATTTCTGAATTAATTGCGCAGAAAAAGAAAGCTCATAATATCGGAGAGGAACTCATTTTACCAGCATGTAAAGAAATCGTTTCAGTGATACCTGGTTATGAAGCTGCCGAGAAAATTTCAAAGGTGCCGCTGTCAAACGATAGTCCATCGGCGAATTACCTTGGACATTGAAAATAATGTTATTGGAAAGTTACTTAAAAATAAAAAGTTTGCTTTACAGTTAGATGACAGCACTGAAATATCTGGTAAAGCGCAATTAATCTCCTTTGTAAGATATGTTGAAGGATCTTAAATAATTGAGCAATATTTATTTTGTCGGGAGTTAGAAACACGAACAACTGGCGCGGATATATTCACTGTAGTGAATAATTACTTTGAGGAAAATGATTTGCTTTGGAGTAATTGTATTTCAATATGTTCTGAATGGCGCGGCAGCAATGGCAGGGAATATAAAAGGATTTCTAAGCTTCGCACGAGAGGAAAACCTCTCTTTAATCACTACACATTGCTTCCTACATCGAGAAGCGCTTATGGTAAAAAGCACAGACCGAACTAGATTAAGAGAGGTTCTTAACACAGTAATAGATATGGTCAACTACATAAAAACTCGTCCAATGAAATTCAGAGTTTTTGAAAGGCTGCGCCAAGAAATGGGTGCAGAACACAAAATTTTGTTGTTGTATACCGAACTTCGTTGGCTTTCAAGAGGTGGAATATTGTACAGAATTTTAGAACTAAAAAATTAACTATTTTCATTTTTCGAAATAGAAAAACCAGAGTACTTAAACGTAATGTCTGGTGCGTTGAGTTGGCTTATCTCGCTGATATTTTCAATAAGCTTAATTCCTTGAACTGTAGTATGCAGGGCCGAAAAGAAACTTTAATGTCAGCGAGTGATAAAATGATTAGTTTTTTTTTAAATTGTGTTGTGGATATCTGCTACAGAGATTGATGACTTATCAGTTTTTCCGTCTGTAATTAATTTCTCAACTAATTTGGAAATAAAACAAAATGCAATTAATGAAAAATATACTCGAACACTTACCGAGTCTTCAAGGAGGGTTGACAAAATACTTTCCTTCTATTTCAACAAATGGAATCGAATGGATTATTTCGCCGTTTGGAGCTTCTGATGAACATAATTTTAACATCGCGTCAGACATAACACTTGCAGAAAACGAAGAATTAATATAAGTTTCTTCAGATACAACTCTTAAATCGAAATTTCAAGACATGCCTGTCGATTCCTTTTGGATTTCTCTTATAAATGAGTATCCCGAAATCGTAAATAAGGCTTTGGATATTTTATTTCCCTTCTTCACTTCATACCTGTGTGAGACAGCATTTTCAACATTGAAAACAATCAAGTCAAAGAATCGGTCGACACTTTGTGATGTTGATAGTGAAATGCGCGTGAGTCTGTCTACCATTCGCCCTCGCATTGAAGAACTATGTGAATTACACTAGTCCCATATCTCCCATTGATGAAATTCGCTCAAAATATATTTACTCATATTAATCATAATTCATCTGTAAACCTTATGTATGGCAATTTTTAATAAAAAAATATATTTCATTTTCGCTTATTTATTTTTATTTCATTAAAATTTTGGTATTCCCATGAAAGTGTGTCGCGTATGTGGACGTCATTCTTCAAGTGTGGCGCGGCAGAAAAAAGATTGAGAAGCGCTGATCTAAAGTGTGCGTAGCATCCACCAATCTGGCCTTGCTGATTATTGAAGAAGGATCGTTCCACATTCGTTTCTTGTGTGTATTTCTGCAGTAGTTGCCCTTTTTCACAGGTTTGTAATTTTAAATATGTAAGTACATATTGTAAAATCGAAAAATACATTTTTATACGGGATGTTAATCCTTCCTGAAAATATGAAAAAATTAATGTACATTTGTTATTTCTATTAAAATTTTTAGCTTACCAGCCAATACATTTGGCGGTAGAAGAAATATTTTACGGAAAGAAAACAGCTGTTGATCTTGAGGAACAAATTGAATTTTCTGATGACGAGGATGAAGACGAGCAAAATTTGAGTGACAACGAAACTGATGATGAAAGTGTAAATGAAACTGACGATGAAATACCTACATTTCGTTCGGATTACAAGAATACATTAGATGAGATGAGAAGAATTATGAAGTTTTTTAGTAAATCATCCGTTCGTACAGAAATATTACTTAGGTATGTCAGAGAGAAGGAAGAAAAACCACCGATTGCTTTCAGACGTAGAGTAGTCTAGTGAGAGCAATAGTTCGATTTTTGAAACTTATTGACTCGATAAATCTTGCTTTGAAAGAGATGGGATGTTTACTTTATAGTGAAGATCACATTACCTTTTTAAAGGAAATGGTAATGATGCTAGAAACAGACTTGCGGTATTGAAATTGAGCAAACAAAGCTCGAATTTGCTGAAAGCTGAGGCTACTTTGATCTACATATTTCAAGAGGTAAAATAAATCAAAATTCCTCTGGCTCGGGAATTCCAAAAGTCATTGAAAGCTAGAATTGATCAACGAAGAAACACGGATTTGATATCACTATTGTTGTCTTTGCATCGTAGAGTGTATCCAAAAGCCAACGAGTTTTTCACTTACTCCACGAAACCTGGAATCAAGACCACCGCCACAGGTCTAATTAATCGGCTTTATCCAAGCGATATTCAGGATTCAGAAAGTTCTGACGACGTCGACGACCATGAAGAAGAAGTACAGAATGAGTACTTGAAATTGCAGAAATGCATTGCATCATTCACCATGCCAAAGGCAAAAGAGTTTCAACAGTTAAGTATAGATAAATAGTTAAAACTATATGAAGCAAATAGTGGAAAACGTACCGAGGGACTGGATAAATTGTATCAAGCGTTGCTGACTGTTAAGCCGACTTCCATTGCTTCTGAGAGTCTTTTTTCTGTAGGTAGTACTTTCACCACGAAATTGCGAAACCGTATGAAAATCTGTACTTTAAACGCTCTAAAGTCAATGAGCTTGAAAGCGGATGGATTGATTAAATCACGGCAAAGATGTTTACGGTTCGTGAACAGATCGTAGATACATATGAGATAGGAATAAGGTGGAATCTGACAGAAATTTGAAATTAGGAGAAAAGTCTTACATTTTCCGCGCGGATATTCTACCATTGAACTACCGTTACAGGCTAATTCTCCCATTTCAGAATATTAGACTGTCACTATAGTACAGGGGTATCCGCCAGTTGTGGAAGACCTGGGTTCGATTCGAGGTCTCCTGGTTACAAATTTCTCTCATGTCTTCAGCTGTCTCAGCGTAAACCTCTTATTTTTCCATTTTCACTTTCGCGAATACACTACACTCGCAGAGAAACCCTAACTGCCGCGACATATTTGCAAAATTTTCGAAACTTAGGACTTGGCAGAATTTTTTTAATCTGCGAGCTTTCTTTGAGTAAGCGGTCATTAAAAGTATAGGTGGCTCAAGCAACACATTCTCCATAAGGACATGACTAAATCGGCAGAAAATTAGTTTTAGAGACTGAATCGATATTATTTATAGAACCGCCAATAATTAAAGTTCGGCAATTAGCCAAAGAGCCATTTATGAAGACGAAGAAGACAAACCGATGTTCCCGAAGACTATATTATTGCTTTTGGCATTTTGACGCCAATTCACAATTTACGTTACAACGCCTATAAACGAATAGAATTTAAAATGTGTAGAATGAGTCGTAATTTGACAATTTTCAGCGCGAAATGATCAGTAAACTAGAATGACTGGACTACTTTGTCGACGAAATGCGCATCTGACTCTTTCAACCGTATCGTGGCTGTTGGTATTGTGTTCAATATCAATTGGGCTTCAGCCATAAGGTGAGCTCGTTATTTATTTTTTGGCCTTAGCTGCGACGGAAGAAGAGCTTCTTATAAATCTCACGACAGAAGCACGTCTCAAATCTAATCTAAGCCAGAATTTTATTCAGAAACCTGTTGGCGAAAATCCTCCAATCATCCGCAACAGTTCAATCTCCAGCCTCATCGCTATATGTATATTTTTTTTTTAAATTCTCATTATTTGTGTATATATGTACCTACAGATATATGTAATGTATATGTATGCATGTATTGGAGCGATTATTCGGGAGCGAGTGGATCAGATTGCGGATTACTTGCTACCCTCTGTTCCTTGTTGTGATCCACGCCAAAATCCATAAAACCGCTTAAATACCGACAACGTACAAACACAAACAAATCCAACACAAACACAACTGCCCGTGGGCCTTAGCCTGACTACAGAGACCCGGAAGAGCGGTCAAAAGATTCCTCTCTTCTCTCAAGACAATGGGAGATTGAAATGGAGGCTGGCCACTCGCTCTCCTATCTCCTCTATCTCTCTCTCCCTCATTCCCTTTTCGTCCGCACTAAATTACCACCATCTCTCTCTCTCTCTGTCCTTCCTGAACTACCCGCTGCCTATTAAGATAATTCGTCGTGGACGCTTTTAGATGCAAATACGTGGACGCAAAGAAAAGTGGGAGTTGGCAAAGACGGTGGACGGGAGTTGCATGGAGTGGGAGAGGCGGTGGCCGAACACGGCGTGAATGGATACCTCTGGATGAAGACCACCTCCGCTCTCTTGAAAGCTTCCGCTGCGTTGATAATGGATGGCCGAGTTTCCGGTCACGCACGGATAACTTAAAGAGCGCGCGCGGGGAGAAGAATTTCGCGCAAATACTTCCCCGTCGGAAGTTTGTGAAGGGCGGTTCGCGACGCACAAGAGCGAGCCGCTAAATGGAGGTTGTCGAAATAATTTGCCGAATTAACTCGAAGTGTTTCGATTCATCGAACAAAACAATTGTATCGCAGCGAAATCGAAATGCTTTAAAACAATAAATACTGAGTAAATTGTTTTTTTCCTTAGTTAAATTTTAATTGAAAATTTTCAAGAAAACTGATTTGTTGTTAAAATAAATTCTCAATTACTCATTTAGTGTTTCACTCAACAACTTTCATCTATTATCAAAATTGATAAAGAAAGAGGCGAAAATGAACAAGATTTGATGCTGTAATAAATTTTTTAAATAAAAAAATCTATTATGAGAAATAAACAAAAAAAATCTGATGTGGCCACCACATGACTTTCTCCATATCTGTAATATTTCTAAAATTCCAAATAGGTTAGATAATAATAAATATTTTAAGAAACTGCGAGAGAAGTTGAGATTCCAAAGAACAGAAATAAACTCAAACCATAGCCTTCTGATAATGGATATAGCCACAAAACTGCAACAAATAAGAAAAGAAATTGGAGCGTTACTAACAATAAGATGTAACTAAGCTCCAATTGTTAACAATAGTCGTCGGTAGGTGGCGTGGTGGTGGCAGCTAAAATATAAGATATCTCTTAAACATTGCATTATTTGGAAAATTGTTTCAAACAAAGGTTTTAGAAAATTAAATTTAATACAACCTCTATTCCGATACATTTTTACATTTATCAAATAGTAAAGCAAATATTTCAAAATAACGGATATGTGACAAGAGTAAACACCCACTTCCGGTTGACCGATTTTTACCAAAAACTAATCAGTTCTTGTGACTTTTATAGAAATGTTAAATATAAAATTTCGTGTTGATCTGATTAATAGTTTTTGAGTTCGAGCACCCAAAAAAAGCTACCACATACACAGACATAATCGAGAAAATGGTCAAAACGTGTCCAGGAAACCTCAAAACGTGTATTTCCGTTGAAATCTCGAAGTCGATTTTTTCACGAATACAATACTTTCCCCTATACTACGTATATGGAGAATGTAAAAATCGATGATAAATATACCATGGACCAATTTTTCCATATAAAGCTTAATAATTTAAGAGTTATTAATATAGACTTTGTGGTGATTTAATTCCTCCCAGATAAGCGCTCACATAGAAAGTAAAATAACTTCAATTATCAACGTTGAGTCGTATTAAAATGTATTACCTAAACACACTTGGCCGTTTCATATTCGAGAATTTCGATCGATTTTCACAGATAATGGATAATATTTACATTTAATTTTAAAAATTTCAACTTTACGATATTTTCCGAAGAACGATCCACATTCACGAAGGACCGAAAAGAATGTTGAATGAGTTTTAGTGAAATGAATATGCATGAATAGATTGGCCCATCAATCGCAACTACTTCACGTGACCGGTAAAAGTGCAATCAATTGCTGTCCTTTAATATACTAAGGGATCGCGCGATACTCGCAACCCAAAAGAACTCGAACAGTAAAACAATAGCAGCGCGAATAGACAAAGCACGGCATATACAAATGGAGAAACAGAGAGAGAGAGAGAGACAATTACGGTAGGCGAGAAGGGAACGGAACAACGGGTGAGGAGGGAGGCAGTGAGGGAGGGAGGGAGTTAAGGATGGATGGGCTTGCCAGAGAGGTCGGAGGGAAAGAAGGAGTAGGGAGCTAAGATTGCGCGGGGAAGAACCTTAGTGTGCATGGGGAATGATCTCATAGTCACCCCTGGGACGAGGAGGCGGTGCCGGGAAGGGTATGGTTCGAGAATGAAAACGCAGGGGCAAATAGAGCGTGAGAGGAGTCGGCAGAGGGAGGTAGGAGGGGGCGGGGAGGAAAAGGAGGAGAAAGGGGCGTGAGGAGGGAGGGAGGAGGTGAAAGAGAGGATCTGCCGTAGCATAGGAATCGCACTTCCACGAAATATCCTCGACTTCGCGGAGGAGAGATGCGTCCGCAAAGATCTCCGCTTCTCCATTTCCGTTCTCATCAACAAAGAATCCCCAATGAAACAGAGGCGGAATACCAATGCGTGGGAGAAATATTCCCTTCGCAATATATATGCATACTTGAGGCATCATCTAAAACCCGGAGAAATGTAAGTCGGCCGTAGTCGGCTTTAAAGTATGCGGAAGGTAATTAAATTATTCCTCGCGAATTAAAGCTTCGTGTGATCGGTTCCGTGTGCTTGCGATTTGAAGTGTTTTTGAAAAAAAAAATGAAAAACACTTAGATCTTAATTTAAATTTATGGAGTACAATGGGATGAAAGACTGTTCGTAAGATTTGGTGTAAATTAACGAAACACTTTCAGATGTTTCACCTCGCTGATCAACTCGTACGTCTCGTTTTATTCTAATGAAAAATCTGTAAATCGACGTAACGGATGTCATTTGTTTCAAAGTTGAATTAATTATTACTACCAAAAATAAAAGGATATAATTTGAACCCATTCCATCGCGCCACCTTATTTCTTCTCAATGTTATGCTAAAAACTGAAATTTGCTTTCAAAATTTCACAGTCTCATTTAAAATGATTCATTTGTCGTATTCAATATGGGCTATTTACACGCAGCGCTGTCGTATATGATGCATATCTCCTTTGCAGAAACAATTTCAGGAACAAAATTTCGCTCAAGCCCTTCATCGCATCCAAACTAATTATTTTCTCCCGTCTTACTAATTCCTGACTTATAGTGCGTTTCATTTTATAAACGCGCTTATGTTTTTGCTATGTCTGTCCTTCTGTGCTATCAGTTAAATTAAAATAGCAACTAAACGGTAATATATTAAAGACTGAAAATTTCAGATTGTATGTGGACTAAAATGGTAGTTATTACGCTACCAAAGAATTTTTTTGGAGAAATCGGGGGGCGGGAGGGGATTCCTTTAAAAATTTCAAATGAAGATTCTGAGGAAATGGTTGTAGATAGAAAGTTAAATCTTTCATTATTTGTGTGATCTTTATTGTCATCTATAAGACTGCAAAAGAAATTTTTTGAAACAGTCGATGGGCGGGAGGGGGTGCCTTCAAATCTTCAAATTAAGATTCTGTGAGCAAATGTGTATAAATAGAAAGTTAAAATTTTTAAATTAATTATTGATTAAATTACTTTATATCGCATAATTATATTATTGAGTTTATGAAGAATTTTAATTTTACAATTACAAATAATCAATAAATATAACGCGCTTTTTCATATTGCGTCAGCAATTGAAGCTTCAATTTTTAGGCGTTCTTTACCAGCAAAGCGGTAATAGTGAAACGCCTAATGTGCACGTCTGATCCGTCCGTCGTAACTTTCATCTCCTAAACCGTTAGACGGATTTTAATTTAATTAGGTATGGGTGATCTATATTAAAATTTATCGCTCATCTGTGATTTTCAACTGAATCCATCAATTAGAACTTCCACTTTATATAATTACCTTAATAAACTTATACTTGTACCTCGTTAAATGGCATCCGTCAAGCAACAATAAAATATCAAACTTCTATCTCCCTAGCAGTATGGTATAGATTTAAAAAATTATTCGGATAGGGAACAACATTTACTAAAAGAAAGTCCGCTAGGCCACGTAATTACGAGTTGTGGTTTCGGAGATAAAGGTTCAGGAAATTACCGAGCAAAACATAGCATATTTTGTTTACATCGATCGCTAAGACGGTTCTCTCAGAAAACAACAATTAAAAATCCATATATTTCTCTCCCATTCTCTTATATGATTCGCGAGGTATAGATTAAAAAATTTATTCGGATAGAATACAACATTGACTACAAGATGATTTAGACGCAACATAATTACAACTTATAGTTTTGGAGATAAAAATTCGAAAAAATCCCGAGTAAAACACCGCATATTTTGTTTACATCGATCGCAAGACAGTTCTCTCAGCAAAAAACAATTAATAATCCATATATTTCTCTCCCATTTTCTTATACTATCTGTGAGATATAGATTAAAAAATTTATTTGGATAGAGAACAACATTTACTCCAAGATAGTCCCCGTTACTATAGTTTCGGTGATAAAAATTCGATAATCGCCTAATCTTTCGATACCGTTCCATACGTATTTCCCATTAAGAACGCCTTTGAAATCTCTGTGTATTCCATTTATGGAGTATACTTTTCCATCTTGTTACACCTGCACCAAAATATCTTAGGAACAGACAAAAGCATAAAACCTAAAAGATGATAGCACACTTCGAAATGGTACCACAGCAAACAGCAAACGTAAAGTCACGCTCCATATTGTAAACAAAAAACAAAATAAAAAGCAAGCGTTTTCCGTCATTCCCTATTCGTGCATGGAAGAACGGCGCTAATAACTTTGCGAGGATACAGTTGCGACGGGGGGAGGGGGTGTTCTCGCAATAAAACGAGGGTAAACTCCCTTTTGTGGGAGAGAGGTGTATTCCTTCTGCAGATGCGGTTCCGCTCTTCCAATCGCCTGCGCACTCATCTGCACCCGACGGAGAGCGGTCTCGAGAAACTATTCGCCGCGACTGCGAATAAAAAGGACGAAAATTGGCTTCAAATATGCGGAGGAAACTTCGCCACGATTCTTCTGCCTGGACAAAATTACCCAATCGCAAAAAAATACCCAAGAGTTTTCCGCGCGCGAGTAATTTTACATCCTTAAGTTTTTTTATTTGCGATTTATATGTCTTTCTGGAATTGCGCAGGCGAAAGATTCTTTTTTAAGAAAAAATGTCCAAATCTAATACCGTTCCGTCGAAGTATATTCTAAATTGATAAATAATTCCAGAGAAAAAAGTTTGTTAATAAGACACTTGGAACAATAAAAAATCCAAATGATAAAGTTTACTTTAAGGAGATATTAATCCTTTCGGAGGGTATTATGTCAAATGTTATCCTTGTATTTAAGACACTCCCAGAACTATTAAGCGAAGAGATTTTGTACAGTTCTGTGTTCAACAGATATTGCTCAAAGCGTTCCTTAAAATGATTTGAGTAAATGAGATTAAGCGCATACATATCTAAAGGTTACTTTTGAAACTACTGAGGTACTTCTTGAGATAAGCATTTTGTGATTCAATGTTTATTTTAGTATTTTTATTATGATCTGTTGAGATATATTCTGTTAGTAAAGAATGATTCATATAATTATTTTGTAGCAACTTTTGGACCAACATCGCAAATAGAGCCAAATATATATCCATTAATTATTTGGTTCCAAATGGCACCAACAATCATTTTGTGGTCATAACAAATCTGCAACTTTAGAATAATTTTCGACAGTGAGATTTTAATACTTTTTGAAACAATAAATACAGAAAGTGCACTGTCATCTATAAACACGTTCATTCGTTTTTTTACGCTATATTGAGTTGAGGAATACAGATCTCCAGTCGAGTTGGCCAAGTGAAATCATTTACGACCTCGAGGTTTATACAGGAAAAGGATCTGTGAAGGTTATCGGGTAAGGATAAGGGACTGAATATTCTCGTACGGTAATTCCCAGAGAGCAGGATTTCAAACTGAACTTTGATAATTATTATACCAGGGATGCCTCCTATCCAAAAACTGACAGTTACAAATGGTGGGAGTCAAAACTAAACTCTCATATTGAGGTTGCGGGAGTTTTTTTGTTGCGTTCCAAAATATAATAAGTTCGTGGGCTGAGATCATTTGAGAGAAATGCTACAGAAGTGACATTAGCGAAAAAAATAATGTGAGCATATATTATTATTTCCTTGACATTTTCGTTGATAGTTCGTGGCTTGTATATCGTCGCCATTTGAACAAACGCAAGGAGAAGCAGGAGAGTCTCTTAGACATTGAGAGTAAAACAGTTAATTACCTAACCTATTTTTGCGGTCCATTGGTTAAAAAATGGGGTTGAACGAGTCGAGTACATGAAGAACCCTGCAGAAAAATAACAAAAACTTAAGAACACCCAAAACCACGCGAAAGCATAAGATTTGATGCTTAAACCGATGGCCAGAGGCGGTGAGAGATAACCAAAGATGTAGGAGATGCATATACCAAGATCAGGTGCAAAATCTGTAAAATAGCTTGTGTTTGAATCCAGACCGTAGTACTAAAAAATAATTCACAAGAAACGGAACAACTCTATTGTCAATAAACTCGATTTCAAAGTTACATTGACTGCACACGAGTCTTGAAGAGGCGGATTATTCCATATGGCATCAAGACTAAAGTTTATAAAATAATAAATAAGGTGATTTATTAAAAATATTTCATTATATGAACCTTTACTAACATGATTGTTTGCAGCAGCATATTTCATAATTCAGCCCTCAAAGAGTTACACGATGTCTTCAAAATTCGGCGAAAGAAAAGTCATCGAAAACACGCCGTCGTAATAAAACAAATAGAAACGCGTTTATGATAAAAATTCGCTTAAATATGTGGAACTTTTGTACAAAAGCAAACAATCTGATTTTCTGATCATCTCCAATAACTATAAAAAATTTATCAAAACCAAATGCGCATTTCGACGACTTTGTACAAACATAACATTTTTATAACCAACGGAGACACCTATTGCGTCAATTTGAACTTAGCCATGAGGTAGTGTCGATTATTTTCAATAGGATGAAAGCGATCTTCTGTTGAAAATTTCCTCTATTCATCGACGCCGGAAATGATCAACTTTTTCTTCTCAGAAAATAATCTCCTCCGAACAGGTCAACAAACTCCCGTAACGCATCAGCTCTTCAATCCACCCTAAACCCACATGTTGTACCTTATTTATTTCACTCACTTCCATCCCATTCCTCCCGCGCCGCGTGAAACAAAACAACGCCGAAAAACGGGCGAAGAGAGATAGAGAGACAGAACAGAAGAAATCGTCCTTTTAGAATAAACGGCACGGAGTAATTGTACTAGACTCGCCGCGCGCGGAAAAGGGGAAAAGATATACAGCGGAAGTATGCGGAAGGCGCGGAGGGGGGAGGATAGTCGGAGGCGTGGAGGGGGGGGGTAGGGAGGAGGGGGAGTGTGGGAGAGGTAACAGAAAAGGGGAGAGGAATATAAGGGAGCGAGGGCGGCGCAGCCAATTCCACAACACCCTTTCATCCCCTTTCCCCAACCCCTCTTGACTCCCGCTCCCAAATCCTTCCCTTCTCAGTCCCGCTCTCCCTTTGGGAACACGATGGAGAGAGAAAGAGAACGGATGGGGAGGAAGGTGAGAAGAGGAGAGAGAGAGATAGGTAGAGGGGGCGCGGGCGGCAAGAGGCTAGGGCGCGCCCTGCGCAATAGGACAGCAATAAAAATGAAAGGAGTCGGGGGAGGTTGAGGGGGAGAGAGTTTGAGGCGGCGGGAGGCTTTTTTCGGGCGAGGGAGAGAAGGGGGTGGCGGAGCACGCACAAATACAAACGAGGCATAAAAAGGAGGGGAAGGGAAGAGGATATGGAGGAGGGAGAGTGGAAAGAATAGGGTAGAGAGAGAGAGAGGGGAAGAGAATACGCGTAGCTGAGAGCAGGAGGGAGAAAGGAAGAGAAGGGAAAAGATGCATACGATATTCCTACCCATTTTTTTATTTTTTTTTAAGGTTTCGGATCCCTTTCCCCCGGGAAATCAGCCCGGGCGGCGAGGGAAAAGAGAGAGAGAGAGATATGAGAGGTGAGAGGGAGTCTGGTAGGATGAGGAGAAGGGAGGGAAGGAGAGAGAGAGAGAGAGAGAGAGAAAGAGAGGCGGGTTAGAAGAGGGAGGAGATGAAATTTGCCTCCCCCGCCTTCGACGGTATTAGAGTCCGCAAGAGGCGCCACTGCGGGCCACGGCCCTCCTCCCTTTCTCTCTCTATCCGCCACCTCACTCCCTCCCGTTTTCCTCATCCTATCCGACGCACCCTTCGGACACGCCACCCAAGCGAGTTATCTGTATGGATATCCCTTATCCTCCCGCGTGGGGAGCTCCATACGTGTCGGGCTTTAATCACTTTGATCAAAATGGCGATTGACTTCTCCTTCCTACGCCGAGAGTGAAGAGAGAGGAAGGGTGGGGATGGAGGAGGAGAGGAGAGGGGGGAGGAGATACGGAAATAACCAAATTAAGTCGGAATGGTAACTTATGCGTTCAAAGGGGGTCTAATTCTGCAGGCGATGCGAGCGCGTGTAAACTGAAACAAAAGAAAAACTACCTCGCGGGATCCGTTTATTTTTTCTCCCTCGTAATACTCGAGAAACTTTTCGAGATTTTTTTTATTTTTCGCCGTCGAATAAATCCGAACCAAAGAAAGGAGTCGGAGAAAAAAATGTCGGTGGTTCATTTTTTTCGTAATGTAAAAAAAAACAACGGGCGAAGGGATGGGGAGAATAATCGCGTGAAATTGATGGTTTAAAAACCGCCGAAGCTCTTCACGCTCTCACTTATCGCCGCGCCACTAATTTTATTACGCTCTCTCGCGCCGAGAACTCGCGTAACCGAAAACAGTTGAGAAGGAGGGCTGTTTGTTTAACAACGCGATCAAATTTTATTCGCCCATCGCCGGAATAATTCTTGAAGGAGAATTGGGAGAATGAAAAATCCATAAAGAGAGGCAGTCTTTCTTTAGTGGCGAGATAGGAGAAGAGGGGGAAGGAGGAAAAAAGACAGGGAGAGAGAGACCTTTTCTTTACGTCGGGATGGATATTATACGGGAGCGTAAAACGTAAATGACGTAAGATAATCACGTGCACTTTCGGTGCACATAGCGGTCTTGCACATAATTGAAGACCATTCACTCCATCATCCTCCCTAAAACACGTCTTTCTACCGCATTGCTTCATTTTAACCTCCTGAATTCGTATGAGTGACCTAATGAAAGGTTTTGTTCGTCTCGTGTCGAAGGAGAGTGTAGAAAAATACCGCGCGATTATTCTTGCCATTGCTGTTAAGAAACAACGTTTTTCCAATAGCTATAATATTTTATGAGAGAAATTTGGTTTTAGCCACAAGGCGAACTCGATTACCTACTCTTTCTGGACTCGTCACTGGTGGTTAAACCTAATTATAAACTACGCCATATGAAAAAAAAACAGAAGATAACGTCTTCCGCCGTTAAGGAACCCGGGTTCGACGTCTTAACGGTGCCTGTCGCTAACCTCCCCTTCACGGTCGATAACATTGAGGTGGTCAGAGGGAGGAGTCGGAGGATTTGGTGGTGGATGTACTAAGATGTCGAGGGGGTGGAGAAGGGTGAGAGGGCACCCTTATATCTCTCGTGGGGTTGGCGTGCCCCGAGTCACCCGATGTCCCGAGGGAAAGGGCTCCGGGAGAGAGTATGGATGTGGAAGGAGTTAAGGAAGGGGTGGGGTGGAGAGGCGGAGGAGGGGGGACGAAAGAGGTCGCGAGGAGAGGGAGGTATGGCGGTGGAGGGGGGGGGGAGGCGCACGTTCCTGGCATTCGTAAGGTCTCCGACACCGATAGGGAAACTCCGAGAGGGGTTATGTGGATGGAGAGAGAGTTGGTGTGGAAGGATAGGACTCCAAAGCTGGTTTAGGGAAGAGGGAAGCAGAGAAAGCTTCCGGCATATCATTTCAATATGCATGCGATTTTTCCATATACATGAATACTATTATATATACATGCATACACACACATATACGAGTGCTGATTCAAGAGTTTGCTCGTTCTCGGAACAAAGGTGTCCCTCTGTTTCTTTTCAAAGAGAAATAATATTATACCTGCAAAAGAAGAAGAGGGTTATTTTGGGAAATTGATTTCTGTAACCGACGTCTGGTCTGGAAGGATGTTTAGCTAAAACTGAGTAAAAAAGCAATAAAGACAAAGGGAATGTTAAGTGGAACGTTTAGAAATGCAATTGACGAGAATTTAATGCGAAACTTGTCTGATAAAGTGAGAATCTTCTAAAAAGTCTTCACAAAAGCCTTATAGGGTTTTAAAAATTTAAGATAAATTTAGTACCGTGAATTTTTAGCATCTGATAAGCTATTTTCAATAGCCAGAAAAAAGTTTTTGTATTTCCAACATTTACATGGCACTCGGTACTAAATAGCTTACCGATTGCTACCAATGAATAAGGCGAGCAAGATATTTCTCTTTTGAATTAGCAACAATGGCAGTATATTATCAATTAAACCCTTTGGTTAGCGATTAAAAAACATTTTCAATAAAGCCATGCAGTAATTATAAATAATTATCACCTTCTTTTCTAGGAGAATCCATAGTTACGGCGACAGAAATGTGTATGCACGTAATGGCATTTAGGAATCTAATGAAATAGATAAGGAAGAATATTTATAGTCACTTATCCTCTCCATTGGGAAGCGCAATTAATAAATCAACCCTTCGATCAATAGACAAAAGACTCACTTCCTCGAATGCAATTTCGTTTCTAACTTATTACGACTCGGGAATCTCGTAAAACTAGAAAATGAACCGTGGGCCGAAAACCCTCTCTACGGTCCCGTAATCACGGGCGGATTTGAGGGAAAAAGACGAGATTCTCCTAAAATCACAGGGAAAGCGAGAGAGCCATTTCCCAAATTCCCATCGTAAATAGAAGCCGGACCGTCGCATACATAGGGTTAACTCATATGGGAGAGGGAAAAGGAGGGCGTGGGTGGGGGGGCACATAATCGGGAGACAAATTACAATAAAGATTTCGGAGAGGGGAGAGTGAAGAAGATGACTGCTAGGTAAGTAAGGAGAACGCAACCGATCCTTAAGGCAGAAGGTAAGGAGATAGGGAGAGAAAGTGAAGAACGACTCTCGTGAATTGGAGGAAATGTGATGGGAGAGATGAGGGAGAATAGAGAGGAGAGAGAGAGAGGAAAGAGGGCGGTATGGGAGGTATGAGAGAGACCCTGGAGAGGGAAGGGGAGGGGAGATGTGTGTGTGTGTGGATTGAGGACTCCAAAGTCCAAGTGTCTTCCGTGTCTTAAGACTCCTATGCGGTCATATAGGGTTGAGGAAGAGAGAAAGACACAGGGTGGGGGAAGAGGAGAGAGAGAGCATTGTGAAGGGAGGGAGGGCAAGGTTGGGTGTTGCGGGAGAGAGAGAGGGAAGGGGGAGGAGGAGATGGAGGAGGTTAAGGAGGGTGGGGATCGTAGGCGTGTGCGGTGGTGGGTATGGGTGCCAAGGGAGACGAACTTCAAATTGTACTGCGGCGATGGGACCATATGGGTGGAGGGAAATTGGGAGGGAGTGGTCTTGGGAGGGTGGGTGGGGGAGAGGAAGGGTGGAGGAGAGGGAGGCCCAAGGGAGGGTGCGAAAAGGGAAGGGGAGGCAGGAGGGGAGAGCATGGTCGTCAAGGAGCAAAGTCGAGAGGGCGACAGAGATACGGGAGGGTGAGGAGAGTGGAAGAAAGGAGGGAAGGGTAGATTAGGCGAGGTGTTGAAGTCGCGGGAATGGGGAGAGAGAGAGAGAGGTTTCGAGAAAGGGAGAATTCTAAGGAGGGCGAGAGAGTCACGGGAGAAAAAGAGGACGGAGAGATGGATTGTAGCAGGTGATTTGATGTTAATGGTATTGGTTTTTAATATATAATCAGCGTGCTCTAAAATACGACCGTCAAATGGTGGCGAGATGGAAATACTGTCGTTAATTTCAGGTACTAAATTAATACCGTTGACCTTATGCTAAAAAATCTTCCTCACGGGGTCAAAAGCATATATTTTGGGAATAATTTAAATGTAAAAAACTATGTCATCGAAGTATTGACAAATGTTTAGTTTAAAACATGAAATCTCAAACGAATATATCGGTGCAAAATAATTTATTCCGTAATTAAACAGTTACTCCACCTATATTGCTGTATTTGAAGAAAATTAAAATGATTCCTCTTGTTGCCGGTGGAAAATAATACTATAGCGCTAGGATTACTTATTCATTCAGCCACATCGGGTGGTCGGCAACCTATGGCGCGCGATTCGAAGGTGGCTCGATATTTCAGAGAAAATTTAAAAAAAGTATTTTAAAATAATTTTACTTTTATTTCAATTGTATTGTATTGTATCGTAATTACATCACATTACATTCAGGATGACTTACATTATAAGAATCACTTTTCGTAAGCGTTACGGACAAAGTGAATTCAAGGATGACAGGCGCAGAGGGCCAATGATTATGAATATTTAAAAAAATATGGCACCTAAAAGAAAAAAATGCCGACCCCTGATCTAAATCGTCCAATTTCCACAAGTCTAACGTAGCATCGTGTTGCAGTTTTGAGCACCAGTCGGATGTCGATAAGGTTTTGATTCTTTTACTAACGAATTGGTGTTTCACGTATTGATCGAGTTTTCCGATAATGACTATTTCTCAAAGGTTTGATCATAGATCTCAGAAACACTGTTAATAAAAGGCTGCAAATACATTTTACATTCCCTGTTAAGAGAATATTTCACTGGTTTAATGCCGAACTTCTGTCGCTCTATCATGTAGGGCAGTGGTTTTCAGCCTTTTGCATCTTTCATCCCACCGACTATTTTTTCTAAAATCCCTCCTCCCAGCATGATAAAAACAAACCACGCCTTTTCCAAGAAATGGATTTTTACGTCAACTGCATTATATTAATCGTTAATGGGAAATTTTAAAGGTCTTATATATAGCAGTAATTTTGTTGAACAAAAGTTTTATAATAATTATTTTCGAAACTTCGTGCTCCACTTAGACGACCGCAAAGGTTGAGGAACACCGATGTAGGGTATTTTGAACAGTTCAGGAATCGCGTACATAATGTGAAAAACAAGATAGCAAGAAAAATATTATCTTAAAAAGATGCCCCCCAATAATTATATGCTCACATAATTTGCCGATGTGCATTTTTAAAGCAGCAGTTTCATTGACAAGCGAATAACTTGCTCGAACGGAAGGAGGTGCATATTATACGACTTATGGTGCAGTGAACTGTAATTCTCACCTCCGAAACCGCATTCTCTCCGTTTTCGTCGCACTCCCCTTCTTTTACTCCCTTCGACTACCTCGGTGAGGACGAGGCAAACGAGACGAGGGAGCGAGCGCGAGTGGCTCGTCTTATGGCCGCTCATAATTTCGTCGTCTCGCGAGGAAGATCCGCGACCGTTTTTACGATTTTACCGCGTTTATCTCTAAAGTGAAACAAAAGGGACCGTGCGCTATCTAGCGAGGAATTCCGACACCCTCCGCTCTCTACCTCCTTTTCTTTTCCTCCTCTGAAATTCAGGAAGTGAGGCTGATACGTTCAAGTTTCGGTGAGACAATCCGCCCTCCTGTTACGACCATTTCTCTGAACCGATGATAACTGCCAAGGGTACAAGATAACTAGTTCGCAGCGATATATCTCGCGTGAGATTGAATTCGAGCTCTTTAATGTTGGGCAAGAGGTGTGAAATCGAACCTCGTCAGGAATATAATGAACGACTGACGCGTTGTACTACGTTTTCCATTCTAGTGACGAAGATTCTAGACGACATGCTCGTTCAGGCGTCATTCAGATATCGTGTAATGGGTGTGGTCAGTGTCTCGAATTCTGCCGTGGACATGGCCGTACGTGCTCCTCTTTATTATCGTTGATAGGCTCGTTTTAAAAGACCTTAAGTGATGATTACAAGTTATTTAAAAACAAAGGAAAAGTAAAATAAACAATTTTTGGTTCAGTTGTATTTTCTTGAAAAGTCGTGTTCCCAAAAAAGGCGTAACCTTCGATTGGCAAGGAATTTACGTTCTTTGGACAGCTTCGTTTCCCGTTTAATATGAAATCTTTCGCTGTTATTATTACTTCCGCTTCTAAGGTTTCGGTGAAATATTCACGTCACATTACCTTCCCTTCATCTCCCCTCCCCATCCCCTCTCGTTTTGTCGTTTACCGCAGTGTCGGAGCTCTAAATTCCCCGTTCAAAACACCCGTCGCCTTTCTGCCGAGGTAACATGGGATTCGGGACGCCTCCTCTCTCTCTCTCTCTCCCCTCTACCCCACCTCTGACTCCCTCCCCCCTCTCTCTCTCCTTTCTCCCTCCCAATTCCCTCGGGAGATAAGTTTCCCGCCGCGTAATCACCCTCTTCTGGCTCGCCGAAATCGCGCCGCCAACGGACGCGATTGCTTCTCCAGCTGGCGACGAAAACCTCCAAAGATAAGTCCGTTGCACCGATGCAAGGAGGAGACCATTTTTTTAAGGGGCCGAGACGTCGTATTACATACGTATTGCTTGCGTTTCCACGGATACGAGCGAGGAAAGGCAAAGGAAGAGACGAGGGAGACAAAAAGAATACGGGAGAGGAAGAAAAGAAATGCGAGATAGAGAGGATGATTTCCTTCCAAAGAGCCTTTTGCTCCATATCCTCCCCACCAACAATGCGTCGCCTTCTCTTGTTTTTCCCAGCGTCCCTCGAGGGGAATATGGGAGAGAACGGCAACGCGAAAGCGCTCCGACGCGTCACGTGTGATGGACGCGCCTTTAACTGCCTCTATTGTTTCAGAAGAAAAGCGTAAATGAGTTCTTGTATTATCCGTAACGCGTGTGGTATTTCAATTCCTCTGCTTAATCTACATTTGGTAGTAAGCGAAGCGAAGCAAATTTGGAGGCGGAAGAGGTAAGGAGGATTAAACTATTTAAGAAAGAGAAACTATGAAGTGAAGAAGGGCACGCAAGATAACATAACGTGAAGAACAAGGTCCAACCTATGGTCATCAACCTGTCCGCGGAAGGCGATAGTTATAGTCGGCGAAGTTTAACTTGAGCTCTTGAGAGGGAAGAAAAAATTAGATTGGATAAGATCTCAAAAAGGTCTCCAGTCAATCACACTGCCACATCGTGTACACTCACTGTCCCTGCCTCACTCGGTCGATTCTTGTAGGTGATTTTCTAAGGCAACCCCCGCAGCTGTTAGAGCTCAAGTTAGACTAAGCTTATTGTAGTCCCACACATTTAAAGAAATTATATTTCACGCCTTGAGGTCTGGCAACTTACAATTAATACTCAAGGTGAGCTATTCAATTTCTCCCTTGATATATTTGATATAGCATCACGTATGATAATACATTTGTGCGACGAGTTACTCAATATTGTATGCCAACGAATTAACCGTTGTATGACAAAAACTCTGCTCTTCGACGTCGACCCGCACTGCGTAAATTGACCGCAATCGCCAGTTCCCTGAACATTCCTCCTACCAAGGTGGTCGTGACGCTTTGTAAACCCAATTATCCGCGAGTAATTTTCGATTTGGGTTCTCGCAAGAAAGCGGAATGGAATTCGGCCTTTTTTGTCGGATGAGGGGAGGGAACGGCTCTTGTAGGGTATAATTGGAGATGATCCTTATCGGGCGAAGCTACAATACATAGTACATTCACGCGGCAATCCCCTTCGCACACAAAAGGATGCGCTAAGGATGCGACCGTCGCGCCGCGGCGTCGAGCAGGTGGACAGCACGTGACGTCACATTGACTCGAAACACGCACGGTACAGTTCCACGGATATCTACGTCATATCAGGAATTATCCTATGATTCCTTGATATAAAACTATTTGTATCCAAGGTAAATCGTGCACTTCGATATTGTGAAAGCAAAATGAGAATAAATAATGAGAATAGAGAAGATTTATTCAATCTTTCGTTGTTTTCTGTATCGAAATAGAAAATTCCTTGTCCGATAGCCGTTAACTTTTTGTTATACCCGGGATTTGATAAGAATACGACACAATCATGCATAGCTATCCTCGATTATTAATATCTCGAGTTATTGATAGAGCACTGAGTAGTCGAAGGAATTTATACATCGATGAAGAAACAGATTTCAGAGAATAACTCAAAATCAACAAGCGTTTAAAGTTAATAAGCAGTAAGGAAAGAACTGATGAATCATATATTAAGGGCGGGTTTTTATTGTAGCTATGTGAATAAAACGAAAATTTACCCTAGTAACGAATCCAAATAGATATTTAATAAGGAGTTTTTAAAATCCTGCTAAAAGGCAAACAAACGGATCCCAAAATCAATAAGGTTCATGACTGTCACCAGCCGAAACTATCTCGAAAATTTGCTTGCTCTAACTTGAACGGTGTCGAAGTAGTTCACTATTTTAATGTTTTATCGTTTATTATGGCCCACACTACACCCCTTACGCTGCGTCTGGAGTCTCCTAATTTCAACCACTGGAAAAACCTACGACTATGCATAATACCTCAAAATTTGGTGGCTCTAATTTGAACGGTGCAGAAATAGTTCACCGGAAACGGAAGTGTGACGGAAGGACGGACGAACCGCTAAAAACATCTCTACTACCGTCATAATTAGATATGAAATGGAACAGTTTTATCACACGCAATCGTCTAAGGAAGGGTTTGGCAATCTGCGGATCTTAAGGTGCTTGCGGATTGCTCCCTAAACCAATTCCCTCCACATAAAAATCCTCTAGAACGCCAAATTTGATCGCGATTTTAATTATAGAAACTTGACTTATAAAATGTTCTGAAGTACCTATGTATTAAATTTTTTATCTTATTCATCTGTACTGTGACTCTTTTCATGTTGGGTTTTATCCTGGATGGAAAATTCCGCTATTTTTTTAAATATGGTTCCCGACTCCTAGTCTAACAATAAGAACACTTTTCATTTATTTACCTTTTCCCGAAATTTGCTCACAGGTACACGTAACTATACTTAGTATATTAAGTATTCTATGCTGTTACGATCACCCTTAATATTTTTTTGCTTTCAAACATTTCTTACCTGCCAAAAATCATGCAGCATACAATTTTCACAAGGAAATATCGTCGATTTAAATGCACCATGCATCTTATTTATTTATTCACTACAGATAATTAACTAAAGATTTATCTACGAGTAATTTGTATAGCGAACCTCGTGCGGAAGTAGGATAAGCCAGAATCACCAACATTACCAGTACCATTAAATGCAAACAAAGGAGCTAATGATGGCCCTAAAGTGTTTGTTGCCGAGATTCCATGCGCATTATCCACTTGCAAAATGACTGCAATTATTTTCCCGTCCCGACTTTGCAACTAAGGTTGCCAATGAATTATTTTCCTTGTTATAATAGAGCAACAATATAATTTTAATCGAAAAATTTCATTGGAGCTAGTCAAACGGAAGTAACTGTTTAAGTAGGCAATAATAATTTACGGTACCAATATTTTATTTTTTGTATGAAAGGCTCTGATGAAGAAAAACAAGGTTTATAATAATGCTTGTGACCCCCCTGTCGAATGCATCCGAAAGACCAGGAAGTATCCGCTCTTTAATCGTGGAAAATTTTGGAGAAAAGCCTAAGTAAAGATATTAAAAAAACGCTCCCGTGACTACCTCCGAGATTTTTTTCTATCCACACCATCCTGTTCGCCACTCACGATAATCTCCCTTCATTTGTCCCAAACAGTCAGCTCCTCCACCCATGCGGTGAGAAAAAAAAGCGTACATAATCGTCGTTTGGAAATTGCTGCCGAGTGCGTGTTCTGAGGATACGATAGAGAAGGGCCTTTTAGTTGTCAGCGATATTCTCCGAAAAGGGTTTTTTTCACAAAAAATCACCCCTCTACCTCTCTCCCTCCCACTCTTTTCTTCTCCTCCCTTTCAACCCATCAAATATCCTGCGAAATCCCTCTCTTGTATCCTTGTCTTGCAACCCGGTCGATCATCGGGCTACCTTCCGTTTGACAACCTTTAAAGTCAGCGAATGGAGAGAGGAAGATATGTTGCTCCAAGTATACCTTTCATCTCACTCGTCTTCCCCTCTCTCTTTCATATGTGGTTCTTAAAAATTAAAGGGCCTCATTCACACCAATTCTTTTGAAGCGGAAGAAGCGGTAAGAACAACTCGGTCAGAATTTTTGTGGGATATTCTTTATCACTAGTATAGCCTACCTCCTTAAATATTGTGCATTTTTTAGAAAAAACATGCGACGGAATGAAACGTAAAACGAATTAATTCATCAATTATCTTTAAACATCGGAGAAACGACGTGATTTTTTTATAACGCGACGAGGATTTTTAGAAAACATTATTTTATTTTTGAAAACTCTTCGATTCCGTGATTGTATTAGAATAAATATTGCATGTAAAATATGATTATATTTCGACTAGCCTGTAATGAAAATAAATAAAGCTATAATAATAGTATGATTTTATATAATATAAATAATGAAGCTATCAACACAAGTTGGTTAAATATATTTAAACGAAATTTATATCTAAAATCAAAAAGACAATGCGTGGCCTAAGAAGTTACAATTTCTGATAGGAGTCGATTTGCACTAATTGTAGAGGTATTTATCTAAGTTGTTCATGATAATTCAATTTTATTGCCACATATGCCATTGGATTGTCACTATCACATAGTCCTGCGCGGTCTCACCGAGCCACGCCGATCAGAAAAAAACGAAGGCAGCATTTCGCGCAGAACCAGAGACGTGATTCCGAGAAATAAAATCTCTAATCCCAACTCGCGATACACATATCTTCGTCGACCGCTCCAGTTAGATTGACTTGATCCGCGAAGCGATTGAAGAGTAATTGAAGCATTGCGGCGAACGCAATAAAAATCTCCCTTGGTGGCGCTCATTGTTGGCGGCGGATTTGAAAAAAAATGAAGACGATTGGAGAGACGATGAAAAGACGGGATACAAAAGGATGGAAATTAAGAGAGAGAGAGAGTGGGAAGAGAAACAACGCAAGATATAAAGGGGGAGGAAATAGAAGCGAACGAGGCGGAAAACGAGTTATAGCACAAAGTGATCAACGGATAGGATCGACTGTGAGAGGCAATGGTCTTGTGGGAAAGTAACAAAAAGGGCGGAAGAAGCGAGTGAATGGATAAAAAAAATAAAAACTAAACAGGAGCTAAGGAAAGAGAGAAAGTTATCCGTTCGGAAAAACCCATGGCGGCATTTTTATCGAACGATATTAAGGAAGGGAGTTTTTAAGCGGTGATGATTCCCAGATTAGAGATGGGAGTTCCATGGGAGTCTGAGAAGGACGAGAGGGTTGTTTTCCCCGGTTTCGAGTGAGACGCAGACTGGAGAAGGGCGGGGAAAAAAGGGATTGGCATATGGCGGTGGGTGGGTGGGACGGGAAAGGAATAAAGGTTTCGGGATAGCGCAGTCAAACGAGAATTGAATAAAGCTGTGAAGGGAGTGGGTTCGGCATTCATGAGAGGTGTGAAAAAGTCTGAAAAAAGGATGATGAAGAAGAATGGATGCGCTGAATGAGATCGGATTGGAATGGTTTGGGAGATGACTGCGATGCATTTTTATTTGGGAGTAGGAGGATATAGAGAGAAGGAGAGGGGCCGAGGGAGGAGGAGAGGATGGGGAGGGACTCGGAGAGACGCGTGATAATGTTTCTGGGAGACTTTTGTTTGCGTTCGTCAATACAATCCCTCTTTCAGATTTTCTTATATTTCGCAAAAGAAAAGACTTTCCGCGTTACTAGGATCAATGCTTTTAAAAATATTATCCATTTGGTTCCGTAAGAGTAGATTATAATTTCTGTGAGCTAAAATAAAATGACTCATAGATTTTTTGTCGGCAGTAAGAAAGAGATTTCTTAATAAATTACTTGATACTAGGAGCTGGCTACCTATGAAGTAATTAAACGCTGAGCATTATGATATATTTTACCTCGATTAATTTATATTAATGGCACATTTAAGGAGCTTGTTACTCGTCGGAAGCAATTTTGAAATGGCTTGGAAATTTCATATCTACTAAAATACTTGAATAATTAGCTAATGGGAAAGATATTCAGAATAAAGAATCATGGATCCATCGTAATTGATCAATTTAACATGCCCGCAACGTTTCTCCCCCAGGTATCAACATCTTTCATTAACGGGCATTTAAAAATTGATTCATGATAAAACTACGATTACTCAGAAAGTAGCAATGGCACGCACATTTACGTCTAGTAATAGACTCAATAAGAGTTAGTGCTGCGTTAACCCTTGTAAAACGAGCCAAAAACCGCTCTCGGAATCTCAAATAAACCCGACTCTTTTTATCTCTCGGCAGTCTACAACCAGATCGAACCGCACCGAACAAAAAAAACCGCATCGTGGAGTCGCAAGTTGATTGTATTCGTCGAAAACTATTCCCTTCGGCAGCCCTCGAACCCGGACCCACATCGCGGAAGAGATTAGACGTTCCACCTCATTGGACCGCGAGACTGGCCCAGAGCAAAAAGGAAATGGGATGGCGGAGGGTAAGGGAGGATGAGAGGGAGCGTAGGAAGGGCTGGAAAGGTGTAGAGACAGAGAAGGGTGTGGGAAAAGAGAACGAAGAATCCTAGATAGAGAGGGAGACAGAGAGAGAGAGAGAGGGAAGAAGGGGTGATGGAATCTCCATCCTCTGGGGTGGGAAGGTGTCCCACGCCGGGATCCGCGACTTCAAAGAATCTCCACTCTCTCTCTCCTCCCTTCTCTCACTCTGTTGAGCCGGACTCCGAGCAGGAGCGCTTCCCGCAACAATCGAGGACCAGCATTGTTCCCGCCGCATTCTGAGTGCATTGGGGATTTCTCTTGCATCCGCCGAGCGATGGAGAGGGGAGGGGTAAAAGAGGGAAAGGGGAGGGAGGGAGGGGGGTGAAGCAGAAGACTACCAGTGTATTTTTTTGGGTGGGAGAGAGAGAGAGAGGAAAAGGGGATAGAGGGCGATGCGACAGCAGCAGTGCAGGGTGAGGAGGGAGGAAGGGGAGAGGGAGAGAGAGAGAGAGGGAGAGAGAGGGAGAGAGAGAGAGGGAGAGAGAGAGGGGGAGAGAGAGAGAGGGAGAGGGGTAGGAGAGGAGTGACTCTATATATGCCTTTCAAGAGAGAGAGAGAGCGGATGCGATGGCTTTTAGGAGATATGGGACGCTTTTCCAATTCATTTTCAATGATTGCATCGAAAATGGGCGTAAATGCGTTTTCCCGAAAATAACAAAAAAATAATAATAATAAAAGTTTTTTTTTAATGCCCCCTCTCCTCTCCTTTAATCGAGGATGCAGTTTTTTCTGTCATTTTTTCCGCCGACTTCTTCGTTTCCCGAAAAAATTCGGAGCATCCGCAGGGAAAAATAAAAACGAGGGAAATAATTTTTAGCGGAAACTAATTCCCGAAATTGAAAACGCTTTCGGCGCTCTTATCAAATTTACGGAATTAAATCTTTCGCGGGGATGTTGTATTTATGCGAGGTTCTTCATTAAATATTCATCGGTCGCAATATAAGTATTTCTGATGAAAAAACCTGCCGTGAGGAAGAAAGGCTACTTTTGAATGCTTTCGGTGGAAGAAGAGGAGGAAAGCACGAGGAGATCCACTTGCTCTTAGCCTTAAACCCATTAATATTAATTGATCGGGTTAAAATATAAAAGGTTAACTCAAATAACGACAAAATAATCAGTGATGAAATTGATATATTATTTATACCAGTCGCCAAATGATCGCTATTCTCCAATACGTAGTGCTCTCAAAAGCGCTGGTCATAATATACTTATGTATTCTAGAAAATCTCATTAAATTTATATATATATTAACTTAAGGAAAAGAAAAGGTAGTGATGAGGGTGGCAATAAGGTGTTGAAGGAAGCCCAGCGGACACTTACCAAGTTTGGGACCAAGTTGGCAGGCTGCTGGGGGCGTCGAAGAGACACGTACAACACACGAACACAAAAAACGCGCAAGCTTATCGGGCCTATGCCCTTCTTCAGCGATAGAGTTTATATATATATATATATATATATATATATATATATATACACACATATGATCAAATATGATGCACTGGGCAATTTTTATTGCGATTTCCCCGCAAATATGAAGACGCAGGCATTATAAAATGGGTAAGCGATTCTTAATCTTTTATTTAAAAAAATACATTTAATAGTTTTCTCGGTTACCGATGAAAACCCTTTATTATGCTCGATCGGAATAAAGATCTTCTTCAAAAGAAACCTTAGGATGATATCACGGCATCAATGTGGTGCATAAAGCCTTAGAAACTTTTCGGGTTCTCCTGGTGCATCAACACCGGCGCGGTAGGAGTTCAAAGAAGACTATTACCGGGACCTACAGTCTGATCCTAATACTCTTCAAGCGATCGCCATGAATTTGTTAACGTGTTAAGTAGCTTTCATTCTAAAATATTAAAACGTCCGTAATAACTTGATCGGTTTATTTTGGTATACGATTATTCCTAATTTTTAAAAAAATAGTGTAAATTCCTTGATAATGTACAAAATAACAAGGTGCTCGTCCCCATCAAAAGTTTGAATAGCTTTAGCACTCCTGCAACAATTACGATTTCGGTTGGGAAAAGTCTTTGGGATCAGGTCACCATATTCGAAGCCTTTTACATAATATATCCAACAATGACATAAAAAAATATTTTTCGAAATTGTTTGACGTCATCCTGGAATCGAACCCTGGACTTTCAATTTTCACAACAAAAACTATTCTCGGCAGCTCGGCTCCAGTAGCAAGAGATTTCCACCAAGTATTGTGAAAATCGGTCTATTGGATCAAATGTTATTAATGTTTTTATCATTTAAATGTAGTAGGATGAGGAACCCTTTCATTAACAATTTTAAATTTTACGAATGTCTTAGCCGATGGAATCAAATTAACAATTTTAGCACTTCAAATGTTTGTTTCAAACAAAATTCGTCTAATGTAGTTGGGATCAGTGCAGGAGTAGCATAGGAGCGAAACAGTTTCGCGTGACAAGACTTTAGAAGTCTTGTCTTGTCTTTAGACCGAATGCAGTCATGAGCACAATAGTCTCCAAGTTAAATGAATTTCAATTGGCAGTTAAGTAGGTCTAATTTCTTTGAGCTTGAAAACTTGGACACAAGAAGAGATCAAGACGCCGAGTATCGGCATTAGTCTTGGAGCATGCATAAAATACCGTTCCTTTAATCACCGGAATATTTTATTAGGAAACTTTTTGATGATGTCGATGTTTGTATAATACAGCGAGCGCTACTATATGATATACTTATAGAAGAAGTTAGGAAGGATAGCCTCAAATTTTAAAAATGTTTCTGTTGGTCCCTTTCTTTATGAACATTTTTCGCGAAGGTGGTCCGGCTCTTTCAAAACAGATTAAGGAATATTAGCCAGGATCAAGGGCACTGTCGTTTGAAACAAAAATTAATATGCCTATCTGACAAAACGGTCTGAGAGAAAGGGCCTATGGCAAGTTAATGGGATAAATACGAAGTGATACTCTTATTTAAAAAACAGACCAAACGCGGCTGAAGGTCTTCACTCACAAAAGTAAATTTTACAATGGTTCGAGGACTAGTTAATTGGCGTACCGAGTTTTATACATATGTAGTAGAAAGTTGTACGAATGCATAGGTGTATTGAAAGCTTACGGACCCTAAATGCGCGAACTGCCAGGTGTTGTAGGGGAAGACGTTTAAGGGGAGGGAAAGTGAAGGGGAAATGAACAACTTTGGGATTCAGCTCTACGTGGTGTATCAGCAGAGAATGGCGTAGAATTTTACCTTCTCCCCCGCGCAGTTCGCGTTTCGAGAATAGGCTCTTCCAGACCAAAATGGGTTTCTGCGCATGGTCCGTAAACTTTCAACAGAGCTATACATCCAACTAAAGTTGTGAGTCAATTTTATATTCAGTACACAAATGATAAACGGTACAGTTTGTAACACTGCAGATAATGCTCCGCAACTGTTTATGAAATTTCCACGTCGTCAAGTGTGGACTACATTTCGTTTGTTTGAAATGGTGTTCGCTCCTAGAATTCAACCATTGAGCTGAAAATTGGAAAGCATACGCTCATCAAGCAAACGATCACCAGTCCACACAATAATTACAATGAGAGGTGTATGGACAACTACGATGCTGCTGCGAGCATTATAACAGGCTGCTGAAAAAAAGTTGAGCGATGTCGAATAGACGCTCGCTTAACTTTGCGTGGGCAGAAAAATTGCAGTGGCTTGTGTATGTCATGGTACGCGTATTTATGTTACAGTAGGAATGCGTTTTTTCTATTTTGAGTTTCGAAATTTCTCTATTCCTCATTCGTTGGAACCTAACAATCGTCTCTATCAGGCGTCATTTCTGCAACGACTTGAATACTTCAGAAACTGACACCAGAAATAATTCTCTTTCTCAAATACCGGACGCATTCTTACATTTACTCCGTGAAATGCTTCCGTCCTCTCAGAACGAAATAAACAACTCTTGATGAAATTAAAAAAAACAACGCTGCATAACGCATTGGCTGTATCACCTTAAGAGGAGTAAGATTTAGCCTGCCGAGCAAGAGAGCCGAAAAAGACTTCGATATACATGAAGGAAGATATACTGTTGATAAGCAAACCTAGTTCGATAAATACTTAAAAAGCGAACAAATTGCGCTAGCCAATTGCTCATTAAAAATACAAATAAAAAGTAAAATATAATGCTGTGGAAATACCTAGCATAAACTCCTCACCACGCTGACCATTCATCGGCTACTTCAAACTAAGCACCAATGCACAAATTTATGCTCCACTTCAAACAACGCAAAGACAGAATTTAGCCAAGCCGACAAGAAGCTAATTTTCTTCTTGAAAATTTAAAGTTTTATGCATTGCCAAAAATACAAACGTAATGGAGTATATATTCAATGTAAATGAAATAAGGCAAATTTTAATATGCTTATACCCAACTTCATCTGACGGTTTGCTTTCCTCGGCTGTTTCTGCAGAAGAGCTTTTATGATAAGAGTTGAAGTGGATAAACAAAGTCTTTCGACTATGTAACAATTCAAATCCAGGGACCGTATCTCGATTCTAACCAAAATTTAAATGATTCTCGCATTTCCCCGCTCAGGACATGAATAGTTTTATAATTGAAAGACTGGGGTATATATTTTCTGAAAACATAATTCAAATCCGTGTCGAATGAGAGCGAGCAACTGTTTGTTAACCAAAAAAGAGGGAAAGTTTTGCGGTGTTTAAGGACGGGATATCTCAACTGCTACGGCAACGAGTCCAGTGCTATTATATGGGAAACATATTATTACATAGCATTGATGTAATGTTTTAAAGGGAATTTATAGACTGTATTATGAGGCCGTCGATCTTAACTTAAGATGTAATCTTAAGATGACGTCATAATCCTAAAACAATAAAAAAGGCCCTTATGTAATTTGCTCTACAATTCTTCCCTCATTTGTTCTTATATAGAATTGCCACAAAATAGAAGGAAAAGGCACCCTAAGTATACATTTTAAAAAATATCAGTATTTTCCCTAAGTTTGTACCCACTGACCGAACATCACGCCAAAATCCAAATATCTAGCCCCTCTTAAAGTATCATAGATTTTTTTGGGTGCAAGAAGCGGATATTTCAAATGGCTTTACCAAATTACTAAGAGATGTCTCTCAGTAGCCTATGACCGGTTGAAAAATTATTGGCGGATCGCTGAAAATCATCCATCCCCATAGCCATTATATACATAATATCCTTATTCTGTCCGTCCGTCCGTTGGTCCGTCCGTCGGAACGTTACATAGAAATCCCCATAAGGGAACGCTTAAAAGTACCTTTTTCAAAATTGCAGGCTTTTTTCTTTTGCAAAATTAAATTAGAAATAATTGACCTATGATCTTTCGACGGGAAACATTTTAAAGAAAAATAAACAAAAATTATTATGCTCATCGTCGACTTTTGCCTTTGGTTCGAAATCGCTCAACTTATACGTTTAAATCACATTTATTGTAAAATTTTAGGCTTTTTAAAGATATGTGTATTGCCAACCGAGTCATTGTTAAACCTCGAGATTGTATTGTCGTCCTTATTCTATATGCGTAAGGAAAGTGTGTTTTGAATGCTTTAGTACGAGAAAGAGAGAAGGCACCCGAATTTTTTATAAAAAATCGTGTTTTTCATTAATTTCTTTTCAGTTAACTTCCTATTGACATTTTTGGTAATTAACTGTTTTTATAATTATTTTCATAGTTTTTTTGGAGTGCATCTTATAATTAACCAGAATTATAAATTTGCATCGCATATATGAATCACGCAAAAAGCTATTCCTTGACATGCAAACCTTTATCGTTTACATTTTAAAATATTTCAAGGATGAGGTATTTAACTTAGTTATGCGAAAAGAAGAATTTAAATCTCATTCGTAAATCTCCAAAAATTACGTTTTAATAGGATTTTTTTTACGTTTTCACGCATTTTATTTATATTGGGCAACTGTTGTCCCAATTGTTAAATTCTACTCATGGCTTCATAATAAATGGAACAATTTAGTGCTTTAACACGGGTCAGATTTTTATACATGGGTATAACTTCTTTACTGAATCTATTAAGTAATTAGAGGGAGGAAGGAAAATGTTATCACGATATACGGTCTAGAATGAACATCTCCATTGGTTTCCTGGACTGTTTAGTTTATTGATGTGGATCATTCTCTTAATTATAGAAGGCTTTTAAAATTTGGGGGCATCGACAGCGCGGGGCCCCGAGTAATAAAAATAGTTTGCTACTTAAAAGATAACTCTTTCCCGAGCGAAGCCGGGAGTTTCAGCTAGTAACATATAATTTGCTCAAACATTTAAATTTCAGATACTTCTTTATACATTATATCTTATTATTTCGATTTTCCTCTTATTTTCAGAAAATATTTGGATAATCTATTGGCCTCTCTACTAATGATTACTTAAACAGTATATTAAAAAAAGATAACTCTCAAAAACACTGATTTGATTGTGCATGAAAGCCAAACCAGATCATAGCATATCTGATTTTTCATATCGAAATCATATATATTTGAAATACTTTTATGATAATCCTGTCATATTTGACGGGCAATTACGCTAGTACAACTCATATTATCTTGAAAGGCGGATTCTCAATTTTGACGTTTTTATGGACCACATATACCAAAGAACATAACCACGGGCCACTATCAATCGTACTGATGTACGGAGCTGAAGCTAGAAGATTCGCAAAGTGAGTCCCTTTCCAAAAAAAGTCTTGTAGAATATATCTTTAACTGCATCGTAATCAACAACGATTTCATTATTAATAAAATAATAGCCACGCTTGAATGCCAACAAAATATTTATTCAAACGTAAAGATATTAATGGAATCTTTCGCGGGTTGCTCACCGAGCATACGGTAAATGCCACGCCTAAGCTATGGAACTTTGCAGTAGTTAGGTGCTATTAAAGATTTAAAGCTACTAATACTTCCGGGCAGCCTGTACAGTCGCAAATTCATCAACATCGTTTCTAGCTTTTAACTTCGTTTTTAGGCGTTCTTTACTCAAGGTAAACAAAGAACGCATTATGGTCCCGTCGTGTTCGTCCGTATGTTTCATCTGCTAAACTACTGGGCGGATGTTCATAAAATTTGGTATTTAGGACATTAGGGCAAAGAAAATAAGAAAATGATATGATATACGTAGCCTAATCGGAAGTGCTACTTTACTGGTGATAAAACATGGACTTTTCTTTATATCTCGTAAATTATCAACTATAACAAAAAATCTTCAAACTAAATTTTTCGAACTAATCAAATGGCATATGTTTTGTACAGTACATTTTTATCGAAGGAGTAGCCGATTTCAAGAAAATCAAACGAGAAAGTCATCACTCACTTTGAACTTAGAAACATTTTCCTGTTTTTTAATTGTTATCAACGAAAACAATCTTCGTGGCAACTGAAGTAAACAATATCTGCTGTAAATAAGTAATTCCTCCTAATAATAAAAAGCTATGTTGGTCCGTTGGTTGGTTGTTCCATGTCACGCTCTTAAAACGCGAATAACTCAACCAAAAATGCAGATATAAACTAGAAATTTGGCAAAAATAATCTATATAAATATGAAACTCCTGTGACGAAGAAAAAAGTACGAAAAACGTTCAGGGTTTGACTCCAGGGGATGATTTGCATTCTCCGTAAGATAACACGTAAAAATCGACTTTTTGACGTGCAGCCTTTCTTCTTTTTGAGATTAAATTAGAAAAAACTAACCTAGAATCTTTAGATTTAAATCATTTTAATAAAAAGAATATAAGGTTTCTTATTATATTCATTGTTTTTTGCCTCAGCTCGAAATTATTCATGTTTAACGTTTTATTAACATATATTGGGGAAATCTTGCCATTTTATCGGGATGTTGCCTTGCCTACCAATTACATTATTAAACCTGGAAATCATATTGTTATTCCAATCCTTATGGGTTTATGCGTGCATTGAAGGCTGAAATACTATTTTTTAAATTAAAAATCATAATATTCAGCTAAATTATATGTTAATGAAATAGAAACGATATGATAATCTGAGGAACGTGCTGGACGTTTTAATAAACAAACCAAGCCTTTAAAAAATATATAGAGTGAAGAATTGGGCTATAGCTTATGGGAGTTAGGTAGAAGAATGGAGGACTTGAGGCCGGTTTGAGAAATAGGGAGAGAAAGAGATGTTTAAAAGAATCAAATTATCACAAAATTAATAATAAAAGGCTACGTTTTCAGTCCGTTGGTCTGAGTGTAAAGTTATTAAAAAGCGAATAACTCGTTCAAGGATCAGTAGTAGATACCTCGAACACTTGGGCTCCGATTACTCAGTGGTGGAAAACTCCTTCAGCCAAAAAATTATAATAATTTTTTGGTTGAAGGAGTTTTCCACCACTGAGTAATCGATCAAGGATGTAGATAGAAAATTGAAATTTGGCAGAAATTTATGAGGCAATCAGAATTCGTTTATTTAGGGTAGACATGGTAATTAAAGAAATAAATTTCCGTTTGTGGCGCTATTTTGAGGGTGAATATATTGCACTTCTTTCTAATTAAACTAATAAATTTTTATTTAATGAAACAATATTTTATGTGGACTGAAAATTAAATAATATAAAATTCACATTATAGTATGTTCCAGAGTGTTGAATTCTATTCTTGGCCTCATATTCATGCTAATTAAATGCACCATTTAAGTGCATTAATTTGGATCAGACTTTCATACACTGATATAACACATATACTGAATCTATTAAGTAGTTAGAGGAAGGAAGGAAAAGAAAAAGGAAATGAACAGAAACTGAGAAAGAAGAAGAGGACGTAGTATTTGTATAGGATTAAAAAGGAGCTGCAGTACAAAAATAACAATAATAAATTATAATTCATTATAAACATTTCATACGATCGCATCATGCGCCATTGCCAAATGGTGATATTTCAAAACACTAAATATAACGTTATTTTCAATGGGTTTCTTAAAATGATAATACAGAAAATATTGAAAAATAACATTTTATGACTTCTATTTAAATTTCTTTAAATTGCGCCAATTTTTTTGAAAAAATTCAAAACTTTGCTCAATAATTTCAAGTAAATTTCTGTAGATTCTTCTTACATTGTATTTTATTATTCTGATTTTACTCTTACTGTCAGCCAATGTTTGGCCCCTCTGATAATAATTATTAAACAATATAATTAAAACAAATATAAATTTAAAAAACATTGATTTGATTGTGCAAGAAAGCCACACCAGGTCATAGCAAATTTTACTGATTTCTCATAACGAAATCAAATATCTTTGGAATAATTTTATGATGTTTTAATACGAGAGAGATAGGAGAGAGAGGAAGAAAGAAAGGAAGAGAGGCAGAGGGTGAGAGAGGGAGTGAGAGGTATAATTAAATGTTCCATAAATTAAAAATAATTTTGGGCATATAAGAATTTTATAGCGTAATGTATTTCTTTGTCACAAAATTTTTATTCGCCTAAAACTATTTTTACTCTTCCGAACACTCAATTATGTAAATTTTATATCTATTGATTACTTTTTAGTACATATAAAAGTTAATTTCATTAATATTTTATTTGAACTTAATTTACGCATACCCGTCATATTTAACCGTAATCATCGTAGGCGAACTTTTTTGTAGTTTGGTTATAGCCTATTGAGAAGCTTATACCTCCGCTGCTGTTTGAGCTATTTTCGTTAACTATAATTTGTAAATATGTGAAAATCTTTTTTTCTTTAACGGCACTAAATTTAACCGGAAATGTTAAATACTTCCTTTTTTTAAGAAGGGTTTTCCGACACCCCTGCACTCCATAAGAAAAGCATTGGAATCAGTTTCGTTCATTGTAAAATCGCATTTTAAAATTAGTTAGAATCAAGACACGAAGTCGAAACCTAAACGGTTGTCTTGGAAAAAGAAAGAAGTTCATTTTGGTTACCGTGAAAATTCAATTGTTCCGAATTGCCCGGTAAATTCGTTTTTAATACGAAAAAACTCGACTTTTAAACAATGAGAATTGTCAGTTACCATGGCCACCTCATTTGAGGGAGTGGTAATATTGGGTGTATACTCACGAGTCCTTTGGCGATCTTACGTCATTTTGTTTGTTTAGATGGATTTTGAACATTTTTGAAGAATAAGTGAACAATTCCCTTTTGAATTAAAGAACCATTTTATTCTTAATTGTAGCATCGTTTAAAAAATTAATTAAATTAATTTCTTTAAGCCAAGCGAAAAACATTTTAAACAGTATAAGATTAAAATAGAGCCCCTTGACGATATTACGTCATTTTATTTGTTTAAATTTATGTTGATTAATGTTTTAATATTAATATTTACGAAGAAAGAAGTTTAAAAGAACTTAGCAAGGTCAGTTATTTTTATTTATCAGAACACTTGGAAAATTAAAAAATTAAATTAAATAAAAATTAAATTGTTTTTAACCTTAATCCTAATACAGGTTAATAATAAATGGAATATTCTGTTCTATTTACGAAGAAAAAAGTTTACATCTTTGTCAAATAAATGTCTGATCAAATTAATTATTTTTTAAATCAAAATCAACTTAATATGACAGCGAAGCGTCACAGGCACTCTAATCAATGTAATTTTCTTTTGCGCGCACTCAACATTTAGTAAATGAAGGGAAATGGATAATCTACGATGAAGAAATGAACGTATACACGTCTATTTTTATTACGTAGATGTACACAGCGTTTGTAAGTGAAAAGAAATGGGTAATTTACTACGAAGGAATAAACGTGAACAAAGTTTATAATATAATAAGTTTTAAATAATTGTTTATTGTTTTATAAATTATAAGCGATCAGGAAATAAATCGCTGAATCAAAAATTCGATATTTCTTTGGCATCACTACTTCTTAGACATTATACTAAGCCATTAATATTTATCTTTTTTGACATGATTGCATAAATCGTAAAGAACGCCTCTCACTCGCATTTACGCACTCACGATGTGTGCATCTTTCCTCTCTTGTTATTTCATTAAAGTGTACATTAAACAACAAGACCGAAGACTATCAAAGGTCCGTGGACCACAATCAAGGACCTATCTTATAGGAGGGAAGGTAGAAGATACGGCCTACGCATATCTAAACAACTACATTAACGAACGTAAAATACTACTGATTAAGCGTTGTTTTAATAATCGTGAAGCCACCTTCGCGGGAAGTTCTTCATTCCACTCTGGACATCATTTTCTCTTCCTATATGATTAATGAGAACGGATACTTAAGAAACGAGTAGTCGAAGAAACCAAAATCCATTCAACCGAACTTGGTAAGGGATCTGGTTACCAATGCAAGAAATCGAAGAAATTTTGCGAGAAAATGGATCTAGTTTTGAGTCCATTAGCCCGCGCGTCTTGAAGTCAGAAGGGAGAGCAATTGAAAGAGCTATCTTTTAGTCAAATGTAAAGCAGTCCTTGAGGAAAGACTATAGGACAATGGAGAAAGTAATGCCGAGCTAGGCGATCAGAAATACGAGATTTTTGGTCATTTCATACTATTTAGCGAAATGTTTTGGACTTTTCAATGCCATGCGAGCGAATATTTGCGTCACGTCACACCATATTTAGTCCAACCAAGTTCTTATCCAGTGCTATTCTTCCGTTCAAAGCTCTGAAAAAAGCGACGAAAATGAGGAAAATTTAACGGTCACGAATGGTGCACCTAGCAAAATCGTTCTACGTAAGCGAGTCAAATTTTCGACATCCCTAAAATAGTCCCTTGGATAATACACCCATCGCTCGCCGCGCCGGAGCCGACTTTGGCCTCTTTCACACAACACGGTTCTCCGCCGTGACCGTGCCCGGCCGCGGCGCCGTAAAGATCACGGTTTTCTACCGTGGATACAAACGGCCTGCCGTGCACGGCCACGGCCCTCGCTCCGTCTGTTCTGGTCTACAGTATACTTCAAACCGTGGAGTGCAATGGATCAAAGAAGGCATTTGCATCAATTATATAAACGGAAAAAAGACGGCAATGCAGAATTCATTAGGTACATCTATTAAACAAGCAAAGGAACAAAGTGGGAGCATTTGTTACGTTGTTTGAAGAGTTAAGACAGGACGATTTAAAATTTTGCTCCACAACACAGGCCTTTCTTGTTATAAAGATATAAGAAGTTCGATGTGAACTTCAAAGTTTTCCATATTTAAATAAATGTATACTTTACATGATGTGTCCAACATGACTTTCAACTCGGGACTGAAGAAGTACCGACTGAAACAGGGCGTAGGCACGGGATGAATACACTTGCGCAGTACACTACAGCCGTACAGGGTCAAGGGACCGGACGAATGTAGTGGGAAGCCGTGGGTGCAGCGGTGCCGTGAACGGCTGATTCGCCGTGGCCGGGCTGTGTATCGCTATAATAACTACAACCCACGGCACCGCAGCCGGACACGGTCAAGGCGGAGAACCGTGTTGTGTGAAAGAGGCCTTTCAGGCGGCGCGCAGTCGGACAAATGACCGAAAAGGTGGTCATAAATGAAATTATCGAAATGTAACACTTCCCGTGTTTATTATTATTATACAAGTGGTCTACAATGACTCTCACACTAATTACCGTTAATTCCCCTTTCTTGTCTTGAACACAACTTACATTGTATCAATGCAAAATTGGCTGTAATTTGCGACGTGTCCTTAGTGCATTGTTCATTTGTGAGTGGAATACATGCAGTTGCGTATTTTTAATTCAGTTAACATTTATATTTAAAAAACAAAGTCCACTTGGGAAGGCTCTACTTTGTGGAAGGATTCCATTTAAGTGAAAAAAGAAACTTGTAAATTTCCACTAGTGGAAACTACAAGATGGATTCTGTTCCTGGAGGTATGCAGAAAATTTACACTATATTGATTTTTATTTTCATTGCGTCTATTTTTAATTGTATAAGTTTTGGCTGTGACCTAGCGAAAAGTGGGCATTTTTTAAAAACTCTCATGCTCATCAAAAATATTTTGCGTATATTTGCGCCAACAAAACTTTTACCTACTTTTATATGTTCGTGTATCACTATGAAATATTTCCGATAACTATTGTCTTTTAGTAAAACTAGTTTATTAACAAGAATCTGTAACGGCAACTTTTCATTGTAATATTGTAAGTGTATAATATTCCAAATCAATTGCTACTTCACACAGTGAATCTTTAGAGGATCACGTGATGTACACATGATCAGGAGGGCGTTATTTGAAATAATGTAAGAGTCATCAAAAAAACATTGTGCCAAATGTGAATATCTTACTAAACGCATTATGGAAATTACCCATTACCTGCAGTCATCTTCGTCAGCAGCGAGTTTATTAATATCAGCGTTAACTCATCAGATTAAAAGAAGATGGATTGCAGCCCAAAGAAACAATGAAAGATTTCTGCATCAAAATAAGGATTGGATGGAACAGGAAATATCTTTCCCTAGTGATGATGTTTCTACGAGAAACGATGGTCGATTAAAAAAACTATTTTTAGTGACATTAGTGAGCGGTCTAAGCGGCGAAGGACTCAAGCTTTACGTTCGGAATTCCATGTATCTGAACTGTCTGTTGCAACGCAAATGAGCCTCCGAGCAGGAAGTGTGGACAGCGCACGTGTCGTAAAAGATGTGACTTGTACTACACCAACAATAGGATCAAAATACAGAAGAATTTTTCGACAGAAAGATAATCGCGTCATTCCACTTTCAGGAGATCAAGCACTGTCAGCGATGGTCGAGGCAAAATTTACAAAAAACCAACATTATTTTCTCAGACTTCAAACAAAAAAAAATAACTGCGATTTGTATCCTTCTTACCATATAGTGAAAGAGGTAAAGAAACGTTACCCTGTTAGTTCTTCTATTACAGTAACGGATTTCAGTGCAGAAATAACGTCAAGCGCCTTAGTATAAGTAGAAATTTGACGACCCAACGGATTCCGATGAAAATGTGTTCTTCACATCTTTTGTTCCTCTGCAGCTCATATGTGGCCAACCTGAGTCCAATCAAAAAATTATCCTTTGGAATAATCCTCGGCCATCATCGTCTCGTTATGAATATAAACGATGGAGGATCACCTCAAGAGACTCCTCATATCTTCTGATCCTGTTATCTCCAGCATGAAAAGACTACCTCAAAAGAAATAAACTGATGTGGGGAAAACATGACTTTCTCCATATTTATATGGCAAATTACATGTTGTTAGCTCTGGGATCGTTGTCAATATTTACTTCCGGTTGACAATTAAGAAAAGAAAAAGGAGCGCTACTAATTGTAAGACGTAACTAAGCGTCAATTGTTAACAAGTCTTCGGTAGGTGGCGTGGTGGTGACAGCTAAAAATATAAGATATCTCTTAAACAATGCATTATATGGAAAAATGCATCAAACAAAGGTTGTATAAAATGAAATTTCCTAAAACGTTTATTCCAATACATTTTTACATTTATCAAATTTTATATCAATATAGTTAGCTAAATTTAAGTGAGGTGTGTTGCGTTTCTTGTATCGATTTAACTTAACTTATTCTTATTTTTTTATTATTTATGAATACCTTGAAATGATTTTCATTTCACTATATTGATTTGAATTGAATTCTGTACATTTAAATTAATCATATTGTGTATCATAATGGTTAGGTGGAAGAAGGTGCCATATGGCCTCAACCTCGCCGTATTAAGAAAATAAATAAATAAACTACAGATGGTTGCTAAGTGGACCCATGGAATGGACCAAAAAATGTTCGAACTTCCCTAAATTTTATTTTATATTTCATTTCTTTCTTTATTATGACTTCTTAGTTGGTTTTTTTGAGAATATATATCCTCCCTATTTATGACCACCTTTTCGGTAATTTGTCCCACTGTGCGGCGGGCTCGGGTTCAAATCCTGAGGGGTGGTTGATTTTCCAACCACTCGCGTGTTGTAAGGAGGACGTGGAGGTCAGCATTCCATGCGACGGAAGAGACGTTTAGCAGTGTGGGTGCTTCTTGCGAAGAGTAGACCAGATTTTTCTCCTTCCTCCATCCTTTCAGTGTGAATGTGTGCGTCGACTGAAAAATCCCTGGGCTTAGTAGTAGCCACTTCCCAAAATTTCCTCTTGGCAGAGACATAAATTGCTATACAGTATTTATCAATGTGAGAACATCGCGTGGGTAGGTCATCCGTAATGTGCGCTTTTAAGATTTTGCCGTTGGTATCTCTGTCATGCCCCGATCCATAGACAGGCAACGACTAGATATTTTTCCGTCTACTTTCAAATTATCTTATACGCAAATTTAAATAATAATCACTGTTTGTCTATCATAAACATTACCCTGAGCGTATACCTGGACGATGTAAAATGAAGAGAGAAATACTGCGTATATATTATAGCGTCGGAAATATATTCAATGCGTGAGTAATAAGGTATTCCCTTGACGGCATCATGAGTTAGGCGATAATCGAAATCATTTTGAACACCTAGACTAAATTGGATGGAGACGATTGCGTCGTAAATTAAAATTGGAAAAACTTCCGCGCACTTTTGGATCTGGAGGTCAGGTAAAAGCTCAAATCGGGGGTGAGAGAGGGATAAAGGAAAGAAAGGTAGAGAGGGAAAGAATAAAAAGAGACTAATTGGAAGAATGGCGTACGAATGAGAGGAACATTGGAACAAGAGATCTTGAAAAGTGTTTGATAGAGTGGGGAGAAAGAGGTTGGACGGTAGCTGCCCCGTGGGAGGAAAGGATAAAGAGGGGAAAAGGAAGCTATGGGGCAGACGGTAAGTTAGTGAACAAAGGAAGAGGCGGGGGAGGGCACAAGGGTGCATAGAGTTTTTAAGAGGCACGAAAAAAAAAGATCCGAAAGAATCGGGGGCGGGGAGAGCAGAGGGGAAAAAAATAATAACACACAACACGCGTCCTTTCTTGTGTATAAGAAAGAATGAAAAGCGTGATGGAAGGAGGAGGCGGGGGGAAAGAGCAGAGAGAGAGAGAGAGAGACAATGAAAAGGGTGAGAGGAAAACAGAGGGAGAGGACGGGAAGGTAGGATGAAGGAGTTGAATCAAGGAGACGGTATGGTACCCATTATGACGAATGAGAGGCGGCGAGGATATCAGGTTACGGCACCACCTAAGCCTTTCTCCCAGAGAAACTCCTTCATCCTCCTCCCCTCCCTCTTCCTATTCCACTCCCGCACACCCGCACAAGCCCACCCAAGCCCTAAGTGTACCACCTTTATCCTCCACCCCCTCCCAACCACGACCGCCCCTCCCCACTCATCCTTCCCCTTATCCATCCTTCTCTCTCTCTCTCAGGGGACAGCTAAATCGAGGCACGAGGAAATGGTTTGGGAAAGGGACGAAAAATAAAAAAAAGACTCCTGTTCGCCTTGGTACCCATTCTGTTTTAAGGTACCCTACCTTAACAATTCCCCTTTTAACTCTCTCCCTGTTCCCATCCTCTACCTCATTCTACCACACATCCCGACGACGATATACATAGCTCCTTCCCATCCCCGTCTCCTCCTTGTTTATTATTTTTTTCCTCTGGACCCAAACGATTCCTTTTTTCTCGTCGCGATTCTCCTTACGTCTTTCAAGGCGCCCCTTTCTTTGTTTTTATACATATATATATTTTTCTTTTAATTTTCGCGAGAACTCAAAATAAAAATGCCCACTCTGTTTTTTTAAAGCGCATTCTCTCTTGATTCTCCGGACAAAAATGAATAAATAAAACCGCGCGCGCTCTCTCTCTTCGCGATCCTTATCTTCAAGAGACCTTTTGTTTTTTGTTTTCTTTTTCCTTCTCGGGGAGCTCATTATCGCGGGAATAATCTCTCTCTCTCTCTTGCTTGCTTTATTTCTCTCTTCCCTTGCCGATGCTCGTTAGCTCTCCTTCGCTTTATCTCGGTCTTCGAAAGACGTTCATTATTCCTTTCCTCGGTTTTCTTTCCTTCCTTTCTCTCTCTCTCTCTCTCTTCATTGTGAGCGACAAATTTTCTAGTCTTTGGCTAACGACGGCTATGCCTTTCCTTCCAACTCCACGTCATATTTGACGCTATCACCCAAATTCTGAGTTTAGTTCTATCATGCAAAATAGCGACGTCGAATCGATTGATTAAGTTTTACTGATGGAATTGGTATTCTTTCGAAAGAAACGCCCGCTTTTCCTGCGACTGAAAATTCATAAATGAAGCACAATAAAAATAAAATGGCGAATTGCTTAAAATGTACAACTTGTTTAAGAATATGGCTCTTTTTTATGGGGACAATTACATAGTGACATTCTTAAGAAATATAAATACATTTTTATAAGGGTGTTTGCAGATCTTTACTCTATCGATAATTATATTGAAAACAGAATTATTAATCAAAACAAGGTTTTTTTTTACAAATTACGATATTTGTTGTTTTCTCCCTTTCATTCAATGCCACCAAAGAATCTTTAAAACGAGAAGTTACATAAAAAATAAATTCCCTAAAAATATCTTCGCATAATAATTTAATTTTGATATAATGATTTTTAACGATATTTTATCGCAATATTTCTAAATTCCGACTCATTGACGTCTTTTGCATTTTTTGCAGCTCTTTATAAACTCTCCATCCTGGAGATTCCGTGCGGGTGACTAACGTGCCTTTTTACTTGTTTTTGCGGCTTCCTCACGACTCGCCTCCGTTCGGAGCAACTTTTTCCCACGCTCCTTTTTCGACGTTTAGTTAATGAATACAAAGGCCAAATGGAAGTTCTAACATCGATTTAAACTATCAATTGTTTTGTTAACGAGAAAATCGGAAAAAATGAAGACGCAATTTAATAACTAACTCGACATTCATCATTGAAAATTTATTAAGTATCTGGGATCAAATGTCCAACCACCTGTTTATATAATATAAAAATATTTCCATCGCTTCACTTAGCATTCTTCCGCTATGCTAAAACGATTGCTAAAACTCTGCATAGTTTATAAATGCAGAATATTTTCTCATATATATGCTATGCGTTTTCAATTTCACTTTTCCATCTACCTTACCAATAGACTTTTCTGCTTGGATTTGTTCACATCCAGAAATTCCAGAATAAGCACTTAAGTATCTAATATTGAAATATTTAATACCTGTTTTAGGTATCCTAATAGCCATAATGAACTAGTTAACTATTTGCTCTCTTACAGGGCGTTATCTTCAAAATTTGTAATTAATTTTGGTTATTAATATGTGATTAATATTTACGCAATGGTAGATAAATGCTCTGATAAATGAAGGATATTATCCTATATAAACCGATTACCCTTGCTCCAGAGAATGAAGGTAAATCGCTTAAGGGGCATTGAATCAGCCAGTTTAGTTTTCTACCGCCTGAAGTGAAACTGAAACCTGGAGTATTCCCAGTGTTAGTATAATTAAGTAACTATGTAGATACAGAAAAAGACGGTTATTAAAATTTTTATCTCGAGTCATAAAACATCTTGTTTTAAAAAGTTAATAGTATGGAAACCATTAACACTATTTTGAACAGTCTCAATTCACGGACAAACAATTTCAAGTCCCTTATCGTTAGATATATTTTATAAATAGGGAAGCCGCTATTTTTGCCGGTTGCCCGTATTTCTATCACCTAGATTTTCTTAAAGAAAGTGGGAATCAAAAACCTTCTTATAAATTACTCCTTTGCTATGCATCTCGGATAAATGAACCGTTTTTTCAATTTGAATTCAATTCCACAACACCGCCAACAGAGGAAGATTGGTTTATTTATAGGATTTTTACAGCTATTTAATCCCTGAATGACGTGCGAAGGACGCCCTCTTGGCCATCTTAAATAACACTTTGGCCTACATAGACGAATAAAGAAACCAACCCCACACGCTCCCCATTCATCTCTTCCCAAACACTTCAACAAAACCTGCCCACTGCGCCGCCGTAGAGTTGCAGGTGAACACGAGAAGGGTGGGCGTTGTATTTGGGATTCAATACTTTATGGTACACCACGGTGCATAAAGGCAACGTGAGAAGATTCCGACGGCGAAAAAAAAAATCTTTTGCCTCTCAAGGAGAGGGAGGGAGGGAGAGTGAGAGAGAGCAGCAATATTTTTAAGAAATTATCGAAGCTCGCGGAAGATTAGAAGGTCAAGTCCTTTCCGTTCGCGTGTACGGTTCGTGTATTTGGTGAAAATAAACCACCCAACTGCTCCTGCGCTCGGGCAACTCCTACCACGCCGGTTCGAAGAAAAGAACGGGCGTTTTTGTAACTCCAAATTTATTTCTCTTGATGTCTTCTCCTCGAATTACTTTCGGGCACATATAGGGAAAGGTGGAGTAAGAGGATATAGTACGTGATTTGGCGGCGAGAGGGTGTGGTTCAGATCGAGGCGGTTTGGAATACCTGGAAATGGATGGAAAGATGAGATTCGTGTGAAGGTTGAGCGCAATCGAGTAATAATATCTGAGGATAAGGTAAAAGTACAGTTCCAGGATGAACGTGAGGTGGTTTCGTTCGGATGAAATGCGTAAACTTCGCCGAGGAAGTGAGGGATTGCCGATTTCATTTCCGAGAAGATTCGTTACCGGGTTTTCAAGTAGAATGTTACAAGATTTACGTTAAGTGCATACTTGGACTCTGCCAAACTTAAACTACTCTCTCACCATATTATTCCGATAGCATTTCTACACTGATAAATTCCACATTTATAATTGGTGGAATTTATCTGACACGTTAGTTCAATGGTAGAAAATACGAATAATGATATGCAGGAGTGAGAACATACATTCAGTAATGAGATGTGAAAAAAAAGAATTACAAAGTGAATGACAAAATTCAACCGGTTATAAACAGTAATACGAGCAAGATTAATTAATTTAATTTAAATTTAATTTATTGCCTTTTACTTTGTAATTTAACGACTTTTTTGTAACTTCTGTCAATTGCTTTTATTTTATAATTACTAACCTTCCTCGCATTACTGTTTATAACTGTTTGAATTTTGCCATTCACTTTGTAATTCTATTTTTTTTTATTTTTCATATTATCTCATTAGTGAATGAATGTACTCCCTCCTACCTATCATTATTCAATTAACACTCCTACCCTACCCTCCGTATATATAGAACTCCCGACCATGCTTTCGTCACCTGATGATGCTGTAACAGGCGAAATCGGTCGGTTAATAAACCTTTTAGTGGAAATTTACAAGTTTCTTTTTTCATTTATAATAAAATTTCATTTATAGATACTTGGTATCACACCGTTTATGCATTAAGATGTCATTTCTTACAATATAAGTACGACCTGTAAATATGAATTCCGTTTGCTTACGGCAGCTATGACCTAGCGAACTTCACAACCGCGTAATGTTTTCTTTTAGCAAGAGGAAATGGTTGAAAAATGCGAAATTGCCTAGCAAAGCTAAAGGCATGCATCAAAGATTAAAATGCGTTGCATTATAATTCAATAAGTAAATCGATGTTACCATTCAATAAGGAAGCCGATATTTATTTTCGAAAAAATCACTTCTGTTAAAGGTTACAAACGATTTTTACCAAATGTTCTCTAAAAATGCGCCATTTTTCCGAGGATTCGTCTTCATCGAGAACATTTTGTGCTCCCCTATCAAGGTGCTCGACTCCTTGAGACACGCCTCGAAAAAAAACTCCCGTCTCCTCTCCAAAAATTTAAAACCTCCCCACCCCCTCGCTAATAGCACAAAAATCCCCCGAAAGGGCACAGAGTGAGAGAGAGAGAGAGAGACAGGACGACAGGCGGGGGCGGATATCGGTGGGGAGGAGGCAGCGGGGGCGGGAACGGGCGAGGCGTGGTCGTGGGGGTTGAGGAAGGGAGTAAATTGTGTGGTTTTTTCACGGCGAAAAGGGGCGGGCTCACGCACGCACGCACACGTGGGGGCAAAACGTGATGGGCCGTGCGAGGGCGCAAGAGAGAGAGAGAGAGGTTAGTTTATAGGAGGAGGTAAGAGGGAAGGAAACGGGGCGCTGAGTGAAAGGTGAATGGGCTCCGTCACCAAGGCGAATTCGTAAAAGAGGGTGGGAGTGAGAGAGGAGGAGGAGGAAGAAGAGTGGATCAAAAGAAACGGTGGAAAAAGAAAACAAAGAGGGAGATGGAGGTTCGACTCGGAGTTTTAAGAGAGAGAAAAAAATCGGAGGGGAAGTTTAGCAGACCATAGAAGGAGAAGATGGGAACAATCCCCTAGCAGAAGGAAAGAGAGAGAGCAAAAAGGAGGAAAAAAGGCGCCAAATAGCGAATCAATCGCGTTTGCGGGGAAAATCGGGTGAATGGGTGTGGGAAACCTACTGGATATTTGACGTAAGGAGAAGGAAGTGGGACGGGAGTAGGAGAAAAAAGGGAAGGAAAGAGAAAGGGGTGGGACGGGAACTTTTACAGGGTGTGTGTGTGTGTGTGTGTGGGAACCGCCTTTTTTTCCTCTCTTCTGAGGGCGGCGGCAAGTGTTCTTGAGGCGGCGATGGTTATTAGGAACTCGATATGTTCTTAAAGGAAGAAAGAAGAGGTTCGAGGAAGAGAGGTGTCACTCTTTGGGTCGAGTATGACGGAAGAATGATGCATAAAAAAATAAAACCCGTGGAGACGCTTTATGGGAAGCTCGCTCTTAGTGGGGGAGGAAAAGGGTATGGCGGCGTCGAAGTTCAAAAGAATGCTCGTTCGAATAAAAAAAAGCTGTTATCCTAACGCACTGTTTCAACTCTTTACTACCTCTGTAAGGATGTAATTGGAGCGATGGTCTCTTTTTGTGCGATCCATTAATTTCCGCGGCGGAAATGCTTCGCGTTTCGCCGAGCGGACTGCTTACGCGAGCGGGTTTAAACGGAAATATTTTTCATAAACGATCATAAAAAAAACATGCGCCTTGCGCAATTCGGCTTGGAATATAAAGCTGCGGTAAATCGTTGAGATGTATCGCTGGCTAATTTTATTCTCGCCTTTCCCTCGGCATTGGTAAATTACGCAAGTATTGTGTCATCCTGCGAGAGAGATAGGGGTTAACCGAGGGAAAAAGAATGAAATTTCTTTCTGCAATAGCGTCAAAAATGTCTTATCCTAGGAATCGACGCGCGGAGTGAATCATTTGTCCCGTGTCTGAGAATACTGATATGCCTTTCTTTACTGACTAACTGAAAAATTATCTTTTGTCCTCAATGTGTCTGTTGTCTAAACCGTTGATACACTGCAGAGTTTTCTGGAGTGACGCAACTAACAGTCTTGATAAGTTTAAAGCTTTTATCCAATTACGAGGTAGAGCTGGAAAACCCCGATTTTCGTGTGATAGGAAGCTTTCGTAAAAATAGGTATTTCGCGGATATTATCGCATTCAGTGCTTGAGAGCGCGAATTTGAACTTGACTCACGCTAGTAAATAACTCGAGCTCGGCACATTAAATTAAATAATCGCTTGTTTATATTTATTTACCTCGAGATATTGTGTAACCAGTCCATCTCTCAATATACCATATATACCTGCTTATATTATGCCACGAATTTATAGGCTTCAATTTCTAGGAAAACAATGAAAACAAGTATAGGAAATTTTCATCAAAATAATTATCAATGATTTTACTCTTTCTGGATATTAATGTCTATTTTTCGGTTACTTGCCTATCTAAATTAGTAGGTTTTTGACTTTTTCTCGAGGAAGACCGCCGGCGAAAAAATTTAGGAAAAATACGTACACGGGGAAAGAAGGTTTATTGTGTAAAAAAACATGGAAAAATACTCCGTCCTTTAGTCAGGAATTCGAGGTGCTTAAGATGGGCATCTGTTGATTGCTTCGGAGAGCCTAAGGAATAACTGATTTATCATAAGGCTTTTCTGCACACCAAGGAGAAGATGGAAGCCGAAAACGAGAGAAGAACTTGTTAGTTGGACAATGGCGAGTGAATTCTTTCCACCCTCCCCCTTCTCCTCCGCCGTCCCTTAATTTGGTCCACTGGCCCCTTTGGCATTAAAACTTGCTCCAAGGCGAACCTTTTGTCTCAAAAGTAGTTTTGCGAGTCCCCTCGAATAACACACCTGGCCAACTGACACTCAAAATACCCCTTAGGCATTCTCTCCCAGGACATCTATCTCTCCCTCTCTTTCCTACGCCCTCTCATACCCCTTAAACCATTAACTCCTTCTTTGGGTTCTCTTCCCTTGCGTACCCTTTACCCTCCTCCCATAGAGTAAACATCTGATTGCCTCATCTTCGACTTCCGCTTTCCATCCAGATTGTTCTGGTTCGTTTGATTGATGGTTTCTTAGTTTTCGTGAACGCATTTGTGTGTTTTTGCGAGTACAAATTTGTTGCTAAGTAACCACAAAAATTAATGGATGCATACAATGCCCAAAAATACACAGAATAGAATAAAGTTATCTTAGATAAAATTTCGATTGTAATAACTAAGATCAACGTAATTACAAAAAAATAACAGTGATTTCTATATAATCCGACTTATTCTTACATCCTAACGCTATACGTTAAACATGCTAGATTGCATATAGTTCGCGTTGAGAGCATGCTTGCAATTTTATTTTACACCATAAAGGAAATGAAAAAACTCTGACACAAAGAAAAAAGAACATTCCCACGAGGAATTCCTCCCTGTATTGAATTATAGGTCGTAATTATACCAGGAAGAATTATATAGGTGAAGAAAAAAAAACACTATAACCTCAAGAAGACTAAGAATTTATTTAAAAAAATAATACCGAGAAAAGCGGAGGCGTTATTCATTAGATAAAGAGACCAAACAACGGTTATAATAAACGCGAGGTGGAGACGAAGCTTCGTTTCGCGCTTTGCGGTTTTATAATGGCGGCTACCGAAGTAGATGAGGAAAGGGATATAGCGTTCTTTTTTGTCTATAGCGCGCGTTTCCGCCGTCAGAGGGAGCCGCCCTCCTTGACCGCCGCAAGATGGAGAGAGAGAGAGAGAGAGGGATGTATATTTTTCTCCTCCCCGTGCAGAGAGAGAGAGAGCGCATTGTGCCCCGTGGTGCGCCCCACGCGATGAATGCCACGTCGGATGAATGCGTCTTTTCGCACGGTCTTTGTCACGATGGGGAGAGGGGGTGGAGAAATAGTGAGAGAGAGGGTCCGCGAGGGCTTTCATACCGACGCGCGAACGAGCAGGTCACCTAGAGAGGGTCAACCTCGAGCGATTTTTCCTCCCCTCTTCCTTTTCACAATGCGGCCAGAATCGCCCCTGTTTTCTGCCGTGCCTGTCTGAAGACCTATGAACCTCTATTTATTATTATTTTTTTAAACGCATATGCCTCCCTCTCATTCTTCGTCCTTTCCTTTCTCGAGGCATCATTTTTTTGTCTTCTTAGCAGCGAAAACGCCGAGTGGATCATTTCGTTCCTCGTTTTGCGGTTTCCGTTTGGAAAGATAAATCCGCGCGGTTTTTTTTACGCGTATCGGTTATTATTTTTTGTCGCAATTTCATCATTTCGACTGCAGCGATTTCATCATTTTTCATCCAATTGACTTCATTTAAAATTAGACGGCGGTGCCTTTTTCATAGGTATTTAACGTTATAAATTTAGCAATAATATTCTCATATTCTTTTTAAGTTTTTCAGCTATATCTATGTTGCGTCGTAGTTCTTGACATATATATATATATAACAACTTACGGAAAAGGAAAGGTAAAATGAATATATGGATGTCAACAAGGTGTTGGGATGAGGAAACCCAGTGAGCACTCACCAATCAGACGACTTCAGGTTGGCGAGGCCCCGGGGAGTTCTCTCTCTGTAGCTGAAGAAGGAGTAGTTCCGAAAGCTTTACGTTTGTGATGTTTCTGTGTTTTTGTGTTATTTTACGTGTGTCGCTTCGACATCCCCGGGGCCTCGCCAACCTGAAGTCGTCTGATTGGTGAGTGCTCACTGGGTTTCCTCATCCCAACACCTTGTTGACATCCATATATATATATATATATATATATATATATATATATATATATATATATATATAAAACAGCTTACGGAAAAGGAAAGGTAAAATGGATGGATATATGGATGTCAACAAGGTGTTGGGATGAGGAAACCCAGTAAACACTCACCAATCAGACGACTTCAGGTTGGCGAGGCCCCGGGGATGTCGAAGCGACACACGTAAAAGAACACTAAAACACAGAAACATCACAAACGTAGAAGCTTTCGGAATTGTTCCTTCATCAGCTACAGAGAGAGAACTCACGTTTGTGATGTTTCTGTGTTTTAGTGTTCTTTTACGTGTGTCGCTTCGACATCCCTGGGGCCTCGCCAACCTGAAGTCGTCTGATTGGTGAGTGTTTACTGGGTTTCCTCATCCCAACACCTTGTTGACATCCACATATATATATATATATATATATATATATATATATATATATATATATATATTTCAATGATTAATGTAGTTTTCGGAAATTTAATTTGATTTTTGTTAATTTTGTCTAGTAAAAATATATCCTAAAGAAAGAAAAGAATTTTTTACTTTCAGCATTCTAGATTTCTAGTTCGTCTCCACGTTAGCTGCGGAATGTATCCAGCGAGTCTATTTACGCAATCCTTAAGTTTATTTAAATGTTAAAGTAATAAAATTTCCGTTCATTTAAACATAAACAGATAAAGGAAAAATGTTCGCGAATTTTCTCATAATTTTTCAAGTTTAATGTTGATAAAAGTTACATTTTCTGCTAAGATAGTTTCATAGAGTCATCAATTCGGTGGCATTTCCATTCATGCTTACTTTTGGGTGAAAATTCGATTATGTAGTTGCCGGCGTTGCTAATTAAAATGAGTAAGCAGCACTAAACCTCAGTTCAATATTTACGCACGTTCCGCAATCACATCAGCCGTAGTCATCAACTCTCACCGAATAAAACAATGTCGAAAAAATCGCAGAATTACGTTCGATCCAAAGGGCTACGAGACGCCCTTTCTAGGATAATCAAATTGCGCCGAAACACTTTGGGTTGGCAAGACTGCCGCCCGATTGCCGGGCGCGATGGCTCGATGAAGACGTCACCCGGTGTCGCGGGCCATTTGCTAGACTGCAGCCGGATGGCGATCGGAAGGAAGATGGTGCGTGTTCGAGAATATGGCAGCGATAGGAAACGGGGGGGGGGAGAAAAGGGGAGAAGCAGTTCATCGGGAGGGGAAGAGAGGGAGCGGTGGGGGAGGGCGACAAAAGAGGGCAAAACTGGTGTCGGTAGAAAGAGGGTGAGGAAGGATATAATAGAGATCGAGAGGGTGGAAGGAAAGGGATCGTGGAACCGGAGGAGGAGGGGGCGGGCTGGATACTGACGAGGGAGATGG